>CM077799.1:26713579-27313579 GCA_039737535.1 Lagodon rhomboides
CATTTACTGTGTTATTATCACTCCTTTATCTGTTAGCATACAGTATCAGTACTGATTAGTTGTTTGTTATATGATCACTTTAAACAGACTATTGCAATGCAGTATGGCTTGTCAATCAAAGACAGAGGCAGATTGCATGAAATGATGAGATCCTGTGTTATGGATTCAGTAGTGGCCTTCTGTCTGGAATGGCCCGGGCTGTATATCTGCACACCTGGTCTTGTTCTGCTCTGTCCCTCTGCACTGCCACTGGCCACTTTTTTTGCTCTGTTGAATTCAGAAAACCTGTAGATAATTAGGCTGTTAGTAATACGATCTGGATGATATAGCTATAACATTTTTATGTGTAGCAAAACACATCTGGAACCACATGTTTCTGAGAGAAGAACTGGATCTAAACTAATGTTGCAGGCTATATATCAATCTTTTATTTCTGACTATAGAGAGGGTTGCTAAAAAAAGACATAGACTCAGGGTAACAGAAATATATTTCCTCAGGCCACAAGACTCCTGAACCAGAACTCAACTTGACCACTCCCCCCACCACCAGGACTCAGCCTGACACACACACATACACACACCCTTGCACATATTTTCATTTCTGATTACATTATTTAGATTATATTTAACTACCTTATTTACATCATATTAGTTTGATTTTATTCATATTTATCTTATTTATTCTATTCATAAGGCCAGTCTAGGAGTAACCAGGAGACATTTCACTGCATGTTACACTGTGACTTCTGTATGTGACAAATAAAGTAATCTTGTAATCTTGTAAATCTAACATTATTAGCCATGCAATAATAACTAATCATCCAATCTCAGTTATAGTTAGCTACATGTGCTGGACACAAAATTAACACCATTCAGATGCTGGTAGATCATGCAAGTGTCTGGTGCTGTATGCTGCACTCACCAGCCAAAATTACAATGGTGATCTATTGAGTGGCTGGTAACATTAATTACACTGGGTCTCTAATGACACATTCCTCCATCCTCTCACTCAAACTCAGTGTAATGGTAACCTGGTAAAGCTGTAACATTAACGTTACGTGGTCAACAGTTAACCTGTAACCTGCCTGTAAGCCGACAGTATAACTCATTAACATTAGCCAGTAGATGGTGGCAGTGGAACGTAGATGATTAACGTTACCCAACCTTTTTATTTTTTTTCTACATCATGTCAACACCACTCAATGCAAACAAGTGCGACAAGCAAACTAACATTCACTCATCTATTCAAATACTCAGTTACAAAGCTAGTAGCAAGCTAAGTGGACGTTACATAGCTGATGCTAAGCTAACCGTCCATATGCACTCATGTGACTGACCTGTCCGGGTGAGTTTTCAGGTGCCTGATAAAATTTGATGTGTCGGATCCAGCATCCTTGATTCGGGTACCGCAGACTTTGCAGTCAGCGCTCTTTTTGTTGGTGCCGTCCTGTTTGAAGTTTTTATAACCAAATGTAATCACAAATGGTACAGCAGCAGCTGCAGGTGTGCCGCCGGACTGTGCAACACTTTAAGCACTCTGTTAATATGCACTTTTTATAGTGTACTTTTTTCCTTATGTTAAGCACCATCACTGTTTATTATGGTATTTAGCTGTGTTTTAATTGAGAGTGTGTGTGTGTGTGTGTGTGTGTGTGTGTGTGTGTGTGTGTGTGTGTGTGTGTGTGTGTGTGTGTGTGTGTGTGTGTGTGTCCTGCGGTAAAGTTTACATCCGCTTGTAAAGAAAATGTATATCATGGCAGTCTTGAGTTCCAATGATTTCTACAGCTCTCATGTTTCTGTGATGGAATCAGTGGAACACATACAACTTTGTCACAAAAAACATTCATGGGTTCAATGGTTCATTGTTTCAACAATGAATTTATTATTGGTCTTTCTGAAAATATGACCAAATCTTTTGGGGTGTCAAAAATATACATACAGTGACGTGAACGAACAATTTTGATGATTATAGAAAGTTATGTGAATCAAATTTTCTTTGCAGCATGGCCTCTTAACTTCTTCTGAGAGATTATGATTGACACCTGATGTCTTTTAAGGACCCATTTTAATCGGGCTTGGTTGATAGGCCCATTAGACTCAGCCAGAAACACTACAGTGGGAATGTCTACGGAGCTCAGCGTTGATCAGAAAGAGCACATTATTGATTTCAACAAGTCAAGAATTCAACATCAAAAGCAAGTCTGCAATGAATAGATGTCTGTGACCACAGTCAAGCATGTCTTGCATTGCCATGGGCTGAGAGGCTGCTGTGCAAGAAAGAAGCTGTTGCTCCAGACACAGCACCTTAAAGCTCAACTGAAGTTTGCTGCTGAAGACAAAACCTCCTGGAGGAAAACTCTGGATGGAACACATATTGAGTTGTTTGGCCACAATGGGCAGCAATATGTTTGGAGGAGAGAAGGTGATGCCTGTAACCCCAAGAACACCATACCTACTGTCAAGCATGGTGGTGGTGGTATTATGCTGTGGGGCTGTTTTGCTGCCAGTGGATCTGCTGCTCTAAAGAAAGTAAATGGAATAATGAAGAAGGAGGATTATCTCCAAATTCTTAGGAAAACCTGAAATCATCAGCTAGAGGATTGGGTGCAGTTGGGTGTTCCAACAGGACAATGATCCCAAACATCAAAATTGGTAAAGGAATGGCTAAATCAGGCTAGGATTGAGGTTTGGAATGGTCTTCCCAAAGTCCTGACTTGAACCCCATCAGGAATATATGGACTGTGTTGTAGAAATAAGTCTGTGCCAGGAAGAGAGGAATGGTTAAAAATGGCCTGCCAGACGTCTATAGGTGGCTATCAAAAGTTTCCAAGGCATCTCAAAGCTGTCACAATTCTCCAAATCCACAATTTAGGTTGACTCTTTAAAGGGAATGATTGGTTTCTGATTTAACACTATCTTTTAGCACTTAACGTCTTTAAAGAGTTTGGGGTACTTTACAACAACGGCTTGAATGTATTGGTTCAACAATAAACAACAAAAGACAAAGTTTGTTTTCTCAGTTCTGTCCTGAGTAAACCATCCTCCTAAAGAAATCAAAAAAGAATCTCTGGAAAAATGAACCCAACGTTTCCAATTAACATTAACTACATTAACAGTAGCACTCACCATGATTAGTAAATTACCTCTAAAATGTTAAATCATTTCCATTAAATCATTTCCATTTCCAAAGAATATTTCTGACTTTGTCCATTTTATGACAGATCGATGTGGACAACCTTTCAGAAATAGTTTTCTGGTTTCCAGTTTTGAAAAAATGAATCAGTCTGAGAGGTTTCCTGCAGTGTGAAGTGAAAGGGTTAAGATTAAATGAACTGAAAACTTCAGTGAGAACGTAGATTGTGTCATTTGAAGTCAGGACAAAATGAAACATTTTCAGCAGTGGGTACTTTTTGGACTGTATCTGTATTCTTAAACTGGTTCGGTGTCTGTTGGTCTACTCCCATGGAGCTCCCACTTGCTCCTGTCTTTATTTTCCATTTCTCATAGCCCGCCAAGGTTCTCTAAACTGCAGTGCTGCTGAATCAATAGTGCAGTGGGAGCCAGGCTACACCCACAGGCTACAGCAGCATACACTTGATAGCCGCCTTCAAATCAGCCCATAATGTGTTTCAGTCAGCAGACAACGCCATGTCAGGCGTGGGAATGATGTATTTTTTTATCACTCAGGGATTGTGCTCCAAGTCATCCCTTCTCCTTGCCTCTCAGGCAGCTCTGATCCCTCTCCACCGCCTATCTGAAAGCTATCTGTAGCTCTTATCATCAACCACCAAAGAGTGTTTTTATTCACTGCTGTCAGCTGTCCTCGCTGCGCACACGTCTGCCCTTGACAAGATTAATTAAGTGCTTAGTGTAAAGATAGTTGGAGTTTCAAGGTAGTTGTGTTGGGGCACTCCGTGTGTCGGTCACCTGCACGCCAGATGCAACGCTATGGAGCCTGTGGGAGCCATTCACGCTACTGGCCTTCCCATTTTGATACCAGTCAATGCACTGGCAACGCCCTGAGCTGCCATTAATCAAAGAGTGTGTTTCATAGGAGACCACAGGGGGAAGGAGCAGATTCCCATACCTCTCCTGATCATCCTCCACACTGTAAATCACTGGTTAATTGTCTCCATGCATGCCTCAGTTGGTTCACCAGCTGATCTGGCTGCACTAGCTGTTGAATTCTTAATGTGCCCTTTTGTGGTCTGCTTTCAACAGCTATCACCTTCAAGCCTCGGCTCTTAATGGGGGTGTCTCCCCTTTTATTTTCAAGGCAGTTCTGTGGGGAAAAACTGCATTAATGCTGTTTTAAGGTGAGCTAATGGATCGTCGTAAATCATCAGTGGGTGGATCCTTCATTCCCTTCCTGAGTCTCCACTGTGCTGTGTGGACGTGTAAACCTCTTCCTCCTGCCTGAGGGCTTATGTGTGGATAAACAGTGAAATCTTGGCCCCGGGACAAATAGTTCCAATGCAGAGCAAGGCTACGGTGAGATTCCATTACTGTTTTGGCAGCGAGCTACACACGGACAGCCAGGCCGAGCCCCTGGCCTCGGCAGCCACCACACACACTGAGCTTCCTGCCAGGCTTTTATTTCATTCGGGTGACAAGTCCAGTAGCAGGCACAGAAGGGGGGCAGCGCACAGACGTTTAGATTAAAGACAGGGTTTCTATAAAATGCATCATGAGAAGTTGATGCCAGGAATAGAATATGTCATATCTCATTTTTCTAACACTTCGATAGTGACCTCAATATATTGTAAATATAGTTTCTTTACTTTGATTGATTACCATCATTTTCATCTTGTTCTTGGCATAATTTCAAATCCAGTATAATTAACACGTCTATAGGGCTGAAACTAAGGATTATTACAGATTACTTTGCTGATTTTTTTCACAGTTGATGGATCATTTAGTCTAGAAAATGTAAAAAAATAAATAAATAAAAAATCGCATTTCCCTGAGCCCAAAGTGTTGTCTTCAGATTGCTTCTTTTGTCCAATCAACAGTTCAAAACCTGAACACTCTTCATTTATTGTCATAACAAAAAGCTAATTCTTCAGCACGTCTGGCAATGTTGCTTGAGGAATGACTGAAACGATTAACCAATTATCAAAACAGTTGGTAATTCATTTTCTTTCTATCTGTGAATGGAATAATCAACTAATTGGTGCAGCTCTGCATGTGTAATGAGATGGTCATGCATGTTAAAAGCCTTTTTGTGATATCTGAGAAAGATTTTTGATTCACTTTAATGTTAACTGAAAACTCAAGACGTCAGTTATCTAGGCATTTAAAACTAACAACACTATAATGCATGGTATCAGTAAGCATTCACAAGGCTGTTGAGTGCTAAGGGACTACCATCTTTAATATTTGACATTTATTCATACAGGGTAGGTTGACTGAGCATACATGCTTTTTAATGAGACATCATGATGGTGCAGACTTATTAAAGGGTTAGAGCTGCTACAACATGTGACTGCTTAATATCAATTTCATTTGCACACATTTATGCAACTGGAATGTATTCATCCTGTGTTTGAGTTAAAGGAATGCTGCACTATCAAGTAAGCTTTACAAAAACATTCACAAACCTGTAGATATGCTCTTAATTGCTCTTAATCGTGGACAAATTTCAGTTTTCAAGTCAGTTGAGTTAGGCCTGGGCGATATGGCTGAAAAGTCTATCCTGATAATACTGCTATTGATTATTACTGAACATTTTGAATGAACTGTGCTATTTTTATCTTAAGACCAGGCTAAACATGGTTGAATGTAATCTTTGTTTTGTTTTGAATTCAACCATTTTATCAAGGCACACAGGTGAGGTAACATTTTTTATGTTAACACAGCAAGAAAAACACACACACTTTTTTGTTCATGATTTCCTTTCTGGCAGCACTCACTTTCTCACTATGGTGTTTTTGGGTTGTGCCTGTGTTTTCTCGGGGTTGGTTTGTAAAACAGTCAGCCAGTGCATGTCACTTGTAGCACCTTTGGATATGATAGGCTGTTGGGGAGGACGCTCAGGTGGGATTCGTCATGCAAATGATTGGCTGTTCGGGTGTCACAACTTCTATTGGTTTGCATTTAGTGCATTCACATGAAACTATCAAGCATTTCAACCTTAATGCTATTGGTGATGTGTATCACTGACAGATACTGCTGTCAATTTATCTTTCAGGCCTAAGCTGAGTCAATTTTCAACCAAATGTATCAATGCAATTTTATAACACTTGGAACATAGTCCATGTCTGCACTGAATGCTGTCACATTAGCTACATTTGCATACCATTAAATTCAGATATACATAGTAAATTTCATTGGCCAATCCCTGTAATACAATTCTCAATTATCAAACTATTGTGTGTGCAGCAATTTAAAATATAGATCTATAAGATATTCTTTACTCTTTGTATTAGTTTAAAAAATACATGGAAATCCTGCAAATACAGGTACAAACATCCTTATTTCTTACAGTATTGATAATAATGGCATCGTCCTCCTAATGTATCGATGGTGTATTCTTGGTAAATGGACTTGCATTTCTATAGAGCTTTTCCAGTCTACTGACCACTCAAAGCTTTTTACAACACTTGTCACATTCACCCATTCACACACACATTCATACAGTGATGGCAGAGGCCATGCAAGGTGCCAACTGCTCATCAGGAGCAATTTGGGGTTCAGTATCTTGCTCAAGGACACTATGACATGCAGCTGGGGGAGCTGGGGATTTGAACCTGCTCTTTCTGTTGTGGCGGTTGGCAAACAGCATTGCTGGGTTGGAGTGTGGATCACCTGTGACTGACTCAGGAGTATTCTTCACCTGACTGCAGGCACCGAACCATTCTGTCAGTACTGTGATGGTTCGGGACTAATACATGTACCGGTGCACCCCTAGTAGGCTGCTTTTGTTTCTTATTGATCCAGAAAGAATGCCAGTGTTGAACCATCTCAAGTCCCAATGGTAAGGGGAAACACATATCAACCAGGGGAACGGACATCAAGTGAATCTTTGTATCGATGTAGGGAAGATGGTCCATGGGAAAAGACCATCTTTCTATGCGCAGCATAGTGTAGAAGTGTCCGTGCAGGGTGCTGAGAGCGATCAGGAGGACCAAGTACAGACTGAATTATAGATGGACTGAATGTTTCTGGCTGTGAGTGATAGCAGTCTACGTGAGCCCATCTCAATAGAAGACTGACGTAAAATCAATGTTGAGAGTGCAACCTAATCAATTTTGTCATGATGGCTGCGAGGAGGGCACTGAGAGATTGTTTTATTTGGTTAGCTTGGGAGGTCACCCTGTGCTTCCTTTCATACACCTTATCTTCTCACAGTAAGCTTGAAGGCTGGGTTTTATAATACTAATGTAAGATTGCTGCAGTTTGGCAGCGATGTGCTCGCTTGCCAAGGCTGCTCAACATGTTTCTTTTTCACAGTCTCTTGGAAATTTTCCTCACTCATTTAATTTTGTCCCCACAGAGAATGTGTTCACTTCTATGAGCTCAGCCTGCCATCAGCTCTGCATACCATATTGAGAATAGCTAACAAGACATTCACTCACAATAGCGAGCTGAGTCGGCAGGTCTTTGTGACCTTGCGTGTGTGTGTGTGTGTGTGTGTGTGTGTGTGTGTGTGTCTGTGTGTCTGTGTGTCTCTTGAGGACTGTGTAATGGCACAACCAGGGCTTGCAGAGAGGCCAGAGGAAGACACTGATATATAATTGAAACGTTATTTGACTTCATCCTGTACAGATAATAATAGCTACACTTTACTTGAAGTGGTGCTTTCAAGGCATCAGAAGTATATTACAGTGTGTAAAGCAAGTAAGTAGTGCATGATGATGAACGCAATCAGTGGACAGTATAAAGCACAGGATTGGACAGATGCGGAGTTGGGGTGGCGGCACTTTTTGAAGGTTACCTCCATTAGTTTTAGAGTTTTAGCTCTTTTTTTTGAAAAACCTCTTCAACCTCTTTTTTACTAGGGCTGCAACGATTCCTCGAGTACCTCGAGTAACTCGATTACAAAAAAACTCTCCGCCATTGTTTGTTCACACAGAGCCAAGCAGCTCCGCCGTAAAGACGCACTGCTGTGTAATTCACACAGACAGCCGGCTCTGCGGAGCTTTAAGAGGCGTGGTGGTACACGTCATGATGATGACGTCTGTGTGTATTGTTTTCAAGGAGTTTCCCCCGGTGTCCTCCTGTTAATCTAAACAGTACCTGCAGACAGTTTATAATCCTATGGATGCTGTTATAATGTGTTGTGATTGAGATCCAGACCCACCAAACATCCTGGAAAGTGACAAAGTTACGTTTTTCACTCTAAATTACATGATTACATAATGGCCATCAGTGAACTGGACGCTTTTTGACTCTGTCACTCGCAGGGAGGGAGGCTGTTTTCTGGGGGGAAAGTTCACTGAAGTCTCGGTAGGGAGGGCTGACATCATTTTTTTTTTCACAAACACTCGGTGAGTGAACGTTTTTTGCCGGTGACAGACGCTGTTTTTCAGGCAGAAAAGTGACGAAGAGTCGGCAGGACAGGCAGGGTGACGGACACTTCTCCACCTATAACTGCGGTATTCTTTGTCCTCATATAAGTTGCCAAAGACAGTTACAGTTACTACGTTACTTTTGTTTGGTCATGTAACGTTGCTTTGTGGGACATTTGCCTTTGTTTAGTTGAGTGAAGGACCTGTGTAGTCATCAGACTGTCAGACCGACACGCCCCTGCTCCGCGCCGCCGGCTTATCCGTTCACACAGGTTCGGTTCACCAATTTTGCGCCTCTGAAACCCCTTTCACACAGGAGAAGATGTGTCATCTCTGCAGCGGCGCAACGTTGCTTTGTGGGACATTTCTCTGTATTAAGTTGAGTGAAGGACCTGTGTAGTTAACCGACCTTCCGATCGACACGCCCTCGATACGCGAAGCCGGCTTATCCGTTCACACTGGTTCGGTTCGCCAATAATGCGGCCCTGATACAAGAGGCGAATCAGCGCCGGAGCGAAATTTCACCCCTCGCCGCATCCAAGAGATTCACACTGGGACGGATGCGGAGAATTGGCGCACTGAAGCCGCACCCAAACGCCAGTGTGAAAGGGGCTTGTGACTTTCACACATAGGAGGATGCGGAGAATTAGCTCAGAATCTCCGCACTCAAAGGACAGTGTGAATGAGGCTACTGTCATATCTCGATCATTGGGACATGATACTCTCTGCTAAAACGACCAATCATCGACACACAGATTTCAACAATTGACACTACAAACTTGGTATTGGTGAATAAACAAAGTGGGTCACTGTCAAGAATAATCAGCTCTGGTCGATTTTGTATTCTCTCTTGAAGATGATGACGGATGATGCTTGCTGTTCAGCAGATGCACCGTGTTGAAACCGTAGAAATAAACCCCTATTTAGTTTATTTGAATTTTGTAGAAAAGTGCATCAGGATGATGTGATAGGACTGTGCCCGACTCAGGATTGTGTCAGTTGAATTGGATTTGGTTGTTCAATTAAAAGATTCCACTATTTGCCTTTAGCCTACATTAGCAGGGCTGATTGCATTCCAGTGCCGTGCCGGATCTCCGGCGTACCGGTGTGACTGCGGAAAAAAAAAAAGAAATACGGTGGGGGTGGACCTTGGCCAAATAGATTGATCCAGAGAGCAGTTGCTCCATGTGCTGTTGAATCTGGGTTTTTCATACTGGCAACGCACACCGTAGTGTCAGGATGGACCGTAAATTCATGAAGCCAGGGGAAGACACTAAAGATGTCGACAAAGGCATTAAGAACAAACGGCGCTGGGCTTGGATAGAAGAGGTGGGTAGCGATGGAAAGCTCTTTGGGAGGCGGTGCCAAAAGCTCCGACAACCAGGTGCATGCTTCTGCACGTTGTGCACAAGGAGGCTAATGTGTGGAACTAGCGGGAAAAAAGTGCTATCACGGCACGAATCACAAACACTCTCATGAAGCAGCTGTCGGAGCTTTGCCCATAGATGTGCTCTGAGATTGACTGGAGGTGATATGTCTTGTAGGTATGGGGGGGGGTCATGGAAAAAAGTTCCAGCTCAGGATTTTTATTTGCAATCACCCCTGCATTAGTATGTTTCACCTGCAACCTCAGACTTGCATTTTAATGCCTTTCTTCATCATCTGTGAAAGCATCAGATTCCCACACAGAGAAAGTGTGCACCCTGCTCATAGTTCAGTTATAAAATCCCAGCGCGACACGAGCGTCTCTCCTGTTTGGCTGCTGACAGAGCAGAGCTGGCACTATACATTCTGGTGCCCTCGGCCAGATTAGAATAGTGCCCCCAGACTGCATCATCTCTCTCTGTTAAACACCATGCATGTCAGATGGATTTTTTCAACTAGTGCTGCAGCTAATGTAAAAGTGTATCTATGGTTGCCTTTTATATATAATTGTATTTCTTATCCCTGTGCATTTTTTTAAGCTTATATCTTTTGTTTTGTCCTGTACATGTAATGTACTCTGACTAACTGACTCGTCAGCTTTCTGGGGCAGCTTCAGATGAGTCCTGCAGACTCACGTGGTAAGGTTTTACCCAGGGTCTTTGAATTGCGGGTTGAGATGTGAATCTTTTTGGAGGAGTGGGGTAACTGACTTGCCAACACGTTTATCAATAGCAACTTTCTCATGAAACTTTCATACCTAAGTGACTTGGTTCAGAAACTCAGAGAACTAAATCTATAGATGCAGGGCAGCTACACACACCGTCCACAGCTGCCAGATAAAGTCACATCATTCACATGAGAGCTGGAGATGGATGAGCAGTGTTAAGTGGGGAAATAGAGGACACATTTGAAACCTGAAATAATTTGTCATGGTCAACAAGCTGCAGAACTTTGTAATTCCATGTATGAAAACTCATATCTCTGCCGTACAAAAACATTTCCAGAGGTATTTCAGTGCAAGATCCTAAACAATCTTACTGGATCTGAGACTTCATTCCACAGGTTATTGATGTCACCTCTGATTCAACGATAAGCCAGCAGTTTAAGTCTAAGACTCTGGCAGATGTCATCTTTGACACATTGTCACAGGTAGATTATGTCTCCACCTGTTTTGGCCTGATGTTTCTGTAGTACTTTCAGCAACTTTGCAAGGCCAACATTAACTGACAGGTTAATACTGTGAACCATGGTAGACTTCCTTGATGGTCCATTATGACATGTTATGCAGCTTAACTCCCAGCCCTTTGTTTGACATTCTAGTCAAGACGACAAAATATCCAATATTTATCATAAAAATGAACAAGATGTTTGTTACTGTAAAAATCTTGTTCAGTTTGACACAGTAGATTCTACCCCAGGTCTTCTTACTAACTTGCGTTCAACTCTGTCAGATTGTCTTCATTACAGATGAAGTCTGCTCAGTTGTCATGGAACTATGTTAAAACTTTTCAGTGTTCTGAGCAAATCTTGTCTGCAATACAGACCTGATGATGATCGACAGTTCCAGACAAGGCCAGTAAATAGAAGTTGTGAAAATTCTTTTGTAAACTGCTGCTCAAGTGTGAACACTTATACGTAATGTTTTTGAGTTCTCTGTAAGCATCACTTGACATGATATAAAAACAAGCAGATGGAGAATGGCTCTGCAACAGTGTTACACAATGCACATCTTCTAACTTTAGCATTAGTTACAGAGAAATGTCAGGGGAAGTTCCAGGTTCAAGAGGTTAACTTAGCATCAGTCTCATGTTGAGCCCGACCAGAGTTTACAAAGCCTAGCTTGTACTGGGTTTTAACTGGTCACACTGTTTGCTTTTTTACCCACAAGTAACTGTCAGCATATGAAAACAGTCCTGGCTAAGTCTGAGAAAATGATCCTGATGATGTCAGGGTGGTGCCATCAGTTCTATCTCAGATTGGGTTTGAAACTACACAGAATTATTTAACAGAGAGCCTGTGTTATTAATTTGTGGCATGGAGTTAGAACAACATGAACATGTTCCAGGCAGTGAGGGTCTAAGGACAGTCGTGATCAAGTTGCATCATGGGAAGATAAAGTGCTTAATTAAAATCAAGGTGTCTGAGCAAAATCCTACTTTTGTAAGCTTAATCTAAACCACTGAACTTGACAGATGCCTTTTAGAGGTTGTACTTTATGGGGACAACACTTGCAATGACATTAAAAAAGCTTTTTTTAAATTTGTATTAGTATATGGTAAGAGAAGAGTCTTTGTATTTGCTGCATCCTAGTGATCAGGCTCCCAGCCATGGCCTGGATTAGGCTGTACTCCAGATAGAAGTGGTCTTGGCAGTTACTTAATCCATCAGGTCATCCTACAGCACAAAGCTGCACTTGACTGTCAGATATCGTTTTCTCTCAGACCAAGAACAGGCTACATCTCTGTTCAGTGGATTTCCCTCCACTCCTCAAAGTCTCCAGAATTATTTAAAGTGTGAGCACTCTCACCTCGAGTGCCATCTCAACACTTTCAGCCAAAGTATTTATTGCTGGTAGCAGGGAGCTTGAAAGGTGGAGGTGGCACTGGAGGGAGCGCTGACTTTATTCTAAACAGAAGCTTCACTTCTTGGCAGAATTGGCTGTTGTGATGCTGCTGCTGGATTTTGTTACCTTTCAACAAGATGTGACACTGCCGACTGCAAACACACAAGCACACACACACCACCAGCAAATCTCCATCCTCAGCCAAGTTTTTTTATGAAATGGATGAAAGAACTTTGACTTAAGACCTTTTACAAAAGATGAAAGAGGCCTTTTAGATTAAAGAGACCCTTTTTTTAAAGTATATTTTTTTGGCCTTTATGGCTTTATTGATAGAACAGCTTGAAGACATGACAGGAAACAGGATGAGAGAGAGGGGGAGTGACACGCAGCAAAGGGCCCCAGGCCAGGACTCGAACCCGGGTCTTGTGGAATGTCCCACAAAGCAACATTACGTGACCAAACAAAAGTAACGTAGTAACTGTAACTGTCTTTGGCAACTTATATGAGGAAAAAAATACCGCAGATATACGTGGAGAAGCATCTGTCCTTCCGCCTGTCCTACTGACTCTTCATCACGTTTCTGCCCAAAAAACAGCATTTGTCACCGGCAAAAAGCTTTAACTCACCGAGTGTTTGTGATGAAACTAAATCACCACGACGGTCAGCCATCCAGACCGAGACTTCAGTGAGCTCCTGCTTTTGTAGCCTGTGACATTTTGAATCGCCTGCCACATATCTTTACTGCTGTTGGTGTTGTGGTCCCTCTCCAGTCTCTGCTGATGTCTCATCTGTTCCTCCTTGATGCCAGCTTTCAGTCTTGCTCTGATGGTCTTGTATGCTTCCTTGTCACCAGACCTAAAAGCAGCTTTGTTGGCTCAGGAAAGAGCCCTCACCTCTCCATTCATCCAGGCCTTCTGCTTGGGGAATGATCTTACTGTCTATGTGATCACAACATGACCCTCTTTACTAACTGTGAGTTCGTAATGTAGGCAGAAGAAGACATGGTCGAGGATATTTATTCCACTAGTGGGGATCTTAACATCTGAATTTAGGTAAAATAGTTCTGAGGTTTGTGTGATTAAAATCACCAGCCACAATGAAAATTCAGGTTGCTAAGAGCACGTGTCCACATAGCCTTTTTAATTTTTTATTTTTTTCAAGCGGAAAAGCACTGAGGAGCTCTGAGAGAAAAAAGTTGCACGTGTGTCTTGTCTCTTTGCCAACAATATCTTGCTGTATGATCGACACCGCCCCTTTGTGGTTTACTATCTGTTTGTTTATTTGGACATCAGGACCTCAGAGCCAGAAAGAACGTGGGTGCATGACATGATCCATACAAGACACAAATACGGTGGATATTATCACCTATGCCTCTCTGAAAAGTTAAGAGATAAAAAAGGTTTGTCGAGGAACAGCTCTCGGTCCAAGTCAGGTAAGCTTTGCCCTAATGCCGGCTGTCTTTCTGGGGCGGTGCAGCACATTCGGCGGTGTGTTGTTCCACTGTGCTGGCAGGCCGCTCGGCAGATGCTGCTGGTGGAGGTCCTCCCACAATCTGCTGCACTCATTCCAAACCCCAAACAACCTTTTCCGATGCTGATAAGTGTATCTCTGTCATAGGTAAATCATGCTTCAGCAGAAAGGGGATTGAAATTGAAAATATGGAAACTATATCAAAAAAGAATTGAGGATTAAGGAGCTGCTGGCTGCCCCAACCGCACTGCCATCATAGCTATGTTATCTAAACCACTCAGTGGAGTGGCATTAGGCCATTCTTGTTTGTTTCAGTGAACAAAACCAAAGTTGACAAAAAGAAAAAAAAGAAAAAAGAGTCTTTTTTTGCAGCGTATTGCTTAATCTCTGTTTAAAAAGGGGTGCTCCGGTAGGATCTGGGGCACCTTCCATACATTGAGCAGTATTGCCAAGCAGTGAGCAGAGCAGAAAGTGGAATTGTATTATTCCTCTGTTCACATTCCACTGTCTACTTTATCCCCAACTACAACCCCTTGTTAGTCAGTTTTGTATTTTTAAAGCCTTTAATACAGAGAGGAGCCACATGACAGGAAACAAGGGAGAAAAAATGCTACAAACAGAGGTTATGTTCAACAGCTCAAACGTTCAGTTGTGGGGTACGCCATCCCCTTAATGCTGACCAGTGTGTGCACACAGATGGGCTGCCAACATTTCTGTAATGTCACTCAAGCATGGGAAGTTTTATGCAGCCTCATAACGAAGTGAACACATCTCACATCACAACCCCACTGTGTGTCATTTTTATTTTTCCGCTGCACACTGACTAGGGAAATAAAATGAATCAGCACATAATTTGAGGTGCTTTCAGATCTATGAATGTTGGATTCACTGTTCGCACATAGTATGGTCTAAGGCCGCATTCGTTGACAAAAAATGCAAGACTACCAAGATGTTGGTTTCTACAAATAAAGTATGACTTCTCTTTGTTGACAGAGTGGCAGCATCCCACACAGATCAAAAAAAATATTCAGTTTTTGTATAAACAGTAACTTTTGATAAGCTTATTTTAATGAAGTGTTCCCAAAGCATCTGCTTTCACAGGAAGTGCAGGTTTGTGGCTGCCTGTCCTCCATCTCCTGGCAGTTCCTAATAGATCAGAATATACCTGCTTTTCCTGAATATTAGCAGAGAGAACGGTAACTTATTAAGTCAAGAAAACTGATTAAATGTTTTTATTCCTAAGCATCAAGGGAAGGACCAAATGTGCATCGTGAGAATTATTGGGCTAATTAGGACTGATTTTCTTCTCTAAGACATCCTATTGTCTGCATCATAAGAATTTCCTTCTTTTGAAAGCATTGTGAAAGTAATTTATGCATCTGCACCACTGATCTGCTGCTTTACAGTCCAAGGCCAAGCACACAAACCCTTTTATAACTATTGAGATTTCTATAGTCTTTTCATCTCTCAACAAAGTGACTTGAATTAGGTTTGTGTACAATGTCAGAGAGACGACTAGACACTCAGAAAAAAGATCTCAGTCTTATATCTGTTTCAGAGTGAACTGACAGTCAACTCGTATATATAAAACAGAATTCACTCTGAACTAGCGTTTATTAGGATGAAAATGGATTGTCCAATCCAATTAAATGTTTTGACATTTGCTCATTGAGAAGAATCTTGCATCACTTTATAAAGGAGAATGCTCAATATACGATGATGAAGATTTGTGATTTAGCACAGCAGTTAATTAAGTGCTGTCATTTTTTGGTGTGCACACTTTCCCAACCTGATTCATTGACAGAAAGCATAAAATCACCTTTTGTTGTTTTCACCATCTCAATTTTCTCATTTCACTCTCTCTCTCTCTCTCTCTCTCTCTCTCTCTCTCTCTCTCTCTCTCTCTCTCTCTCTCTCTCTCTCTCTCTCTCTCTCTCTGCTGTGTTATTGGCTGTAGTTCTGCACAGCTAGTGGAGGAGGGTTAATGAATTACCATTTCCACAGTGTAATGGAAACCATTAATGGCTACAGCAACAGTAAAGGTTATCGTAAACACATTTGCCTCCCTTTAGTGTCTGGATGTGTGAGAATATGAGGGAGAAATGACTCACATCCAACCTTATCATTTGCTTGAATTATCTCTGTGGATGCAGCATAATGGGCTGCACAGGAGACATATGCCAACGAGTTACTGAGAGAGGAAGTCATTCATGAAGTGATGGCTCTCATGATGACAGTGATGTCAGTTTTGAAAGCAAAACAGAAGAATATGTTTCCTATAACAAGATTCCTTTACTGTTTTAGTACTAACTGAAATGTGTCATCAAGTCTCATCACTGTCATCACGTTTAATTATTTCCTGATCAGATAATTACTCATTTAAATAAGAATTCTGCCAATTCTTGTACAGCCACATCTCCTGGTAGGAGCAACTGAGCAAACTCCAGCCACTGATAAATGTGTGTGTCTTGAATTATAACGCCTGTTTCCTCGGTCTAATCTGATTTTAGTACCAAAACTCAGTACCTGGTACAGGATATAAAATTGAAATATTTTCACCGACCAGACTTTTATTTTGTTGTAACACAATGCAGTATTAAACAAATTTTACTTAAATAACATTAAAATGAACCCTAACCCAAAATAATATGAATAAACAAGACTTGGAATTAGGAACATTTAATGCCAAGAGTTTTTTGATACCTAGAGCTAGTCATTTCTGTCAGCGCGCAAAACGTTGAATACCCAGTTATGACTGATGGATGGATATAAGCATCAACAACTATAAGCAGCTTCTGTACAAAAATTCCAAATGGTCAAGCCCTAATGTGTATAAATTGTGTTCAAGAAAAATGTCTACTGTCCACGTGCACAACAACTCGTTATCGACGATTGGCTGTTCTCATTTAACTGGAGCAATTCTGATTCAAGAATGAAAATAGAGATGTGTGAGTGTGTGGGAAATTTACTGTTTTGAAAAGTATGACTGCATTTTTTCCTGCTCCCAGTCCAGCTGATTTATTGGAAGTGGATCAGTTTGTCTGCAGAAGAGTGTGGTAGAAAAGACTACCAGAAGGAGAAGGAGAATCCCCCTCCTTCCTCAGGGTCATCAGTCAGCTGCACTTTGTTTTCCTGCATACTGTAATGAAAATAATATCCCTTTTCAGACAGAGATTCATGCAATAGAACTACAATGAAGGCTGGCCTCCACACCACGACTGACCAGGTCGCTGGGACTTTTCAACATTGAATTTGGAGATTTCATTTTCTATACAAGTTTCCAAAGACATGTGAGCTCACGTTTTTTTCTTGAAATCGCGTCACATAATCACCATTAGTCAACAGCAGGAGCTGCTTGGCTCTCAACTTTTGCAGAATAACAATGCAATATTCCCCCCTTGAAAAGGCAGCATCAGTGGGGCTAATGTTTCTGTCACTGACAAAACAATTATACTGCCAATTCAATGCCTGGGTTTTGGCACCTGTACACACATTGTTTTTGCAATTCTTTGAGGAATGGTTACATGATTTTGAACTATTTTTGAGAACGTCTGATATAGGATTTTGAAAGGATGCTTTCACCATTCAAAAAATGGGCAGTTACTGTGTCAGTGGTATAAAAAGAACAACAAAACAAAATAATGGCATTTGTTTGTTTGTCTCTCATCTATCGATCTATCTATGGTAAATGGTCTTGCATTTTTATAGCGCTTTTCCAGTCTACTGACCGCTCAAAGCACTTTACAATACATGCCACATTCACCCATTCACACACACATTCATACACTGATGACGGAGGCTGCCATGCAAGGTGCCAACTGCTCATCAGGAGCAACTTGGGGTTCAGTATCTTGCTCAAGGACACTGTGACATGCAGCTGTGGAGAAGCCGGGATTCGAACCAGCAACCTTCCTTTGCTCTACCTCCTGAGCTACAGCCGCTCTATCTATCTATCTATCTATCTATCTATCTATCTATCTATCTATCTATCTATCTATCTATCTATCTATCTATCTATCTATCTATCTATCTATCTATCTATCTATCTATCTATCTGCTTTTCCCATGACTGCACCGTCAGTGCTCACCATCAAAGCAAATCATGTGCAAAGCCTGAATGGCCTAATTCATTTCCTGCTACTCTATATTTATGCAAATCTCACTTCTTATTTGAAGCATCATTAAAATAAGCATGCAGGGAGAGTATTAGATTTGATGCCTGCCCATGAGCTGTCACTAACATTTATGAGGTAATCTGTGCCCTGATTTCTTTCATATGATCTTGTTGGCTGATTTAATAGCTTAATGTTTGTTGATTTGTCCCTGAAGGACCTATTTGGAGATTATGAGGCATAAGCAAAGATGAATGTGTGAGACAATTTATTCCTTTATTGGCCTTTATGTTTTATCTATTAACTAAACAGTTTCCAGGTGAGTGGAGCGCAGTTTTGTCTGTCTGTACTGCTGTTGTTGTTTCCATGGAAATTCTTCTTGCACACACACGCACAGAGTCACTGCACGGATGTAATGTTGCTAGGTAACATGTTCAAGACAATAGGGAAGTGCAGTTGGTTTAGTGCTGATTCAAAGGTTAGAGGGTATTGGAGCTCCACCAGGGTCGACCTTCATCCAATCGGCCTTTCTGTCGCCTGTTCTTTTTTAGCTCTGCTACCAGTGAACTTGTGCATTGTGAATGTATAGCTGAACCAAGTAAGGAGAGACAAAGGCCTGCACAAGCCAACACTTAGTCCTTTTAGCTAAAGCAACAAAGGAATCAAAAGAGCTTTTATCTCAAGGGGATTTAAGCATTTCTCCTCTTTCTGGAGCCTTTTTACATTGGATCATTCCCAGAGACCTTGAGCTTACCCTTCTTTAAAGGAACTGACATGATGATGCTGGTTAGTGTTCGCTAATGAGGCTGTGAAATCCTGCAAACCCTTAAGGAACAGCCTCCACTCCAGAGATTTATGGCTTAATAATACCTGCTATCACTACATGATGGTTGTCAGTCAATACCTGCAACCTGCTGAGTTTTCCTTAATGAGATTTGGTAGATATTCTTAGAGCCTTGAATGACTGAATAAGTGCTATGTAGTTGTTATGAAATAAATGCATCTCGGTTTCCCAATATAGGTTCGGTTTCGGTCACAAAAACTCTGGACTAAAACAAGGTCACCTGAGAACGTAACTAGGTTGTATGAAGTGTGGTCAAACCACATCCAAAATTAAAGCAAAAACCAACACATGAGCTGTGACTTGTTTTCCTTAACTAAATAGTCCATCCATCCATTGTCATCCGCTTTATCCGGGGTCGGGTCACAGGGGCAGCAGCTTTGCCTTCTGGCTCAGCTCCCTTTTCGTCACAACCGTGCGGTGAAGCGCATACAACACCGCACCCGCTGCTCCGGCTCTCCGGTCGATCTCCCGTCCCATCATCCCCTCACTCGTGAACAAAACCCAGAGGTACTTAAATTCTTTCACTTGGGGCAAGGACTCATTCCCCACCCTGAGTAGGCAAGTCACTGGTTTCCTACTGAGAACCATGGCCTCAGATTTAGAGGTGCTGATCCTCATCTCTGCCGCTTCACACTCAGCTGCGAACCGATCCAGTGAGCATTGTAGATCTAAAGTCGATGATGCCATCAAGACCACATCATCTGCAAAAAGCAGTGATGCGATTTCCAGGCCACCAACCTGTAACCCCTCCACACCACAACTGCGCCTCGAAATCCTGTCCTGTATATCACAAACAGGATTGGGGACAAGGCACAGTCCTGGCAGAGGCCAACACTGGAACCAGTTCGACTTACTTCCGAGTACACGCACACAGCTCTCGCTTTGAGAATATAGGGATTGGATGGCCCTGAGAAGGGACCCCCCCTCACCCCATACTCCCGCAGCACCTCTCACAGAACCTCCCTTGGGACCTGGTCATACGCCTTCTCCAGATCCACAAAACACATGTGGACTGGGACCCCTCCAGGATCCCTGCAAGAGTAAAGAGCTGGTCCGTTGTTTCACGACCAGGACAGAATCCGCATTGTTCCTCTTCAATCTGAGGTTCGACAATCAGTCGGACCCTCCTTTCCAGCACCTTGGAGTAGACTTTCCCAGGCAGGCTGAGTAGTGTGATACCTCTAATTGGCACACACCCTCTGGTCCCCCTTCTTAAAGATAGGGACCACCACACCTGTGTTACTCCTTCGGCACCGTCCCTGACCCCCACGCAATGTTGAAGAGGCGTGTCAACCAAGACTATGATCTATTACCAACCCTAACCAATGTGATTAAGCAAACAAGGTTTTAAGAGCCCATGACACACCAGGCCCACAGTCAGACACCCACCAATGTTGAGGCCAGTGGGGTTAGTGTTTGTGGCCATAGTTTTTGCGGGTTGTCCCCCAACGTTGGCACCAGTGAGCTGCTTTTTGGCCAGCTGAGCACATTGAATTTGTAGCAGAGCCCATCAATGAGAGAAATGCCGAAAAAGATTCTGTGATGCGACTGAAAGCTCCAGAACAGCTGTTAATGGACAATTTGGAAAGAGAGCCATTGAAGGTCCTTGAAGTGTTCAGTGGAAGTGTACGTGAGTCAATGCAGTGCTGTATCATCCGTCGTCAGGTTTTAATCCAGTTAGTTTGTAATCTGAAATGGGAGTGGGGATTAGCCATCCAGGCTGCAATGTAAGTGTATACTGCCAGTCGGGTTTCATCCTCTGCAGTCCTCACCTCTTGGGCCTGTCTTTTACTGCAGCAAACTGAAACGAGGCTGACAACGTCCTGCTGGCTTGGCCTCTTGAATTTCATCATACACAGGTTGTTTGTCTGTCTTTATGAATCACATCTGCCCTGCTTGTCAAGGAACGCTATGCTATCACAATCTAATCAGTTCCTTGGTAAACTGTAAAATTACTTAGGGATTGTCTGAGCAGCAACCTGTGATTTTTTTTAAGAAGATTACACACATACACACAAACACACACACACACACACACACACACACACACACACACACACACACGGGTACAGTTTAAACTATTTTTGTATTTGGTTTATTTAAATTTTAATTAGTTAGTTAATTAAAGTTAACTATTTAGAGTTTAAACAGACTAGTTCACACATGGTCAAACGCACTAAGGGAATAATGTAAGGGAATATACACTATAGTTCAAACAAACGACTCCCAACAAAACCATGAACAATGTCTAAAAGCCTACATTTACTGCTTCCTGTCAGTGATCTCTTGTCTGGCTTTCTGTCTGTAAGCCATATTTCTTTAGTTACCTGTTTGTAAAACATTTGTGTGGTGTGGCCTCTCTGCACACTCCCCGGTGAGTCACTGACATTTGCGCAGTGCCCTTGAGCGTAGAAATATTGTCGAGGTGCTTCTACAATAATAACAGTCTGTTGGTGGGTTAGATGTGAGGTCTCAAAGGCCTCAAAGGCACTGTAAGCAAACATACTGAGAGTTAAAACACTGTACACACCTGCTCTTGGGTCAGTCATTACATGCTCATTCTGTGCAGGCAAACCATGTTCAAACCCATAGAACTTTGTTCCCAAAGATAACAAATATAATCTTAGATTTTGGACGGGGTGTTTCCATTTTCTGGGATGATGCATCCATAAACAATGGAGTCATGGGTTTGAAAATATCACTCAGTGTAAACCTCAGCTTCAGTGAAGAGTCGGAACAATCAAATAAAGAATAAAGAATAAAGATGTTACACTGTTGTGCAGAAAAATGAAGTGGGATAACCAAAACTAATGCTATTTAAATCAGATGTAGTCAACTTTTCAAACATAGTGTTTCCCTGTGGTATTACTGTTGGCGCAGGCAACATGGTTGCAGCCTGACCTGTTCAAAGCAAAAAATCCCAAACTCAGTGGTATGACAAGGCAGAAAGAGACATGAAGTAATAGGTAGGCAGGTTTTGGTACCTACTGCCTCTCTTGCTACTGTCTCATGTCGAGGTAGAAATAGGAAACACACATTAAGGGGGGGACAAACTTTGACACACCACTGTGGCTCTCCATCGAGCGAAACAGTGCCTTTTGGTTGCGCAATGACAGACACACTTCATTTGTGCCTTCATTTTTCCAGGAAAAATCAAGCCCGGTGGCAGGCCAAATAGCAAAAGAAATACTGAAACAAAGTTTACAGGGAACCAGTCTATACACAGATAGTGCAGCAGGTTGTGCAAGATGTGTCTAGTTGGTAGGCAATGGCATAGTGGATGTCAAATTCCTGTCATGCTGAAAGCCTTTTCTCTTTCCCATTCATTTTTTTTTCTGGTCAAATCAAAGTATCTAAATAAAAACATAAAACAACAGGTGGGGGTACTTCATTAGGCTACAAACAAAGAAAACCTGCAGTGAAATCACAATGGTCTTGAGACTTTTATGTTTTGATTATTGCAGCTTCATCTTTATGCCTCTCATCCAAATCCTTCTCAACCCCCCAGCTTTAACTGTTAGTGTATGTGACTTAACAGAGATGGACAGTCAGGCCTCCTCTGTGTCGCTCAGCTTCATTAGCTGAATTGATTTGCTAACGCAATCATTGATAGACCCACAGGGGGAAATGATAAATGCCACTTTAAGTGCAGAGGTCGCAGACTGCTGCTATAAGCTGAAATCAAGTGGAACTGTTGAAACCACAGCTGTTTTACCGGGGGTTTCACTGCTGGGGTTTGTAGGCTTTGTGAAGCTGCAGCTTAAAGCTGATGTTTAAGCTGTTTAATTCCAAAGAATTACAAGTAATCACTATTAGGAATCACTGGTTTTGTACTTAAGATGCCTTCATGACTTTTGGAAATCCCTACAATATGGGTTTTACTGCTGTTTACAGAGCCTCCAATGTCCTGAATAATAATATTTATGGTGCACACAACTTATAATCTTATGTGCACAGGCCCTATGATTATTATAGAAAATATATAATTTATATAATTTATAATACTATAAAATTTTTGGAGCAAGCAGCGAATAGTGATTTGTGCCAACAGTTAGTGCCTTCTTAAGTTGACAAATTTCTAGCCACAGTATTTCTTGTAAAGACTTTTGATTTAATCTTCAAAGACTTGTATTTAAAAAAAATCCTCCTGGATTTTTTTAACAAAGACCTCGACTTTTTCAATGGTTCATATTTAATCAACAATACATAACACTAATATTTACCCTGTTTACCACCTTAGATTACATGTCAGCATTTGACAGTTTAGTAAAACAGAAGTAGATGGGAATTATTAGTCATTAGTTGCAGATATTTGGTCATAAACCAAAGTATTGAACCATTTCAAAATGTTGACCTGTTGGTGGTGCTTGATGAAAATAACAACAACAAAGATATTGTAATTTGAGTGTGGACCAAAGGTGCACACTCAAAATGACCAGCATTACCATCCTTTGATCGTTGTTGCTGGTCTGGCTACAAAGCATTGAGAGGATTCAGTGTTTTCACAAAATGTGTTATGTGTAAGGATGAAAAGGTTCGTGGAGGTAAAATAATAATGTGTTCACGCTGTTTCCTCCACATCAGTTCATTTTCAGGTCTACCCAGAGCCAACGAGTGTAGAATTGATTACTTGTCCGTGAAGTTTTGAGTTTGAGGTAACATTAACTTTTTATCGTTGGTTTTATCAACTGCTACCATTAAACTGATGGATCACTTTCATGTTCTCAATAACAACCCATTATTAGCCGTGTTCAATCACTAGGGACGAGGAGTCGGAGAGAACAGTGTGTCCTTTGAAGATGTAAACCAATCAATGCCCTTAATCAGCCTGTTTCTTACATACACTCCTCAGTCCTGCTCCAGAGGCCTGTTGTCTGTTTGTCAGCCCGAGGAGAGTACGGCTGATGAAAGGAATGGGAAATGATGAAGCCAAGTACACTTGCTCATCCGTTTGTCCTTTAGCTCCTGTGTGTTTGAGCTCTCTGTTTAAACTTCAAACTGTCTTGTTTGTGCTGCTCCCCTCCTCACTGGAAGCATCAGTGTGTGTGTGTGTGCGCGCACGTGTGGGTGTGTGTGTGTGTGGTAGTGGAATGCGGCTCCGCTGGTCTCGACATGGCACAGAGGTTTTAAAGGAGTGTTTATTATTGGCTTCACAGAGCTGGACTGTGTCCCAGAGGGCTGTCCCAGAGCAGGACAGAGCTGCCAACACTGCTTTACATTTGTCTCCCTCATTTTCTCTTTTCTCTGCTTTTTGTTTGTGTTCAATTGTCAGTGTAATTCTTGACATTTTTAAAAATAAAACAAAAACTAAAGTGCCATGTAACGCCCGCCAACGTAATAATGTCCACAAACGTAATAAACCACAAACATAATAAAAATCGGCAGCATTTAATGTAATAAACCCACAAATGTAATACATTTTCTACAAACGTAATAGCCGCTGCCTACTACAAATGTAACACACGATTTCCCACAAATATAATAACTATTACGTTTGCAGGGATTTATTACGTTTGTGGGGAAGTGAAAATCTCTATTGTAATAACTTCCCACAAATGTAATAATACAATGAATAATGGTCGATGTGGTTGTTGTTTGTCTGTTTGCCTACACACCTACTAATACTACTGACCGTGGGCGCAAAATCCAGCTGCTGACTCTCCGCTCCGCTATCACACAACGGACCCCCCCCTCGCTTTTTGAATTGTTTTGTGGCATATAAATATCTAGTTTAAACAGATTTATTTCTTTGCATAAGCAAAATGCTTCTTGTTAATGAGGATCATCTCCATTCACACTGGTGTTTGGATGCGGCTTTAGTGCAGCAATTCTCGGCCTCCTTCTTTTGCCGATGACAGACGCTGTTTTTCGGGCAGAAATGTGAGAAGAGTCGGTCAGACAGACAGGAGGACAGACAGGAGGACAGACAGGAGGACAGACGCTTCTCCACGTATATCTGTGGTATTTGCCAAAGACAGTTACAGTTACTACGTTACTTTTGTTTGATCGGCTGTAGCTGTAGCTCAGGAGGTAGAGCGGGTCGTCTAGTAATCAGAAGGTTGCTGGTTCGAATCCCGGCTCCTCCCCAACTGCACGTCGAAGTATCTTGAGCAAGATACTGAACCCCAAATTGCTCCTTATGAGCAGTTGGCGCCTTGCATTGCAAGTGCATCATCAGTGTATGAATGTGTGTGAATGGGTGAATGTGGCAAGTATTGTACTTGAAAAGCGCTATAAAAATGCAAGACCATTTACCATGTAAAGTTGTGGGACATTTCTCTGTATTAAGTTGAGTGAAGGACCATCTGATTGACACGCCCACACTGGTTCGGTTCGCCAATAATGTGTCCCTGATACTACCTCCAGAGGCGGATCAGCGCCGGAGCGAAATTTCACCCCTCGCCACATCTGAAACTTTCACACAGAGGAGGGTGTGGAGAACTGGCACAGGAACCCCGAGTGGCGGTGTAATGGGGCTACTAACTCACAAGTGTTGGTGTTGAAAATAAATCACCGCAACCGTCCGCCCTCCGGACCAAGACTTCAGTGAACTTTCCCCTGGAAAACAGCCTCCGTCCCCGCCAGTGACAGAGTCCAGTTTAAAAAATGTAACTTTGTCACTTCCCAGGATGTTTGGTGGGTCAGGATCTCAATCACTACACATTATAACAGCATCCATAGGATTATAAACTATCCGCGGGTTTAGATTAACGGGGACACCGGGGAAACACTTTGAAAACACACCTACATCATCATCATGACGTGTACCGTCACGCCTCTTTAGGAGCCGCAGCGCCGGCCTTCTGTGTGAATTACACATCGGTAAGGCGGAGATGCTTCCTCTGTGTGAATCACCATCGGCGGAGAATTGGCAAACCGCCGCTGCGGCATTAATGCATCTTCTCCTGTGTGAAAGGGGCTTCTCTCTCACCGCTGTCCACGGTGCTGAACCAGAGAAGCCCTCACCCACTCATCACTACCTGCCAAGTCCACTGACGTTCCCCCTCCACTCAAAAATGTCTTTTTCACATTGTTCCTACATTTGTGTTTGTTTTGAATGTTTGAGTTTCAAGTGTAGGAACAAGCTTTTGGGATGCCATATATTTGCATATTTCTTGATTCTGGAATTTTCATTTCTATTTATATGCCACAAAACAATTTAAAAAGCGAGGGGGGGGTCCGTTGTGTGATAGTGGAGCGGAGAGTCAGCAGCTGGACTTTGCGCCCACGGTCAGTAGTATTAGTAGGTGTGTAGGCAAACAGACAAACAACAACCACAACGACCATTATTCATTGTATTATTACATTTGTGGGAAGTTATTACAATAAAGATTTTCACTTCCCCACAAATGTAATAAATCCCTGCAAACGTAATAGTTATTATATTTGTGGGAAATCGTGTGTTACATTTGTAGTAGGCAGCGGCTATTACGTTTGTGGACATTATTACTTTGGCGGGCTTTACAGTGCCATTTAAGTGCGTTTCAATGCTGATGAAAGTAAAAGTCAGAGGGAAACACTGAGTCCCTCAAAATGTTAAAGCTCTTTCATGACTGTCGTATCAATGTTCACACCGTTATTGTGTTTGACAACCAGCTGTTGACCGTTGACTCATCCTGCACTGAGAATTTGAACTGAATTGAAAGTGATGATTCATGCTGCAGCAATCATCACAGTCTTGCACAGCTGCAGGATTTGACTTTGATATTATGTCAGATAAACGATATCACTCACAGCACCCAACATCATATTTTTAGGGATTCCAGTTTCTTTCTGTTGACCAGTCCTCCATTTTGGTCGAGACTAATATTGATATTCCCCAGTGGAGGAATCCTAATTACTGTGATGGCTGCAGTTGAGATGACTTCTGCTGCTTGTGTTGATGGATCGGCACAAAATTTGGTACAAACTAGAGATGCACCGATCAGGAATTTTGGGGCCGATCACCGATCACTGATCAACGCGTCAAATCCATAAATTCTTCAATATTGTTGTCTCAAGTAACTTTCATATATAACTGTTACGTTTGCAGGGATTTATTACATTTGTGGGGAAGTGAAAATCTTTATTGTAATAACTTCCCACAAATGTAATAATACAATGAATAATGGTCGTTGTGGTTGTTGTTTGTCTGTTTGCCTACACACCTACTAATACTACTGACCGTGGGCGCAAAATCCAGCTGCTGACTCTCCGCTCCGCTATCACACAACGGACTCCCCCCTCGCTTTTTGAATTGTTTTGTGGCATATAAATATCTAGTTTAAACAGATTTATTTCTTTGCATAAGCAAAATGCTTCTTGTTAAGCTTAAGCTTTCTTGTGGCAATAATGATGTGTACAACACAACACACAACATGTGAAACAGCAAGAGGAAAGACATTGCTGCTGAAGATTTACATTTTTATATATTTATTTGGCAAAAAGATTAACAATTGTTTGCCTTCTTCTGCAATGAAAATGCACTAAATCACTAAAATACAACAGCAATCACTGAACTGACTGAAATAGGATCCATTTATCTCTGACAAACATTGTATCCTAGAAAGTAAAAAGAGGAAAATGGCTGTTAAAGCTCGGACTCTTGAATTAGTGCAAACAAAGTAATTTAACTTTCCTATTTTTATGGTCACATTACAGGCACAGGGCATCAACATCAGCACGTACCTCATGACGTAATGTTGATGTGAAGTTGTGATAGGCTACATGAACTGTGTATTGTGTTTTATTTTGAAAGGGGGCGGAAGTGTATTATGTTGATTCTGTGTCGGATTTCCTGTCTGGTGCAGTCTGCTCTGTTGAGCTTCACGCGGTTTAGCAACAGCTCCGTCAAAGAATACAAGCGCTGGGGCGCCGTTTAGCTCAGTTGGTAGAGCAGGCGTCCCATGTACAGAGGCTAAGTCCTCGCTGCAGTGGACCCGGGTTCGACTCCCGGCCTGGGACCCTTTGCTGCATGTCACTCCCCCTCTCTCTCCTCCCATTTCCTGTCATATCTTCAACTTGTCCTATCAATAAAGCCATAAAAGGCCAAACAAATACTTTGCAGAGCGGAGAGCCGCTGCTGTGACGTCACGCGGCGCCCGGTGGGGATGGTCTCATTGATTAGAGTGGCAGCAATCAGCTCCGGTGACCGCGGCGCTGCAGTTACGCTTCGGTGGAAATGACTTTAGCTGCACCATGTTCATTTGATAGTTGTTATGCTGATTTGAGCTGCAGATTCAGGTGACAGTTCTCAATAGGTTCATGACTCCAACCGACCCTCTTCTGATTGTCACATTTATTTAAAATGCTCGTTTGATACCTATGGCCGCTTTAAAAGAATAAAACATGATTTCATACAAAACATTTTTTCCACTTAACAAAAGAAGTCAACTTTCTTAAATGTCAAATATAGATATAAATATAAATATATTTTTTTCTAAAACACAGTTCAAATTTAGAATAAAAATCACTAAATCCCAGTCTCCAGTGCTACAGACCAGGCATTTTATGTTTCAGTATTGAAGTTTGACACCCATGCAGGCTTAGTCATTGTCCCTCTTGTAGACTGTAGACTCTTTTCACAGCAGACATGTTCACTTGTCAAAGCAGGAAAAGGTGTGTTAAATAATATTAACAATGGCTTCACTGTGATTAGTGTCCCAGTAAGGCATGCTGGTGAGTGAGCACACATAATACCTGAGTTGTCATCATTAATGTGATAAATTCCACCTGTGCTTTTCCAGCTTTGACAAGTCCAAATGTCTGTTGTAAGAAGGATCTGTTTTGTGTAAAGCAGAGAAAGCGTGGAGTTCATGCGTATGAGAGTTCCTGATGGAAGAACTCAAACATCGTGCTGCTTTACACCAGATGATGTATTCAGTGCTTGATGGGAAATCTGAACCTGAACCAAAGCCAGGAGGACTGTCATTTCCTGTCATTTCACATGCCTTTTATGGATAAATGATGTAGAAAATCAAAGGCTTGTTTCACAAGTTGGTAGAAACAGTGTAACTCCAGCCGAGAGCCTCTTCTGTTCTGATGACTTCAGCCAGTCAGCATGAGCAACTCAGTATTCTTCATTAGAGCTGCCAAATAGTTTTTTTTGCTTATTCGTGTAATTATAATATAATTGTCAATTTCAATAGTGTCAATAGTAGAATTTATGATACATAATACATAATTTTAGTTATAATGATCTTGAGCTGTGAGTCTCCTCACAGTAGTTGACTGAAGACTGGTAAAATGAATGTACTATTAACCATCTCTTATCTCTGATTCAGAAGCACCTGCAAGTGAATTTGTAGGATGTAAAACAAGCAGAGAAATTGTTTTGCTGAGTTTATCTGAAGGTGAAGAACTTTTTACGTCTCATCTTCTCACTTTGAAGTCAGGAAGCTTCCCAGGCATTTATTAACCATTCAGACAAAAACCAACGTCTGCATGCTAATGTGCCTTTTATCAAAAAATACCAAAGGTAGCTGTGTCCAATTCTGTCATCATTTGCAATCTTAAAGAAAGTATACATCATCCTTTAAACACACAGTACTGAGTTTATTGTGTCATCATCACTAACACTCAGTAATGTGGAGTCAGCAGTCGCCTTGAGGTTACAGAAGGTTAACGTTTCAAATCCCCAAACATTTCATCAAATCCCCAAACTGGCTGGCAAAGTGTGTGTGCAGAAAAATGAATGAGTTATGCTTTCTGCTCCCTAAACAGCCACTGTGGAGGTGCCCTTGAGTGGAACACTGAGCCCCCAGCTGCTGCTGGTGCAGCACTACAAAGCTGTGATTGTGTGTGTGTGAGTGTGTGTGAATGTGCAGCAGGGAGCTCAGAGCTCGCTGGACTTTCCCTCGCTGAAAAAAGGTTTCAAAAGGCAGTGGGACATATTCAGAAGCCGAGGTGACTTATTATTCTGCTGTTTCTCTGTGATGTCCTAACAAGCTGTCACAGAAGATTATGTCTACTATCTCAGCAACAACTGACACACTCCCACTCAGTGCAAACATTACTCACATTCAGCATTTCTGTGCTGAAACCAGGCTGCAGCTTCTCTGTTAGCTGAGCTCTGCTCTGTAAACCTCTGCAGCCACTACTGAAAGTTCCTGTATTTGTGTATGTGTGTGTGTGTGTGTGTGTGTGTGTGTGTGTGTACTGCCTGAGTAAAAATAATTTTCAGGAAGAGCTACCAAAGATGTGGGAGGGAGGAGCGGGTGAAGATGGTGGGGTTGTGATCAGAGCAGTGTTACAGAGGTGTTGTGTAGCACAACAGTCAGTAGTGACAGTACAATAATATTGAATTTCCTGGAAGAAATTTGCAGCCATTAGCAGTAACTGTACATGTACATGTTCCCGAATTGATATTGATTGGTCTGAATACATAGAAATATGTAGTCTGATTTCACCAGCTGTTTCTGAGCGACGATAACATCTTAATTTGAACCAAGGTATTAACACCCTTAAGCAAAACCTGATTATTTAATTAATATATATCCAGTTCTGATTATGATAATACATCTTTAATTAGACTAACATTGTGTTGAATATATAAGTGAGGGGAGAAAATGAGGAAACTATACAAATACCAGGACAAAGTAAGGTCAGAAAAATGTATAGTCTTCTGGACAAAAAGCATTGAACCCATTATTTTCCATACGGGTTTCTTTTTCAGGTTTTCAGTTAATGTAGAAAATGAGACCTTTGGTTAACACTAGCATTAAATGTTTTACACACATTTTTCTGTGAGATATATTAAACCGAAATGTCTCAAAAAAACAGCCGGAAGATTCCCAGTTTGACCTAGAAAGACTTCCAGGGAGTCCCTGTTGATTTCTGATCTGAGGCAGAGGAGGTTAGATTAAAGTGTACGATACAACACAGCTAACAGGTCATGGTAGCTTATGTGATGGACCTTTAGACAGATGTCATTCATGTTTAGACTTGGTAAGAGAAACTTTTCATTTTGTACTAATTCATTGGGACTTATACTGCGTATGCCAAACATTTCACAGATGGAAAATAAATGTGTCAGTTGAATTCGCAGGGAAATAATCAGCATTTTATGTGCATGAAGTAGCAAACTGCCTTTCATACGGACAGTCCGAGAAGCACCTACTATAGCAGGATATAAATATTTGCTTATTAGTGTGTGATGGGGTGGAGCACAGCAATGCTTCTGGCTATTTAGGAAATGTTCACAGATTTTAAATTTGTGTCCAAAACAACCATCCTAAATGGAGCTGTTAGATAGATAAATCAGTGCAGAACTGTTGTTGTTTATGTGGACATTTTAGTTTTCAGTGGTCAGTTCCAGACTGTATAAAGAATTCACAGTTGCAAAAGAGCTAAAGGCTACAGAAACAACACCGTCTTAATTATAGTTCCCCTCTCGCGGGCTGCTCTTAGTGCTCCAGGCTCGTTATTAATGGCTTACAGTGTGGAAATTGACACCGTGGGAAATAGCCGGGTCCATCATCATCGTTCAGCCATCGTTACAAACCGCTTTTTTTCCTCTGGTTAGAATTTAGTAATATTTGAAGCAGATCCCAGATTCTAAATGAGAATTCCCGAGGTACTGAATATTATGACAGTGAAGTTGCTTCAGATAAATAAGAGAGCACATAGGTGATTCTCTGAGGAATGGGCAGGTGGTAGAAATAAAGATCCTTCTCTCCTGAATCACAAAGCTGTCAGAGAGGCTTGTACCAGAGTGCAGGGGCAGAAAAAGAGGTGCTGCTGGCAGACTTCTAAACATTTCCAGATGCTGCACACTGAACTGTGGGAACTCAGGGAGAGAAAAATTAGTGGTTGGCCAACCTTAAGAGGCCGAGAGCGATTTAAATGTCTACCTCGAAATAAGATTTGACTAATAACGGAGTTTTCAAGGCCAACAGTGGTAGTTTGTGCATTGAGTTTGCCAACAGTTGCACTTATGTGCTGATATTCATTCAAATAAACCAGACTGTTGTTGTTGCACAGGGTTCATTAAGCAGATTGATTTCATTGAAATGATTTTAATAAAAGCTGTTTTATTATGCAGTTTGGTTCTTTTCTGTGTAGGCAAGAAATTAAAAGAGCAATTAGGCTAATAATAATGATGAAAATAATAAAGGAAATAATCTTTATTCATGTAACACTTTTAAAAAAACAGGCCTGTAAAGTGCTTAAACAAATAAAAAAGAATGTTGATAGGTAGATGGTAAAGATAAACCATAATCAAACTGATATCAAAAAAGTACAACACATGAAACATGTGCAGCAACTAATGGTTATTTTCACTGTCGATTAATCAGTTACTTATTTGGTCTATAAAATGTCCATCAGTGTTTCCCAAAACCCAAGATGGCATCCTCAAATGTCTTGTTTTGTCCAAAACCCAAAGATATTTGGTTTACTGTCATAGAGGAGGAAAGAAACGAGAAAATATTCACATTTCAAGGAACAACTGGTAAGATGTGGCCAAATTTAAGTTTAAAACATTATAAAAATGAACTAACATTATCAGCAGTGTGAAGGAACAACAGCGCTGAAGTTAGCATGCTAACCAGCTAGCACCGACCCTTCCTGTCCCGTAATACCACTTTGTACCTGTAGAAGTGAAAAACCCCGGGCCCATTGGTTTTAACTGTGAGATGTAAAAGTGGCGAGTTCACTATGTCTGATAAGTAAAGAGAATAAAGTGACAAAATGTCTATTTTCCTTACTAAATAGAAAAATACAACCGTACAGCTTCTGAATTCAGGTGGCTCTCTTTTACCAAACCGAGAGGAGCTTAACTGCCTCGTAAACACACTTCATTCAAACTCAGCAGAAACAAAATGAAACTAACCACAATCACAATCTCCTCTGGTTGAAATAAATCCTCAATTCAAAGAGTAAGATGGGAAAAAGTCCGGGCTCTACATGCTGGGCAGCGTCGTAGTAAATCCCCTCTATAATGTATCTCCTCTCCTCAAACTGCTATCTGTGTCAGAGGCTGGGTTCAGTCCCAGGCTGGTGTCCATACTGAGCTACTGGCTTCTGGCAGCTGGTCCCTACACCCAGAGATGGCTAAGACAAAGCTAAACAGAGTATAGTAGCTCTTCTGCTCCTTATACTTCTGGAGCTGCCTTTGAACTCTGGGTTAAAGTTACACCTTTAAGAAGATTCATTCAGAACATTTTGACTTTTTTCCTCTGAAAATGACTCAAAACCAATCACTGATGAACAAAATACTTGGTGTTTCATTTGATAGTTGACGAGTATTTAATTAATTGATTAATCATTGCAATTCTTTTTGGAAAAGACAAGTAAACAGGATAGAAGTTTAAAAAAAGAAAGTTTAAAGCTGACAGAATCAAACCACTCTGACATGATATCTTAAGCCCTTCCAATGATTAAGGGTCACGATTGTAAAAGCTTTGTTCCCATGTAGAGTTTAGTTTATCTCATAAGTGGAAAGTGGAATGACCTCAGCCATTGTAGGATCCTGTGGTCTGATCAGGGACGATGCAGCTGTTCATTAAGTTACACTGATGTTGAACAGTGGATTTCAATGAACACCTGCATCATTACTGTATTAGTGCAAGAGTGATCAGAGCTGTTACAATATTAAAAGATCGATAATGTGTCAACCAAATCTGACAGTGCTGCTCGACAACCACTGGTATTTAAAAAGCTCGGTGGCACACAGACAGATTTCCCATCAGAGTCACATCAGGCCAGCCATTTATCGGCCCTGCTGTCCCCCCTCTGCCCCAGCGCTCTGTCGCTCTGCAGAACTATTTTTATCCATCCAGGGGAACATGTTGGCATCCTTTCCACGGCCTGCTCCCATAATTCCTCTCTGTGTCCAAACACACGCTGACAAGAAATAGGTCTGCAGAGGCCCCGGTGCTTTACAACAGGCTGCTGTTTCACATGAACAACTCCACTCACACTCTCATCTTACATTTATGTGCCCAGCTCACATGCTCCTCCTCGCTCGCTCTCCTGCTCTCACTCTCTCTCCTCCCTCTCTCTCTTGCTCTCTCTTTCTGGCTTTCTCTCTGTGTGTAAATGATGAAAGTAAAAGTAATACAAGAAACCGACAGGGGCATCTGGCCTAATTCCAATAGAAAATAGAATTGGATTAGTGCCTCTCTTCTCACAGCTGTGTGTGTGTGTGTGTGTGTGTGTGTGTGTGTGTGTGTGTGTGTGTGTGTGTGTGTGTGTGTGTGTGTGTGTGTGTGTGTGTGTGTGTGTGTGTGTGTGTGTGTGTGTGTGTTCTGGTAATCATCACTCTGTGGGGACAACGATCTGTTTACACAGTCACGGTATGGGGACCAATTCCGGTGTGGGGACAAAAAATCAGGTCCCCTAAAGGAAAACCCTTTTAAATTACTGCAAAAGCTGTTCTGAGGGTGCCTGTGTGGTTTTTAGTATTGGCCCAAAACACATGTTTTTCGGTGGGTGTGTGTGTGTGTGGCGTGCACAGGAGCTCCCCCAACAGTTTCTGGCTGGTACTGCACCCATCGCTCTTCACACACACTTATTCCAAATATGGTAGGGTACCGCCCACTTCCTGGTCCTCATGAGGAATGATTTCAGAGACAAAGATGTCGGGAGGATTATTTGCAGAATATGCCATTTAACAAGCAAATGATTTGTGCAGAGGAGCCAAAGTGAAACACAAGGTAAGTGCATTTGTATGACAAATCAGAATAGTCCGTGTTCAACTGTCAAATTTAGTTAATTAATTCTTAGTTTGGAAGAAAGTTAGTTAGCATTAGGCTAACTACAATCACTGAGTGTGTGCCTCAGATATTTTGCTGATTTTCTAAATTGTAGTACAGATGAGTTAAATGCAAGCAAAAAAGACAGATCTAAATGTTTAGTCTGATTGCTCTCAAAGTTATGTGATGAAATTTATTTTGTCATAATAATCACCTTTTATAAATGTTTGATTCCTAATTTGCCGTGATGAATAACTAATATTTATACTGATGTTGCATATAAGCGAATTTATTAAATGCAAAGGTTTTGATCAAGGTGCCTCATGATGAATCTTAAATACAATTTAAAAAGTGAAACAAAAATAAACCCCAGAAGAGCAGAGAAGCATGACTGTGGCCTCTGTTTGGGTGGCTTTTAATTTGCAATCTTGAAGGAAGTCATAGACACCTTTGTGTACTTTAATAATTAGCCTCCATCAAAGTACAAGGAAAACAGTGCAGAATGCATTGATGTGCTTAAAAGTACTGAATAAGTTTTCAGTGTTTCTATGAAATATGAAGTTGTATTTTGAACTGGTGTTGTACTGTACTATGACTGGAGTACATCATCTTTAGAGGTGTCTCTAAATTTTTGGCCTCCCTATTAACATACATGAGAGGGCCAAAAATATAGAGACCCCTCTCAAGATAATGCACTAACGTTCAACACCTGTATTGGATCACATTTGTTTGTAGAAGTGGTCATAATGTTATGGCTGAATGGTGTACATTATTGACACAATGTGGATTTTTAATTGGATAGTAGTTATACAGCTGTCAGCTGTTGCTGAGAGTATATTACCGAGCAATGCAGTTAAATAACTACCTACTGCAAAGCAGGGATTAAAGTTTCCATTAGAATGGTTGAATCACAATAACACCTGTGTTTACCCACTATTTCATACAAAATGACTGCTGTGCAAAAGCTCTATTTCATAGTGTCAGTTATTTCATAAAGTTGATAAAAAATAAAAGCTTTTTGATTCATGGATATTTTATATAAAAACTATAGAAAGAACAGAAATGCATGTAACATCCATCTCAGATCTCAGATCCACTATACTGTTTGGAGGTTTTTCAGATGAGATAGCTTTAATGCATGATAATGTTGAAAGTAAGCAGTTTCTTTAATTTTTAAGTATTAAAGCATTAAATTTACTAAAGACCTCAAATTGTAACTGAATGTAATGCAAATTAAAAATGTTCCCCATAGTTTGAGATGCCACCACGGATCAGCCCCCTGAAGGATGCAAGTCATCATGTTGTTTCAAAGTCTGACAAAACAACCAAATTAGAGGTGAAGTACATAAATGCAGTAAAAGGTAAGGTGGTGTCTGATGTGATTTATCAGTCTCAAATTAGTCACTATCTGTTGAAATCTAGACCAGTGTTACCCAACCCTGGTCCTGGGTGAACACTGCCCTGCATGGTTCCCTCTTCCAACACAGCTGATTCAAATGAGTGCCTCATGATCAGGCTTCTTGAGGACGAGCCTATTATTTGAATCAGGTGTGTTGGAGCAGGGAACATCTAAAACATGCAGGGCAGTGTTTCCCTAGGACCAGAGTTGGGAAACACTGATCTAGACACATATGAAAGAATAGATAGGCTTTCATGTTCTGTTGAAAATGTTTTTGTTGTCTTTTACAGGGCGTGGTGTATTTGCAAAGGGTTCGATTTGCAAAGGGGATTTTGTTGCTGAATATAGGGGAGATAGGATAAATGATGCAGAATCCCAGAGAAGAAGAAAACTTTTCCATCCGTCATGTACTGTATTTATGTTTGCATTCAAGTGGAGAGGGAAATCATGGTGGTAAGATTTCCAATTGTGCCTATTCTATACCATTCCATATTATACTACACACGAGTAGACCAAGTGAGACTTTGATTGTACAGTGATATATTGTGTTATTTGTATTCCCTCTTTTCTCATGTTTATTTTTAAGCATTGATGCCTCAAGAGACGATGGATCGCTCGGACGGCTGGTCAATGACGACCACATATCTCCAAACTGTAAGATGAAAAAGATTGAAGTGAATGGAAATCCACACCTTTGTCTGTTTGCCCTGAATGACATTAAAGAAGGAGAAGAAATCACCTATGACTACGGAGGTGACGACTGCCCATGGAGAACACAAGTATGTTGAACATTACACAATGCACATAATTGCTCAGAATATTGCAAAATGTATTTAAAACATTGTGGGATACTGGATTAGAATTAAAAGAGGATATAAATCTAAGGCTATGTTCAACTTCAGATAAATCTGTTCTCAAATCAGTTCTTTTGAGGCTGAGTATCAGAATTGTTGATTGTTAAATGCATGCATATCATGTCAGAGATTTTTTCTGAACACAACTTCCATCTATTTGCATATTATGCAGTATTTGCATCAAATTGGCCACTTGTTTCCTATACTTTCATATTCTAAAACATTGTCACTATAAAACTTTTGTTTACAGACAACCAGCATCACAGCTAACAACATGGTGGAGGAAGACTCCCATCCTTCCCCCCTGTCAGAGACTCAGATGGATGGTGCAGCTGCTGCAAACAACACTCCTCAACAGGTACATTAATGTTTATCATTTTAGACTTAATTCAACAGTTTCTCTATGTCATTGGTTTGTATTCTTGTTGTTTTAAGCAGCTAACAAGAGGAAGGTGGTTTAATGTGGTGGTAATCTACAGTGAGCCAGTACACTCAGCAGTTTAATGTAATGTATGTAGAAGGTTAGTGGTAGTGGAGTATTTACAACATAATTTGGAAAGTACAGGGATTTTTTTTCCTGGTTTATTATCAATGTTTTCTGGACACTTACGACGTCCCCACAACACACCTTCCACTGGTGTCTGTATTGAACCTGTGTGTGTTAAAACATTCGATTTGACAAAACTGGTCCCCACAAGGAAATGTAACGTAACGTAGTGTGTGTGAAAGGTCCCCATGAAGTCCGTTGCATTAAAGTTGTGTGAATACAAAAATGGCTTTGCTTGCCAGTATAAAATATTTACTATAAATTAAATGTTTTTCTCTGAAGGTCTGTTTACGATAGCATGCATCTCATGTCAGCTATTTTTCCTGAACAAAACTTTGCAAAATCTGTTTGCATATTATGCAGTATTTGCATCAAATTGGCCACTTGTTTCCTATACTTTCATATTCTAAAACATTGTCACTATAAAACTTTTGTTTACAGACAACCAGCATTACAGCTAACAACATGGTGGAGGAAGACTCCCATCCTTCCCCCCTGTCAGAGACTCAGATGGATGGTGCAGCTGCTGCAAACAACACTCCTCAACAGGTACATTAATGTTTATCATTTTAGACTTAATTCAACAGTCTGTACATGTCATTGGTTTGTATTCTTGTTGTTTTAAGCAGCTAACAAGAGGAAGGAGGTTTAATGTGGTGGTAATCTACAGTGAGCCAATACACTGAGCAGTTTAATGTAATGTATGTAGAAGGTTAGTGGTAGTGGAGTATTTACAACATAATTTGGAAAGTACAGGGATTTTTTTTCCTGGTTTATTATCAATGTTTTCTGGACACTTACGACGTCCCCACAACACACCTTCCACTGGTGTCTGTATTGAACCTGTGTGTGTTAAAACATTCGATTTGACAAAACTGGTCCCCACAAGGAAATGTAACGTAACGTAGTGTGTGTGAAAGGTCCCCATGAAGTCCGTTGCATTAAAGTTGTGTGAATACAAAAATGGCTTTGCTTGCCAGTATAAAATATTTACTATAAATTAAATGTTTTTCTCTGAAGGTCTGTTTACGATAGCATGCATCTCATGTCAGCTATTTTTCCTGAACAAAACTTTGCAAAATCTGTTTGCATATTATGCAGTATTTGCATCAAATTGGCCACTTGTTTCCTATACTTTCATATTCTAAAACATTGTCACTATAAAACTTTTGTTTACAGACAACCAGCATTACAGCTAACAACATGGTGGAGGAAGACTCCCATCCTTCCCCCCTGTCAGAGACTCAGATGGATGGTGCAGCTGCTGCAAACAACACTCCTCAACAGGTACATTAATGTTTATCATTTTAGACTTAATTCAACAGTCTCTACTATGTCATTGGTTTGTATTCTTGTTGTTTTAAGCAGCTAACAAGAGGAAGGAGGTTTAATGTGGTGGTAATCTACAGTGAGCCAGTACACTCAGCAGTTTAATGTAATGTATGTAGAAGGTTAGTGGTAGTGGAGTATTTACAACATAATTTGGAAAGTACAGGGATTTTTTTTCCTGGTTTATTATCAATGTTTTCTGGACACTTACGACGTCCCCACAACACACCTTCCACTGGTGTCTGTATTGAACCTGTGTGTGTTAAAACATTCGATTTGACAAAACTGGTCCCCACAAGGAAATGTAACGTAACGTAGTGTGTGTGAAAGGTCCCCATGAAGTCCGTTGCATTAAAGTTGTGTGAATACAAAAATGGCTTTGCTTGCCAGTATAAAATATTTACTATAAATTAAATGTTTTTCTCTGAAGGTCTGTTTACGATAGCATGCATCTCATGTCAGCTATTTTTCCTGAACAAAACTTTGCAAAATCTGTTTGCATATTATGCAGTATTTGCATCAAATTGGCCACTTGTTTCCTATACTTTCATATTCTAAAACATTGTCACTATAAAACTTTTGTTTACAGACAACCAGCATTACAGCTAACAACATGGTAGAGGAAGACTCCCATCCTTCCCCCCTGTCAGAGACTCAGATGGATGGTGCAGCTGCTGCAAACAACACTCCTCAACAGGTACATTAATGTTTATCATTTTAGACTTAATTCAACAGTCTGTACTATGTCATTGGTTTGTATTCTTGTTGTTTTAAGCAGCTAACAAGAGGAAGGAGGTTTAATGTGGTGGTAATCTACAGTGAGCCAATACACTGAGCAGTTTAATGTAATGTATGTAGAAGGTTAGTGGTAGTGGAGTATTTACAACATAATTTGGAAAGTACAGGGATTTTTTTTCCTGGTTTATTATCAATGTTTTCTGGACACTTACGACGTCCCCACAACACACCTTCCACTGGTGTCTGTAGTTGAACCTGTGTGTGTTAAAACATTCGATTTGACAAAACTGGTCCCCACAAGGAAATGTAACGTAACGTAGTGTGTGTGAAAGGTCCCCATGAAGTCCGTTGCATTAAAGTTGTGTGAATACAAAAATGGCTTTGCTTGCCAGTATAAAATATTTACTATAAATTAAATGTTTTTCTCTGAAGGTCTGTTTACGATAGCATGCATCTCATGTCAGCTATTTTTCCTGAACAAAACTTTGCAAAATCTGTTTGCATATTATGCAGTATTTGCATCAAATTGGCCACTTGTTTCCTATACTTTCATATTCTAAAACATTGTCACTATAAAACTTTTGTTTACAGACGACCAGCATCACAGCTAACAACATGGTAGAGGAAGACTCCCATCCTTCCCCCCTGTCAGAGACTCAGATGGATGGTGCAGCTGCTGCAAACAACACTCCTCAACAGGTACATTAATGTTTATCATTTTAGACTTAATTCAACAGTTTCTCTATGTCACTGGTTTGTATTCTTGTTGTTTTAAGCAGCTAACAAGAGAATGGAGGTTTAATGTGGTGGTAATCTACAGTGAGCCAATACACTGAGCAGTTTAATGTAATGTATGTAGAAGGTTAGTGGTAGTGGAGTATTTACAACATAATTTGGACTGTACAGGTATTTATTTTCCTGGTTTATTATCAATGTATTCTGGACACTTACGGCGTCCCCACAACACACCTTCCACTGGTGTCTGAGTTGAACCTGCGTGTGTTAAAACATACGATCTGACAAAACTGGTCCCCACAAGGAAATGCAACGTAGTGTGTGTGAAAGGTCCCCATGAAGTCCGTTGCATTAAAGTTGTGTGAATACAAAAATGGCTTTGCTTACCAGTATAACATATTTACTATAAATTAAATGTTTTTCTCTTAAGTTTGGTTTACGATAGCATGCATCTCATGTCAGCTATTTTTCCTGAACAAAACTTTGCAAAATCTGTTTGCATATTATGCAGTATTTGCATCAAATTGGCCACTTGTTTCCTATACTTTCATATTCTAAAACATTGTCACTATAAAACTTTTGTTTACAGACAACCAACATGACAGCTAACAACATGGTAGAGGAAGACTCCCATCCTTCCCCCCTGTCAGAGACTCAGATGGATGGTGCAGCTGCTGCAAACAACACTCCTCAACAGGTACATTAATGTTTATCCTTTTAGACTTAATTCAACAGTTTCTCTATGTCACTGGTTTGTATTCTTGTTGTTTTAAGCAGCTAACAAGAGGAAGGAGGTTTAATTTGGTGGTAATCTACAGTGAGCCAGTACACTTAGCAGTGTAATCTAATGTATGTAGAAGGATAGTGGTAGTGGAGTATTTACAGCATAATTTGGACTGCACAGAAATTTATTTTCCTGGTTTATTATGAATGTATTCTGGACACTTACGACGTCCCCACAACACACGTTCCACTGGGGTCTGAGTTGAACCTGTGTGTGTTAAAACATTAGATCTGACAAAACTGGTCCCCACAAGGAAATGTAACGTAGTGTGTGAAATGTCCCCATGAAGCCTATTTAAAGCTGTGTGAACACAGAATTGGCTTGGGTGTTCAGGACGTCTGTGCGTCAGTATGTTCAGCAGTTTAATGTGATGTGTGTAGAGGGTTAATGGTAGTGGAGTATTCAGAACATCATTTGAACTGTACAGGGATTTTATTTCCTGGTTTCTTGTCAGTGTATTCTGGACACTTACGTTGTCCCCACAACACACTTTCCACCATGGTCCGAGTGGAACCTGTGTGTGTTAAAACATTGGACAAAACTGGTCCCCATAAGGAGCTGTAACATTGTGTGTGAAAGGTCCCCATGAAGCCTCTTTAAATTAAATTGTTTTAACACAGATATTGCTTGGCTTGTCAGGAGTACTGTGAATCGGTATACTGAACATTTTAATGTTTGACATCTTTAAGGTTAGTGGTAGTTTAGGCCAGATCTGAATTACCAATTGCATGTATCAGTGTATTTACCTATTGACAAGAAAAAATACATAAACTACATCACATAAACTGTGATTTTTTTTTAATAGTTTAATGACCATTCAAATATTCAGTGTGAAGTGTCTTTCTTAAGCCTATTTAAGTTGTGTGAATACAGATGTTGCTTGGCTGGCCAGTAAGAAATATTTCAATTTGAAACTAAGTTTTATATCTGCTATTTATTTGCAATTGTACATAATTACATAATAACATGTAGTATATTCCTTTGCTTTTATTTACAGATGGTGACAGAGTTCCAAAATGAAGATGAAACTTTTGTACCAAGACTGAGACGGACCAAAAGTATCATTGTAAGTCTAAGTACATGGCATAAAGAAAAGAGAACATTTAATGGTTTACTGATCTGGGATTGATTTTAGAATTGCATCAACCATTTCTTTTTTATGAATCAATCAGTGGATTATATCATTGAATGATAAGTCTTTTGGTGTATACAATCGTGAAACACTGAAAAATGTGCCTCACTTTTTCTTTGAGCCCAGGATGATGACATCATGTCTTTTTGGTCAAATGTCCAAAATCCGACTTAAAGTTACAAAACCTGCAAAACTGTGAATTGATTATTGAAAGTTTTGTAAATTAATTTCTATTTAGTGAACAATCGGTGAACTAATTTTCTAGTTTTACATAATTCTAAATACTGTATTTTTGTTTGGTTTGTTTTAGATGAAAGACACAAATCTTGAAGATTCTGAACAACTATATGATTCTACTTCACCAGAGAGTGCAGATGATTACATTCCAGATACCACTTGCGAAAGTGAGAGTGACAGCGATGCTAGTCTTCACCCAAACGAAAGGATTCAAAGGGCTCTTGATGATATACTCGATGTCTCTGGCTCAATGAGTCCCCATCTCTGTGACAGCACAACACCAGACAATATGATCCTTGACCAGCACATCCTTACATCTGAAGCCTCAGGAGAAGAAGATGTTCAACCCTGTTCAAGTCAGAATATAAATGACAGTATAGTTGTTAGTGCATGCCAAAAAAGAGGTGGGAATAGAGTGTATGACAAGAGACATTATTGCCTCTATTGCAGTAAGCCTTACGCTAAGATGGCAAGGCACCTAGAAAGAGCACATGAAAACAAGCCTGATGTTGCTAAAGCTCTAAGCCTTCCAAAGGGTTCCAAGGAGAGGAAAAAACAACTGGATTACATTCGCAACAGAGGAAACTTTGCTCACAATTCTGCTGTTATGGAGTCAGGAAAGGGGGAACTCGTACCATTCAAACGACCATCTAAAAAGGCACAGGGAAATGACTTCATGCATTGTGCATACTGTCAAGGACTCTTTATAAGAAAGGTCCTGTGGCGACATATGCATAATTGCAGACTTTCACCTGGGTCAGTTGCCCCCAAACCAGGAAAGAATCGTGTCCAGTCCATGTGTACGTACACAGGGCCTGTGCCTTCGCACATTAGTAAACAACTCTGGAGCGTAATCAGTGTCATGCATCCTGATCCAATCACAGATATTATAAAAACTGATCAAGTAATCACTGATATTGGGCAGCACTTGTTGAACAAAGGTGGAACATCAGCCAAGAATCAACAGTGTGTGCGGGAGAAGATGCGAGAAATGGGAAGGCTGATTCACAATGCAAGGAGAGTCACCAAATTAAGAAAAATGGAAGATCTCATAAATCCGAGGAAGTACATGGAGACTGTCAAAGCTATCAAGTCTACATGCGGGTATGACAGTGAAACTAATAAGTTCTTGATTCCATCGCTAGCAAACAAACTTGGGCATGCCCTGGTTAAAGCAAGCAAACTCTTAAAAGCTCAGGGTTTAATGTCAAACAACAAAGAACTTGTGAAGAATTCCAGTGAGTTTCAAGAAGTCCATCAGGAAAAGTGGAACTCATTGATCTCGGCCACAGCTTTGAGGAACATCAGGGAAGCTAAATGGAATGTGCCCACTCTCATGCCCTTTACAGAAGATGTCCAAAAAATGCATGCGTATCTCAGTCAAACGCAAACAGAGTGGTACAATTCACTCTCAGAAAGTCCCTCTTCGAAAGCCTGGATGGAGCTGGCAAAAGTGTCTTTGGCCCAGATCATTCTCTTCAACCGGCGCAGGGAAGGAGAGGTGGCAAGCATGTCCTTATCTGCGTTTTCATCAAGAGACTCTTCTGATCCACATGAGGATGTGGACTGGGCACTCTCTGAAGTTGAAAAAAAACTGTGCAGACACTTCTCAAGAATTGTCATCAGAGGAAAACGCGGTCGCCCTGTTCCAATCCTTCTGACTCCAAAAATGCTGGGTGCATTAGAACTCCTTGTTCAGCAGAGAGAGGCCTGTGGGGTTCTGAAGGACAATGGTTATATGTTTGCAAGACCGGAAGCTATGACACATTTCCGAGGTTCAGACTGCCTCCGTGGCTTTGCAAAGGTGTGTGGTGCAAAGTGTCCCAAGGCACTAACATCTACCAAACTGCGAAAGCATGCTGCTACCCTTTCAACTGTGCTGAACATGACAGACACAGAGATGGACCAGCTGGCCAACTTTCTTGGACATGATATAAGAGTCCATCGGGAGTTCTATCGACTCCCTGAGAAGACCCTGCAACTCGCCAAGATCAGCAAGGTTCTAATGGCACTTGAGCAAGGACGATTATCTGAGTTTCATGGCAAAAACCTGGATGAAATTGGGATAGAACCAGATGGTATTATATTTTATTAGACTTTTTAATTTTTTGTTCTCTGTTTACTAGATGGTTTAATTACATTTGCAAGCTGTTCTTTGTTTGATTTCAACAGAAAAAGTTCTGGACAGTGGTGAGGAAGACCAGAGCATCCAGGATGGAAACTGTCCCAGTGGTGATGGTGTGTATTTTCACTGATGAAAAACTAGTTTGCCTCTATTATCATAAACTAATGGTGAAAGAAATAAAATTCACAATGTAGTTAAATCGAAATACTTTAACTCCATGGCAATCTCACTTTCAAAGTGAGGTTGTGTCAAGTGGAACACTTAACTGTGTAGCTTGCTCATGTAAAGTAAACCCTTCTGAGCCGTTTGGCACTTGGTTCTTGACATTCAGTTGTGTGCCCACCATCATCCATTTCAGGATTCAACAGAAAATAAACAACTTAAAGCTATGGTCTACGTTTAGAAAGGTTGATCGCTATTATTAATGTAATTGAGATTCTGGTTATGGCCCTATAGTATGGCCTACTCAATGTGAAGACCAAGAGGAATGGGAAAGAATCCATTCTCTCGAGCTGCAAAAGAACTGCAAAGGAGTTTCTCCTTGCTTAAATTTGCACTCTCTCTCGTACCCTCCATCCAATCACCTCACTCAATTTGACACTCCCCTGCTCCTCGTCCCGCCTCATCCCGACCCCCTTTCCAATAACTGCGTAACCGGTCAGAGTTTCAAATTCAGAAGGTGTAGCAGGGGAGTGTCAAATTTCGCAAGGGGATTGGATGGAGGGTATGAGAGAGAGAGAGTGCAAATTTAAGCAAGGAGAAACTCCCATTCATTGGCTGTGTTATGGTCAATTCCTTTGCAAGCCTGCAGCCACGAGAGACAATTTCTTTTTTCCATTCCTTTTGCTCTTCACATTGTGTACGTCATACTATAGCGCCATAACCACCATCTAAACAACTTAATAATGATCATAATAATAATGATCAATAAAGATTCAATTCCTTTCTTTCTTTCTAAACATAGATCAATTCATCAGTTCAATAATATGTACTGTAGTAATATGTAGATACACTTGCAATGATGAACATAGTTTAACGCATGTATGTGTACTAATTAGAATTAAAAGCCCTTAGTGTCACAAATGACAGATCAACAATGCTTTGTCAGCATTATATAGTACATGTTAAGTATCCATCTTTTTGAATTTTGATTAATTTCCATAGAATCATCAGCTGAGGAGACATTTCATCCTCCTGAGAGAAATGAAATGCCAGCACAACCATCCAAAAGACATGAACCACCACGACCATCCAAAAGACATAAACCACCATCATCAGAAGATTTGAGATCTTCAGGAGTTAGTGCTGTGAAACCTTCCTCCAAAGGTGAACGCTTTACTCTTTTTTGTATTTCAATAATGACTGTGTGTGCTCCAGGCCTAATACTTTAGTAGTATAACCAGCAACCACATGGAAGCCTTCAGTTACCCTCTGCTATTAATCTTAAATTAACAACTCACAAGAAGTTACAGATCTCACGAAGGGTTGCTCTGCTTATTAACCAATAGCAAATCATTAATAGCTACTGTACTATTAAATCAGATATGTCTTTCCACAACAGTTTCTGGGCAAAAGAATTAACCTCTGACACACAATTGTTGCTGACCCCTGCGACTCTAAATTGTTCTGCTCTTTCGGTACATAACTCTCAAAATCACTCTGCTTTGAAACCTACCGGTAGTTGTTAATAGGTTGCAATAAATGGTATAATAATTTTAGTAATAATAAACTTCAGAAATGTGGTGCTATACCAACCATGTTCTGAGTATTCAAAAGAATGGAGTTTATGAGAGGATGGATGCATTGTCTTATTTCTGCACTTAAAATTAAGTGATGCCACGAATTCTAACCAGCACTGTAAATGGATTCATCCAGTGGATTCAAAATGTTAAGAACACAATATACAGATTTGTTTCCATGTGTCCATGACTATGATCAGATTTAACTTCCTTTTTAGGTATTGGTAGCAGTGGCTGTTCTAACTGAAACTGTCTGCCCATATAACGTTGTCAGCATTATATAATGCATCTATTTATGTTGGATTTTGATTGATTTCCATAGAACCATCATCTGAGGAGACATTTCATCCTACTGAGAGAAATGAAATGCCAGCACAACCATCCAAAAGACATAAACCATCATCATCAGAAGATGTGAGATCTTCAGGAGTTAGTGCTGTGAAGCCTTCCTCCAAAGGTGAACTTTACACATTTATTTGTTATATTTCAGTAATGATCGTGTCTGCTTCTTTCTTTGAAATTGTTTTGTCAGTGTATGAACTAAATTACAAATGGCCAAATGTTATAGTAGCATTAACAGCAAACACATGAAAGTCTTACAATACCCTCTGCTATTAATCCCAAATAAAACAACTAGCAGCAACTATTAAACCAGATATTTCTTTCTGCACCAGTTCTTGGGCAAAATAATCCACGCAGTTATTGAATCCCAGGCCAGATTTTGCCTTGTGCCATATCCCTTTGGAGATGTTTTCAGTAAAAAGATGCTATAATAAGAACTTGGACTGAGCAGCTTGTAAAAATATTTATGGCCTCTATGGCTTAGCCATATCATTTCCTTTTCCCCAAGGATCATTTTAGTCAAAGAGGAGGAATTTACAAATAACTACTTGACAACGTAGTTCTTTTCATAGGTGTGAATAACTTCATTTTTTACTGTAGATGCTGGCATATATTATATACAGATGTAGGATTCAGAAATTATGATCAGAATTCCAGCATACCTCCTTATTCTTTCATTAACAAATTTGTTTTTCTGACCACTTTAAGGTAAAGCCCCCTTGAAGAAGACTCCCTGGCAGCAGACAGAGGTGCAGGCCGTGGAAAGGCACATGAATCGATTCATCACATCTTGTGTTGTACCAGGAAAGAGTGACTGTGAGAAGTGTTTAAAGGCTGAACCAGAAGCTCTTAAGAACCGGGACTGGCAGAACCTGAAGTTCTACGTTTACAACAGAATCGCAGCCTACAAAAGGAAATTTCAGCGTAAATAGTTTGAATGTCACCAACTATCTGGTAGGGCTTTTTTTCACCCCCGCCACGAAAATAGGTTCAACATTTTGCATTTGATTTTAGTTTTTTTAAATCCTTTGACAACAAACAAGTTTCAAACAAGTTGGTTCATTTGACCTCATATGTTGAGTTTGTCAATATAGTTGAACTCATTAAAAGTTCAGATCTGCAATCTAAATGTGAGTTTTATACTTTTTAATTATTAGTAGTTGTTCTGTTAAGGTGGTACTAAGTGACAAGTGATGAAGTCTACCACCCAGAATCAGCTAATTCTTCTGGTTGGTTGACTGTGATTAAAAATATAATAAAATAGTTTTAACTCAGTGAGAGTTTAAGAAAGACTAACCTTTAACAGTATACAGTAGAAAGGTTTTAAGATTTGATTTGTGGGTATGATATGGTGGAGACTGAATCATTTTGAGAGTAAATAGAGAGCCTTTCTTTCTTTCATCTAAATACTTTGAGCACATTGATAGTACTATTAAAAATAGGGATATCAATTAGTCAAATATAAATTTTGTTATGTTGTGAAGATGATTACATATACAGTAAAAGATATTTTATGCAAGAATTGTGATTTGCAACACTAGCTTTTTTATGGGGCTCGTGCTACATCTCTATTATCTATGAAGCAAAGCTGAATTTCAGAATTGAAATACTGATGTATTTCTAATTTATCTTCTAATTCTACTTGGATTAAACCTTTAAATATTGAAAACTTTTAACAAATGCAATAATCTGAGGATGACATTTGTCATTAGTAATACACTTATTGCAAAGTCCCCACTAATCACATGAGAATTTGTGTGAATTATGCAAATAATATGTAAATAAGGTCCCCATCAACCATGATAACTTGATTTTTCAGACGTCCCCACATAGCATGGGGAATTCATTACTTCAACATTTCAGATGTTTGAAGTCGTGTATGAGCTTACAGGGATGTGGTTAGAATACCTGATTTTTTTCATCCCTGTAGAACCTTTAGAAAGGGTGGTACCCACAAGTGATGATCAGAAAGTTGGTCCTCATGAACCATGGAAACCAGTATGTGTGTGTGTGTGTGTGTGTGGCATGAATCAAGGCAATGAATGGAGCTTGGCAGCAGCCAGCTGCCCTGCGGTGAAGCCCTGATGAACAGTGAGGAAACAGAGCTGCTGCTGCTGCTCAACACCTTCCTGTTTGTGTGTTTCTGTGTTTGTGTATGTGGGTTTATAGGTTGGTTGGTGTGTATTTCATTGTTCCTGCACATCCCAGACAGATCACTCACACACATGACACTGATCATACTCATCATTTCCCTGGCTTACACACAGTCTTTGTTATATACTGTGTATCTTGTGATGGATACGAAATTCAAATGGCAGCTTTGTGCAGCTGATTGAACAGCTGATAATCACTCACTTTATTTATGCACTCCCTTGCTACTGCGCAGAGATCGAGTCCCACGATTAGAGCATCTTTTCCTCTGTAAATGCCTGCTGGTTGATTTAATGTCTCTCCCTTTTCTTCCATCTGCCCTTTGTTTTCATAAATGCAGTGCCGGTCCCAAAGGTGACAACATCTATGAGTGGAGGTCGACCATCCTGGGCCCTCCAGGCTCCGTGTACGAGGGAGGAGTGTTTTTCCTCGACATCGCCTTCACACCAGACTACCCCTTCAAACCCCCCAAGGTGAGTGTTGCCCTGCGGCCCCCCCGTCCTTCACCCACAGCTTTGAACAATGTCACCACTGTCTCAGTAGGCTGTTGGCTTTTCACGCTGTTGTCCAACAACAACGACCCGTCAACGCTTGTTCACCTGCAGCGCACTGACAAAATGACAGCTGACAGCAGCACAGAGAACGGAACGACAAATGATGAGCTCTGTACTAGTTTGTGGGATATAAAATGTTTCTGGAGTGTTAAAGGATAAAGCAGGTTTTATTCTTTGTTTTTCTTGTCGTCATCAACACTCATATTAAAAGACCACAACCAACCAGGTGTTCAGTGCTTCGTCCCTCCCCGTCTGAAACACTCAGACCAAAGGGCATTGCTGCCCATGATTCAAACTAAATTAAATTAAACAAAAACTATAATGAAAAATGGTAGTTGTCCTTTATCACAAAAGAAATTAAAAACTAAAAGAACATAAATACATTAATTGTGGCTATGAGTGGCTTTTTGATGGCGGTTTCTAGTTGGAGACATAAGTGGCAGTATATTGTTTTCGTGTGGTCTTTTCTGAGGTTGCTAAAACTAGCTAAGCTAGCGGTCAGCTAACTTGACCTCTCGAGGGGGAGTCTTACTCGGTGTCAAGGTGTGTTAGACCATGGATTAAATTTACACCGGAATATCCCTTTAAGGCTCTGCAATCTTCTAAAACAGCTAGTCACTGTAGTTTTTATCAAATGTTACTCAGAGAGGAGAAGATGGTGCATCTGTTGAAGATTTTCTCTTCGTGGCAGATTAATACACATTTGTTTAGTGAGTATCTGTGGCAGCAGGATGGTGTATGTGGGATTGAGTCAAAATAACCTAAAGTGTGTGTTCATGGTAATGAAAGAACATGTCGCCTAGTGCAACAGTGTGGTTCATTGGTGTGTTTTTAACTGTCTCTGCGAGCTCTATGGCACAGAGGAGGAAGATAAATCAGACTGTAACACACAAACAAGAACTGTTAGTAGGATACATTCACTGTGGGTTCTGGGCTGTTCAGAAGTTTGGTTGACAATAAGAAAAATATCACAGACTCTAAGCCAGTTTTGCTGTTAATACTACTTTGTGTTTGCATGAACCTTGGAACGCTTTGCTTCGACTTTCAACCCACAGACTCATGAGTGAGTTAAAGATGACCCACCTTGTGTGTTTTTGGCAGTATCACCAGCCTTATGCTTTAACTGTTTCTTGTTAGTTTGTCCCATGTAATATCTGTGCTGCTAGCATTTGGCTTCCCTCCAGCGAGGTGGTGGGTTTGTGGGGATATGTGTGTGATCTGCTGATGCAAGTGTGTGTCAGTATGTACACATTAGACTGGCGGGCGGTGGTTGCCACCCCCCTCGGTTTGAGTGGTGCTCCTGATTTTGCCCTGGGTTTTGGTTTCAAGTCTAGAAATGCTCCCTGGCTTACCTCTATCAGCTATTTAGAGACACAGGTTGTAAAAATAAATAGGAGAAAGTAAACAGGAAAATACTTTAGCATATCTGCTATATTTATCCTGCCTCAAGGTTTGCTTTTGATTATGGCTGAGAGGTGAAAGAGTTGTTGGGGAGACCGTTGACAGCAGCCATAGTACATTTGCCTGTTAGATGATGAGATATGGCATATGCAAAGCTTGTCCTGAGGATGATGCTCGAAGAAAAATAGGTGGCCATGAATATTCACAGCACATTGAACACGTTCCAGGAAGTGATTTAAACTGCAACTAAAACTTGAAACCAAAGTAAACTAAAAGGAGCCGTCTTCTCTTAAGGAACAGTCATACCCTATTTTTCAACAGTTCTTAAAATACTGAGCACTTACCTATGTTTATATGCTCTGGGCGTGCCCTTCCCTGAATACCTTTTGGATGGAGATTTTTAATACTATTTCAATATCACCTCTGTCTCTTTCACACCATCGGCGGTTACTGCCCTATTTGGAGTTACCCTCATACCTGCTATACCAAACTATAAGAAGAACCTGGTGGCTTTTGTAACCCTCTTAGCTAAACGTCTCATTCTTATGAAGTGGAAATCCCCGACTCCACCAACCTGTCATGTATGGATAAAGGACATTTTTTACTTTATCAACATGGAGAAAATCCGTTCCACACTGAGGGGATCGCCTGCTTCTTTCAGGAAAACATGGGGCCCATTTTTTGCATACACAAATAAATTGACTTTTCCCAACATCCCGAACTGACAAACAACCCTTTGTACATTGTCTGATCTGTTTTAATGTCATGCTTTGTACAGATGTGTGTGACCTACCCTTTTTGTTTGTTTGTTTATATATATGTAGTATATAAATATATATAATAGTATAGTTTTGTAATAATAATGACTAATTAATATAGTTAATAAACTAATACGATAATAACTGTCACTTATGTGTTTGAAAATTCAATAAAAATAATAAAAATAATGAGCACTGCTTAACTGTAAGTGAACTGTGCTGGTAGGGCTGGATGTCTAATCTCTAACTCTCTGGGTATCGATCAGTCCTTAACCTTTGTCCATTTATTCATATGTCGTTGTATCAATTAAGTTCTTCTCGAACGCTCATGTATGTAGAAGTTTGGTTTATTTTGTGAAAAATAGGGTTTTGTTTTCAACAAAGGGATAGAACAAAATATTGAAAATGCAATATATCATATCCTGTGGTACGATTATCAATACACTGGGGGCATGTACAGTATCAATATTTGTATTCAAACTTGCAGGTGCTCTGACGACAGTTTGACTAAGCAGAGTCACTACTTCATAACTCCTCGCAGTATGAAGTTCTGTAAATGTACTAGTTTACACAGATTATAAGAAACCATAGAGTCATAGTTTTATCCTTTCACCTCCAGAAATATTCTGCTTCCTGGCAGTTCAGCCTTTTGCCAGTTTACAGCACAGTGACCAGGTGCAGTCAGTGTGTGTGATAGACAAAGGTTCTACACTTCTTTCTACATTGTTTCATCTCACTGCCTGTCAAATTCTGTTAAACTCTAACACTACAATGCAGTGAATTGATAAATATTTCTGCACTTTGCCTGGAGTATTTTGTATTCTTGAGTCACATATCAAGATGTAATGTTTGATGTTCGTCTGGCAATGTGTTGATTATTACAGAATCGCTGTATCACGATACTATCGTTATCTTGGGCGATATATTGTGAAATACATCGTATTTTGAGTTACTCTGGGATTCCTACCCCTAATCTACTCAGCAAAAAAAGGTTTTTATGCAAAACTCCTTCATAGTCCTAAATGTGAGGTATTGAACAATATATGATTCTGCTCTCTGCACTGACATTCAGCTTTTATATTGTCATTGTTTTTTAAAAACACTAGGTCTGGGGATTTATTAAAAAATGTTCACTGCAATTACAAATATATTACCAAAGGTAACAATCTTAACTTACGGTCTACTTACTCGCTTTTTCCAGAGCTCACTGCTGAGTGGTGTGAGACGTGTCATGTGAGATACTGTTTGACTCTCTATAAAACACTAGTAACCTGACTTGTCAAATAATTATTTTTGACATGGCTTTCTTTGAGGAGTACATAGATGTCAAAATCCTTTTTTTAATTCAGCAAAAGAAACCTCTCCAACTCTTCACATAGTAAATCAGCATTGTCTAAACTTAAGCAGCCATACTCATATTTTACCTACATAAAATACAGTCTAAAACCAGCAAGGCTTTCAGTTATATCTGTGACAGTCTGATCAGAGAATAAGTAAACAGGAACACTGATCCGACCAGACTACTTTCAGTACACTTGGTTTTTTCATTCTTGGTGTTACGGGAAACATTTTGGTCGTTATCAAAATAGTAAGTAAATTATGACCCAGCCCTGCATCAATCAGAAAACGTTAACATGGACTGTTTATAAAACATCAAAAATCCTTGACACATTTCACAGTTTTGCTTAAAAAAGAGACATCAGACAGTAGACATGTGTGAATGATGTCCTGATGCTTTCTCAATAACTAGTTGGCATATGTCTCCCATGCAGCCTGTTATACTGCATCCACAGTGATCATTTAAGCAAATGATACGTTTGGATGTGAGTCATTTCTCCCTCATCTTCTCACACATTCAGACACTTAAGGGAGGCAAATGTGCTCATAATAACATTGACATATTTAAGAAGTAGCATTTAAAACTTAAAAATGATTCCCAAAACCCTGATTAACAGTACAAATTGAAAGCACAATGGCACCTTACTTTGTCTACCTGTAGACTGAATAAAACCTGAACTGCTGTGAATCTGACTTGTGGTTTGGTGGCTGTTTGGCTATTTTATGCTGAAAAAAATAATACTTTTACAAAAAATTAGATTTGATTATGAATTTTCTTACATGGACATGTGATCTGCAGTCTGATGTGAAACATGAGAGAAACAATGTCCTCCTCATTCCGTCCTGACCAACACGGACTGCCTCCTTCCTGGCAGTCAGCACTGAGGGGGAAACGGAGCACATCTCAAGTCTTGGCCTCCTGCTGCCTTGTTTTTGCAGCCTGGCTGTGAGCTGCGCAATCCAGCAGCTCACCAGCTCACAGCCACCAATCCGACAGCTGCAGCTGCTCACCACACTGGCTCACTCACTAATGTTAGGATGATAATGCCAGTTAAGGCCGAAACTGATACTCTTAGATAGAGGTTAAGGGTGGCAAGGACATTGCTTCAGTGTTTGTACTTTGGTCCAACATTAGTCTTTTCCAGGACCTGTTCAGCAGAGACCCCCAATGACAGGCTGAGAGATTAGAGTCCTCTGACTAACATTATCCCTCCCTATCATTTCTAATTTCCTCACAGCTTTGAACTAAATTCCGCTTCACACTATCTTCCTCAGCATGATATCATCCCCATTTTGAAACTTGTGAAATGGGCTGTTTAATGTGCCATGAAGCACCATAAAGTCAAGCTTAGACTTACGGATAATCAGCCATTCAGAACGCTGCCTCCTTTAAACCAAACCTTTCTATTCTGTCTCATTTAAGATATGTCATCATGACTGCTCTCATAAAAATATGAATCAGTCCAATTGCTTTTCATTCCGTTTGCCCAAAATGACTATTAAATGCGGACATTGTAAATGAACAGAACTGAGGTAATGATAGAGTACAGCCAAGCCAGGTATCTTTTGCTGCCTGCAAAACCATAAAGGTTAATGATTACTTGAATGATGCATAGTTTGGCGATATGATGACCAAATTAATGATGATGTTGATTTGTTTCTGCTGAATGTGTAGATAGACATAGTAGTTTGCTAGCATACACCGATCAGCCACAACATTAAAAGGACTAACCGGTGAAGTGAATAACATTGATCATCTTTCACAATACAATGTTCTGCCGGGAAACTTTGGGTCATGGCATTCATATGGATGACTTTTGGCATGCACCACCCACCCAAGCACTGTTGTAGATCAAGTATACTCTTTCATGGCAACATCACTCCCCAATTGCATTGACCCCCCCAGCAGGTAGATGCACCCTGTCACACTGCAAAAACTGCTCAGGAATGGTCCATGGTCAGTGACAAATAGCTCAAGGTGTTGATGTGACCTTCCCAGATCCAAATCCCATCAAGCATCCAGAACAAGTCAGATCCATGGAAGCGGGGGTGCCACGAATCTTGATATAATACTCAATACATATGTTCAATACGCACTTGTGGTTTGCAGGTTTTCAGTTTTGCAGTTAAATTTTGCGTTACTACTAAGATACTACTACTACTAGCCATGCATTTCTCTCCAAACTGGCTGTGTGTATATGGGTCCTGCAGTGAGAGTGGGTTGGTGTGTAACAGGAGAATACCCCTCTTCACGAGTAAATGGCCTACTACTGTTAGTATGCAAATGACGTAATGGCTCTGGAGTTGGCACCGGAATAGGATAGAATCACAGTTAACATGGAGGATAGCCTGGCAAGCGGAGTGGAGAGACAACTGTTAAGGAGGCACCGTCATCTTTCAAATCTTTGGTGTGGGGACATTTTGATTTTGGTGTTGAATACAACGATGAGGGAACAAAAACAGTGCTTGACTCGTGTCGCCTTCATGAGTGGAAACACTACAAACATGAGCAAGCATCTGCGCCGCCACCACCCAGCAGTACACTGTGTGGAAGCAGGACGGCCGAGCAGGTAACACCGTCAGTGAAACAATAGTCTCTCACTCTGATGCCTTCAAACAAACTTGTCCAACCAGTTCAAACACAAAAAAATCAACAGAGCAGTGGTCTAGATGTTAAAAGACTTGCAGCCCTTATCGGCGGTGAGAGATATGGGTTTTCGTCACCTATTGAAAACAACTGATCCACATTGCATTGCGCCCTCTCATACATCTCAACAGTATTTTCCCAAACTGAAACCCTGATCCACAAACCGAGTTACGTATCGAACCCTGGGCTAACTGTATCCCCCAAGACACCACAGAACACTCCTAGAGGTCCTGTGTCCAAGTTTCAACAGATCAGAGCCAAGTTTGATCCATGGTGTGGCCTCCATGGATCAGACTTGGACATCCCAAGGATGCTTGATAGGATTGCGATCTGGAGAATTTGGAGGCTAGGTCAGTGCCATGAGCATTTTGTCATATTTCTCTGGCCATTCCTGAGCAGCTCTTGTGGTGTTTCCGGGCACATTGTCCTACTGGGGGTGAACAGCCATTGCAGAGTGCCATTGCCATGAGGCAGTGCGAGTCTGTCCCAGAAGGACATTGCCTTGTAATGAGATGAACAATGTTATTAACTTCAGTGTATTAGGCATAACAACTTTTGCATTGTATATATGAAACATGTTATTTTTAGCATCTTATGGGATTCTGCTCCCAAGTTACCAAAAACTGATTTATGCAGATTAAAGGATTGAGATGTTGTTTGCTCCATCTAAATCTTTGATCCAAATTAAGATGTTATGACAATGACTGGCCAGATTACCAAGATGACTTTGAAATTACTTAAGTCACTCGTTGACTTCTCTAATTTCACCATCAGGCCTTTAAACTTACTGTGAGTACTTCTCAGAAACTGTTTAGTTTTTTTGTCTGGATCTTCCAGAACTTTTAACAGTACATATTGAAATACAATTTTTGGCAAAAATGTAGACACACTTGTAAAGAACATGTCAGTCTTGAGTTCAGATGATTTCTACCACTCTCATTTTTCATATATAATGTATATCATAATGAATTCATTATTGAACCAAACTTCATGAATGTTTTTGTGACAAAGTAGTTTGTGTTCCGCTCATTCCATCACAGAAACATGAGAGTTGTAGAAATCATTGGAACTCAAGACTGGCATGATATACATGTTTACAAGTGTATGTCAACTTCTGACTACGACTGTCGGTTGACGTGACATTTACTTATATGTTTATATAGAGGTATTGAAGTGTTTTCTGTGAAAGTTGCATTTTCTGTAGGAATGTCTTTTATCTTTTATCAAACAATATATATATCTTGAAATCTCTTCCAAACCTCTTCATAAATGCTAAACTGGGCGACACAATAAAATATCACAATTTTTTGCTATTGCAACAATATTGTAAGGATGACTATTGGTACTTTGACAAAATATGACCACAATAATCATCAGTAATGTGGGTATAATGTATAAGTACATAAAGGCAAGTATTAGAACAAGTAGAACTGTCTAGTAAGTTCAGAAAATGAAAATGAATCACTCTCACTCACCATAACACAGCCTTGCAGTGCAGTGTTGAAAACACTATAACAATACCCCAAATATCATCGATATGATATCACTATAATGATATGATATCAATGTTTTTCCCAGCCCTAGAAACACAAACATACAGAACACTGGTCAGAATGAGAGCTGTTGGGATGGAATGAGGATGTTGAGGTTGTGTTTATAGGCTGAGGGATGAATCCATAATACAGAGGGGATGCAGGATTAGACCCGTAGCTTTTGTTATGCGGAGGCAGCATCATAATCTATTAGCATCAACCATGATGGGATTACAGGCTGTTAATGAGACCACACGGGCTGGCCAAGGATCCTTTTCATGGCTGCTGGGCTGCCAGCATTAGCATGCCACCACTAACCCATCTCAGCAGCGGAGGTGTAAGAACAGAAGAGAAGCAACTCAAACATGAGACCTGCCCTCAGCCAGTCACCATCAATCACCATGTCTCTGCCTTTCCTTGTCATGTCTCCTGGAGTCCTTTCATGTTAAGGAAAGTGTTGTGTTTATTGCTCTGTGTTAGTAATAGCAGTGTGGAATGAGAGACAGGGAGGGCTGGGGTTGCACATGAGGGTTGTTTATCTCTCATAAGAAGGATATGTGAAGGGAGGAATGGAGACTTAATGAGAGGTTAAAAGAGGGGGGAAGGGGAGGAGATAAAGGGCGAGCTGCGGTCACAAAGCAAGCAGAAAATGGAGATGTAGCATGAGCATGCCTGGACGGCCTGCCCTGCTCAGCAGCCTTTGTTTTAAAGAAGCAGGGAGGACAAATGTCACTCCTTGATGATGTTGTCCTCCTTGTCCTGATATGAGGCTCTGCTCAGTTCTACAGGACTGTCAGCTTCACTGTCGACTATGAGGGAGTGTCACCTTCACACTGTACAGACTGAAGCCCCATTCACACACAAAGATATAGCAGTGGATGTTTCTCAGTCTTCTTCCACTGTATTGACCTGTGCATTTACTGTAACATAGCCCAGGTACACAGATGGAGTTGAGATAAGGCAGATGTTTATTAATGTATAAGTATATTAGCAGACATCCGTTGTGGTTCGGTTTGGACTTTGGAAATCAATTGGAATGTCTAAGATATTATTTCTTAAAGCTCATATCCTTTTCTGAAACAATGAAATGATTATTCAGTCAACAGAAAATCAAATTTGTGATAATGAATCAAGTGTTTTAGTCATTTGTGATGGAAAACTGTGTTCTGTTTTCAGTCTTGCAATAGGTTGATTTCCTGTTTGTTTTTTTATTACTAACTGTGCGTTAAATATCTTTTTGAAGTTATCAGACAAACAAGATATTTAAAGATGTTACCCTGGGCTCTGGAAACTTCAGATTAATACTGTTTTCTGATGGTTCAACCTGTGAAATAATTAATGGATTTAATGGTCAAAAATATTATTGATTAAGGAAAAATAATAATTAACTGCATTCCTAATCAAATGCTGCTGTGAGTACAAAGCATTTAAATGTAAACATTAAAAGAAAAGGAGTTCAAATTAGAGTTGTTGGCCAGCTTGGCTCAAATTAGAATGTGCTCAGAGCGTAGACAACTGCCAAGGCTGCATATCTGAATGTGTCATTTAGCCCATTATTGACTAAGGACTATATTTAGTATGTTAAGAAAAAGCCCTGCAGAATTTACACAGTTGAAGGTAAAAACAAAATTTGCTGTGGAAATAAGACATCAAGACATGTGGCTACACCTGTCAGAATCAAGCTTTTTGATTTGAGCTGTTTATCATGCTTTAACTGGTAGACTGTCTTTTAAAAACAGGAAAGAATCACATAAAGAAGTTGAACACTCATTTGAATGTTAAGAAAAAATGTTGCACTCTAAGTGATGTAAAGTTGTAATTTTCAACATTTGCATTGAAATCTGCAATCCATATTCTTTTGTATATATACTATTTATAATCCTGCCAGGGGAAATGTTGATATAAATTGTTATATGAACTACGGATGACTTTGTGAAATGTGAAATGTCACTCGCAGTAATGAGTGTTGCTGTTATATTAATCCTAGACTACCAATAGTCACCACAAAATCTCACGCCGTGTAGCTTGAATGACCATGGTTGTCTTTTAGAAACCAATATTGATGCAACCCTTCGACTCTCCATGTCCAGGTGACGTTCCGTACAAGGATCTACCACTGTAACATCAACAGTCAGGGAGTGATCTGTCTGGACATCCTGAAGGACAACTGGAGTCCTGCCCTCACTATCTCCAAGGTCCTACTGTCCATCTGCTCCCTGCTCACTGACTGCAACCCTGGTGAGAGCTGCAGCACACACACACACACACACACACACACACACACACACACACACACACACACACACACACACACACACACACACACACACACACTTCTCCTTGTCATATCTGCCTTCAATTGTAGCTTTGACAGGTTGACTGACATGTCCATTCTGTGTGGGCAGTACACACAGAAGTGTGTCACTGAGGTTGGAGTCAGGCTCTGTAGTGCAGCAGCAGCAGCAGCAGCAGCAGTCTGAGAGGACAGGAGGCAGGTTGCTGTGATGGAAGCACTGCTACTTTAAAAAAACATTCTGTAACAATGCTTGCTTCATCCATCTGTTAAAGAAACTGCTTCACAGATCTCAGAAAAGGGACTCCAGTATATCAATCTGTTCAGTAATGGGTTCAATTAAACATGAACAAAAGGATTGTTCCAGAAATGCTCCCAAGATTCATCACAGAACACATTTTCATTTTTATAATTGATCTGATTAAATGCTGACTGTTTCATACAGTCTGCCAGAGCCCAAGCAGAGTTAAAATTTACAAGATGTTGGGTTGTGACTCATTTAATTTGTGAGCCTGCGTTCAGTTCATAAAATGTTTGCGAGATGTTCAAACTGTAAGCAGTCAGCATGAAGGAAAGAGAACAAATTTAGGGACGCTGGTGTTTCTTTTTTCCTCTTTTGCACTGTGAAAGAAAAAATAAATGACACATTTTTATAGACTAATCTCACATTAAACAATCTCCTGTTCAACTGAAATGTGTTTATTCTTTGAAATAGCTAATGAGTAACTAACCACCAGGCTGACGAGCAGTGTTTTCATGTGAACACATTTTACGTAATCCTTAACATGAGGACAAAATCAGCTGAGTCGAAATATTGTTGCATATTAGCTTATAGCGGACAGGTCATAAAATGATAGAAGATACTTCACAGTATATAGTAAGTAGTAGTATAGAATCATTTTTAAGTAATTTTTTGAGTGTCTTTGTGGGGTTGACGCAGTGGTTTGTCCACAGCTTTTAGCCTTTTTTTAGCCTCTTCTTGTATATTTGTGTCGCTGCAAACTATGTTGGAATGAGGGTTCATCCACTGTTCACTCTGAAGCATACTGATGCCTTTGTAAAGCACTAGATAACACTGATACCCACTGTTGTCTCAGTGTGAATGTATGGCAGCTGTGAGCATTCAAAACAGAAGTCATTCCATTTGCATTCATCCTCTTACAATATTGGGTTGTAATCAGTGAGTTGGTTCTCCTGGTCCCTTCACTGCAGTTTAATCAATATTTAACCAGGACTGGCAGCCAAACACAAGCCTGTAAACGACTCACACCATTCAAGGGAGAAGACGTCAACATTTTTAAAGCTAATTAGATCAATTATGGCCCAGTTTACCAGCAGAGCAAAGGAGCAGCAGGATTCCAGTCTGTCCTTTACAGATCAGTTAAACCTGTCATTCTGACGTTCATCTGGTCCTCAGCTACCAGTACAGTTAATGTCTGTTGGTATAAGAGTTTTGAATTGAGCAAGCAGAGGTGGTAAATGCTGTTGTTGTAAAAATCTGCCCAATGAGGTTCAGTGTGAGAGAACTAAGAGAAATGTGAGAAAGGTAGAGGAAGGGGGACAGAAGAATGACAGGTGATTTCAGACGTGAACGGTCGGAAATGAGATGGCAGCAGAGAAGAAAGACAGAGGGGGGGATGGGAAATGATGGCGATGATTGTGAAGACCTCTGATGATAGCTCGTGTCCTCTGCGGGGATTGCTCTTTGATAAACTTGGCAGCGGAGATTCTCCCTCCGTGGGCAAAAATGAGAATAGCTTTTCCTTTCCTCCCCCTCCTCCTCTACATTCTCAGATGTTGGCTAGATGAAATGAGACGATTCCTTTTAAAGCATGATAGAAAAGACACTTGATCGACAACCCGTCCCTACCAAAAAAAAAAGAAAATACCGTCACCCCTCCTCCCCGTTACCCACGCACTATCTATCCCTCTTTCTGCCTCTTGCCTCATCAGAATCAGTCCCCTCGCTACACTTCTCACCACTCGCTTAAGTTTTTTTAAACCCAGCCTCGAGTGCTGAATGTGGGCCCTGGATCAGAAAGACCCTAAAAATATCTCTCCTTCCCTCTCCACCGCCTTCCATCTGAAGATTTGCTTTCCCATGCAGGCTGAGATCATTGGCATGTGCCTTATTAAAACAGGGGAAGAGGATGGAATGACAGTTAATCAACCCTCCCAGCGCTGCCGTCCCTTACCGTCACGCCACATTGAACCCTGTATCACGCACCACAAGCTGATTTTCTACCTGGGCTGTCCTGGTGGCTCACTGGGCCTAAGCCACATGCCATGTCAGAGTGTGTTTAGGACTCAAATCCAGCCCAGGGCCTCTGTCGGGTGTCATCCCTTTTTCCTCCCTGTCTTTGCCTGTCTCAGCCTCTGTGGAACGTCCAAAAAGTAATCTGAAATTTTTAACAAAGCCACAGGGATTCCTCCTCAGTGATTTCTGCTCCTGCTGTCTGGGGTAGATCATATATCTGGCTGATATGAGCTGATATATTCGGCCAGTCTTTTATAATAAAGGTGTCTGCTTTTTTTCCCTCTGTAGCTTCAGGGGTGACAGTTTGTCAAACCTGTAATAACACTTGGCTCGGCCTGCCTTAAAGGAAGGCTTTACTATCTGGATTGATATCAGAATATGTGAGATAAAAACAGGTAATGTGCTCAGCTATTGCAGGTCCTATGTGCCCCTGTGAGAAAACAAGAACAGCAGAAACTACAACACAACTACTCTGAACAGCTCGCACATCGTAATGTCTTCCAATATTCGCCTCTGGATTTTCCCAGTCGACAAAACTTGGTCAAAACTGGTCATCCTGAAACCATCTAGAGGAGGTGACCTGCTGCTTTTCTATAGTCTTTGTAAAGGTCTCAGTGTGCTTCAAACAAAAGAGTTCCTACAGCTTTGTTGGCCAACTATTTTTAAAGGCATCATAGCCTTCTCCTGGCTACAGCCTCCACAGACTCTCTGCAAGAACGTTCTCTTGCCTGTTGTTGTAAAAAATTAAAAAAAAAGAAAGTTGGAGATATTGACCACTTCAGAAAGTTACAAAGAACCAACTTTAAGATTCTTTGAGATGAATCAGATTGTCAAAGTATCAATCAATGTTTAAACTGAATAAAGGTAGTTTTGTTGCAACAGCAGAATGAAACAGAATATTTGAGTCAATGTACCTCTAAACGTACAGTGGGTTATTTATGGGAGATGGGATTATGGGAATTCTTTCTTCATTGTTAAAAAAACACTACTGCCAAACCTCTACGTGACTCAAGCAAAAATAATTCACACATTTCGTCACCCTCTGTCCCTCTCATGAAAGTTAAAGCAGCAGGTGACCAAATGAAAAAACCTTGATCAAAGTTATGGATTTCTCTGGGTTTGAACATACATTGCAAAATACTTTTTTTTTTATTTATCAAAAATATATAACTAGAAGAATTTTAATGCAAAATTCTTATCATGTGTGAGTACATTTAGGAGATTATGAAGTTCAGAGTGAAAGATTTACTCTCACAATGCAGTTATTGGGCTTCAGAACATGCTGTAAGGAACTGGGCATGATTTACGGTTGTTTTTGGCCCTCTTTGAAGCTGTAGAGAACAAATTCAGAGTAGGACTAGCCCTTTCACACAGAGACGTCGCATTATCGCCGCAGCGGCAGTTCGCCAATTCTCCACTGTTGTTTGTTCACACAGAGCCAAGCAGCTCCGGCGTAAAGACACACCAGTGTGTAATTCACACAGAAAGCCGGCACTGTGGATCCTAAAGAGGCGTGACGGTACACGTCATGATGATGACGTCCGTGTTTTTTTCAACCTGTGTCCCCCGGTGTCCTCCTCTTGATCTAAACATGTGCCTGCTGACGGTTTATAATGATATGGATGCTGTTAGAATGTGCTGTGATTGAGATCCTGACCCACCAAACATCCTGGAAAGTGACAAAGTTATGTTTTCCGCCCTAAAATACATAATTACATAATCGCCATCAGTAAACTGGACGCTGTCTGACTCTCACTTGTGGTGAGGGAGGCTGTTTCTGGGGGAAAATTCACTGAAGTCTCAGTTAGAAGGACTGACCGTCACAGGGATTTTTTCAAGACAGTAACTACACAACACAATAGTGGAAGGAGACAAACACTTGGTGAGTTAGGCAGAAATCTGATGAAGAGTCGGTAGGACAGACAGGATGACAGACACTTCTCCAAGTATAACATAATAAGTGACTGGAGCTGCACCAGCTAACTCACCATGAGTAGTTTTCTATTCAACATTTTGACTGAAAAGTGCAAGTAGATACAGACAGTTTTTTATTTATTATTTCTCGATGAGCTATGTCTTTGGGAAGGTGCCAAACTGCCGAAAACAATTTTGTGAGTCTGTGTTTCAAGTAAGTTTTAGCATGATGATGGTCTAACATCTTGTTCATATGGATTCACAGCGGCAGGCCGTCTGAGCCTCTTGAGGTATTTTTCTTGAGCATGTATTTACTTACTCTGCTTCAACCGGTCCTTTATGTTTTCAGGTTGCCACTAATCTGGCACATGACAGCGCAGTTCATTTCCTGAGTGAAGTGCTTCCATGCTTCCAGGTTGCTTATTAAAGTTACTGTATTTCATAGAGACTGGGAAAGCCATTCATCACAACGCTCTGCTTTTCTGTCTTTGTTTGAAGTTCTTCTACGTTCTTGTGTAGAAGTAAAAAAACCTTTTCTCAAGGTTGTTACTCCTGCATGTCAAAGGACATTAGTATGAAGTTGAACCATTTTCCAATTTCCCCACATTGTATGACAGGTCACTTTTTAAGACATACGTGTGCAAAGCATGTTTTTCAAACTAATCACAAAGAACAGCATTCTGTTGTGTCTCTGGTGATAAATAGGGAACTGAGGTCAAATGTTTTTATAGACCTTCTGAATGTCATCACTGAGAGGAGATGTCATAGAGAGGAGGGACACCATGATTGTTCACATGCAGATAACAGCGAAGAGATACTCCTCAAAGACATTCATGTTCTTGAATTCACTTGGGGGATGAATTATTGAAGAATAAAAAAGAGAGTTTGAAAGATTTTCTCAACAATTCCTGTGTGAGGTGTAACCGTGGGATTGTCCGTTTTGGAAGTCGAGAAGAGAATTGTTGGATGGGTTCTGGATGCTTTGTAACAGTCCACCAGTTCCTTAAATTCATGTGTGTGAACAGAGTGTAGCTGCTGCTTCACCCACAGTGTAAACTTCAAGAGCCCTAATCTAAAAAGGACAATCTTATTTTTGACCTTAAAAGCACAGAATGGCCCAGCAAGGAAAGAATAACAAACTGCAGTCAATGACATGATGATCCAGGACATTACATCATTCACAAGCTTTCACCAACAAACAATCCCAACAGGACGTGTGTCTCTGGCTCAAGCTGTCACTTAAGAAGTCAGATGCTTCCAGCTCTAAGCCACAATGCTGTGATATGTAAGGATCCATTCAGCCAGAAATATGGGCATAAGCCTGTAAAACCCCCCATCATTGAAACCCTAGCAGGGATTAGTGTGGAGGGGTGTTTGTGCTGCTTGCTCAGCCAAGCTCATCACACTGCTCCGTCAGCAGGCCGAGCCGGCAGGAGACGTTCCGAAGCCGAGCAGAGTGTGTGTGAGGCTCTGGGAATTTGTTTCTCTCTCTGTCACCTCACTGAGAAATTGACCGGCGGCATCACAAGTTGAGCATCAGCACGATCAATAGAAGAGCCGGTGGGAATTCATAATAGTGGCTGTTGACTGACCGGACGTGTGCGGTGTATCAACAGACCGGACACACAGCTGCTGCTGGAGCCCGCTATGATCACCTCTGATTTACAGCCGCATGCACATTTTACTGTGCTGTCAATAAAGGTGTCGTCCGCGCTGTTCGTCACACCATACAAGCTCCACTTCAGACCGCAGGGATGATAGAGCTCCGTTTGTTTGACTTATGGCTTTTCTGTGGTTTTCACTGGTTGTAATAAAATTCCCATGCATGCTGATGAGCCGGTGTGGTCGGCTGCAGGTTTCTGCACCGTTTCAGACTCTGATACACTGCGTCAGGTAATTGGATGTCAAACAGCACCGTGTGGCTGTTTGGGTAAACATGTCCTAATAAATAAGATATCCCTCTCACAGATGTGGATTTCTGAAGGCTGTTGCTGACATCACATTCTCCCCTCAGGAAATCTGTTAGTGACGGTGTGAGATGTTTACATTACAGTGTGCCCATGACAAGGTTCAGTATCTCTAAAGTGATTGGCTGAATCTCCAGTCAGTTTCATGTGGATGGTTTTTTTTTTCATAAGGAAAAATTATATGTCTTCAAGAAATAAAATCTAATAGAAGGATTGCCATGACATTTCTGAGCAGATTCTTTTTTTTTTATTTTGTGACATTTTGTTGACTAAATGAATTCAGAAAATTATTAGTCAATAATGAAAATAATCAATTGTTGCAATCCCTACAGTCACAGCAAATATATTCTAACAACATGCTACCATTTCTCACTGAAACAGTTGCATTTCCAAGGCCTGTCGCAGTTTACCAAGTTGGATGATAATTGTTATTTATTTTTTAAGACAGAGGGCAGAAATTAAGAATAGTTTCATAGTTGTTTTGGTGTGATTAGCCATTTCCCTGTTTTGTAGTGCACTTGTGAATACTTGAATTGTTGTTTGATTATCACGTTGTGTCAAGTTGAAAACTGCAATGAACCACAATACTGTTGCTCCTCTTAATGAATTCATTTGTATTGTTTATTATTGATCATATTTGGCAATTTTTTTATCAATTTGGGTTGATTTTTAGCAATTAATGGGCTGGAAAGCTTCAAACCAACCTGGCAACACTGGTCATTGCAACACTAAATATTGTAAACTTAACACTTAACAAGTCGTGTTTTTTTGAAAGGTGTGTATCATCTGCCAGATCCAGTCAGAGTGAATCAGTACAAGTTCAGATTAGTGTTGAATCTGTTCATTAAAAGACAGCTTATTGACAGCATTATACACTTTGACACATTTTCAACATGTCATATCTGTGTAGATTGAATACCTTTAGGGTTTCTTTTTCTTGTGTCACTGCTTGTCACACAAAATAGGCAATTTGAAGACCTCTCAGTTATTTTCAGTCATTTCAATCTGGTAAACCCACTGTACACTACCTGCTCAACTCCAAAAGACAAAGATTCAAAGTTAGCTACTGGTTGCTGAACACAGTGAATTGTTTAGCAACTAAAGAGCCATATTCTTTTCTCAGGAGTTGGTGGAGACCAAAACAGAGCTAAAAGGAGAGTGAATATTGAACTTATAGTCATCAGGTTGCTGCTCCATACCTTCTAGATGTTACCATTACATTCTGTCTTGTTGCACTGTCTTACAACTACTTTAAAGACACAAGATTTGAATGAAATAAAAGTTGATTTCAGCCAATACTGATGGAAATGCGATGAAAAGGACAGTACGTCTCTCAAAGAAATCATAAGACACATTGCAGAAACTGTATACCCACCACATTGGAGGTATGGTCAGAAACACTAATTGGTCTCATTTTAAAAGGTTTAACACTCCAGAAAATGTTGCGAGAAACACTTTGTTGTGTTGAGTCTCACTGAGTTCCCTCCTCTTGTGTTCCAGCCGACCCTCTGGTTGGAAGCATCGCCACACAGTACCTGACCAACAGAGCCGAGCACGACAGGATAGCCAAACAGTGGACCAAACGCTACGCCACATAGACCAGCATGACTCCTCCAGGACCCCTCACCCTCCGCACACACACACACACACACACACACACACACACACACACACACACACACACACACACACACTTCCCCTCCTCCGAAATCTATGGAAGCACACCCGCTCCTGTCATCCACCCTGCCCCCACCCCAGAGAAACGAACTGTTATTTGTTCCATGCTGACTTGAAAAGCTTCTTTTTTATACAAAGAGTCTATTGGGATTGTATTTTCCAATACACTGAATGTTGATATGGTCATGAAAAGCTTTAATACTGTTATTGTTCTTGTCGTTGTTGTTCTTATTGTTATTGCATTGTTTATAACATTGTTGCCACCCTCGCCATCTTCTCGATCTAAAAGCGTGCGTGTATTATTCCCGTTTCATGTGATGGTTTCATGTAAAAATGATCAAAACTGAATGAGTGCTTTTAGTTTGTTTTCTTTCAGTGGTTTTAAAGCTCACGGTCAACATTAGTGCATGGCCTCAGGATATGTGTTCATGCAGTGGACATGTAGTCATGGTATTATTTCTGTCCCAGCAGAGTCTTGCATGGAGTGAGCCCATCACCATGTCTGACGGTAGTGGTAGTTTGCTGTACATTTAATGCCTTGTGAGAATACATACTCATTGAATATTCAATTAAACACTGGCTGTAATGTGACAGACCCTGTCTCAGTCTCATGCTTTAATATGACTCTGTGTGTGTGTGTGTGTGTGTGTGTGTGTGTGTGTGTGTGTGTGTGTGTGTGTGTGTGTGTGTGTGTGTGTGTGTGTGTGTGTGTGTGTGTGTGTGTGTGTGTGCGTGCGTGCGTGCAGGCTCATCTCTGACCACTTCCTGTTAGAAATGTGTTCGAAGTCTCACCGCAGAAAGTTGAATGATGAGATAGTGAAAGCTTACTCACTCAAAAACATTTTGGTCTTTGGGACATTTTATCTGATTTTTTCGGGGGAATTTTCTGCTCACTTGAATTAGTGCTAGTCAGACATACAGTGCAAATATCTTCTATGCCTTTTGTAAGTCAATGATAACTGATTTCACAGTTAGTACATGTATCTCCAGTCATGTGCTGCTGTGCCTCTTCGTCATGCATATAGACTAAAAACAGCAGTGGTTTAAGCATTGGCTGAGTTGTGTTTAGCCAATGAAATACAGCCCAGGAAGTCCAGCAGCTGATCCATGAGTGTTTTATGAATTATTTCATTGTTAACAGTCAAATAACTATTAACTGAAGTTGAATTTGTCTTCTTAATTATGGTTATTATAAAGTGTCACCTGATCAACTATCAAAACACCTCACAGAAATCAACAAAGCAGCGTTCCAACAGGTCCTTCAAATCCTTGAAAGGTTGGGAATTTGGCAGAAGAAATTAAGGCCTTGAAGGTTTTTGAAAATGGACGTAAATAGTCTGGATCAGAAATCACTGTGCTGGTGTTGTTCCCAGAACATCATGATTAATGTTCAGTCTAAGTCCATTATTGTAACTGATAAAAAATACTTGGTTAGATCAAGGAAAAGATGGATTGCATTAAAAAAAAAAGACCCTTCCTTGACGTTGACCGTGTTTGAAAAAAGAACTTCTTTCATTTGTATATTGTTCCAGTCATTTCCCAGAGTCACAAACCTACGTCATTACAAAAACTTGACTAGTCCATTGCAATGATGGAACAACACCAACGAGGCGACATTAGATTAGAATAAACAGACATGGGTCATTGAATGTGTTTGAATTCATATTTTTTGTACAGGAATAGAAATTGAAATGTTTTAGTTTTTTAAATATTTTTTCCACACGGCTTTAGTAAATATGTCACGTCTGCATGTGTAGGCTGCAGTTGTCTACCATCAGTGCAACAACGCAGCATAATTGAAAAGCCTCTCTTTTGTAAAGCCTACTTGTACTCATAAAAATGATCAGTGTTGTAACAGTAATTAACACTGATCCATGTCTAAAGCTCTAAACTAAGGTGTGTGAAGCCTTACAGTACTATGCAGAATGATTGTACAACTCTGGAAATGTGTCACTGAACCCTCCATTAGCAGCCAGGTAACAGTAGATGCCAGTAGATGTTTTGATTATTGACTGAATTAATTAATTTTCAGCACATTTCCAGAAGAAACTGCAAAGTGCTTTGGAAAAAGTTAAGGCATGTTTAACTTTGTGCTGGACGACACTGTTTCTCTGCTGGAGCCTCCTGTGTTGGCAGCCCCGCTGTCCCAGCACAGTGGTGGTCTCATTGACAAGAATGAGGAGGCTGTGTTTTGTCCAGCTGTGCTCCATATGTCTCTGAATATGGCCTTTGGCTTTTAGAACAGCATGAGCGTTATCTAAGTGTTCTATGAGACAACAAGCATCCCGCCCTGATGTTCTTAAATGGGTATTAGGCCTTAAGTTTGTAAAGAAGACACATCGTCACAGTGCCAGAACCAGCCTGTGGACACAAAAGAAGGTGGCTCCGTCTACTCATGCTGCTGGAGCCAAACTCTAGAATTCCTCTCTTCTTCACATTATTGCTCCTATGCTCACTGGAGACACTTTTTTAGCCTGTTTTCACACTTGGGCTGTTACTAACGATTATTTAAATTGAGTTAATCATTAAGGCTATAAATTGTCCAAAAAATGTGAAAATTGCTCATCAGAGTTTCCCAGAGACCAAAGACAGATCTCATTCACATTGTTTCTTTTGTCCATCCAACAGTCCGAAACTCTTTAACAGAAAATCCTCACATTTAAGCAGCTGAAGTTAGAACAGCAAATGATGAACATTTTAACTTGATAAATGACTAAAACGATTCATTGATTGTCAGAATTGTTTTAGAAATGATTTTGAGAATGGTTGCAGCTCTAGCTCAGACTGACAGCCACATTGGTTGGTGGTTGGTGGTTTGTTTGTACATGTTTTGAACCACAGGATCACCAATCAACAAAGCATAATGCCACATTCAAGGTTTGACACTGGACACGAACTGATGCTTGAACCGGTGGTTCTGCTGCAGTCTTGTGACGTTTGACTTCTTGAACTGATTAATTAGTGATTAGCGTATATTTGCCATACATTGAACCACAGATTGGAAAAGTCAAGACACTACATGAAAAAATATTTTCGTAGAATATTGATTATTACCACAGTGGTTTTAGGAATACTTAGACTGGTGGTTTGAATGGTTGTAAATGTCCATAAGTTGTCATACGCTGCTGTTTACTGGCACTAATGTGTCAGTGTTAGAAAAGGCAAAATAACAGAGCATGTACCAAATGTTGAAAATGTATCCAGCCTGAAAAACAGAACACTAATTTTATACACAATTCTCCTGCATTTGAAATGTGCTGTAATGAGATGAGAGTGCCCTGAGAGAACAACTATCCTGATTGGTAGCTCATAACTTCAGTTTAAAAGGAACATTTCCACAGTCTGCAGCCATGAGCTACAATACTACAATTCAATCACCACCACCACCACCACCCTCCCCCACCTTGGGGACATTATGTCAACTTAATGTGAACAAAACAAAAAAGTTGTAATTGTTGCTTGTTTTCATAAAAGCACAGTGGAAGTTAAAGCAGAACCTAGACTGTGAACTGAGGACATGCATGTGAATGTGAACGCCTCCCATCCCTCTGCTATCACTGGAAATGGACATTGTGGGGCACCTTCAAAATGAAAAAAAAAAAAAAAAAAAAAAATCCTTCTCCAGCCTCTCTTATACTGTCAGATATCACCAGCCTGGGATGTTCAGTGGAGTTATTTGCTAGTCGATACTTCTCTGATGTACTTAACTTTATTACAGAGTCCCAGAGGTCCCAAAGGATGATATTGTTTTTATCTTATTTGCAAAAGATAACTAGCGCAGACAAGAACACTATGTTATTTAATATCGTGTGAGCACAAGATATAGATCTTGTGCAAACATGATGCCAGATAATATCTTGTTCACACATCTTTGCACAAGTCATTATCTTGCATGAACAAAACATTAAATATTATAGAATAGCTTGTGTGCTCAAGTTCTCACATGTGATTATCTTACGCATATTAACTTGTACAAGCAAGATATTAAATATCTTGTGAGTGCAAATTTCAACAACAGATAAGTTGCCTTTGCCTGTATTAAACTTTATTTTACCAGGCCTTGTCATGTCTTTTCAATTCCTGCTTTAATTAGTAATTCCTACAGCTCAGAAAGCCTTTGATGGCCCAAAGAGAAGGAGAATGAACATGCTGCAAGAACTAGCTGGCTAACTGTTAGGTGAACAGTGGGGTGAGCCTGAATGCAGCCTCATCACTGATTGAAAGCAGAGTACTAACACTTGTTGACAGGCCTTTTCACAGCGGCTGGGCCCGTCTTGTTCTGAGCTGGAGACAATGCTTTGCCGTGGTTTTAGTCTCTGGCTGCATTGCAAAACCAGCAAAGTGGAGCAACAGTGGCAGAATTAATTATGGTTGACACATCGGGAGGGGGAGGGGGAGTCATTATCCCCACTCCTTCCTCCCTCCCTGCCTCCCTCCCTCACACACTGTGAGAGGAAGAGTCTGACAGAAAAGCAGAAGTCGCTGATGCATGGACCGTAATCTAACATTTGCTACAAGAGGTAAGTGATCAATAGGCGTGAAGGGGCTGAAGTTGGCCGGTGAATAAAAACATGCCCAATCTGCATGATAATGTACATTATGAAGGTAACTACAATGTGTCGGTGAAGACAGTCTTTGTTTGCAGTTCAGATAGACATACTGCCATTCCTACAGCCAAAATGCCAAACATGTTATTATATAAACCAGCACGGATCGTTTGTCTCAAACAGCATGTGGAAGACTCATTTTTATATTCACTTTTTCATTTTCAGATTTTTTTATATTCACTTTTTCAGGTAGATTTTCATGGCCAGACTTTGAATAAACAGTTTTAACCACAGCACACACACAAACACACACTTGGCTCAGGCAGGACCGTATCCAGGCTCTTAGAAACACTGAGGCCATGAGCTCAAGTCCCCCGAACATGCTCTAACAACATTTATTCCTTGAATGTGTGACAAAAATATATGGCTAAACGCTGCAGGGCGGTGCAGCTGTGTGTGAGTGTCAGTCCGTGGCCCGTGTGTGAGACGTGTTGTGAACATTAACCTCTGGTCTGTTTCAACTTTTTCACCGCAGCCGGCTTCGTAAAATTTTGGAACACCCTGCGGCCATTACTGCCACAGCCAAACCGGTAGACCCTCTTTAAGATGAGTGGGAAGACTGCCTCAAGCACCACATTTGGTCTGGATGTAGCCTGAAGATAACACCTGTTTTATTAGATAATCGTGGGGCCACATCCTCTAGAGGGCCCCAAGGCCACTTAGAGGACTTAGTCCTAGGAAATACTAAATCCTCAATGGATTTACACAAGTTGTTGGCTTAATAGTAGTAAAATTGAAATATGTTGAGTATGAAATAGTTCAATCATCATATAAATTATATGACCCAGTTGATGTACACCGGTCTGTATACATATTCTTGTATGTACTATATTTTTATTTTTATTGTCATTTTTCTATTTTATTATCTTGCTTTTTCTTGTGTCATCTTTTTCTATCACTCAATCACTTCGTTCCCTCTGCTTCTGACTCTTGAACTGCTAACAATTGAATTTCCCCAGTGTGGGATCAATAAAGTCTAATCTCATCCTATTTATCTGATCTCTAGAAAATACCTGACATGAAAAGTTTCTAACAGCAGAATGTAATAGAATAGAATGCATTTGTAATAGGATGTAGAAAAATGTATACAGACTCTCTCTGCTAAAATCACCAGAGAAAAAAATACTGAGGAATTGACCTCAGTGCCCTGAATGGCAGCCATGCCCCTGGCCTCAAGCTCCCATATGTCAGAATTCTGATTTAGGATTGAGACATGTTCCCAGCTGTGGGGAGATGATATGGGAGGTTAAAGTTATTAGAAGGATTACAAATTATTTCCATATTTCTCTGTCACCATAAATGAAAATGAAATACAGCTAGTTATAATCCCTCTGCCAAATACCCAGAAACTTGCCTCTGGAGAAGCTCAACCCCAGGAGACTCAGGCACATGCTATGAAAATTCAATGAAAGTGTCACTTTATAACTCTGAGCACCTTTCATGGCAACTGGAAACAAATTCATCTTCATCATTTCTCATGTCACATGAAGAAATGAAAATGAAACACAGTGAGTTCTAATCCTCCTCCCAAATGTCCAGACTTTATTACTCTGAACACCTTTCATGGCAACCACTTTGTTTAATGTTTATTTAACCTGCAACACATTTTACATGTCAGGCCACTTTATCAGCTGGTGTAATGGCCTTTAAAACTGTCACTCAGCTCTTGGTCACTCTGTTTTAGTGGTGGGTTGTAACTGATTTTATTACAGCAATGAGGCTTAAGCTACACAAGGTTATACATTGTTTAAGTTGTCACATCACACCCTCGAAATATCTTACAGAAATGGTTCACTGTCTCAGTGTATTTTATAGGCCACGGCCACATCATCTGCCTGAGATAGGCTTAACTGGTTGAAAAACTGATTAATTGCGTTGTAAATGTTCTACTTTGAGCAAAATTGTAAGAACCTTGCCAAAATGTGAGAATTTAGAAGCTAACCATCAGTTTCCAACAGTTAACATGAACTGAACATGTACAGAAAGTCACACATGCTGCAGATGTGTAGGTAGAGTGTAAAGCACAATGCAGCCTAATTACAGGGAAGGAAATTAAGTCTTCCTATAGGCCCCCTGACAAAGACCTGAGCAATGTGATGGCCTTTGTCTCGAATAGGTTACTGGTCTAAACAGCTGCTCCTGGCTCATGTCTCCATTCAACACAGCACATTTGTTTGATTGTAGAAACTCTACCATGACACCTCCATCTCTCTTTGACATCTCTCTTGAATTCACTCTAAAAATGATGTATCTCAGTGACAACGTCAGTCTGCTGCTGGACCAACACTTCCGGCGAGAAGAGGCACGCGTCCAGCGGTCTCTTCAAGTTCTCGTTAACCGTTCACGATAATCCCGGAAAACAGACTGTTGGACCTTGCAAAATAAAAGCCTCAAACCCGAACTCATGACTAAAGCTGTTGACCCCTTATCAAATCCCAAAAGGTACCCCTCAATGGACAGCACTCTGGACATTGCGTTTTCAAAGCCAAATGGCATGATTTTCTATAAATATAATATTTCTATTTTTAATTTTTAGATCATTTTAAAATGTGCACATTTTCATAGAAGTTTCAAGCAATATCTTGAACAAACAGCACGCTATGTCCCATCACCGACGATAATAACAATGATTATGATAATAGTTAGTATTTATTATTATTATTATTATTATTATTATTATTTTATTATTATTATTATTATTAGTAGTAGTAGTAGTAGTTATATTAATCGTAGTAAGAAAAATGAAAGTATGACCTCATGATAAGTGGATGACAAATAATTGATCGGATTAATTTTAAGTTGAAGATCAGAACGGATCCCCTAGTTTTTTTTTTGTTTGTTTGTTTTTTTTGCACTTTTCCCATCATTCTTGTCATTTTCTCAAGTTTAGTACCTGTCTCGTCGTTACCTTGTTGTGATATTTTGTATCTAAAAACAGTTTGTAGTTAAGTGTATAGGCTGGTGTTTTCCTTTTATTTATGTTGCTCAGTTGTTTGAGGTTTCATACTACACCGTTTTTGTACTTGGCTGGTCTGACACTTCAGTGGTCCTGCATGCATGAATTTAATCTTATCTTCTTTAGTCTTATCTTTAATATACTCTCGCCATCTCCGATTTCCCATGCTTTTATTTTTTAAAAGATAATGACCGGAAGTGTTATCCATCTTCATTGTATGTGTCTTGACACTGGTGCGTCCAGGCGGCGGAGGCACACACACATAGGCTGTGCACATACACAAAGAAAGGTATCAGATACTAAATATTTGTAATCCCGCGCATTGTGTTGTATCAGTTTGTGTATCATGGCTCATGTAGAGGATGTTGGACGACAGTTGTATCCGTGATAACGTCAGAGGATAATGTCGGAGTCAGTCCATCCTGTGACTGGCTGCACTGAGATCAGCTGCATGTCGACGGATATAGCTTTAAAAATGCGAGGAGAACCTTTACGTGAACGGCGTGTTGGATTTGTTTTGAATGTCGTAGTTCGGGTCGAACCCGGAGGAACTAGTTTGACAGCGCTGTAGCAGCACGCCGACTTCTTTAGGTGAAAGTTTCATTCGCCTGGAAATTGTTGAGGTGTAGTGTTGGGGCTCCCTGCCGACTGCGACATCGCCCCGTCGATGTATTTCTGCTTTTCATGCCGACCTACTCGACCCAGTCAGGAGCAGAGGTCTGCCGTGGTGTGTATCGCTCCGTGCTGGCGGCCAGAACTAGGCCTTTAGCCGAACTATTTCAGCAAATGATTTCCTTTGTCGCAGCCCGACAAGGCTAAAAATAACGCCCGACTGCAAAACACTAGCCGAGGTCAGAAATGAGCTGTCATGAAAGAGGAAAGCGCTCCGCCGATAAGCACGATAAGTTCCCGTCTAACACTCAGCAGTGGCGATTTAAACTGATGGATCCAGTTCACTCGGGTCAACGTTTAGTCGAGGCCTGACAGTAGAAAGGACGGAAACGTTTATGGAGCCACTGACTGCACGGTGGGATCCATAGTTCCAATCTATAGCCTCGATATGCTCCGTTTACGTACGAAGCAAACGGCACGCAAGACTCCTTTAAGAAATCGTACAATGTAAAGTTGTGTCGTTGATCAGCATCAGTTTCCAGTGAAGAACACGTGACGTGGGGTTGTAATGGAATTGTATGGATCCTCTGCTAAATTCGGTATACAGGTGTAGCCTGTCACCAGACAGCTGGACATTCCAATTAAACTTCTGAACTGATTTGATTCACAGAAGTCACTGCAGCCCATGGGCATTTTTAGTAGAAAACTCCAGTGGGAGTTACTGTACTAAAGTATAAGTGTGTGGATGCATGCTGAATCTTGGAGTGCAACCTGCAGATAAAGATCTCAAGTTTTGCACAGGCTGTGATCCCTCGCCCTAAAGCAAGGCTCTGCAGTTAGATGTGTTTTGTGGGGTTAGATATAGAGTAAGTATGTCTTAGTGCAAAGGTGCTTTAGCTGTTGTACCTTCCTGAATGGTGTGTTTCTGTTTGTTCCCCAGGCTCGGTATGTCGGATGAAGATTCCCGTGCCAGCACCAGCTCTTCCTCCTCTTCCTCCTCAACTCATCAACAGCAGCAGCAGGACGCAAACCCCTCAAAGAAACGAGAAACTAAAGCCAGCATGAGCAAGACCTCCAAACTCCTTTCTACTAGTGCAAAAAGGTGAGCTTACTGATGCCCGGAGTCAGGAAGGCTGTGCAGGAGGAGCCCACGCCTTGATGGCTTGTTCTGTACGTTTTATTTTACACTGGCAGTGAGCAGTTTAATGTTTTATAGCATCATTTTATCCTAGATGTACTGTCACTTATTCCTTTGGACTGATATTCAGTGCCTTTAGGGAGTATTAGTCACTTTCCCCACAGCTGAAAACAAGTCAGGAGTTTGTCCTACTTGTGTGTGAAGTCCAGGTACAAAGAGAATTCATCAGAGAAGATGGACATTAAAATACCTCAAGATCACACTCCAAAACTGGACAATTCATGTTTTTTGTAGTTTCTAACATTAAATGTTGTGACATTTCAGTGATTAAGAGGTGTGTTTCTTTTGTGAAATTTCTGTCAAAAAAAGCCTTCCATGAGTCTTGAAGGTTTTAGTCTGATACAGAGTGAGGTTATTTTACTTGGATTTTCAGTATTTGAATCGAGCTTAGCATTTGATGCATGGCTTTTATTTGCTTTTTCCAGAATTCAGAAAGAATTGGCTGACATCACATTGGATCCACCACCGAACTGCAGGTCAGTGACTGAATGTGTGGCATCACATCACGGAGCATTAGGATGTGTCATTAGAAACATTTGGGTCGTTGAAGTGTGTGTGTGTGTGTGTGTGTGTGTGTGTGTGTGTAAGTGGCGATGTGGTGTTTTTTTGTTTTTTTTTTAAATGGGGACATTTGGTCTGTGTTGTGGAAATGAATGCAAGGAGTGCTTCATGTGGTCGTCTTGAATGTGAAGGTTGAAAAGCCCCTCTTCTTCACCTGTATGCCAGAATATAAAAGATATTGGTGCTTCACTGCCTCGCATGTCAACCGAAAAATACAAAACGTTCAAGGTAATGATGGTCTGAATATTGGGCTTCATAAATCTAAAAGTGCTTTCTGTTTGCATGTCTTTAGTGTTCTCAACAAATGATAAGACACAGACCACAAGGTTTATCCTTCAGTACCTATTTAGAGAAATCTCAGATGAGGTCATCTCCTTATAGTGCTGTTTTCACACTTTAATGGGATATCATTGCTAGGACTGAGAATTAAACCTGAATACTTTATTGGTACTCTGAATATGTATTTGGTGTCAAGTAGTGAAGGCTGATATCGAATGTCTGGTCACAGTTGCAGTCTGGTTTACTTCTTTCAAGAGAGAGTTCCTGATTTCAATTGGATTAAATTTAAGAACAGTTATCAGGGCAAAGATCTTGTGCAGCTTCTCATATTAAGAATTAATTTAAAGTCCCCTCTATAGTCAAAACATGTTTGGCTGGACCACAACAAGGCCAGCCCTCACACACGCATTTGTCCAAGTGTCAGTGAGCGACGAAGTTATGGGATTGGTCAAGGCACTTCAGTAGCATTTGCTCATTGGCCAGTGGCATTTAAAAATATGTCAGTGCAGATGTTGATTACATCACAGAGGGCCGTTTCCCACTCAGCTGTAAATGCACGTCGCTCACGGTGCTGATGCCCTCCCCTTCTCACACAAACAAGTCTGCAAAGTGTTGCTTGGAAGAACTGAGAATGTAGTGGAAGGTGATTTTACATTTGTATTAAACCTTCATCTAGAAGCATACCATACTGTACGAGAGCTGTCGGTAGCTGTTTATGAAAACACCATTAGAAGTTGGCACCCCACCTCAACGCGGGAGACGGAGAAAGACAGCGCAGCAGTGGTCAGTAGAGCTACAGAGTGAATGAAAACAGCGAGTGGTAGCAAAAGCAGTTACATAGAGAAGGAAAACATTATTTTATGATTGTCTCACAGCTTCATACATTTAGTCATAAATGGTTGTTCAGAAATTCACAGTTGCAGTTTTAGAGCGTTCGAAGCATGGGCAATATTTTTACTCATAATTGATATTTAATGTCCAAATAGACATTGAAGGTAAAATATGTATAATTAAAATCATTATTTTACAACACAACTAGGAATAATCAGGTCACACATATACTAACAATTTTAAATGTATAAATGTATATGAATAAAGTAAAATTTAGAATGCAAAGGCTGAAGAGGAAATGCTCAAATTAAAAGCACTTGTAAAGTTGAAATTGTAAATAATAGAAGTATGACAAGGGAAACATGAAATGTGTGACTCAGAAAGGGGAATAGTTGGAAAAAGGTAATTTGTTAATCAAATCAAGGGGAATTACCTTTTTGTACCTAGATTGTAATAACTCATTCATGTCATTCCTTAGTTAGCGCACACTGACAAAGGAATATTTTGCTGTTTTTTGCCCATGAGCATTTTTATATCCATGAATTAATATGATAAACTCTACCACAGACTGACCCAGTAAGACATTGGCCACATATTTGCACCTTGAGCAGACACAGTCCAGCCTTATACTAGGTTTGAACCCTTTCTTGTTATCTTCTTGTTCCTCCAGTTGAATGTTTGAGCTTTACTGTGAAGAATTATGTGCAGAGTTTGACACTAGAAGGCTGTTTTCACATTCATCATTCATTGCTCATAGTGTAAATTTTCTCTGTTCGCTAAAGATCGGATTTCAAGAGGTGGTCCTATGAAGCCAGTCCTTGACCAGTATTCAGCATACACAAGTTTGTTGAGGAAGCCTTTAAGCCTCCAGTGCACTCCACGTACACTGACAGTGGACCTTACAGGGACAACTTTCAAATGAAAAATAGTTTCATAATCAGGTATTCTGGAATATTTAAAGAAAGAGGAGGATTTAAGGATGTGAATGCAGTAATTATACTTTTTTTTACATCAAAAACCAAGTCAGACACATTACAGATTTTTTATTTGTCCCTCAAGAAATGTGTGGAGAGGACTATCAGTGTTTGTGATATTTGGCTTTTGTTAAATGAAAACATATGCTTATTTCTTCTTAAAGGAGGGTATCATAGTTTTGGGGTTTGTACCAAAACTTAGGTATCTTGTTGGCCCTAACACCAAAGAACGATACCTGCAGTGTCTTAACAAACTGTATGAGGTTCTTAGTTGGTTTTGTTGGATAAAATGACAACTTTAGCTGGTCAGTTTAGTCAGCTGTAGAGAATTAGCATTCATTTTGTGAGTTGGACTAAACTACATCAAAGAAACTCTTGGCTCTTGTCCGGTTAGGCTGCTATCGGTCCACTAGTATCTGTTCCATTTACACTACAAGAGACCAAAGAGGGTTTTGTCCAAGAAGATAGACCACTCTGTATGACTTTGATGTTTTGAGAAAATAATACTGTGGGTTCTGTCTTTTTCTTTGTTTTTTTCTCTTCAAAAATAATCAGTGGTGAGCCATGTTCTGTATAATCAAATCGGGTCAGGTAGACAGCTGGCTAATTGCTGGAGAAAGCTCTTTCTATCGTTTTGAGGATGTCTCCTTAAACAGAAAAAAATGGAATGCTCAGTTCTTATTATCGAGAGCTGACAGGGAAAAGAATGGAAGTAATGGAGTAATAATCAGACATTTTCATCCTTGAGCTGCGGAAATCTACTGCACTCGGTAATCGACTCGTCAGGGCTTCCCCACACAGGCAGGCTGCTGGAGGAGAGGGTGAGTTGTGCTGTGTTTTTAATACAAATCCAGCAAAGCTAGCAGATGTTTGATGCTTCGTACTGTGTGCTGGGACTGTACATGTACTGTTGCTGAAGTTTGCTGCTGTTCTGACCATTATTTGTGGCTTTTTGATGGTGGTTTCTAGTTGGAGACATAAGCTGCAGTGTATTGTTATCGTGCGGTCTTTTCTGAGGTTGCTAAAACTAGCTAAGCTAGCGGTCAGCTAACTTGACCTCTCGAGGGGGAGTCTTACTCAGTGTCAAGGTGTGTTAGACCATGGATTAAATTTACACCGGAATATCCCTTTAAGGGGAAAAATGCAAAAAAACTGGTCGTTGTTAATGAGGAACATTAGTATAATTAGTTAAACAATAACAGTTAATCAGTTATCAGCTGGCAGTGACTCAGCAATTGTTTCAAATTGAATGTAACATACAAAACATAATGTATAAAAATACAATAGCGTCGTCAAGCTCTGGCTTCTTGTTCCCGTTAGCATTAGCCATCCTGTTCGCTAGCCATCGAGGCTGGGCTAAGCTTACCTACTTAAGCGTGCTGTTACTCGTTGCTACTGCACAAGTGCGAGCCAGAGACTAAACCGTCCGCCACATGCTGTGGGAACTCCTACATGAAGTTTTAAATTGTGCAATTAAAACAAGCCTGTACATTTGCCATTCTTAACATTTACGGACCGCGATTCACTTCTGAACCAAACCGGAAGTGCTTGTACCGTGACAGCTCGGTATGAATACTTGTACTGTTACACCCCTAGTATTGACACATTCAGGCCCAGGTTGCACGCTTGGAAAACTCTTTTCCAAGTGTGTTTGGCCTTTCTTTGGAACAGGCCCAGCAGGTTTAGACGCGTGTCCTGAAAATGAATTATCACCATGTGTTACACTTGGTGGAGCTACTTGCATAAGACACATCTGAAACAGCCGGCTCTCTGTGTTTGTTATGTATGTAAGGGTGGGATGAATAGTATTGTGTCATTTAAATGAAGCTGTTGCAATGTTGTGTTGACACATAAAGATCCAGTACAGAGCCAGCAGTAGGAGAGAAGAGTCAGGTGGTCAAAGGAAGCAAAGAAAAACAGGTTTACCACAGTTTGACACAGTTGAGGCACCTTGAGGTGATGACAGCTCTGTTGCTGATTGTGTGCAGTGGAGCTGCTGAGATGTGTGTCTGAACTGCAGGTAATGATGTGAGACCATAAAGGCAAGCTGATTGCATGGCAGCAATCTCAAAACCACGAGTTACGCAGCAGAGACCCAAAACAAGCATTGAGACTGAACCCCGGCCACTCAGGAGCTGCTTCATTCAGCACTCTCACAAACTTTAACTTCAGCAGCATCTGCAGCGTAGCTCTGCCCCCAAACCACCGGAGGCATCAAAGATGAGCTCTTTACACTGCGGCCTGATTGGATGAATGCAGGATTGTTGACTTGACGTTCTGTTTTGTGCAAGGGGAACAGTTTATGTGATGTAGAGGTACGAGGTACAATGTATCTGTCATACTTAAAACAAGGAAATAATGTTCAAGTCTTCGAGTCCTGCTGTCTATTTAATGGAGTGTTAAGGATGAGTTCAGGAGTCTCACAGCCTGGGGAATGATGTTACTCCGTAGTCTGGTGGTATGGCAGCTGGTACTTCTGTATTTTTTGCCAGACGGCAGCAGAGTGAACAGACTGTGGCTGGGTGGGTGTGATATTGCGATTATGATATTATTAACCATACTGTAATTGCTGGACCACAGGTGTACCAAGATGCAGGTTTATCTTACATTAGATACAAAAATAGCTGGTTACCACCACCCAGATTTGGCTTACAAAAAACCTTCAACTGTATTTCTTGATAGAACAAAGTTACAAGTTTGACCTCACCTGTTTATTTATTTATATACCGTATTTCACCAATTAATCGCCGGGCCGCAAATAGCCACCTGGTTCTATTAAACGCCTGGGGTCAGCACCCTTTTTGCGTATTAAACGCCCACCCGAATAACCGCCGGGGCGATTATTTGCATTATTTTTGCAGAAGTAAACAGTTGGCACTTCCGTTTTCTGTCAAAATAAGAGAAGTAGCTAACGTTAGAAAAGGGTGTACCGTAATGGTCTGAGTAAAAATAAATAAAGGCCTGCAGCCAATAGCCGCCTGGTTCTTTTAAACGCCTGGGGTCAGAGTTGATTTTGCTAATGAAACGCCCGGCTATTAACTGGTGAAATACGGTGTATATAGGTTTCTCCTTATTTTTGCTATTTTTGATTAGAAGTGGCTATAGTGGCGAGGTAGTGTGAAAATGAAACAACACCCCTTTTGAAAGAGTAATTCAGCCTACCTCATTCTGGTGGTATGGATAGTTATTTCCTCTCAAGCGGCGTTATTTTCCCTCTCACCTGTAGTCTTTGCGAAGTGTTCAAGTGCAGTCGGCTTTTGTCACCGCTAGTTCTTGGCCAGTTTGATGTGTCTGGGCCCTGGTTTCCAAGGCCAAGCTGATTTTGAAGTCAGTGGTGACGTACAAATCAAGGCACAAGTCTTCATAAACAATCAGCAAGTCTTTCTTAACTTCGTTTCTAAAATGATGGCCTGTAAAATGACATTGCTAAGAACATGTAAAGCATCTAAAGCCGTTCATGTTTTGCATATCTGCGATCAAAGCCCGTCAGTGCATAAGCACACACCTTAACAATTACATAGACAGGGCCTGTCTGTCACCTTCTTACATATTTGCTAATGTGCTGTCCAGAATTCAGTTGGAATAAATGTACTTTTTCTTTTTTTTTTGTCTCCTCCTTTTTTTAAGTAACGTATGCTAAAAATGACTTGTTTTCTGTTATCAAGAAATGACTGAGCTCTTCTATTTAAATGAAACTAAGTATTTGTAGGATGGCTGTGGCTGACTACCAGACAGGGGGGGAGGTCAAAGTATGACCATATTGTCTTTTGTGAGCTGACACAGATCTGCGTCTTCAGGCAGTGCTGTGTCTTTGTACAGTGACCGTTAAAGAGACAACCTTCTCACCTGGCCATATAAACTACAGAAGGAAATGCTTTAGAGTTGAGATAAATGTCTCCAAACATGCGTGATGTGACCACACCCTGAGTTATTTATTTCTCTATCTCACCACCAGTGTGGAGACATGTCTCATGTCCTCACCTTGTCCTGTTTCACTTGGTGAAAACCCCTCCGTTCGGCCCGACGTGCAGGAAGGGGATCTTTGGTGGATTTTGGTTCTCTCTGCTTCATTTAGCACATAATCTGCTCATTAGGGTATGAATGGAGCTGGCATCGATGAGTCAGTCGGTTGTCGTCTCATTTCTCTCGAGGTTGTTTTGGGCCCCCTCGCTCTTAAAGTGGATGCTGACTGATGAAGAAAAGTCTTGTCCTGACTACTTTCCATTATCATCAGCGCCTCTGTCGTTGCAAACTTTGTTTTATGAGCACTATGAGGCAGTCTTTCATCTGTCATTTATCAAGATCTAATTATGCTCCACACAGGGAAAGCCGAGCAGGCCCTCTTTATTTTTCTACTGCCTCGTTGCCACTCAAGTGTGAACTGCAGACATCACAGGCCGAGCTCTCCCCTCCCTCCTGTGCTGCTTTCATTCCCCATGTTGTATTCCTTTTACCTCTGGACCAGCTATTTTATTTATTGCTTGCTTCCTGACTCGCACTTCATTCTCTCTATCTTTAACTCTGCCTTGTGTCCTCTCAGGCTGTTGTTTACTGTATCTCCTCTTCAGACGCTGCCCTTGGGTGTCAGACAGATTCCTGACATTCCAGGGTCAGTGCTCATGACAGCTAAGTAAAGTTAGATGTTGTGTACAGGAGGGTAATTGGTGCTAACTGGGGTTGAGCAGATACAGTGGCTTAAAGACTATTGTTTATTTAGCTTGAACTGAAATTTAGATGTCTTTTCTGCCTTCTTTCCTGAAGCGTGCGTGCGACTGTCAGCAGCAGTCTCTCCCCACACACCTTTGCAGCATGTTATCGGCTTGCATTTTAGAGGCTACTGAGCTTTACTCAACAGCTTCTTCATATCTATAAAAAGCCTCGTCCCTGGAGAGGAAGTGGCTGGCCTGCACACCGTTGTTACTTCGGAAAGCCCTGAAAGCAGCGCAGCACTGTGAGCTGCTGCTGCTGCTGCTGCTGCTGCAGAGGTGGAGGTTTCTCTTCTGCCTGCCATGCTTTAGCTGGGCAGCACGGGGAAGCTACGTGTAGGGCTGAGTATCAAACCTCAGTACTCACTTGGTACAGACTGAAATGGGTGTGTGGATTGGCTATTTCTTTTATCATTATAGTCATTCAAAGTGTCTGTCACCGGATCGGATAAGTCATAATGTTAGGACCAGGGCCGAGGGGAAACCCTGACGCAACAAGACAATGAGACTCCCCTCCTCCCTTCTCCCAGCTACCAGCAGCAACATATTTTCATTTAAAGCACATCTAGCACATAAACAGACATGCTGGCAATCTGGCTGAGCCCCCAAGAACTGGGAGAAGCTGGGCCCTTAAACTTCTTGCTCAGAGGCTCGAACCAGTCAGCTCGCTCTGACAACCTACGCTCACACTTAGTCATCATTCAACCAGCCAAACACACCAGCAGCCAATCACACACTCACACAGGTAACAGGACAGAAGAATGAAATCAGAGGAAGTAAAAGAACATCCAATAGAAACGTTAATACGACCTATAGGGTCCTCACACATCAAATTAAACATTGATTTTATGGTGGAGTGCTGAGGATGACTTGAGGAGAAAGAAGCTGCTCTGTAGTCTGCTGGTACAACACAAAACACATTTTTGGGGCCACCAGAAGGTTCCTTGTAGTAGCCTGTGGTATCGAAAAAAGCCTAGGTTTTGTCGTAATATAGAAACTCAGATATTATATTAGAACTAGTAAGCAACAATTTTAATACAGTATATCTGGAAATTTCCCTGTAGCGCTTCCACCAGGTCAACATATCCAGTTGTACACAGGAGCATCGAATTCTAATGAGGCTATTGCCATGAAACGTCCTGTGCACATTCATGCCCACAAGGGGACAAATCTTTTAGAGAGCGATGACCATGACTTTCCCCGTAGCGCCACCCTCAGGCCAGACCAGCGCCAGGCTTTTAAGCCAATTTGACATAGGGGCTAAACTGTGTCATTATGGTGTCACATGATGCACAGGAGCCCAGAAACACTTTATCTTAAAAACTTACACTGTGAAAGAAGTAGCTGTGAAATGGTGAATAAACTTTTTTGAGCTTCACAACCACCAAGAAATGACTCAGTTCACCATCAGAATTTGATCTATTCAGGTCAGTAACATTTGGAAAGTCTTTAACAGCTGCGCGATTAACTTATTTTGTCCACAGTAAAGTTAGCGGAGGGGTAAACTAGAAGTTAGCCGCTTGAAAACGTCTCTTGTGCCAACGCCCCATGGGCCCGACAATATGGGAGCAATGCAGAAATACCAGTTAAGTTTATACTCGGTCAAACTTTTTGGGCTTCATGCCCTGCTGAGCCAATGCTTTATTCAGTTCTCAGTATACATCAATGGGTGAAGCTATAAGAAATATAAAAAATCATCAAGGTGGTGTTTATTTCGGCTTTCTCACAGTGTGCAATAATAAACATTGTAGCCAGTAAATGGTGCTGATGGGGTTTTAAACATTAAACTGGCTATAGCAAGTTTTTTGCTAACATAACATCATGAAGTAAATGCTGATTGCACAGTTATAAAGTAATGATGCCATATGCATTTATGCATAAACCCTGCCTACACTTTGCTGTTTTGTTTGCCACTGGGCACAAAGTCTCCAGGGAACATGAAGGCTGACTGGCAGTCCAGTCAGGCTGGCACCATTTCCATCAGCTTTCACATCAATAAACAATAAACTGCTGTTTTGTCCTGTGTTGTTGGTAGTTGCCTCAGTCAGAATAAACTGAGAGCAATCTGGTGGTCTTTGCGACAGCTGCACCACAATAATCCAGCTTTGAAATGCTAGAGGGCAGGGAAGCTTCTGTCTCCACTTTAAAGCAAGTTTTTATTCTGTCCAATGTATTTCATAACAATAAAATGTTATGAACATCAATTTGATTATTTTATAAATTTTCCTGCATTTGCCTTTTGTATGTGTTAATATTAGAATAAGTTCTAAATTCTTACTGGTGTCTTCAGATTGATTTAATCTGGTTCACTCAGCCTAATAATAAGTACAATCTATGTAAGGACAGAGTGTATCAGACTAGAGTCAGACGCTGCTTCAGTCGAGTGATACCACATGATCGTCACCCTGCACCGTCCTCATAAAGCACGGAGAGAACATTTGCAGGCTGATTGCCATTGTATTAAATTGGCGGGGTGGGAGGGGGAGGGGTGTGTGTGCTGCCGATGCATGGAGTCTCTTCAATACTCAAGTGGAGTGGAGTCATTATATCGTCTCAGTCAGGCAGCTTATTACAGTGTTTTTTCTTGTCATCACAATACCATCGCAAGCAGATAGTGATGATTGAAAATGAAGCTCAGTGTGCTGATGTAAGAGTGTATGTTGAGGTCTACGATGAAGAGATGAGACGCACACCGCAGTGGTTTGAGAGTACAGAGACAAAGTGCTGAGATGGTGAATACTAGATCCATTGAAACATCATGCTGAGCAAGGTAGTGTGATCTAAAAAGAAATACGGCAGTAGTAACTGTTTTTATATAATATATAATATGTTACATAGTGACACACATAAGTTACGGAAGCAAAGGCTGGACTCCAAACCAGGCAGAGCATGAGCGTTTTCTGTGGGAGAGAGTCACTCCTTTTGGCGTGGACTTGCTTTTTTCAATTTGCAGACCTTTTACATGCACAGCAATGCTTCACATAACACTGTAAAGGAAAGGCAAAACCCCCAAAACATAATCTGACCTCTTTAAAACTGTGAGAGAAACAATTCAAATGTATCCATTTTTCTACTCTAACAATGTCATTACTTTGATTTTGATTGGTGCATTATCTCTTAGGGGCAGATATTACTAATGAATGTTAGATCACATTAACTTCAATAGCCTAGATGGATATCCACCAGATGGATATCGAAAGTTAGCTCATTTTATTGTCTTATGTATTTATAGCAATTTGCTGACTGAAAACCATGTACTTTTTTCTCGTTAGTGTTAATATTGAGTTTTATTCAGGTGGAGCTGGAAGTACAGTTGTCTTTTTTCCCTGGTATATTGCCATTGTGTGGTTTGTTTTGGCGAGTGTGGAAGGAGAAGTCAGAGGCTAACCTGAATGTTTTCCCCACTCAGCTGCTCATAATTTCAGTCTGAATGATGAAGACATGATTGTGGCATAAAGTTGTTCAATCAGCTGTTGTTACTCTGATACTTTGTGTGGTACTCCATGTCATGATTTGACACTACTACCATGCGCAGATTAATGCACAGGCTTCCCTAGGCTGCAGCCTCGGGGCCCCACATGTGGAGGGGTCCTTGAATTGGTCAGATTATTTTTTAGAAATTTAAATACACTTTAATGGAAAGATTCATTGACCTCTATTGGCCCGTGGGGTAATACACAAACAAAACAGCACTGATTGGGCAGACATGGGTCGTCATCTTCTCAAGCTAGTGAGGAGGGTGAGACAGCGGGCACATCGGCTTTGACCTCCAGTGTCCCGGGAGTTAGCCACCAGTGTTTCCCTTCTCTGCATTCTGCCGCTGCTGGATTTTCCATTAAAGCGTATTTAAATTTCTAAAAAATAATCTGACCAATTCAAGGACCCCTCCACACCACCCAACGATTACTACGATCCTGTGACCCAACGACAGGATCGTAGTAACTGGTAGTGTCTTCGGCAACTTGTATGAGGAAAAAAATACTGCAGTTAGACGTGGAGAAGTCTTATTGACTCTTCGTCACATTTCTGCCCAGAAAAAAGCGTCTCTCTCTGGCAGAAAACTTTAACTCACCATGTGTTTGTCTCCTAACACTTTTGTGTTGTGGTAGTTACTGCCTTGTGAAGGTCAGCCCTCCTGACCAAGACTTCAGCTAACTTTCCCCCAGAAAATAGTATAGAGTGAGAAGGTCAGTCAGCGTCCAGTTCACTGATGGCGATTATTTAATTATGTCATTTAGAGCGAAAAACCTAACTTTGTCACTTTCCAGGATGTTTGGTGGGTCAGGATCTCAGTCACAGCACATTCTAACAGCATCCATAGGATTATAAGCAGTCAGCGGGTACATGTTTGGATTAACAGGTTGGGGGGAAACACCTTGAAAAAAACCACACAGAAGCAGTCAGAATCATCATGTGTAGCGTCACGCCTCTTTTGGATGGTGCGGCTTTACACCAGAGCTGCTTGGTTCTGTGTGAACAAACAAAGGAGGAGACTTGGCGAACCTCCGCTGCGGAGATAATGCAGAGTCTCTGTGTGTAAAGGGCTAGTGTTGGAGGTGGGATGCCTTTTTCCCACCGGAAGCATTCCCACATAAACAGTATGTTTAAAAAAAAACAACAAACAAAAAAAAAAACAAACAAACTGGTTTATCACTATTCGAGAAATCTTTATAACATGCACAATAGCTACAGTCTCATAAATGATGTTTCCTTAAGCAGAGTTCACAATTCAATTTGACTCTAAATAACCTTTATTAAATTATATATAATAATTATAAATAATTAAATTCTTAAGATTCCTTTCTGTATGAATTCAAACTTTCATGTAATACTTGTGCTGTATTTGTACTGTTGCTTTATTTCTGTCTTTCAGGAAGCTTTAAGGTGTAGATGTTGGAAGTGATTTTAGCTGCTGCAGACGGATTCTGTGGGCTAACAGAACATATTCTCCATTGTTCTCCTCTGCTGTGCCGCAGGAGTCCGTTCTGAGTAAACCGTCGTGTGTCTGTTGGAAAGGTTAAAGGCTTAGAAAAAAAAATGAAACCGCTGAAATGTCAGCGCTCTTCTTGCAGTGCATGTGTACACAGAGGCTGCAGAAGAAGCCCCCTGATATTGAAGTGAATGACAACAGTGATAGCACAGCGTATTGGTGCCTCACACAAAGCACCGGCTGCCTTTGTGTGTGTCGGAGGCAGACGGGAGGAAGCCTGGGCGCTCTGTGGCTCCGTCTGTGAATGTGAGACACCTCTGGTGTTGTCAGGTGAAACAAACCTCAGTCTGGTTGAATCAGTGAGAAATGATACAGTGTCTGTTCTCAGCACAGCAGCCACTGAGGTTTTGTGGTGTGACCAGTATATTAGCAGGTCGGGGCTCCCTGTAGGAATGCTGCTGACACAGTAGTAATGAACTGCATTCCTTTAAAGTACATGTGATATTTTTATACCAGGGGGTGTTGCTCCTCACTTGTTTTCACATCTGGAGAGCACACTGGCTTTTCTATTCAATCTGAGTATGTACGTCTTGTTTTGGGAACTCTTTAAAAGAAACACACTGAGGCTGTCCCAACACTCAGCATTCATGTACCTGCTAGATCATTGGTGTCATGCCAACACTTGCTCACAATACGTCTAATGTAGCTGAAAAGATTGCCTTTTTACTGTTTTGTATTACGCCTGAAATCCATAAGATTTGGACATTCCCAAATTTGGAGTCAGAATAACTCCAGGGGACACAACATAAAGCTGTGGGGTCAACATCTGTAACACAAAAATACATTTAAAAAAAATGTTTTGTTTGCTGTAAAACACCTGTCTGTTTCCAACCATCATGATTCACAAGACGCACAATTTGGTTTGATGATTTTACAACAACTTCACACCACTCCTGCGAGGAAATCTGTTCCTCGCCCGGATGAGCAGCCACAGTCTGGACACAGCTGATGTCAGAAGAACCCTGAGGAGCGTGAACCCCCGGAAAGCAGCGGGCCCCGACGACATACCAGGATGGGTGCTCAAGGAATGTGCTGACCAGCTGACAGGGGTTCTCACAGACATCTTCAACACCTCGCTGATCCAGGCTGTGGTACCAGCATGCCTCAAGACTGTCACAATTATACTGCTGCCTAAAAAAAACCACAATCTCCTCCCTCAGTGATTACCGCCCCATAGCACTCACCCCCATCATGATGAAGTGCTTCGAGAGGCTGGTAAAGGACCACATTGTCTGCAGACTCCCCCCCACATTCGACCTGTACCAGTTTGCTTACCGCTTCACAGAGGACACCATCTCCCCTGTACTCCACCTGAGCTTACAACATCTGGAAGGAAGGAACACACGTGTGCGAATGTTATTGCTGGACTTCAGCTCGGCGTTCAACACCATCATCCCGCAGCATCTGGTGAGCAAACTGGCCCCCCTTGGCATCAGCACCCCCCTGTGTAACTGGCTGCTTGACTTCCTCACCAACAGACCCCAGTCTGTGCAGGTGGGCAACAACGGCTCCAATATGAGCACATGCTCCCCTCAGGGCTGAGTCCGCTGCTGTTCACCTTGATGATCCACGACTGTTGTGCCAGGACCACTACTAACCACATCGGGAAGTTTGGGATGACAACGATACGGCCTACAGAGAAGAGGTGAAACATCTGGTGTACTGGTGCAAAACAAACAACCTGGCCCTGAATGTTGACAAAACTAAGGAGATCACCATGGACTTCAGGAGGAGCCAGCCCAGTCACAGACCACTCCTCATCAACAACACAGCAGTGGGGAGGGTCAGCAGATAACAGACACTCTGACCTGGTCCCATCACACCGGAGCTCTGGTAAAGAGAGCTCAGCAGCACATGCACTTTCTGCGTCGGATGAAGAGAGCACACCTCCCCCCTCCATTTCTCACCACCTTTAACAGAGGCACTATAGAGAGCATACTGACCAGCTGCACCTCTGTCTGGTCAGGAGCCTGCAGTGCCTCTGACTGGAAGTCCCTGCAGAGGGTGGTGAGGACAGCGGAGAAAATCTTCGGGAGCTCTCTTCCTCCCATCCAGGACATTGCTAAAAACCGCTGCCTGACCAGGGCTCACAACATCAGGAGAGACACCTCCCACCTCCACCATGGACTGCTCTCGCTGCTGGAGTCTGGGAAGAGGCTCGGCAGCCTTCGCAGCAGAACAGCCAGCTTCCACAACAGTTTCTTCCCTCTTGCCATAAGACTGCTAAACACAAAATAAACAATTCCCTCCACCCTCCCTTACACACCCACTCTTACACCTTACACTTACACCCACAGAGAAATGTACAGCCGCAAGGTGTTAATTGTTATTCTTTCAGCACTCAATGAAGCATATTGTAAATAATGTGTGCTTAATCAAGTGATTATTAATAGTAACACATTGTGATTAATTTATCCACTACTTTCTTGATTCATCTGCAAACATGAGAAAACTGTGAAAAATACCCATCAGTACTTACTGGAGACCAAGATGATGATGATGATCTTTTAATTGCTGCTTTATCTGACTAATAGCACCAAACCAAAATATATCTAATCTAACCACCCAATGTGTGTTTTTTTGATGACTTCTTTGTGGAACCCTCAGTGGGTTGTTGTGGCCCTGCTGATAGCTAAATAGACATTTTGGAGGTAAGGGCCCTGCAGCACCAGGACAAGGGTCAGACATCAGCCAGTGTCAGGGCTGTCAGAGAGTGTGAGGCCCTAGTTTTCCTGGTGTGTCCCACATTGCTGGAACTAGTCAGCCCTCAGCCTGTCAGCTGGCAGTGGGAGAAGTCACTTTGAGCTCAGCAAATCTGTACACCAGAAGAGAAACAGGAAAAGAAAGGTTTTGCCTTATTTTTTGCCTCTGCCTCTTCGCCAGTGCCGTTTGCAACCTTTTATCAGACATGTTCTCTGTTAGAAGTTTCTGTGTTAGTCTAAGTGGTGAACAAAAACCCCACTGCTTTACATCAGCAGTTCATATATCCACAGCCTGTGCACTGGACTCAAGGACTGCTGTTTGGGAGAGACACAGGTGATGTGAGGCCTAGCCACTAGTCTTTTATTATTTTCTTAATTTTTTTATGTCAGTCTGGTGTGTGTGTGTGTGTGTGTGTGTGTGTGTGTGTGTGTGTGTGTGTGTGTGTGTGGACCCTTAAAGCAGCTCATGACTCTGTCAAAGTCTTGTTATTGCTTACTTTACATTTTTCTTTTTCAGTCAGTTGAAACAGTACAGTGAGTAATGTGGACTCAGTAAAAGCTCTAGCAAGCCATACTAAAGGACAGTATGAGCTCGGGTACATGCTCTATAAAGCTGGACTGTTCTGATCTCTTGGCGATGGAAGATGGAAAGGAGAGACATAGCAGTGATTTGAATCATCAGCTATGACAAGATAGTAACAAACTTTATTCCTGGCAGTAGGCAGCTTGAAGCCTGGCCTGACAGAAGTTTAGATTGTGGTACTTTGTCTTTTTGAGGTTCTGTCCCTCTCAGTAGTGACAACAGAGCGTCTGCTTCACAAAGTGAGATTATTGTGTGACATTAACTTCTGCTGTCGTTCCTCAGAACAGACAGTGTACAGGAGCTACTTATTCCATCATTAGCACTGCACAGAACCTGTTTCTGTGCCCCAAATCTGATGTGTGCACTAAATAATTCCTGGAACTGTTGTGTCTGAACAATGGGTTATTTTGTGTTTGTGTATTTTAAGTATTCAGATTATTGCTATGTCTGAATATATAGCTGTACACACGTGCATGTCTTTGCTCAGACAAGTCTTTTATTTTAATCGACAAGCTTTAAGAGCTCCACTTGTGTAAAAATGAAATGTCAAACTGAAAAGTGACGTTTGCAGCGCTTCACCAAGCACTCAATTATGTGACAACGTGTCCACCATTAAAGCGCTGACAGAAGCTGCTGTTGACTGACTGCTGCTGCTTTTGAATCCAGCGCCTGTAGACACCGGCTCTGCCTCTCTGCAGCATCGTCTCCACAGGCAAATAATGTCCTGATGATCTCTTTCTTTTCATCACCTCCCACTCTGTTGGCATAATGACTCACACAGGCAATTACACTCTATTGTTTTAATGAATTATCAGTAAGATGACAAGGAATAGATGTCTGCCTTCAAAGCAATAGAAATATGGTAATTATAAAGACTTTTTAGTAATTTGGGTCATTTAGCAGATGTTGAGTGTTTAGCTGGTGCAACAGTACAGTAAGTCCCAGTACCTGCTGTAAAATGAGCCAGAACAGAGAGTCAGAATACAGAGGTTACACCTGAGGGAGCAGGTCAGGTGGAAGCTGCTGTAGGGTTAGGGTCCATCTTTTTCACTCAGTTGTGGTTGGAAGGGAGCTGCATTAATCGAGATGGAGGATGGATTAAGTGTGAGACTGGAGACTCCAATGCAGAAAGCTGAGGAAACTTGAGCGTAACCTGTAAATATTAACAGATGCTGTATTGTGTGTGTTTTTCCTTTTTGAAGCTGTGCCAAGCTGTCATGAATAATTAATAACATAACCAGGATGAGGGTAAGGTTGCCATGGCTTAATGCACCCTTTAAGCTGCAGCTGCTGGCACCACCATAAAATCATTTGATTTCAAAATAAAAAAAATATGATTCTTTACACCAGTCGAGTAGAAGTTGCTCCTTCTCACATCCAGCATGTGTTTTACTCCCTGTAGCCGTAATCATCTTGAAATCCTTATCAACTTATTTATGGAGTAGTTCTTTTCATTAAAGTTAAGTCATGGTTCATCACTAAGCTAAATCTTAGAATGTTTTGCTTTTTCTATTGTATTCATTGTCTGGAATAGCTTATTTTTATGCCAGTTGACTTCTTCTAAATATAATGGAGGGGTCAGACACCTACTGTGTCTCGTAAGAAACACGCAGCAAAGGGCCCCAGGCCGGGACTCGAACCCGCGGCCGCTGCAGTGAGGACAAAGCCTGTACATGGGGAGCCTGCTCTACCAGCTGAGCTAATGGCCGACCCTTTCTGTTGTTTTTAAAAGACCAGGTGAAAAAAGCTTCAATTGAACCTCTTTAGTTTGAATTTAACACAACAAGGAAAAGCACACAAATATAATTATGCAAATAAATAAAAAACACTGCAGACTGGCGAGCTGACCCTGTCCTGTTGTAATCACAATTCTCTCTGAGTCGGTACTCATCTTCTCACTCTGGGGTTAACGCGTTATGCTTGGGTTTTTCTTGCGGTTTGCCTGGAAATAAGCCGTGGTGCTGATACCACAGACTGTGAGTTGTAGTTGCCCAAATAATCAAACCAGCCATTTGGACTGTGTCAGTTGCAGTGTCTCTGGGCTCGTAGGCAGAGCAAACAGGTCAGGTGGCAGGCAGCCGGCCTGTTCGCTCTACATATCCAGCTAAGTGACACTCTGACGAGCGGCTCTGCAGTGACCCAAAGAGGAGCAGCAGAGGACCGGGAAAGAGGCCAAAGATGTCGGTGGGCTTAGCAGCAAAATCACAGCTCATAAGCTGCCGTATCAGACTGCAAGATGAGCAGATGTCAACAGAGCTACTGTGCCAGTTAGCAGTTCTGCAGACCGACCATGGCTGGTCCTGTGAGAACTGCAGTGGAATCCACAGTAACGCCACACCCCGCTGCTCTGTTACTGACAGTCACATGACAATGGTGCAACTGAACTGCACACTACACACACACATTCCCCTGTGATTCCCCCAAAAAAGCTTTTCTCCCATAAACTGTCATTATAAAAGAGATGTCTGTAAAACTGTTGTCCAGACATCAAGAACTGCAAACAAGGTCAATCATGACTTTCAATTAGGATTTTTTTATCCATGGAGGTTTTATATTTGTGAAACTTCCCTTAAGCTGAGAAAATTGATTTTTTGAAAGTCTGCAAAGTCATCACAATCTAAAGTCTATGGGCCGAGCAGGAACCAGTGGGCGGGACCAGTGTGGGAAAATCTACTGCACGTACTCAACTGGCCACACAACCAGGAAGTAAATACAGAAGCCAGAAAACTTGTTTGCCGTACGCACTAGGCGAGCCATTCTCATTGGTTTAATTGGGCGCCATCTTTGCATCTGGTATCCAACCCTTTTTAAAGAAGTGTATGGTTGGTAGCACCGAGGGGTATGTTGGTTGTTTAAATGAGCAGGGGAAGGAGCACTCGTGGGATTGGTTTGTTAATTGATTGGCTGTTCTCGTGTCACTAGTAACACACTCCTTTCTGTTTCTGAGCCGGGGTGTATTTGTTATGTGCTTTCCTTTTGATAAAATGTTTGATAGTTTCACTTGATGCAATAAATGCAAACCAAATACTTTTCTTATTGCTATCGGTGGCTTGTCTATCAGCCCCCATCAATACACACCGCTGTGTTTTATCACCCAGGCTGAGTGTCAGTACTTATTTTCCACGCTCTGGATACACCTGCACCAGCTGTGCTGACTGTGGTCCTGACCACGCTCAGCACCCAGGACACAGCCTTGTTCTACCTGTTTACATCTAGCTTCAAATCTAACATTTCATGTCATATTTTTCAGGGTTTGTATTGAAGTTGCTGTATCATAGTCAACTTATCTTTAAAAAAAGAATAAAACTTGAACCTAAATTTAAGTTAAATTAAATCAGTCAATGAGTGATTATGACGTCTTCTAGTTGAGCTTAACTTCCAGTAATGCTCAGTATGTCATTAGAAAATCAGTCTGATGCTGACTTGTGCTTTTCTGTGTGTGTGTGCTTTTCTGTGTGTGTGTGTGTGTGTGTGTGTGTGTGTGTGTGTGTGTGTGTGTGTGTGTGTGTGTGTGTGTGTATGTATCATATTGGTATTTTTTGATTAGCTTTTTAAGTGTGCAGATGAATTGTCTGTCTGTATATTTTCTGTTTGAATGTTTGCTTGCCTTGAAGGGACAGAGTAGTTTTAATTGAGTTGGTAATTATTGTAGCTTCAGCTGAATGATTGGGTTTGAATGTTCTGATTGATCTGTCTGATGCATGCACATGATTGGATTCATTGCCATGACTTGGAAGTCATGTCTTAAAGACTCAAAACTCAAACTGGATTTGGTGCTCAGTGGAGTTGGAAATGAATCAAATCATCTGTATGCATCAAACAGATGAATCAGAACATTCAAACCAAATCATCTTTTTTTTCCTGTTAAAAGGTTGTTTTTTCCTTAACATGGCAAGTTTTTCCTCACTCTAATCGAGGGTCTGAGGACAGAGGTTGTCATTCACTGTACAGATTGTAGAGCCCACTGAGGCAATGTGATTATGATTTGGGGCTATATAAATAAAATTGATTTGATTTGCTTCTGACTGAAGGGTTTTATTGAAAAATGACTGAAGAGTCTCGATATAGATATTAGAATCATGGTCCCATATTCACATAATATACATTTGTGGTAAAGTTGGGTGGCTATGTTTTCTTCTGTAACACTCAAATATTAATAAAGAGTAACGTTTCTTGTTTCAGTGCTGGTCCCAAAGGTGACAACATCTATGAGTGGCGGTCGACCATCCTGGGCCCTCCAGGCTCCGTGTACGAGGGAGGAGTGTTTTTCCTGGACATCGCCTTCACACCAGACTACCCCTTCAAACCCCCCAAGGTGAGTTCTGCATGGTGGTCTGCTTCCAAGCAAAGCCTTTTCTTTAACTCGTGGCACATTTTATTTTTTTCCACTAGAGGGCACCCTTGCACTGTGAAATTCAGCTTGATGAAACCAGCCGCTCATACTTCCAATCTTAATTCTTAGGGACTCTGTAATATATGTGTTTACTCAGTGCTGATTCTTGGTATTCTCTCATTTTTAAGGAGCAGCTGTCATAACCAGACAGCATTCAGAAAATGTAGAAACTTCCCCTGAGCTCCATGGAACCTGATAGCTTTTCTAAATCATTAGCCACCGTGCTTCATTTCAGCATTAATGCAATCTACTGAGCAGCATTTTCAACAGTGACTGCCACTTCCCCTGTCCACATTCTACAGTGTATTTGTGATGGAAAGTGGCATTGACAGTAATACATACTGCTCAGTGGGTTGGATATTTAATTTGATGTTGACTATTCAGATAAGATGTGTGGTACTTAATAAGACAAGCGGCATTGTAAAATTGGCATTTTTTTGTAAGGAATTTGGCAACGAAAGCGAAGAGAAGAAACTATGTGGAATACAGACCCTTGTCTTCTCCTGTGTGTGTGTGTGTGTGTGTGTCCAGGTGACGTTCCGTACAAGGATCTACCACTGTAACATCAACAGTCAGGGAGTGATCTGTCTGGACATCCTGAAGGACAACTGGAGTCCTGCCCTCACTATCTCCAAGGTCCTACTGTCCATCTGCTCCCTGCTCACTGACTGCAACCCTGGTGAGAGCTGCAGCACACACACACAGAATCTGTCAACAGCTAGTTATGCTGTGTCAATGTGCTTATTTTTTCATGTGTTTAAAAGCATAACAGAATAATAAGTGGAACAGATTTGACTTATAAGAAAGTTGCAAAATGTCAGTACAGAGCACTACCACTAAAACACTGTTGCAGCTCGTCTCGTTAACTACTCAATACTCATCCTTACAAGTCTTAGCAGCAACTTCTATTTCATGTTGGACGTCAGAGGAGAGACCATAAGACTCTTAAATAGGCAGCTGTGCATGAATTGCAGGACTGTACTTACAGGATTTTATGTTCAGTTCATTAGATCTCCTCCTGACTACAGCTCATATTACACTCCTTTATCTCCAGATGAAGCTCCCCTGACTGTTTTATGTTCAGACTGTCTGAAGAAAAGCCTTTAGTTAATACAGTGAACCCTCGTTTATCGCGGGGGTTACGTTCCAAAAAGAACCCGTGATAGGCGAAATCCGTGAAGTAGAAACCTTTATTTTTTTACAGTTATTATACAATGAAATACTCCATAAAACATTGAAAGCAAGGAACAAAACCTTTTTACAGGCCCAAGCATTTGTTTAACAAATAAAAGTACTGTATAAACGTTTGCTGTTGTGTTTTTTTTTTTTTTTTTTACAAATAACTACTGTACTGTACTGTAAAATAATATAGTTATAAATAAATAAATAATAATTTTAATCATCAATACGACCTGAAGGGTTAATATTGCGGGATCAGCACCGCCCCACCGTGACGGATTGGAACGGGAGAAAATGAAAAATGATTATGAAAAAAAATACAAAGTACAGTAGGACAAATAGTGACTCACGTGTACAGTACAGTATTTCACTGCTCTTCTGACTGAGCCGCTGCATCCTGACTCCGCTCTGTGGCGTTTTTTTCTTCTAAAGCCTGCGGTGCAAGCGGTTTTACGTACGTGTACATATTAAACCATAACGTTATTGACACACAGGTAGCGAAGACGCGGAGAGACTGTTTAGCCAATCAGAATGCAGAACACAATGCATGATGCAAATCCGTGAAGCAGCGAGACCGTGAAAAGTGAACCGCGTTATAGCGAGGGTTCACTGTATATATTATTTTGAGATTTACTGCAGCACCATGGCTCTTTAAGTTATCTTCTTATTTTAGTTGAAGGTTCCTTTAATTTAACAGTATATGGCATGGTGAATGCTCTGTAATAACACAGTTGCTATTGGAGGCATTTGACAGATGAAACTATAATGTCCCCCGTTGGAAAGGGTTGGACAATGATTATAAAACTGAGGCGAGGCGGGATCCGTGGGCTGGTTGGGCTGGTGGCTGAGTAGAGTGAGGCTGGGCGGCAGGGTGACGAGTCATTGGATTGTGCAGGCTCGAGGGACGGCGAAGAGATGTTGCTGGTTTTCACTGACTGATTTAAAAACAGCTATATTTAGTAATATGGCCCTACAGAATACATTTAGAGATTTCAGATTTTTATAATAAAGGAATAGTATTAGTCTATGTTGTAGATTTTTTTTTTTTTTTTGACATATTAGCAATTAATCAAATTACCAAAAAATAACCAATGATGAGCCAGTCAGGGGCTTGTGGGGGACTGGGGCCACGAGGGCAGATGCGTATTTGCCTGACTGCTAATATGGGCAAATTGCAACCTTCATTTACAAGGCTGAATATTACCAAAGAAACAATGTCTGCAAACCTCAATGATCATTGTAATCCAGAACAAAGAATTGATTGAAGACTGTTGTGTTAAGTAACTTAAACCAACGAAATATCATTTCCTGAAGAAAGATGGGTGATTGTTTAGTCTCATCCCCAGATTGTCAAATACTGATGCTTTGAGAGATGACGCTCAACAATGAACTATCTTTCTTCAGGAAGTTACATTTGTTGCTTTAAATTTGAATTAAAATGCATTTAGGCATTAATTTTTCTGAAATTGATGAACGATGGAAAAACTGAAATGTATTAGAGGTCTTAAGTAATCCAGGAAGAAAAGTGAAAGTAGACAGAACGAGGCTCAAGAAACACTGATGTCATGTTGTGTTTGTGTGTTGACAGCTGACCCTCTGGTCGGAAGCATCGCCACACAGTATACAACAAACAGGCCCGAACACGACAGGATAGCCAAACAGTGGACCAAGCGCTATGCCACATAATCACCAGAGGAGCTGCTGGTTGGACGACTTAGGGATACAGAGGCGTCCACTCGGGGGGGTGGCGTCCACTCGGGGGGTGTGGCTCCCAGCTGAGGAGGGAGGCAGGGCAGGTTGAGGGGAGGGTGGATTTTTATCTCGGAATTGAAGTCTTAAATCCTGACATTTTGTTGTTTAATGTATTTTTTAAGTTATCTGCGGCCCAACTATAATCAAATCTGGCAATAATGCATTTAGTGTTTTCTCTTTGAATTTTTAGCTCGTGCTTGAAGATGGACATTGATACTAAACCGCTAGATAAAATGTGTCACAGCATGAATCCCAGTCAGTTATATCAGTGTAAATTCTCACATGTATTTAATTTCCAGTTGGTGTTTGCTTCCCCCTCCAAACCCCTGGTCTTTGAAAAGGTGTTTTACACATGTAGATATGCTTAGATATGGATGGATATTGGTTGTGATTTGTGTTCTGTACTGATAAAAAAAAGCTGTTTGGTTTCTCCCTTAAGAATTAAACATGACCAATTGAAGCGTCTGACTTTGATCATTTGTCTCCTCAAACATGTGATCACCTTCAGGAAACACCACCGAAATAACACAATTGACAGAGGATTAAATATGAAGAGACCACATTTTATTCAGTGCATCTTCAGACGGAGTTACAGAGCAGAGAATAATTTCTGGTCAGCACGTTAACAGAGTGCAGGTCTTGATCTGACTAACTCTGTTCTACTAGCAGCACATTAAATGTTATTACTTTGAAACATAAGGGACATAAAACAGCGCAGATCATCCTTCAAATTGTTTCACCATTTTCAAAAGTGAAGGAATGTGGCTCATTAAAGTGACAAAAATAAATTAGTTAAAAAATAAATATTTCCTCTCAACACTGTCATTTCTACTGTTAGAAAGGCTTTTACACACACAGCTTGAACTAGTAGCCCTATTGGATTATACAGGCTGGACGACACAGGAGTGCAACTAATGCCACACAGACATTATGGAATTATACGTCACATGTAAAGGCGTACCAGGGATATTATTGCTGCCAGGCCATATTTAATATGAGATGGACTGGATGGAGGCTAGCTGAGTCATGCTGCATTCACTTCAGATGGGAAATAACATTATAGGTACACAATTTGTGATTGAAAACACTGCTCGAGTGAGCTTATAGGACAGATTCAGTGTTGTCTTCGTACAACAATCTCCCGCCCATGCTTAGAGTTACAGGTTGCTTTACATTCACCCTGTCTGAATCAACTTTGGAGAGATCTCTTCCTCGCACAAAGCCACATGTTTACAGCTTCAGTTAGACAAGACAAATCATCTTCTGTGGAAGCTCTAGACTGGGATCTCTAGGGACAGAGAGGAAGAATGATTACAGCAACTAACAACTCTTTACATGTAAATATGGGAATGTAAGTGCTGTATGTCCACAACATAGACTTGTACAAAATCTGAATGTATCCCTTCACTTAATGATAAACAGATTTCAATTGAAAAGGACAGTTAACATTTCACAATAGCAGTACAAATGTGTTTGGGTCATCTCAAATCTTTGGTACTGAAGTGCTTGTCCACGCAGCGATGCACTGAAGAAAGGACTGGCTACACACTAAAGTGTTAAACAGTGTACAGAAAAGAGGTGTAAAATATATGGATTTGGTTTGTGGTTCACATTTATGATTGCTGCAAACGAACTACAACATGCATCCTCATTGGATAAGTTAACACGCTGGAAAATATGCCTATTGGCTTTCTTTCTGTAAACAAGATGAGAAGATAAGTATCATGTACAAAGCTGGAGTCAGGACGGCTAGCTGAGCTTAGCAGAAAGACTAGAGGCAGAGAAACGGTTAACCTGGCTCTATTCAAAAATCTGAATGACACCTGTCTAGTTTGTTTAACCTTAATATAGAAACAGAAATATAGAAATGACTGTAATTTTAGGGGGAGTTAAATGTTAGACCGTTTTCTTGACAACAACAGTTCAGCCAGCTGCACAGCACTTCTGTGCAGCCTCTACACAGGTTCATGTTTTGGTCTCTATAAAGGCATGATGATTACCAAACCTGACAGCCTCACTGTGATGACAAAGACTTCGGGAAGCTGCAAACAACCACTACACCTGGGTGTCGACACCGGAATCTTTCACTCCCTAATATTGGTCCTAGAAATGTGTATTGGTCGGGCTCTACTAAAACCTGTTCTCACTGACTACAGCTGGAGACGCTGCACAGAAATACTGGGCCGATGGATAACCTGTTTGTCAGGAAGCAGTTCCAGCACTTAAGTACCCCCAAAGTCGAAATATGTTCAAAACACTACTTCAAACACTTCTGTTTGTGTACAGATTAAAGAAATGAGATAAGATGTGTTGGTGGGTAGAGTTTTTCCACTTTTGATTGTACACTGCCAGCTCCTTCCCAGAGCCAACCCAGCTCTGTGCCTACCACACAGATATGTATGAATCTTCTGCTCTCACTCTCAGAAAGTTATCCAATATGCACATTTCCCAAGATGTTGAACTAGTCCCCTAAAACTACCACTTTGTAGAGTTGTATATTTACACAGAATCAAGCATGGTGCTAAACTAAAGGCCTGACCAAGTTGTCCTGCTGGTTATTCCCATATGAGGTGAATGCAGCTCACTAACAGGAGCAGAGGAGTTTCAGATGTCGTTGGATGGGGTGCCTTTGCTTTTGCGGCCTGGTAGAGGGAAGGCAGACTTGCTCTGAGGCTGCGTGAGGCGGCTGGTGAGCTGGGTGAAGGGTTCGATGAGGGAGTTGCGTTCGCTGACGCTCACCTCCCACAGCTTCACCTTCTCGCCTCGCGCCCACTGCTGTGCCACCTCCTGGTCCACCTGGCGATGCTCCCGCAGGTCCGTCTTATTCCCCAAAACTATGACTGTCACCTGAGAACGTAAAAGAGACACCAAATCCAACACAATTTTTAAAGATTTAAGATAGTACATTTGTACTTTACTGTATGGAGAGAAAAAAACAAGAACACAATGATACATTAGTACTGTATATTCAACACTGTCCTGCTTTTCACCCAGTATATCATCACCTATGGCTGAAAAACCTGCATCTCTGTATCTGTATCTAATATTTAGAGAACTCTATTGTGAAGTATGTAGAAAACACAATCATGGACCACAACGAGAGATCTTATCAGGAGGAAATCAACAATCGTGCAGAGTGGTGCACAGACAACAATCTACTGCTCAACGTCAGCAAAACCAAGGAGCTGATTGCTGATTTTTGAAAGGAGGAGGCAAAGACACACATCCCTGTCTACATCAGTGGAGCTGAGGTGGAGCAGGTGAACAGTTTTAGGTTCCTTGGAATTACCATCACACGTCACAGAATAAAATTCCAGAGCCAGATTCTGGTCAGATTTTCCAGAGGAGCAATAATAAGCATCCTGACAGGTCACATCACAGACTGGCCTGGTGTGTGCACGGCCCAGGGCTCTGCAGCTGATGATTCAAACCGCCCAGAGCAGCTGTTAGGACCAGGATTTTGGGGAACCCTGGTGCAACATAAAAAAACGAGACTCCCTCTTCCCAGCTCCCAAGCACCACTAGCAACAAAGTATGGCCATTTAAAAGGTTTGATTTAAATAGTTTGACAAAACAATAGGCAGTCTGGCTGAAAGTCGAGAGACAGGAGAGCCCACAGGAAGTGGGAGGGGCCAGCCTTCAAACTGCTGGCTTGGAAGGCTGGACGCAATCTACACTCACACAGTCACTCAATTAACCAAACACAGCTGCAGCCAATCACACACTCACACAGGTAACACAACAGAGGGGCATTAAAGCGCAGACATTTATAGAAATGCATATATGACCTCTGGACTTGGCCCAGGACAGGAAGGCTCTATGGCGGGTGATTAAAACCACCAAAACATCAGTGAAGTGAGATGTCTGTGCAGAGCCTAAAGGATACTAAAAGACAACACCCACCCAGCCACAGTCCGCTCACCCTGCTGCCATCTGACAACAGATACAGAAACATCTGCTGCCATACCACGGAGCAACTTCGTTCCCCAGGCTGTGAGACTCATCAATTCATCATCAACACTCCATTTTCTAAAATAGATGTAGCACAACAGACTAGAGAGTAGTTTTGTTTTTTTTAAACCCTTGTTTTAAAAAATGACAATAAAGTTGCCTTGAAACCTTGTACTGCAATTCCTGTTTCCACATAAGTTGGGGTATTGCATGCTCCTCTACAAACAGATTTCTTGGCCCCATACACCATCATAACAGCCACATGCAGAAGTGAAAATGCTTTGTTATCAAGCTAAGGGTTATCTCGCTCATCAACAAATACTGGAGGCAGACACAGATGTATTTGGGTAATTGTCAAAATTCTGAAGAACTGAATTCAGCAGAAGCCTCAAGATGTGAAAGAAAACATCTGTTCAGTGGATTTTGTTTTTAACACTTTTTGGTGAAAAAAATAAATGAATCATACACCTTGATCTGATTAGTCACACACAGGGAAGAAATACCACATCAAGACAAGAAAAGTCCCCTTAATCTACTTTCTAGGTAATTCTGTCTTATATTTAGTTGAATTTGCTGGGTTACGTTATTACACTTATGCAGAGCCTCTTTTCATGATCTTGTGTTGCTGATAAATACTTATTAAATCTTGTATTGGCATAGTTCCTGATGAGTGGATGTTTGCCTGTTTAAACTGCAGTGTGTAACATAGTTTTTCAAATCAAATATTCTGATGGTAAAAGCAGGAAATTCATGCATGATAACATTTTAAGTGTGAGTGGTTTCTTGCATGCAAGTTTCCCTCTAAAAAATAATTTCACTGGTTTCCATCAAGTGGCTTTTTCTAAATACTAAGTAGAAAACATTAAAGTAAAGTGTAAGCTATTCAGCAATTGTTCCAGTAAGTTTTCTGCATCTCTGCTGCACACACATCCTCAACTGTCAGGGCCAACACGCGAAGGCAGTTAAACCATATGAATTAAAGCAAATGATACTTTCTCAAACTGGCATCCTGGGAGTTCTCATATCTGCATTTAGTGTTTCAAAACTAATAATGTGTTCACACCTCTCATCAACCTCTCATCCTTCAGTTCAACCTAACCGGAGGGGAGTTTGAAGGCTTAAACATGACCTGGATGACTGAGAACCTTCATCAACATGTTTATGTTTTACATTTAGAGCATGGAAACCACCTGGAAATGAACTGAAACTACACTAAGACTTGTCAGCTAAGCGGGATGTGTCAGCTGCCTTTAATGCTCTTCTATGTGGTGTGGCTGTTATCAAATATGAAACACAGTAATATATTCTGGGACAGTCGAGTAAGACCTTGTCTGCAGAATGGGACATATCATGGGTTAAGCATACTTTGAACACCACACCTCTTTCTTATCTCTGGACTTGTCTATTTCCTTCTTCAGAATGTCCACCTTCTTGAAAGACTCCAGGCTGTCGACACTGTAGACGAGGACGAAGCCGTCTGCCACTGAGTAGTAGTGTTTTGGGAGGTCTTGTCCATCGTGGAGACCCTTGGTGTCATACAGCCTCAGCTGCTCCTTCACACCGCGGTCAGTCTCCACTGAGGCCACGTACACGTCCTCCTGGGTCTCACTGGACTCAGAGCCTGAAACACACGAACAACACAACAACTTCAGAGAAGACACTCTCCACCGAACAATAAGGGTTCACTTCAACCAGATGCAAGCGAAAGCATTACGACTATTCACTGTCACTTACCGACAGAGTGATTTCCGTACAGCAACTGCTCCAGTATGGCAGTTTTACCAACTGCTGCCTGGCCACATACGACAACTTTACAGCCTTTTCCCATTTCGAGCCTACAATGTATGAACACAGAACGTCACATTAATTGTAGTTTCATCTGAAACATGTCAGACATGCTGTTATTACAGAGTTCCCCTCAAACAAACTAAAACAACTCTCTCCTTAGCACTGGCTCGCCGTTACAGCGTTTTGTTGTTTAGCCTAGCTGGCTAACAGGCTAGCCTTAGCAACTAATTCTGTGTCATGTCACACAAATGATCGTTCACTGGCGACTGGAAACTGTTTGCTATGTACTGGTAGATTAGTTCCTTACGTGAGTCGGGTGGATATTTAGCGGTCTATCAAGTCTTTAATTGCAGCATCACAACCAGAGGATCCATCCTGCTACACTAGCTTTGACAAAGCTTTTTTCTGTCACTGCGCATGCGTGACCGACTGCGTTTACGCCAATAAACTAGAGTGCTCTCTACAATAAACGTCAATAACGACACCAAAATAATACTCGGAGACGATTTTTTTGTTTGTCTTTTTAACAATCTTATGATATATAATATATTGTGTAACATACATAACAGTTGTGACTTAAAATTTACACGCACTGCGATTATTAGTAATTATGTTGGTTTTTACCATTATTTTTTTTTTAAATTTTATTATTATTATTTTTTTTTTACTATTATTGTAGCAGTGGATCAGTCATGGGATACGCAGTTGAACAACTATTCAGTCATTTAATCAACACACACATTTATGCAGTTACTTCTTTAGTCAACATGGCCATGATTTGCAAGAGTTCGGATCAATACACACACCAGATGCCTCCCTTACAAGTTTGACCTTACTTTATCTCTAGACTCTACAATGTAGATATAATTATAAATATATAATTAAATGAATACTGATTTGAAAATAAATTGGATTTAGAGAGACAGCGCGTATTTGATTATCCAAATCAAAAATCAAAGTGTGAACAGAAATAAAAAATGAAAACTCACGAAGACTACAGTTCCCATGAGCATAACAAAGGAAATACGTCACCGTCGTTTTCATAAGGCACGCTGGGTACGTACGCTCTCTCTTTCCGGCTGGTACGCCATCATGTAAGCGAGTATTTCTATGCCTTTCTACAAAACGCAATCCATTAAAATCATTATGTGTATATGTTCATCCGTCTGTTTGACTCAGGGAATTGTTTAACGACTTAATAGCGATCTTTATGACATGATTAGTTTTTGTATTCACATCGTTGAAAACTCTGATTATAGCCTTGTTGTGACGGCGCTGAGATGCAGTCATTTCGCTAGCCACGGCACTGCTAGCCGCATTAGCACGCTAGTATGTTACCATGCTGTGTTGTTTGTGTTAATTTACCATAATTTTGGTGGTTGTTTTTGAATTTAAACTGGCATTTGAATTTATTTTCTCTGCCGTAATGTCGGCAGCATCGCGGTGAAGCGGGAGTGATGAGCTACAAGGACGGGTTTATTAGCATGCTAGCTTTACTTCTCGCTGCTATAGAGGAAGCATGGATTTGTGTGTCGTTAAACCTTGGATATTTTCACAATATTCTCACATATGTTAAGAAACCTGGGTCACCATACCATGCGTTTAATTTGTATTCACTTTAGGTAATGGAGTATAAGATGTAAAAACGTGACTTTCTGGAAATCGTTGCACAGTATACTTAAGCACTATGTATCCTATTGGTGTGGTCTCACCTATTGGTGTGGTCTTGAAAAATGTGCCATTATATGACCCAAGTTACAGTCTTCAAATCGATTTTGATCTAAAACATGGTAAATTCACTTTCTAACCTGAGCCCGGCAGCAACTAATCAGAAGTATTGACTGTCTTTTGGAACTTGCAGGCTCCCTAATGCCTCATGATGCACACTGTCTAATGTGATTACCTAATGTTACTCTAATCAGTTTAATTTAAAATTGAACTGAATATGCCATCTGCATGTTGTCCAATATTAACTCTGTATAGAGGATTTTTTTTTCGATCATACAAAAGCAATTTTTGAATTGATACAAAGACGTTGAAGTGAATTTTAAGAATGCATGTTTCTCTTCTGCAGATAAGTCAACATGGGAGCATATAGGTATATGCAGGAGCTATGGCGCAAGAAGCAGTCCGATGTGATGCGCTTCTTGCTCCGTGTCCGTTGCTGGCAGTACCGTCAGCTGTCCAACCTCCATCGTGCTCCTAGACCCACCAGACCTGACAAGGCCCGTAGGCTGGGCTACAAGGCCAAACAGGGTGAGTTCTGAGCCCAGAGTTGCACTTGCCCGTGTGTCATCTGACAACATCCTTGCTAACTGTTCGTTTGATTCAACAGGTTACGTTATCTATCGTGTCCGTGTGCGCCGTGGCGGCCGTAAACGCCCCGTGCCCAAGGGTGCTACCTATGGCAAGCCAGTGCACCATGGCGTGAACCAGATCAAGTTCGCCCGCAGTCTGCAGTCCACCGCTGAGGTACGTTCATGAGGGCATTTGACTGTGGCTGTAAGACCAGAAGAAACAGTGGGTTCTATGCTTTGGCAAAGAATCAAATGAGCTTTAGATGCAAGTGCAAAATCACTTGAAAAAGTAAAATGTCCAGGAGCTTATTTATTATCTTAACTTTCACCTTAAATTTTTGAGGGCCAGCCCTCATTTAGACTGTCGAGTAAGGGGAAAAACACAGCTCAACAGTATAGTCCAGCTCTTCCCTGTATACCCAGTCTGTTTCGGAGCAGTCAGTGTTTTATGAATTGTTGGAAGTGCTAGACCTAGCTAAATGTAGTACCCAAAATAATTCAGCACATGTAAGAGTGTGTGAGTGTAACATTGGCTAATTACTAACTTGTAGCCAGAGTCACTAGTAGTATGTCTCATTAGCGTAGAGCTTCAGATTGGAACTATGAACACCCCCTTACAGCTTTGGTATTTGTGTTGGTAAATGTTTCCCCATCATTTTGACTTGTTGCTGTAGGAAAAACACAGGTATAATTTAATAAATTGCATTTAGCTGCTTCTGTATAAATTGTGTCATGACCTGCTTGGTTATGTGAATAGAACAGAGCCATTGTTAATGGTGTCATTAACACATTTAGATCTTAACAGATTGGTTGATTAGTCAGTCAACTGACATGAAAATGGCCATCTTTTTTGATACAAAACCGTAAATTTAAAAAAAACTCAAGTCACTTAAGAAGTTAAATTTCAGTTTGGGATTTTCTTTGTTTTAGGACTGATGGTTGGATAAAACAAGACAACACATGCGTCGCTAATTCTTTGACTGTGATGCAATTGGTTGTACCAGTTCTGAGGAGTGGTATTGTGCTTGTGAGCCATTGCAAATGTTCCAATTTCCTACTAAGATGAGTCAAAATATGAGCTATTGTCACTTACATCCTCTTTATTTAAAATATATATATGAACGCTGTAGTTGGTGGACATTATTTCACATTGGATTTTTTTTTTTTTAAGGCTGTGGAGTGAGTGATACTGGTGTTGTCACATGTGTTCATGTGGCTGCAGTAGTAGTAGAAAATGTAACTCCCACGTCATTGTTCAAATTCTGTTTTTGACTGTTTTGAGATACTACAATAGACGATAAAGGTTGTTCAGTAGTTTTCATGAGGTTTGATTAAGGACTTGGATTCTTTAGCTCGTCTAACTGTTGTGGATGCCATTAGACCAACAGTCTTTGTTAACGATGGTACTGGCTCTTGCTAGTTAATGTATTCAATGTCAGATGATCAGCCTTTACGAATAGACAATCCTGATGACGGCTAAATATGAGAATACGTCAGGCCGACACATCTGTGAGCTTCAGCATTCAACAGGATTTGAGTTCCGGCCAACAAATAACTCTCCATTGACTTAAATATAAAATGGCATTATGAAATGAAACAAATAGGAAAGTATCAGAGTTAAGTTTGTTAATAATAATGTCCACTCTCCCTGCCATAGAGCTTGCTAGATATTTTTGAAAAGATTAATGATCTCAAATGTCTATTCAGTCTCCCAGCATCACGCTTTTGCAGTAACCCCACTCAGTGGAAAGAGCTGTCACTCCACACCATTTTTTTAAAATCTAAATGTTTCCGGATAAGAAAATTAACAGTGCAATTAGTTCTTTACTTTGTTAGTGCAACATAGTACACAGAAACTCTTCAGCACAAACCCCTCAGCAACTTAAACCAGCTTGTTTAAACTGTTGCTGTCTATGCTGGGAAGGGGATTGTTTCCCCCAAACTGTGGTGTGGTGATTGAGAGCCTACTCTTAGGTATTGCTGGTCTGATGCATGTTTTCCTCAGCTTACGATGCTACCTTTTTGTTTAAAGGATTTCTTGGTATTTGAGGATTAAATTAGTTGCAGCCAAAACGGTTTCGTTTGCAGTTTTATTTCCATATTACTTTGTGTCGATATGCCTCGGAATTACACAGGATTGATTGGGTCAGTGACAATCATTCATTCATTCATTCACTCACTCACTTTGTTTACTTTGTAGGAGCGTGCTGGCCGTCACTGCGGAGGCCTGAGAGTGCTGAACTCCTACTGGGTGGGTGAGGACTCCACCTACAAATTCTTTGAGGTGATTCTGATCGACCCCTTCCACAAGGCCGTCAGACGCAACCCAGACACCCAATGGATCACAAAGGCTGTGCACAAGCACAGAGAGATGCGTGGCCTGACATCTGCAGGAAAGAAGAGCAGAGGCCTGGGCAAGGGCCACAAGTTCCACCTGACCATTGGAGGCTCCCGTCGTGCAGCCTGGAAGAGGCGCAACACCCTGCAGCTGCACCGCTATCGTTAGAACATGCCACATGTCTGTACATTCAAGAAATAAACATCCTTTTTATGGTGATAGTCCTGTCTGCTGTCTGGTTCATTCAGCCGTTAGAAGCATGCAATTTTAGCATTTTAAACTGAACAGGATCTTTGAGGGGCTTCACAGCTCATCAGTGTGTGTAAAGTTTAGTAAATCGTTCTAAGGCCCATGTACTACTGGATGATTTATGGTAAAATGTTCAAGTCATGTCACTTAGAACTTGTTTGCTTACCCTTCATCACTTTCTTGCTTCAATCGATGCAGTCATCAAACATTTGGCTTTTTAAATTAAAACTTTTGCTTAGTGAGTCCATCCAGTCAGTTAAGAGACAATGTCAGACAGCTAAATATAAATGGAACAGCTTCCATTCTGATTGGATGTTTGAAAGAGAACTTGTATAATTTTTTTAATTTTACAGTCCAATGGCCAGCTTATGTGATGTCAGTTTGCATTACTCCAAAAGTTGAATCGGTGTGGATCAAATCAGGCAATGCAGTGAAAACAAATGTCAATGTTGTTCACTACTAAAAAAAAATGTATTGCAGGTTTAAGAATTATTACATATGACATTGACAGGATCTTTAAATTAAATCTGTAAAAAAAGTTAAGGAATGATTTTTTAACATTTCACATGTTAATGTAAGCTGTAATTTCTTTTCACATTCATAAGTGCTTACTTACATATTCCATATTGGAATTGGTGGAAAACTATATGAATGGATGTATAATGTAATAGTGTCTAAGTAGTAGGGGGTGTGGTAGGTTGTTCCGAAAGAGAATGAGTACAGCAGCAATTTTATCAGCTTGTTGATGAAGGTTCTCAGTCATCCAGGTCGTGGTAATTCTACGTGCCGTCTCTTAGTCTAGGCAACTAGACGTGTTTTAGATCAGCTTGTGAAATTGTGAAACTACATGAACATTTCCGTTTGGTGTACTGTTAATACTTTTGCCAACTACTTTTAGTCTATTTGCCAAGAATGTGAACCTGGAAATGTTGAGTACACCGAAGTTTTTTGTTAGAAATGTACAGTATGGGTCCCCAGCATTAAGAAACTGCCGGATGCTAACTTGCATGTTGGACAATTTGCATTATTAGCATTAATTACCATAATCGCCTATATGGGCAATATTTCAGCAACTGCTTGGCTGATTTGGACAATATTCAAGTGGTTTGGGGGGTTATTGAGGATGCTGGGTCCATTTCTGACATTTTTAAAATTCAGAATGGCAGTTTAAACCAAAGATGGCTATATTTCAACTCCCAGTGGACCGATTTTGATGAATTTTGAGTCAATTTAGAAGTTTTGGAGGACGCTGAATCTATAAATATAAATTGTAGGATATTTATGAACACAATTGTCCAAATGATGCAGAATAGGTACATTTTAATTCACATTACATTACACTCTGAGGTGACATTGGAGGTAAACAAAGGCAAGTACCATTTCAAACTAGAATACTATAACTAAATAATATATTGAAAGGAGTATAATACAAGTTACAGGTAGAACACGAGTCCTGGAACAGGTTTTAAAACACAAGTGTACCCAAAATGATCAGAGCAAAAATTCTCTATGTGCACTAGTTACACAACGTGTTACAACTAGAAAACTTTCATCAAGCAAGAGCGCCTTGCACTTCTGCTACTCTGGACTATATAACCACATTTTCATCAGCAACGTCATCGTCTGCTCAGTCTTCATCTTCTTCGTCAGACTTTTCATTCTTGTTGTCATGCTCTTCTTGCTGCGAGTATGTGAGGGGATTGCAACATGTACTGTCATAGCCTTTGCAGAAGCAGTAGCTGGCCTGCAGGTGCACTTTGTTGTTGTACGTGGCTTTAACCCAGCTTTGCAGCTACAGCTGATAATGTCCAACGGGGCTTGCATCCAGGACAGGCATGATGACTTCCTCTTCTTCCTTCTCGCCTTCCTTCTTGTCCCATCCAATCTTGGTGATGTCCACAGCTGGTGGATCAGGGCGGTCTGCTGCTTTCCAAAGCAGCACCTGTAGATGGGCACGCCGTCCATGGAGGTGCGCGTTGCGCTCGGCAGGACGCAGTGTCTTCAGTGCTGGGGGGGTTTTGCACTTTCGGTATATGTCATATCTGGTGACGTTCAGAGATGCAGACTTCCTGTGGTTGTATAGAACCAGGAGGAAACCCCTCACTGCCTCTGTGATTTGAAAAAATCAGTAGCTCCCTCCTCTCCGATGAAGTGAGGCAGGTCACGAGGTACTAGTCTCATGGCCTTGAGTGCAGACTTCTTCCCTTTACCAACGGGATAGGAGGTGGTGTCTCACCCGGAGAGAGCGTGCATAGCCAGGATGGAGTGACAGTGCTCACCCAGATTCTTTACTGTCGAATTGATGTTGAGAACAGTGCCATCCCATCTCTCCATCTGCAGGTGACATGTGATACCCACCTTCCAGCACCAATAGACCATGAGCACAAACACATCAGTGTCTTCGCTGAGACAGTTTCAGCACCACGTCTGGCTGCATCCAACATGTATGAGATGAGGGAGACATCAGCCTCACCATGAATGACAGTACTGTCTGCTCTGCTGACCATCTTGATGTGATCGCCTATGTTGTGTGTGCACAGGAGCTCGCCTAGCCTCCGCTTGTTAGTCTTGTTCTTCATCACTTCATCGCGGCTAGGTAGGGGGGTTGTCAGTGAGAGTTGGTACTCTGTTGATCTCTCCCCAGCTCTTTGTCTGCCTCTCGTGGTTTTTGGCAGAGACTTGCTCATACCGGTCAAATATAACAAATGTTTGGGTGATGTAGCGATCAAGCCGGCGCCCCATGCTGGCTGCAAGGTCAGCCACAGTTCCTGACGATGGCCACACCACGTGGTAGATGAGCTGTGATGCATCAACGAGTACAACAACTGGTGGGTGGGGATTGGGAACAAGGATTCCAAGACGCTGAACAATCACAGACTTGTTACCCTTTCTGAGGCATCCATACTCATTGTTGATGGATGCAGGGACCGGGAGGTGGTAGTTAAAGAGGGTAGAGAGCTCCATTCTTCTCTTGCTCCCCACCACCAGTAGCCGAGCAAACAATGCTTCAAGGTCACATATGATCTTCCCATTGACCTTCACTCCTTTTGTCTTGAATTTCATTGTCACCACCTTATTTGAGATGAGTGCATGAAATCCCCCAGGAAGTGATGAAGAGAACAGTGTGCTCATGTCCTGCCCAATCTTCAATGCATCTTGCACATTCACCTTTCCATCCACCACCTGGCCATTTATGATATGGTAGAGGGTTGTAGTCTCTGTGCTGAGTGGGTGAGAGTTTTCCCATAGCACTCTCAGGATTTTAGCCCGGTCCTCTGCGTCCAACTCCCGCCGTCCTTTACCCTCTTCTTTGTGTCTGTTGGGCTTCATTGTCTTTTCCAATGCTTCGGCATAGTCGTACATCTCAGCCAATGACTTGGAGAGATGGGAGCAGACGCCGAAAGATTGGATCCACACTGCGACCTGCTCAGGGTTGGTGGAGATGCCCTTCATGCCTCCTCCTCCCTTCCCTTGCTTGATGCATTTCTGCTCCCCAAACATATCTCCACTCACTGCAGCTGCACCATCTGAGTGGCGGCACACATGGCTTCCAATGAGGAGGTCATCCTTGGCAGTAGCAGGAAGGTGCTGCATGTCACGCAGATGCCATGTGATCCATCTTGAGTAGTTGTGATGACTGGCGGCAAAGAAATAAGGCAGCATCTCTTCAAGGCGTTGTTGTTGCAGCAGTCAGTCACCCTCTCTTTCTGCTTGCCAGAACTTGTGAGCTATTAGGGTTGGGGTGATGAAGCAATCCACCCATAGCCTGCCTGTGGGGCGCTCTCTCGCTTTTCCAGGAATGCTGTTATCTGCTCGTGTGTCTTCTCTCCGTCCACTAAGAAGTCATGAAGAAGAGCAGATACAACCACACGGAAGGCTTGCATAGCCTTGGGCCAGGCCTTCCCATTGAAGAACGCACCTACTAGCTCCTCCACACCGGTTGAATTCATCAGTTCTCCGATTGAGCCGATGAATGACATGAGAGTGTGCATCATCCCAGGTCTGAGCACCACTGATGACCATCTCTGCGGATCACTCCACTTGATCAGGCAAGCGATCACATACAGTGGCATGTCAAATGTTATATGACTGTGGCTCATGCCGAGATGCCTGAGTGATGTGTCTAAGTAGGTGATGGTGTGAGCTCTGTATCAGGGTGGGCTGGGGGTGAGTCAAGCAGAGGTCCAAAGACACTTATCGTCTTCAGCTTAGGAGCACTGTCATCACCATTGTGATCTTGCACAACATTGTAGACCGACCAGTCCAGGGGAAGAGGGGAAGAGTGTAGCTGACAGAGCCAAGCAGCGTCCTTCTTCTGTGTTCTGGAAACACTCTGTTTGATGGCATCTTGGATAGCATCAGTTCTTGGGACTTTCTTTAGAGCTGGTGGAGTCATCTTTTTGGGGCCTGTATAATGTCTGATGACAAAACTGCTTTTATCTGCTAGACAAAGTTTCCCAGCTTCGAGCTTCGTCAGACGGGGTAGTTTTAGCGACATGACCCCACCACCAGGAGTGGCTCCTCCGGTGAACAGGATGCCTGCTGGATTCTGTACAAACTGAGTGGCCATGGCATGAGTCGTGCAGTGACCATTGGATGTGAAGACCACAAGATCAAAATTATATAGGGCCAATGCACCTCTCCAAGCCAACTGCGCACAGGTACTTATCTGGGTCCTCAGAAGCATATTTGGCAGCTGACTTCCGGAACCATAGGACTTTATCATGCTTATGGTGGAGTTTTACAGCAAGCCCCAGAGTTGTCTGATTCTAGCTCCCACTGATGTGCTGCTGGATGCATTGAGCGAGTGTAAGTGATGGTTTAGTCACTTTTCCTTCCTTGGACACGAGACTGGAGACAAGCTTGAGGAGGGTTGGACTTGTGTCTTGAACGACCTTGTCATATTGGAAGCTGCCAAGGTCATATTCACAGGGCAAGGGAATATTCCGGACCTCCGCTTGCACTCTCCTAACAAGCTTGGTGACATCATCATCATCAGCAGAGGTTTCAGCTTGGTTTACTAGTTTGAGTGACTTACCAACGCATTGTCTAAAGGCAACAATAGTCAGGCACTCTTCAACCTTCAGTACAACTAGTGTCACCATAATAATCACACAAGTTTGATAGCATCTGCTTCCTGCAGAGGTCCCCGGAATTAGCGACATATACATCGTGTAACTCTGACACAGTCCAGGTCACCGACTTGTTCACATTCATGTGGTCAATGACAGCAGCTAAGCAGCTATCATTTTGTTTACAACTAGCACTTCTGCTATCAATAGGCACCTTCCTAAAGTCATTGTGGCACTTGGTGTGATACTGGGCATCAGCTGCGGGTAGGTCCACAACACCATTCACCCGTAGCTCCACTGCCCCAGCCCAGTCATCCTGGAGTTCATCACATTTAGACAAGATGATGTCTTTGAAGGATGGAATACCTGGTCTCTCTACAGTTTGACATTGTTTGACTGGCTTCCACCTTTCAGGGTGTTTGGGGTCTTTAGGTTCACAAATGAGACCACAGAACAGACAGTGTTTCAAATACATAAAGGCAGATACTTGAGAGCGAACAATTCACTTTCCTTGCTGACTATGAGTTGAGTCCGACTTGCGTTTGGTCACATTTCTAAACAAGGTATATGAGCTATAAGATGATTTGTGACATGATATGGAGGCTGATAGAGCACCATGGGTAGCAATGATGTTTGACAAAGTCACATGTATAACTGTATCTCCGAGCTCTTCACTCCTATTAAGCAGAGTAGCTATGCCTTTGGATCCGGACGTTTAGAAGTCATTGTCCTTGCCATTGCAGGGCGCAAATAGGCAATTCTTCCCTGACATGCCAACCTGAGATAGAAATAAAATACTTAATATAAGGATAAATTCAAATTCAATGAATGCATGAGCAACCATTCTTTGTATCAGTTGAATTTTAATAAATCTAGACTCAAATCTTCTCTGTATAGTTAGTAGATGATGCATCTCAGTAACTTACAGTGCAGCTGCAGCATGCGTCAGTCAGATGATGAATGAGGATATAAGCACCTGATTATGAACACCTGTAATTTAAATAAAATTGGATTAAGATAAAAGCTCCTCAAATCATAATAAAAATGAATGGCTGAGTTCCACCAACAAGGAATAAATGAAGATAATCTTGAGCTAATCTAGGATTTGTTAATCCAGTTTTTAATTTCAAGTGTGTTGCTCCACTTAAAGGTCCAGTGTGTAACATTTAAGGAGATCTATTGGCAGAAATTGAATATAATATACATATGTTTTCATTAGTGTATCATCAACTGAAAATAAGAATTGTTGTGTTTTAACCATTGTTCTCCTACTGCTTGGAAAGGGAGAGGTGAGGGGCGCAAGTTGCAATCTACAACTTCACCACTAAATCCTACACGCTGGTTCTTTAAACTTTAAACCCTGATTAACAAAACTAGGACTACGTAACTAATCTGTGATTAGTGTGTTAAATTACCCCAGTTACCAGGATTAGTCTAGTGTTATTGAAATAAATTACAACATATCCATTCTGCATGTTATTTCCTTTCTCCTGTGGGAATGCTGCTTTAGTGGCTAGCTAGCTAGCTAGCTAGTTGGCTAGCTAATGTCCATTGTCATGTCAACTGTTCCTGTAGCATGATTACAAGCTTAAAGTTATGATTTATTTCTAAAACAACATAACAACTTGTCATGTCAGCTGTTCTTGTGACATTATAACAAGTTTAAAGTTATAATTTATTTCTAAAACAACATATTCACTTAGCTAGCAAGCTAACTATGGATCTGGAGAAGAATTCACTAGGTTTTCCTATATAACATTAGCAAAAAGCTAATTTTACTCAAAAGAGCTCCTACCATATTTTAACAATTTAAACCACCCCAAGAGACTGTTTAGAAGTAGGCTATAGAGATATTAGGCTATATATAAAAAATAAATGAAATATGCACTACATACACACTGTAATCATGGTTATCTGCTTCTTTTTGATCAACTAACTTGCATTGAGATGATATGATCCAACTATAAAAAGCTCTGTTGTGTCTGTTTTTCCATCCAGCCAGTATTCCGCCCGACGCAGTAACCACAGCGACAATGACACAAAGTTGCACAGCCAAAAAGCTCTCTTGATTCTGAAATGCAGGTCCAATGTATTAAGCATATGAATAACCACAAAATAGACTCAAAATTTATCAAAATCGGCCCACCAGGAGTTGAAATATGGCCACTTTTGGTTGAAACTGCCATTTTGAATTTTGAAAATGTCAGAGATGGATTCAGCATCCTCAGTAACCCGCAAAACCACTCTAATATTGTCCTATTTTATATTTCTAACAAACAACATTTCCGGGTTCACAATGGGGCTCTATAGGCTGGCAAATAGACTATTTGCTTTCATCAATATTTAAGTATACACATACAGCATCCTAGCAGGTTATATGAATATACATCAACCAGAATAGGTGGCTTACACATTTTGAAAGGTTTGCAAATAGTACAGTTGTTCTTTTCAGTTAAAGATGGGGAAATGCTGCTACCTGCTGTCCTTAGAGCAAATCAAGCTGGTGTTCAAATGGTAAAGCAACAAAACAACCCTTTAAAAAATTAATAAGAAATTATGTTTTAAATGTAGTTCTTCCTTTTAATTCAAAGCCAACTCTTTAATGGACTAAGAATCCAGTGAACTGAATTTAAACACACAATACGTAATTTCTGCCTTTAGGGGTCTCTCAATCCAAGTGTTTTGGGGGTAGGTGCAGGCTGAGCAGAGCCACCGTTCAGCTGCTCAGAGCCAGCCAGCCCCGAAGGAGAGAGTCAGGTGCAGAGGTTTAAACACCAGGAGTCACATCGGAGTTTGCTCTGCTCTGGAGCTGTTTACTGACGGTAGAGATTACTTTTTAACTTTTGGGATTAAAAGTGGATGAACAGTGACTCAATTTAAGTGTTGAGCAACCTGTAAACAACCACCATAGAAATCTATCTGTCATGACTATTGCACAAATGTTCACAGATGAGGTAATGTTTTAGTTGTATTTGTGTTATATTTAGTGTTGTTCGCTGACATTCTTATCCTGAAAGACAGGCAACCAAATGAAAAACACTGTTACACTGTAAACTGGTGAATTTCTCTGCATTTTAACATAATTGAAACATAGTATACTGTAAGTACGCAACTCCACAAAATATTTAACAATGGTCTAGTCTTTTTAACGTTACAATGCAGAATTAGTACATAATATATCTTTAAGGGTGAAGGAAAGTGGATGACGCAAATGAAAAGTGGTCGACTGAAACTGGGCCTGAATGTGAGTGATTTAACCCTTTTAATAGCCTGAAATCAATCAAGGGATGCATTTGTCCTCATTTCCATCTGTAATTTAATCAGTGACGTGTCACTGGCAGCAGAAATGCTGTGTTCACACTCACACAGTTAACACTGTCACACGTCTGCTTCTCTAACCACCAATGTCTTACATGGCACATTGCACACTTTCACATGTGCACGTTTTACGGGTGAGAGATGGGTGACATTTTATGGTTGTGGTTTTGAAGCAACAGCGCCACTAAAGTATTTCACTCAGCTAGATGTGAGGGCCCTGATACACCAAAGTGAATTCAAAGAACTAGCACAAATGTGTTGCTTCAACTCTTCGGCTTACAGCTGCACTTGAAAAAACCACAAACGGGCATTCAACATGCATGTGTGGTCTATGCATGCTTGAGAGGAGTGAGAGTAAGATCACGTATTCACTAGATGGAACAGTGAGATCAGAGCTCTCTTTTGAAAACATTTTCTGTGACATTGGTATAATTAGTACAAATGATTGAGGAAATATTGGAGATAGGCAGCCTCTTCTGGGGTCAGGTAGATTTAGGTCTAAAACTCAGAGAAATACTATGGATTCCTTACTTTACAGATATGTAAATAACAGAATAAAAGGGAGATGAGGTGGCCACCTGCAGAATATGACAGATTATCTCAAATTTGAAACTCCATGACCACCATACAGCTCTGTTTGCTAAACATTCTGTTTTTAAAAAAACAAACACTTTTTAATAAAAAAAAAAAGGTAAGCAGCATATCTGTGATGCAATAAAAATAGTTTCTTAAAATCTAATATGAAGTGTGTCCACTATGTTTTGGTGCCGTTTTAAGCATATTTTGATGATTATTGTGATAATCTCGTGAGTCGCAATTATTTTAATTGTGACATGAAATTTTCATAGGCTAGATTGCACCAACAAGGATTAACTCATAAACCTAAATAATGGTTTAAGTTTAAATTATGTTGCACCAAACTTTAAAACTATTTTGAACTTAAGAAAAATTATATTCAAACTGCTCAGTGAACCTCAGTGTATTATTTTTTTTTTTTTCACATTTTATTCTGTTCTATTGCACCACAATTTTAACTCCAATTTAAACTGTGATCTGGTATTAACTTAAAACTTAGTCTTGGGGAGGTTTAGCCTATCTTTTGACATGGCTGTCTTTTTTTAAAAAAAAATGAACTGACCAAAATAATAAAGTTACTGGAATACAATTAAGGGAAAGACTCAAACCGAATGAGTTTTATGATGCTGCTGAATTGAAGATACCAGTTCAGTAAATTATGGAGCTGAGCAGAAAAACTGGACCGTCTGTCAGACTGGGCAGTGAAAGAGATGCAGCTGAATAACTAATTGGGCATTTCCACATGTGCTAGCTTGGCTTGGTTTGACTTGACACATCAGTATATCTCCATAACAACATGGCTACCTGCTTCAAGGTGCGTCCTCAACTAAAAATCACTTTTCTTGGGCAGAAAACATTTAAAAGCAGCAGGCTGGTTCAAGGCAGTGACTAGTGGTCAGAGGGGCGGCTGTAAACAGTATTCTTTCCTGCTGTCTTTCCTCTAACAAGCTCTACTAATATGGTAAATGCACATCTAAATTCATATAATTTCTTCATAATTAAAGTCCAATGTCATTGTAAAGCTTTTATTAGCAGAAAAAACAGGAAATGTTGAGTTTTCACCAGCAGTAATTTAACATGACTCCTGAAACTACCTAACCAGCAACCAACGTGACAGTTTATTAAGAAATACAGAGCAAGTTAATGGTCCCTGTTAAGCTCTGCTTGATTTCAAATCTGGATTCACTCATATTAAACCTAGTTTTACTAAACTCTGATTAGAGCCTTAAATTAAATACGCCTTGTTGGTACAACCTAGCCATAGTGTCCCGTGCTTACATTTGACAAAGTGATGAACCTGCCACATCCTTGCTTTTGAACGACTGAGCCAAAACAGGTTTTTTTGGAGCATTCCACAACTTTCTCAGGCTTTTGTTCCCCCTGGCGCAACTTGTTTGAAACATGCTGCTGGCATCACGTTCACAGTATTTTTACAAAAATCAATTAAGCCAATGTGGTAAAACATGAAATATATTGTCTTTGTACTGTTTTAAATTGAGTATTCCGATATGTCAAAGAGGATTTGCAAATTATTGTTGTTTTTAGACTGTACAGAGTCACAACTGTTTTTTTAAATCAGGGTTGAAGAATTAAGAACACCTGTACCAAGGAGAACGCAGAAGGATTTTGCCATTTGACTTTGCGGTACCACAGACAACAAGGTGTGTTGTTAATATTGTAATTGTAGTGCCTTTGTTCATTTTGGTGACTGTCCTAGAGGAATATGGGACTCTTAGGGTCAATAAAGTGTTAGAGTATTTTACTTTATTATGCCACTGAATTAACTCACTGGGTCTGGGTCATGGTGACATGGTGATATTATAGTCCTTCGCTAAAATAGTCCCACCCTGACTTACTGAGTGAAAGGGTCAAATGAGAACATGGAAGGGCGGAGTGAGAACTACGGTCATCTCTCACATTACTCCCTCTTCATTGTCTCTCCTTACATTAGTCTGTGGGGTAGCAGTAACCCCTGACCTGCTCTGTAAGACAAAAAAAGAAAGTGGAGAACAAGATGCTCTAGTGTGGGACTGTTAACTCCTAAAAGGATTCATTGTAGTGAGTGAGGAAACATTAGCTGGGATTGATAGTGCCTTGGGAAATGCCTGGTGCTCCATCTTTGTGTGGAGCCTCGGCCGTCTCCTGCCTACTGTCTGGAGATGGAAAGGACGGAAGCTTCTCCATGTCATGTTAACCCAGTAAGAATGTAGTGTGGGGGTAAATGGCTTGAGAGTCTCGTGACCTTGTGCTTGAGAACTGGATCTACTGGTCCGATGTGTGTATCCTATTCAGCCAGTATCCACTGCCAATTATACTGGTAAAGTTATCTCACAAATAACACAAACCATTGAAATATTTATTACTGTGCAGTATTCAGAGAGCTTTAAAGCAAATAATTTGTATCCATTACATTTTAAAGATATGTATTGTTTTGCTCAGTCAGACTTTGCTGGAGGGTTTAAATGTTTGCTTATGGTTCTCCATATGATGTTTCAAATAAGGACTGACCGATACGGTCTTTTCAGGGCCGATACCAATACCAATTTTTAATAATCAAGGACACCAATGACCAGTTTTTGGAACCAATATACATTTTCAGTAAAAATAAAAATGTGACTGGATAACCTCCCTAATTACTTTGCACATTCAGATTATTCAGTCAGCTGTAACTTGTGACATGTAATCAATCAGATAGTGTTGAGGGCGGGACATTTGGACATCTGGGCCCATTTTAATGGGGCTTGTTTGATACACCCATTAGACTCAGCCACAAGCACTACAATGGGAAAGTCAAAGGAGCTCAGCATTGATCTGAAAGAGCACATTATTGATTTCAACGAGTAAGGAAAGTCACTTGAAGCCATTTCAAAGCAGTTACAAGTCCTAAAATCAACTATACAAACAACTGTTTGTAAGTATAAAGTGCATGGCACAGTTGTGTCACTGCCACGATCAGGAAAAAAACACAAACTATCACCTGCCTCTGAGAGAAAATAGGATGTGTCCACAGTCAAGCATATTTTGCATCACCATGGGCTGAAAGGCTGCTGTACACGAAAAAGAAGTCCTTGCTCCGGACACCTTAAAACTCGACTGAAGTTTGCTGCTGATCACATGGACAAAGACAAAACCTCCTGGAGAAAAACTCTGGTGGTCAGATGGAACAAATATTGAGTTGTCTGGCCACAATGAGCAGCAATATGTTTGGAGGAGAGAAGGTGATGCCTTTAACCCAGAGAACACCATACCTACTGTCAAGCATGGTGGTGGTGGTGGTCTGGTAACATAAACTAAACCAGCACAATACAGAAGTTCCACAGAGCCCCTTTAACTTTTACAATTCACTGCGTCAATAAAATATTAACATTTCCAAAAATGTTTTAAATGTACTCATGATATTAGTATTTCTCCAGCTTGCTATCATGCAAGGGATCACAGTGGTTAAGCACTGTTGCCTCACAGCAAGAAGGTCCTGGGTACAAGGCCCAGCTGAGGTAGGGGTTTTCTGGGCTGATTTTGCATATTCTCCCTGTGTCTGCATTGGTTTTCTCCAGGTACTCCTCCCACAATCCAAAGACATGCAAGTTAGGTTAATCAGTCAATCTAAATTGCCCGTAGTTGTAAACGTGAGTGTGAATGGTTGTTTTTTGCCCATATGTCAGCCCTGTGATGAACTGGCTAATATCCAGGGTGTACCCGCCGCTCGCCCAGTGTCAGCTGGGATCAGTTCCAGCAGGAGCAATCACCGGAGGATGACATTTATACAGGAAAAGAAGTTGCTTTTGCAATATATGAAAAGTATAATGGCATTAAAATACATAAAGATAATGAGTGGGAACTTTTACCTGTGTGCAGAGATACCTGCCAATTAGTTTGTCAGAGATTCACAAGTTTACCTTTGCCCTCTTCTCACATAAAGAACAAGAACTACTTTGCATCAGACCAATCTATGTAAAGTAAAATATTTAAGAGTCACGTTGCAACGTACTCGTTTTGTGTTTTTTTTTAAACACAGGATGTACTTGCCAACTGTTCTGTTCACTTTGATTGGTGAAAGTATGTCAGTGGGTTACATTGACACCAGCGCAGGGCTGCAGGAGGGAGGAGCCGCTGAACTGGGTCACATGGTTTCACTCGCTACTCGAAACAGCCACTGCAAAACCAGTCCTCTAAACCACTGGAGTTGCGCCTTCAACGCAGCTATTTTCTTGTGCCACCTTTGAATGGAGGCCGGTTTATTTCTAGGTGTAGCTCAATTACACTGAAAAACAGACGAGTCGTGTCGTTTCTTTCAACTGACAGGAGAAATTCACCGCCGGCTTCGAGGACGAAAAACCTGCCCTTTTGGCGTCGTTGAAACCGGGTCTGTGAAAAGTTGCTGCTTCGGTTTGATAACATTTTTCCTCTTTTATTAAATTATATCTTCGCTAGTCCGTCTGTCACTGAGAATCCACCGTATTATACGGTCTTTATCGGGTTCTGGTGTAAATGTTGTAGCTTAACATCCAATTTCTCAGCCGGGATTAATCAGCGACTTTTCAGTTGCTGAACACTAAAATAGAAAAACGGATTCGGCACTGAGGTAGCAGAGGAGGAGGAAAACCCCCAAACTCTCAGAAAATGGAGTCAACCAAAGCTGGTAAGTGAGCTTCAACTCTCATTTTAATGACAGTGGCTGCATCACTACTTGTGTGTTTTAATACTGAGCTACTGATTCAGTGAAATTATGTGTCGTAAAAGTAGCAAGATTAGCAAAATGAAGGGACGCTCTTGTCTTCTATTTCAAACCGTCGAAAACACTTTAAATGTTGCAGGTTAGAATGTCCACTGGTGTGTTCAGATTTAACTGGGTTAGGAGTACCAGTGGGCTGTTGTTGTTACCCAAGTAGCTGGCCTCAGCAGCACTGCAGTCGTCTCCTCTCACATGGACCCATCAGCCTAGCCATGTGCACTTGTGTTTACGCTCCCTGTGCGTCGCCGCTCATTGGCCGAGCGGCGCCGTGACGTAGCCATTGCATAATTCCTCCCATCGAGCTGGTGTGGCGTCTCGCCGCGGATACACGTGAGGCATCTCGCAGCAGCGCGCGGTGACCCAGTTTTCCCGGGAAGGAACTTGCTTTGGTCCACGTGGGGGCGTGTTGAAGAACGCCTAAAGTTATGGTGCATTCAGGGCCCGTGGGACACACTATAGTCTTTGTATGTTACACAGCGTCACTCAGTCGTTTTGGGCTGAAAAATATTTCTAGAAATGACATCCATCTGAACCGTGGTTATAATGTTGAAATTACTGATCCAATGAACTCAGGGTGGTAAAAGAAACGGTTAATGTAGAGTGTCACATTTCCCTTGGTACAGCCCCAATCGGTTTCCAATCAATTGTGACATTTGCCATTGAATGCAGCACCTTCTTATGTATTACAGTTTTCCAGCTTCTTCAAGTTGAATCAAACCAAGGCAACAAATTTGATGACTTTACTCTCAATATTTCGCTTGACACTACAGTTCAACGTAATTATATACTAAGCAGGATTAGTAATTGTTACATGTGGAGCAGACTGTCTTGTTCATATCATTACACTTTGAAATGATTCATGATATTTTCACAAGATTTTATTCTGAAGTTATCGTTTGTCTGGCTTTGTCAAGTGCTCCATTTTATCTTAGACAGATATGATGGGTAGTTTCATTGAGACTATGATGCAATGACACTCATTTCTTGAAATGATTTATGGAATATTGTTTCCGAGGAGGTGGGCTTTCTATTGGGTCAGAGCTGATGACTAAAGACAGCTTTTTAAAGTTGTCCATCGGTTTTTCTCTGGAAATGATGTCAAACTATGTTTCCCAGTCTACATTCATGTTAGTACTGTCATGTATTACTGATCAAAATTTGTCTGAAAATCATCAAACTAAAATGTAGGATGTCTTGTCCAACTATTTAGGTTGAAACATATTAGCTATATCTGTATGTTTTAGGTGAAATAAAATCAACCCATTCAGAATGTGATTTGTGACTCGATCCATTTGATAAGCAGCCTGTATATGTGAATGGCTGCAGGGAGGGGTCAGACTACCTACTACACACACCCATGTGAAGCTGACATTATGTAATGGCTGTTACCTAATCACTGAGAATAGCAGGGGGAAGAAATCAGGTCAGCCTATGTTGAGGGGAAAAACTGGCTCAGCAGCAGCAGCAGCAGCAATCTGTCTGCTCGGCTCCGACTGGCTGAGGAAGCTGTTGTCGTGTTATGATCTCCCGTCTTTATGTTAAGCTTATACGTCCCACAATAAAAGCATCAGGAGCTGCGTAGAGAAAGTTACATTTCATTTGAGCGAAAGGAAGCAGCAGGGAGTCAGTCATAGCCCCCATGACAGAACAGACAAAGGATAAAGCGCCACCTACAGAAACTTGAATGGTAAAGGATTGAATTAAATTATTAAGACTGGACACTGGAGGTTGCTGCTAAAAAAAAAACAACCCAGTATCAGAAAACATTAAGATAAATGGAATGACCCAAAAAGAAGAGTAAAATTAAAAAATGGAGTTGGTCTTTTTGTATGTTTTTCTTATTTATTAATTAAATGTCGACAGGAGGATATAATGCATTTGTTGGGGACTATTGGGGACTACTATATCCACTAACAGTGGATTCGTACACATTTGTTGAGTATTTTTTGACAGCAGGATCATGTATGTGGGATTAAATGAAAATAAATTACAGCGTGTGTGTTGATGGTAATAAAGGAACATTTTATGCAGTGGGACAGTGTGGCTCACTGATATGTTTTTAGTGTTTTTTGGACAATAATAGAGCTCTATGGCACTGCATAATAAGATATATCAGGCTTTGGTACTCACACAATAATTGTTTGTACGATCCATTCACTGTTGGTTTGGGCTTTTTAATGGGTTTTATTAACGGGAAGTAAAATGTAAAAAAACACCTTATCTATTAAAGATACAAATGAAAGCTGTATTGCAGTCCCTGTCATCATGACCCATTTCTCTCTGTCTTTGACCACCAGGAGGTGTAATAGCCTACATCAGCTCCTCAAGTTCCAGCTCTAGCCCCGAGTCATGTCACAGTGACTCCTCCAACGGCAGCTACCAGTCGTCATCCCCGCCTCGCGGATCCTCGCCCAGCTGCCACCAGCAGGGTCAGCCTTCTGACCCCGCCCTTCCCACCGCCAGCCAAAACCTTCCAGGGACTCAGAAAAGTGGACGCGCCTCCTCCACTGCAAAATGTGGCATCACAAGTAAGTCAGTTAATCAATCATGTGTCAGGAAGATAGCTGCTTTTTGCCCATTTTAATGAATGTCAAAACAGGGAGGAAACGGTCTCTATTCAAGTTGATGAAGGTTCTCAGCCATCCAGGTTGCCTACGATACAGCACCTAGAGCCTCTATTCAACACTGCTTTAACTGACGATGACTTTCAAGTCCTCATCATCGTCCCTTTTGAGGCACTGCAAGTTGATGTAAACATTTACTGAATTGAATTGCTAAAACCACCAAATTCACAGAAAAAACTCTAAATATAATTCCCTACAAGTTACATTTAGGGAATGGTTGGTGGTATCAAAAATAACATTGTTTAGGTAAGGCATTAAAATATACAAAATCACTGTTGTGTTCAGACAAATTTAAAGAATATGTTTTTGTATCTATCAGAAATCAATGGCCTGGTGCTACTTTGTAAGGTGTGCGGAGACGTTGCCTCTGGGTTCCACTATGGCGTCCATGCCTGCGAGGGCTGCAAGGTGAGAAAGGCACACAAACACACACACACACATGCGCACATCAAACACTGAATGAGAATCACAGTGGTGGGTGTAGCAATGACTTTGGGCTGCAGTTGAAGTGGGTCACTGCTAGTGCAGCCATCTGTACAGCTCCGTCCAGAGACCGAAGGAAACTAGTTCAGGCTCCCCATATTTAAATCAGCTCCCCCGATCACTGCTGTGTGGCCTAGTTAACTGTGGGGAGCCAACACACCACAGCATGCCTTAGAGGGGAAACACAAACCAAACACACACACACACACACACACACACACACACACACACACACGTTTTAGACTGATATGCTGATGAGCTCACATTATACAGTTTTACTGCAACTAAAGATCGAAATAATTGTAAATAATGTATTTTATTTATTGAACATTAAAAGGCTAAAATAAAATGGTGATTATCAGAATTAAAATAAACCCTATGTCGGTCTAACAGGGCTTCTTCAGGCGTAGCATCCAGCAGAACATCCAATATAAGAAGTGCCTTAAGAACGAGAGCTGCCCAATCATGAGGATCAACAGGAACCGCTGCCAGCAGTGCCGCTTCAAGAAATGCCTGATGGTGGGCATGTCAAGAGACTGTGAGTAAACATAGTATTCACTGTCAGCTTCGATAGAGCAGCACTCATTGATTCAGTCTGTCAAGAGCAGGGATTAGTCAGATGTGTGTGTGCACTATGTGAATTAACATAGAAACATTGTACCATTGATGTCTTCATCAGTAAAACCAGTAAGGCCAGTTTCATTCAGGGAAAATGTCTATTCCTGCTAACAGATAGCATTACATGTGCTGCAGACATTTAGAAGTATGGGTCATTTACTTAACAATGTAATCAGCACATAGAAATATACTTTAAGTAAACAACTACAGATATTTTGCAAATTGTTTATAATTACCAAACACTCACACCAACACTGTATTTAATGGATTGCTTCAGTAGTTCATAAAGATAGAGGATATGGAGAATCAAAGTATTCAAAATTAAATAAGCAAATAAGAAGTTTATACCTAATGAGTAAAAACTGACCACACAACTGACATTACTGTCTAACTTATAAGTCAGCACTAAAAAAAAAAGGTGAATCATTCTGAAATGATTGTCTCCTCCCTGTTCAGCTGTACGTTTCGGCCGCATTCCCAAGCGGGAGAAACAGCGCATGCTGCTGGAGATGCAGAGTGCCATGAACAACATGATGAACAACAACCAGCTGCACAGCAGCCAGACGCTACCTATCGGCAAACCTCTGCCAACCATTGCCACAGAACCTACCTCTGAGGACACCGGCCCCGCCCCTTCCTGCTCACCATCCAGCCAATCGGACTCCAGCTCTGACCCTGAACCCACCGTCGCCATGGACACCGGCTCCAGCTCGGCCTCGCCCAGTGCGTCAGACAGCGGGGAGGAGGAGGTGATCGGCTCAGTGACCAGGGCCCACCAGGAGACGTTCATGTACAACCAGGAGCAGAGCAGCCTGATGCCTGAGGCCCCGCCTAACACAGGATCCCTGAACAGTGGCTCTGCCCAAAACACCAAAACCCACAGGATGGAGGAGGGGCAGGATGCCTGGAACCACCACAACAACCTGGTTACCATGGCAGGACAGGACCCCCCCACCAGCCTGGGACCCCAAGGTGAGGAAGACACCACAGCCAACCACTGCCCCTTCCGACTGTCCAGGAGTGCTGCCACCAGCCACTGTCCAGCCTACAACCATGGAGCTGTCCGAGCTCCATCCACAGAGGGCCACAACGGAGACTACAGCGGGCCCCTGTGGAGAGGAGGCAACAGAATGCATCTGGTAAGATAGTCAAAAGTTAATCACAAAGTCAATTTAACATATTTAATTAAGGAATTCAGGCTGATTAAAATACTATTTAGATGTCATTGAGAAGAGAAAAACTCAATTGATTAGAGAAGATAATTAGATAAATAACACTGGACAAAAATGAATAGTAGACAAGGGAAAATATGAATAAAAGTTGTGTTGCAAGGTCAGTGTTGAAATAAGCCAAGACATGAACACAATTTAAGCATTATGACTCTTTTGACCACTTGGGGCAGTAAAGCAAACACATGCAACCCAGTCTCTCCTTTTATATAATCGACGTGGCAAAAGGTCTAGCAAACAGCTGATTGTATACACATCCAGCACACAGAGTATTAGTATTGGTTACCTTGGTTTCTGGAACTTTAGAGAAAAAAATCTATTTTTTTAGCTTCTTAGAGCTGTTCACCAGCTAGTCACCAACTGTATCTGTATGCTGCACGGTGTTGGGCAGAGAGTATCAGTGGGTTTATCAGAGCCTTTTCACTGGACAAAAGCTACCCACAGTCACAGGGGAATTGCTGGAACAGAAAACAAAAGCAAAGATATGAAACAGAATAAAAGGTTCTCCAAAGCTGCGGGGAATTCAACTAGTGGCTGATCAATATCTGTGGCTCCTCTGTGTTGCCCTCAGGTTTGTCCAATGAACACATCTGCTCATGTGGACCCTCGTAAGTCTGGCCATGAGGTGTGGGAGGAGTTCTCTCAAAGCTTCACCCCTGCTGTCAGGGAGGTGGTGGAGTTTGCGAAGAAGATCCCAGGCTTCAGGGACCTGTCCCAGCCCGACCAGGTCAGCCTGCTGAAGGCTGGAACCTTCGAGGTACACTATATTTTCCTAAACAACGTACCATGGCTCTTTGTCAGTTTTCATATAAAGTTGTTGTTATAATGGCTGGTGTCAGACTGACCGAGTGGTGTTTGTGTCTGGCAGGTGTTGGTGGTTCGCTTTGCCTCTCTGTTTGATGTAAGAGACCGCACTATCACCTTTCTGGGTGGGAAGAAATACAGCGTTGACACTTTGAGAGCCATGGGTGCCGGGGACCTCCTCAACTCCATGTTTGACTTCAGCGAGAAGCTCACCAACCTGGGCCTCAGTGAGGAGGAGATGAGTCTCTTCACTGCTGTGGTTCTGGTCTCTGCAGGTGGGTTTGTGTTTACTGTGTGGTTTCTCTGGCTCATTCTTTTCTGATTTGGTCAAAGCACTCCACCATTGTCACAGCAAGTACATGAAACAAAGTACTTTTATTCCAGTATTGTAGTTAAGTACAATTATTAATGTACTTATACTTGAGTATTTTCATTTTCTGCTACTTTAACCTTCAACTCCACTTCATTCTGGAGGCAAATGTTGTACTTTTTACGCATTACTTCCTTCTTCCAGTCTTGATGCTAAGCTCAGCTAATTGTTTGTTGCTGTGGATTCTCATTTAGCAGATAAAATTATACTGATTTTTTTAAATTACTCTGAATAATCAGCATTTTTTTTTTTTCAAGACCCATCACCTCTCATTCTAACATTGTCACCATCCATTCTTCCAGATCGTTCAGGCATCGAGAACGTGAACTCTGTTGAGGCCCTTCAGGAGACGCTTATCCGTGCCCTGCGAAGCCTCATCACCAAGAACCACCCCAACGAGTCGGCCATCTTCACCAAGCTGCTGCTCAAACTGCCCGACTTGCGCTCGCTCAACAACATGCACTCTGAGCAGCTGCTGGCCTTCAAGGTCCATTCCTGAAGATTCCTCTTGTACTTGACACCCCGTCACAAACTATACTAGCCTGTGACAGGGCCTGGAGGCGGCATGGACCATCAGCTCTGCCTCACCAACCACACCTGCACCTCTATGCTTCTCCCAAGAGGCTTTGGGTTTTGTTCCTTCAGTCTTTCAATTGAACTAAGCCCAATCGTGACAATTAAAGGGGGAAGAAGACCATAAAATGTTCTTGTACTGTACTGTAGGGCGCATCTGCCTGTGTGATGGTAATACATACATACAGACACACTGATTAATGTATATGTTTTTTTTGTGTTTGTGTGTAGCATACTGTATGTTTGCAACTGTACAAATGTTAGAAGCACTTTTCTGTATAGTGTAGACTGGTATTTTTGCATTCATAGTGCAATATGTGACTGCTTTTTGATTTGAGCTATATAGTGAGGAGTCGACAAACTTGTGTATATTTTTCAATGGCACACGTAATCTGAATAGGTGCTGTTCTCATGTGATAAGGGTGGAGTTGTAAACGTATAAACCCCTGGACACTGAATGACTGATGAGGTAGAAATCTCTTTAAAAAGCAGATGACAATGAGAAGAATGTGTACGTGAAGCTGAGAGTCCCTGCTTTCCAGTTTGGTCACCACAGAATGTTTCATTTGAACACACCGGGGAAGCAAAATAAGACTACATCTTATTTTGGGTTTTAATGCAGTCGTTTACGTGCTATGCTGTGTTTCTGTCAGTGGTGGGTTATTTTTCTAAATTATTTGGGCATTGTGACAAATCAAATGTATCAGTGTCATTCTGTGGTTTGCTTTTCTGTACATGGATCAGTGGAAATGGAGAAGTACTGAAAGCAAATTCAGGGCTTGTTCAAACATCCTGCAGATACATTTTCCCTTTTCCTATATTTTTCTCCTGAAAGAAAGAAAAAATGTGTTTCTGAGATTCCTGTGTCTGCTGTCCTGTGTCTGAGTTTTCTTCCTGCTCGGCAGTCGATTCAGACACTCATTGCTGTTGGCCACGTTACAGCAGAGAAAACAACTCGCAGTCACCAGTAACTCCCACTTGCTTGAAAAAACTTGTTCTATGTAGTATACAGGCTTTAGAGTGTAGTTAAAGCTGAATAAGCAGGACTATTCCATGTAAAATATGATTGTAATATCACTGAAGTGATTGTAATTTAAAGAAATTAGCTGAGTCGAGGTGACGGCTGAGTCGCTGGTGTTGAGATATTTTTGCGACGCCATCTTTTCGTTCCCCGTCAGTGAATTCAGAATATCTGGCCTTTGAATATCCAGAGCTTCTGTCATTGTGTTAACAGTGCTGAGATGTGGTTCTGTTCTCCTCTGTGAAAGGATGCAGTATGCATAGATTTCTATATAAAGACATACATACTATCATACATACATGACTGTATAGATGAATATATCTATATAAATAAATTTTATAAATGCAATTAATGGTGTGAAGTGGTTATTGAATTTCTCCGGTTCGTGAAGCAGAATTAATCACATCAGTTTTATATTGATTGAAGACAAACTTGCGAATAAACTGTTCTCAACCACAGAACTTCATCTTAACATTTTCACATTTTTATTATTTATTCAATTATAATTATTAGATATTCATCTGTATTTAAAAACATATAATTAAACATTTTGTTAACCTGCCCCCCCTTTTGACAAAACGATGGTGTAACACTGCTGTACAACCAGACTACACAACAGCTTGCTGCTTCAGGCTTGAGACTCCTCAATTAATCCGCAACACTGCGCCATAAAAAAACAAAAAGAAAACATGACATGGATAGACCTTGATAAGTGAGAATCCAACCCTGTGACAGGCTTTAAGAGTAACTATCATAACAATTTAGAAACAGACAGTTTTCTCACTGATGGTTTTGTAACAGGGAAGACCTGTATCATTCACACTCAACTCAACTACACAGTATTGGGCACTGAGGGGGAGATGTTTTGTGTGTGTCGGGGGTAGAGGATCTCACTTTTGCTGTGAGCCAATGGCTGTGTTAGGTGTTGATTGAGGGCAGGTGTGTCTGATTACCTCCACTTAAAAGTTTATTTAGGCCCACATGCAGGAAACACCGGCTCTGTATCCTTCGAAGGACGCGGCCTCTGCGGTCTTCGAAGGCAAGTCCTTCGGAGAGACCTGCGAAGACCGCGTCAACTGTTGTTAAATGGGACAGTCTAGCCTTCGGAGCATTTCCTGGTTGCGTCACCAGATGTCCTCCCCCCCCCCGTACCTGTACGTCACTATTTATGCAGACCAGGCCCGCGAAAGTGTAGAAGAGCAAAGGCAGGAACACACTGGCCCGAACATCGGACATCTGAAACATTTGGGGAGTCTCGGACGAGTTCGGGAACAAATCTGTTCAGTGTGTTCAGCTGTGTTGGAAGCTTTTGGAACTGCGCAGACAGTGTCTGGTCAGATTCAACTTGCAAAGTCTGAGAGAGTTGGCGGTCTGAGGATTGGATGCCATCAGATACTCTGATTGGTTGTGTGCTAGCTGTTCTGCACCCAAGGAGACTTAACAAAGTGGAACAAACAAGACAAATAATGGAGCGCAAGTTTGCCAAGAGTAAGTTTGCCATGTTTGAGCTACAGCAGATCCTGATTTTCTATTTAATTTTCCTACTCTTGGAGGGAGAAGAGAAGCGGCGCCGCCAGCGGAAGGTTTATCTCTGGTTGAGAGAGGACCATGGAGAGGTAAACCTGTTACTGAACCCACAGTAATGTTGTCACTATTATTATTATTAGCTAGCTAACAGTTTGGGGTAATTAACATACCGATACATTACGTTAATGCTAGACATATACACTGCTGATTGCCACATATGGTTTGATTTTAATTGTAAAGGCATTATTCCTTTTTAAAGTGTTTGGTAGATAGTTTTGTTTGTTGTAATGATTTATTATTATTATTATTATAATTATATTTTGGAATTATAATTCTTGCCTCTTTCTTAAAAAATTCTTAGTGACATGGCAGCCGTCGATCGAGTCGGCCCTGCAAACCCAGTTGATGGACGATGTGTTGGACAGTGGAGACTAGAGCACCAAACACCCTGAGTACCGACCCAGAAGATGTCCCACTGACACCAGGGTCTTTACTGCAGCATCCCATCCAGCCCAGCAGCCCTGCAGGGACTCCTGCTCAGCCTGTTACTGTACATCATTTGTAACTGTTTTAATATTGTTTTTAATAATAACTGTTTCTGTTAATAGTTAATAATAATCTGTAAATAGTTATTTATGCTGTAATTTTGTAAATAGTTGTAAATGTTAAGACCTTAATAATAAAAGAAAAAATTAAATCCCTTGTTGTCCCTGAAAGTAGCACTTGATGCTGTTTGCTAACCCTGTTATAAATTGTACTTAAGTTGTAAATACTAAATAGAATAGACAACGTGTAACAATAGAACAATATTTTATTTCATGAATTATATGAAATAAACAATTATGAACAAATAATTTAAAAACAACTCATACTCAACTTCCCCTTCAGGCCCATTTTTTCCAGAATTGTTCTAAACACAGAGAGAAGCAAGAGAAAAATTAAACACAAGATCACATTAACACAGGGATGCAAAGATTTGTGACATCAGGACTGACAAATGGGCTATTTATTATTTATTATTGCCTTACTTCCATCCAGCCGCGGCAGAATGTTTCACCCCTGTGAACAAATGTTCGTTCTGACCTCGGACAGTGATGAAGCTCTCTGTTTGCTCCTTGCTCCCGAAAACAACAACAAAATTAAATGTAAAAGACGTTTTGTGTTATGTCAACAGACAAAAGGGTTCTAATATAGCAAAAATCTAACCATAATAAGGATAATCATAAACTTAGCTCTTTATTCAAATCAAACATTTAAGACATTAGACAGTTTTACAGCCTGGAAATAAAGCAGGGATCACAGCCTGATCTAAATCTGTTCATCTTGGTCCGTTTATGTACATGAAGTAATAAATACCGTATTTTCTGCACTATAAGGCGCACCGGATTATAAGGCGCACCTTCAATGAATGGCCTATTTTAAAACTTTGTTCATATATAAGGCGCACCGCATTATAAGGCGCATAGAATAGACGCTACAGTAGAGGCTGGGGTTACGTTATGCATCCATTAGATGGAGCTGCGCTAAAGGGAATGTCAACAAAACAGTCAGATAGGTCAGTCAAACTTTATTAATAGATTACAAACCAGCATTCTGACAACTCCGTTGTCAGTCGGATGCCCGACGGAGCCGGGCATCCAACATGCCCGGCTCCGTCTCGTCGAAGTCGCCATTAATCGAGTCAGTGTCGCTGCTGTTGTCTAGCAGTTCAGTGACAATTCCTGCCTTCCTGAAAGCTCGGACCACAGTTGAGACTGATATATCAGCCTCGCGCAGTCATATATCCCAGCATGCACCGCGCGCTTCTTCTTCTACGGGGGAAAATGAAGTCGGCGGCTGCTTACCGTAGTTGCGAGACCTGTTGTGGCTCAATATTGGTCCATATATAAGGCGCACCGGATTATAAGGCGCACTGTCAGCTTTTGAGAAAATTGGAGGTTTTTAGGTGCACCTTATAGTGCGGAAAATACGGTAGTCTATAACATCTCAACAGTCACAATAAGATATAAGATATAAGTCAACCTCTGAACGTCTAACATTTGAAAGTGAAGGCTTTTAAGGCTTTACTTCCAAAGGCATCAAGCTAAGCATTACCAACGTCACATATTTTACACTTGAAGTTTAACATATCTGCCGTTGGATGTTCAAATGAGTAAAAACTGAGTAGAAACCCAATACTTACATTTAAATGCGAGATCTGCGCCAGTTGAGGTCGCCACCTTTCTTTTTCGGGTGTGCAAAGAATCTTGGGATATGTGAGGGCGCGAAGGATAGTAGGATAGTAATAGTAATTTTTAGGGCACCTCTGATCAGTTCTTTGATGCACATCAAGAACCTCATGAAGATATCAGCTCTTTTGCACTAAGACTACAAGAACAACTGGTCAGATTAAAGAGGTGGTTATGCCAGTTTCTTCTCTCTTCACTCAGGGTAATTGCATTTGCAAGCAGGAGCTTGAGCCCCACAGAGAAAAATGATTAAAAAAAATGATAGCTCCCTCAACTTGAATTTTTGGCCCTTACGTGGGCAGTGACAAAAAGTTTGCAGAGTATCTACATTGTGCTCAATTTGTTGTATATACAGACACTAATCCCTTAGTGCACTTGAGCTCAGCCAAACTTGGTAGTTTGGAGCAGAGATGGGCAGCATGACTGGCTAGCTTCCAGTTTGAAATAAAGTATAGGCCAGGACATATTAACCAGAGTGCAGATACATTATCTTGATTCCCATCAGGTGCAGCAACGTTGGATGTAGAGGAAGAAAGTGAAGGTGTGGAAATCCCGTCATTTGCACATGTCAGAGCATGTGTGGCCAGAGCAATGTGTGTGGGAGCAGGGAAGGCCAACCAGGAGAATCCTCCAAATACAACACTTGAAGTACCCTTGTATCCTGGGCACACCACCATCTCAGTGGTCTAGCCTACTGGGGGAAGATCCAACCTTGAGCAGAGTGTTCTGGTATCTCCAAAGAGGCCATTGACCCAACAAGCAGGAGAGACAATGGGAATCCAAACTTGTATTGTGTATCCTGCGATACTGGGAACGACTCTCTCTGATTGAAGGAGTACTGTGCCGCACAGTACGGGACCCTAAGGAAGTTGACCCAGTGACTCAACTTCTGGTCCCTGAGGGTGAGCAGCATTCTGTATGGCAGTGATATCATGAATATGCAAGGCACTGAGGCCCAGAAAATACTGTTTCATTAATCCAAAAGAGATTATTTGGCCGAAATTAAGTACAGACATCACAAACTGGTGTGCTCAATGTCAGAATTGTATTCTTCGGCTGCTACTGCTAAACACGCTCCTTTGATCCCTATTAAGACATCGGCACCCATGGAACTGCAGACTTTCTGTCTATAGGTCATCCAGAAGACTCGTACCATAATGTGCTGGTCATGGTGGACCACTTCACAAAGTTTGCCTGGGCAGCAGTCACTAAAGACCAAACTGCAGTAACAACAGCTAAGGTACTATGGAGCAAGGTAATTCAACCCTTTGGTGTTCCCAAGTGATTGATGTCAGACCAAGGTCCCAATTTTGAATCTCATCTGATGCATGAACTATGTGAGTTGTATGGCATGACAGAGAATCATACTACACCCTATCATCCAGCAGGAAAAGGCACCTGCGAGAGATTTAATTGGACTCTGTTAGAGTTGCTGGGCACCCTGAGTGAAGAGAGAAGAAACTGGCATAACCACCTGCCTGAGATGGTTCAGGTATATAATAACACTCTACACAGTTCAACAGGATATTCACCCCATTATCTGATGTTTGGAAGACATGGATTCCTTCCCCATGACCGCAGAGGTAAGCTGGCTGATAGGTGGGAAAGGCAGCCTTACATCCTAGTAAAACAACCAGATTTTGAACTACCAGTATGTTATTAGGCGAGAGTTGGGAGATTTTGAAAAAGTTTTACATTGCAACTTATTGAGGCCCTGTTCGCTACCACTGCCACCAGAGGAACAGAGCTTTAGTCAGCTCGTTGATACCCCTGACCAGAAGGTTTATAAGCCTTTACACTCCTTGCTAGAGACGTGTAGAGCCCCTGTAAATCCACCCTGGGTTGGGTTTTGGGTCCCTGCAGGAGCTGTTCTAGAAGATAAGCCGGATGCAGGAGAGATGACTCGCATCCACACATAACCCAGACGGTCAACAAGGACAACAAAGGGACTACATCCACAGAGATATTGAGATCTACATCGAGATCGGCAGTGACATCGTAGTGTGGCCATTAGGACAATGACCATTTCAGCAGGGAGGGGTGTAACAGGGTAGACCTGTATCATTCACACTCAACTCAACTACACAGTATTGAGCACTGAGGGGGAGATGTTTTGTGTGTATGTGGGGGGTAGAGGATCTCACTTTTGCTGTGAGCCAATGGCTGTGTTAGGTGTTGATTGAGGACAGGTGTGTCTGATTACCTCCACTGAAAAATCTATTTAGGCCCACATGCAGGAGACACTGTCTCTCTCATCTGTTCTGCGTCCTGTGTGCAGGTATAGTATGTGTATAGCATACAGTTAATAGTTAGCATCTTAAACCTCTCTTTCATCTGTCTGCTCCAGACACTGCAGTCTTAAGACTGAGTTAGGCTTCCTGAGGCTGAAGGTGCTGAAGCCTAATCCCCTTGATGGGTCAAAAGACAGCCATCAGGTCAGAGACTGAGAAATCGGATCAATCTAGGAAGCAACCAGTCTAGGAAGCAACCAACCTGCGGCGCGGCTGACCTTGGCCTTTGACTCTTTCTCCTCTTTTTAATCCTGGACACTGATCATTTTAGATTCTCACTTGGATTTTAATATATTTTATGATTATAAATAAAGTGAGCTTTTAAACTTTAATTGTGGTGTAGTCTTTTGCCTGTTACTTAGACTGGTTGGTCAAATCTAGAATCTGTTATAGTTTTGTTTGCTTATGTAGGTCATATAGAGGCATCAGTGTTAATCTGAAACTGTTTCACAACTAGTTAAAATCCATGGACTCTTTTCTCATTCATTCTCCAACATCTGCAGAACACAATACTGTTTTTAAAACAGTTTAAACACATTCATGACAGTATGATGGCAAATTTTACATTTTCTGAACTACCAAAGAAAAATCTTTGCACATGTTGATAATGATGATTATTGCAACCATGGAATTTCAGAAGGCCTACTGCGCAATACTTATACTGCAGCACATCTGTCACTGAAGTAAGAAGAAAATTATACTGTACATTCTATGAAATAAAGATGACTCACATTTGGATATTTGGTCAAAAACGACTGGACTGGAAAAAAAAAACATTGGATTTCATATTGTCTGTTGCATGCAGGTAGAGCAGAAACATGTAAATGACTGTACTGCAGTTTATGTCATGCCAACTGTTACAGTAGTATTTGAAAGCTGTTGCACTATGGTTGACTATGATCCTCTTGGTTATAAATCACTTTAGATATTGAGTTTAGTCATGTTTGGATAGCACTGTATGTAAACATTTAAAAAAAAAAATGTATAGTTGGTTTTTACTGTAATGAAACAAAATGTAGTTTTGAACACAAGATTCATATTCAATATAGGTGTGTTGCTGTGTAAAGAGTTCAGAATAAGTTTAGTTGAATCCTTGTTAGCAGTAGCAATAACTGTATGATTTATTCCAACTTCATTGATATAAGTTAATCATTTTTTCTCTCTGAGTGTGTGTGTGTGTAGGTGTGTGTGTGTGTGTGTGTGTGTGTGTGTGTGTGTGTGTGTGTGTGTGTGTGTGTTGGTTGAGACAAAAGGACAGCTACAAAAACAGAAAACCCTGAAAGAAATGTCTATCAACTGGGAAGAAGAAACAAAAGGAGAGCAAGAGACTTGGAGGAAGTAGAGCGCTAAAGCAAATCTCAGCACCTCAAAGACTGCAACTCAGGTGAGAAATAATATGAAGAGGAGGAGGAAGAACGACCCTCAAACAGATTATGAGGATCTGGAAATGGCACATATAATCAAAGAGGCGAAGTTTCCAACTGAGCTACAGAGGGAGAATAACGAAAACAAGCGTCTTCAAGAAGAACAGGATAGGATCAATGTGTCACACAATGATCAATGATCACAATGATCACATCAGCCTCAGGTATGAAACTGATGACATTAATGAACAACTTGAGGGCTGAGCAGAACGCCCTCCTCCACAGGATGACTGAGGAACTCAATAATCTGCAGCAAAATGTCTTGGAGAAGGAGGGATATTATGAGAGACAGCTGGAGGAGCTGAAAACACAGCTTAATGTTCAGATCTCACTCAACCTTCAGCTCTCAATGGTGCTTAAGGTTGAGAGAGAAGACTCAGATGGGGAGATAGGGACAAATGTGAGAAAGAGTCATACAAGCAGCAGGAGTCCACCCTCCATCACTCCCTGAGGAGAAGCTGCCCAAGCAGCAGGAGTCCATTCCTACTGCACCTGAAACCTGAACCTCTTTTACTGTGGTTTGCACATTTTGGTTTGGTTTGTTTGCTATGACTAGCAAAAAAATGCCTACTTTGATGAAGGTTCTATTTAATGACATGTGATTGATGTTAAAAATATTTACAAATATTTATGTCATGTGAAGGCGGGCATGGTGGGGTGTCTCACTGTCACCTCCCCCAGTAGCACACACATATCTTGCAGACATTGTCATAGTATGGGAAGTTAATTTGGAAGGCGAGATGTCGACCCCTCAAGTGGTATTTAATTTTTTGCACATTGTCAACATGGCCTGTGAAATATCCCAGCCAACAGGGACATAAAGTTAATTTAATAACTAAAAGTAATTTGTAAAAAGCTATGCCAGCTCTGTGAACATGTCAAACCCACCAAGAAGGAGAAGGCTAATATGTTGGTGGAAAGTTAAGTTTATCATGTTATCTGGCTTAATTTACTGTGTTTGAAAGCTAACATTAGCTTAATATTACAGCTGAAGCTGATGAGAATGTCATTACCTTTGATGTAATTAATTTACAATTGGTCACTTAGAAACAGGTTTGAACTAGAGACCATCTTGCGATGGGATCACACCAACCACGATGCCTGTCAAGAGTAAGTCTAATCATTAGTTGTTACTGATACATTACTACATGAGACCACACACATCTTTGAACTCTGCTTTCATTTTTATCTCAGCTACACACCTGTAAAGTTTCATGACTGTATCTCGCATGGTTGTGACGCTATCACACTGACAAAATCTGTCAACAGACAGACAGACAGGCATACAGCTTCACTAGACTGGACAGGAATGATTGGAACTAGGTTACAATGATCTGCAACTTAAAACAAATGCAAGCTAGGGGCGTAAAGTGGGGGGCCAATGACCCCTTTTCTACTTACTACCTCCTTACTTCCTGCCCCCTTGCTCTTTGAACTTGGCCTTTATTTCAATCTCAACAAAACACGTGTAAAGTTCTGTGACGATATCATGCACAGTTGTAATGCAGTGTTTCTGATATTCTGAAATTACAGTAGACCTGGGCGATACTGCTGAAAATCTTTTATTATAGTGAAGTTTCCTATCAATCGCTATAGATGATTGATACATTTTAATGATCACTAAACAGTAGGCGTAGAAAGGTTGATGTTTTTTATTCACAATTTAATTTCCATCAGCACACATTCTCTCTGATTTGTCTGTCCCTTAATGAGCAGGACATTTTTAAAATTATTGAACAGATTTCAATTTAATTTGGTGGAATGTAGGCCAGTGACAAGGGAGTGGTTATTGGCATGCGTACGGAATGCAATAGCACCATTGTTTTGTCCCACTCCATGTACAACAGTATAGACTGATCAGCCACAACATTAAAACCACTGACAGGTGACGTGAATAACTTTGATCATCTCATCACAATGCGATGTTCTGCTGGGAAACCTTGGGTGCTGGCATTCATGTGAACCACCACCCATCCAAACACTGTTGTGGACCAAGTACACCCCCTCATCACAACAACATTACCCGATGGCAGTGGCCCCCCAGCAGGACAATGTGCCCTGACACACCGCAAACACTGCTCAGGAACAGCTCCAGGAACACAATAAAGGGCCCAAGGTGTTGACCGGGCCTCCAAATTCCCCAGATCCCAATCTGATGGAGCATCTGTAAGACGTGCTGAGCAGGTCTGATGCATGGAGGCGACACCCCCCAATATACAGGACCCAGAGGATCCACTATAAAACGCCCTGGTGCCAGACACCACAGGACACCCTCAGAGGTCTTGAGTCCATGTCTTGACAGGTCAGAGCTGTTTTGGCTGCACAAGGGGAACCTTCACAATATTAGGCAAGTGGTCATAATGTTATGCCTGATTGGTGTATATTAATATATACATATTCTGTTTCTGACATTAATATATAAGAAACCAACAAGCCATTTTATACTTACTGGAAATAATGCAATAAGTTCAGTCAACCCAGCTGTTACTTTAAAGAGCCACTGGTAATCAAAGAGAAAGACAAATACTAATGCTACTGAGAAATAAAGCATAGTATGTACTGTAGTTAGGAATGTGCGATATGTTATCGTTAACGATATATCGTCAAAAACATTCCCCACGGTGAGAATATGTCATCACACGATAAAAAACGATAAATTCCCGTATGTAAGCGCGCGACACACTCGCAGCCCAACACGTATAATATTGACACCAATGGCGGAAGGCGGAGCAGATACGCCGGGCAGCGAGGAGCGCGTTCCTCAACAAGGCTCCACCTCCATTATCTGGACACCGCACGACATTATTTTCATTATTTTATTAACTTCACAGTCCGTCTAACATCACATTCATGCAGCACACAGACGAGGTTGTACACATGACGTTGCTCGGCAGCTCCGCTCGTCTGTGTTGCCTCAGTCTCCGCTGCCTCACGTGGGTGGCAAGCTAGCAGGTGAGGTCAGATTTGTTGTCGTTCGCCGCTCAGGACGGCTTTGCTCGCTTGTGTCGCATTTTCGTAGCAAACAACATAAGCTAACGCTAGCTGAATTGATAGGTCAAGGGTCAATAGCGCGTGCAATAGGTCAAGCTGATAGTGAAGTTTTAGAGCGCCCTCTGCTGGATCACAAGGCAAACTACTTCAAACGGTCTAATAGACTGTACATTTTGATTTCGAACAGGTCATTACATTCGAATAAGAACTCCCCCCCACTTTCGAACGAAATTTCGAATAAAAAATGACAGCCCTAACAAATGAACGAATGAAAAACAACAAACATTTTTGCAGTACAGGTGTACTGCTTGAACTTAATTGATGTAGTTTAGTAGCCTTTATTATTATTTTGGTGATAGATTTATAGTCAAAATGATTAGGCTGAATTGGTGTTTATTTATCGCCATTTTTATCGTTACTGTGATAAATACCAGAAATTATCGGGATACATTTTTTAGTCCATATCGCCCATCCCTAACTGTAGTATGTACTTTGTATGTAGTATGGAATAGTATGTAATCCTGGACTCCTTTTTGGAGTCCAAACAGTGTTTGTTTTAAAATGAGCAGGACTCATGGTGGTCATGAGTATCACCACACAGTGACAGGATTGTGCAGCCTTAGCTGAAGCTGACATGATTTGGATATATGATTAACGATCCTAATAATGATGATTAATGGTTGATGTTTAATATGATTATGTCATTCACAATAATGTGCCCTGTCCAAACAGGCTAACAAGACACCATTATTAGCAGGAAAAAAAGGTCTTCACTTCCTGCTGCATCCTACTGATTGACTGATTCTTTTTATTTTTTTGTTAAAGACAAAGCTGTTTCACAACAAACTATTTAGAACTGTTTAATACTGAAAATAAATATCCGGGGATGTTACATGACAAAAGAAAAGCAAAAATAGACTGAATTTCCTGCAAAATATTTTTTGTGTTGTGATGTTGAAGTTGTGATGGAAACTTCAGGTGTGATAACAGGAGATTTATAAAGGAAAAGGTGTGCAGTAAATTTAATTCATCTAAATGTGTGACAACTCAAAGCTCAACAGTGTGGCCGTGGTAGTGTCACTATCCATCAGCAGGTGGCAACAAGCAGCTTCTTCTTCTCTCTCTGTCCACTCATTGCCACTCCCTGCAGCCAGGGACTCAAACACCATCTGCAGCCTGCTCATGTCCCCTCTGGAAACCAAATAAGAAGTGATTTCAGTTGTTGTCCATTAATGTTTTATTTTATAATCATAGTCTAAAACTATCTAGATACTCATATTGTACAAGTTCAGTTCATCATTGTCTTCTTATATACTCTCATATTGTTAGGATCTGCAGATTCTGTCAATAATGTCATTTGTACAAATATGGTAGAAGACCAGGATGTGGGAATATATAATTACTTAAAGCTTTCATACTATGGGATTTTATTTTTTTCCCCAAATTGTTAACTATACATAATCAAATTTTTCATAAAATCAATATTTAGATTTGTTTTGGCTAGAGTGATTACATTAACCTGTCGAGTGAAAGAAGAATCCAAACCTACAGACACACTTTGGCCACTAGTTGGAACATGTTTTTATGACTTTTATTCAATTTTGCACTAAATGACACAAATGCAGCATACAGCATATTATACACATGATACACATTGCTGCTTAAGGTTTCACATATTCTACTGTTTAGCCAGAAACAATGCAAAAGATGAAGTCCATGTAAGCAAACCTGGATATGAACAGGATTGCAGGATTTATTCTTTCAAAACTAGCCCTAGCATTGCACATGTTTGTTGGGATCAAGGATACACACAATACATTTGGTCAGTAACATGTTAGGGGTTACTTTCTCTTTTGTTTTCACACAAATGCAACAGTCTTTGTAGGCTTTGAGAAATTTAAACTGCTTTGTACGAAATGTGTTTGAGTACATCTAGAGGGAAAAGTGTAAATTAAATACAAAAAGTGAATTGCTGTTTTACAGAGGAAAAATAGAAGCTTTAACACCTCCACTCCCCTGGCCAATCACTGTAACAACTGAACGCTTTGTTATGTAATATGGGTGACATTGTTAGACTGTCAGGTTGTCTGCTTCAGAAAGTTTAAGAAAGTTGTATGACACAGCCCCAATTCTGCCTTTAAAAACGTTGGTTTCAGATGTTGTCAGACAAGGCAACAAACACTTTGTCTGAGGCTTATTGAGGCCTTTTGGTATACCTCATTTGAATGAATAGAACCTTTGTAACAGCTTATCAGTAAGCAGTGTTGTGAAGGATTCTTAAGAAATAATGTAACTTTTTAAATGGGAAAACATTCCCATCCTGACTCTCTGGAGATACAGCAGATAGTCAAGGCCTAAATAAAGAAATTAGGACATATGTCTGAAAAACAACTAAAACAATAAAGAACAAATTTCAAATGAAATTATGGTCAATTATTTCTTTTAAAATGCCCTGATAGTCTACTGTGCAGAAATCAAAGGCCATGAAAAATAGTAATTTAGCACTTTTAAATTAATGTCATTTGCAAGCTATTCAAGAACAATTGACTGAATATTAAATTGTAACAAAAATAAAAACACAAAATCAACTTCTCTCAAAACCATCTTTATTTTCAAGAGCCAATTCACAGTAGCTGCAATTATCATCAATCATGAGCTTAAAATCCTTTCCTCTTGGGCTCCTCCACGCTCATGTCAAAGCACTGTCCAGAGCTGGACAATGGATTACTGGATAATGTTTCCAGTAAAATGCAGAGTGCAAGGCAGCATCTCATTCTGGTTTGCTGCCACAGATTCACTCCTACACTTAGACACTTAATCTCCCTTTCTGTCTGTGACGGTTTTCCAGTATGTGTTGAACAGATGATCTGAACAAGAAGACACTCAAACACACAAGGAGAGAAATCTGTGTTGATGGTGGATGACTTTTTCTCGGATGCTGGTTATACTTTGACCAAGAAGTTGTCCTTACATGTGTTCATGTGTAGCTATGCTGCTTTGTACTGACAGTGAGGTCCAGCTACAGATATAATAGTTTTTTTTTTTTAATTGTAGAACTAATGCACTAATTGAAGTGTCTTTTTATGATTCATAATGTCTTGCTCATTGTTTTTTTTTGAAGACTTGGAAATGGATTTGAGAGCAAGATACTGTATTTTTTAAACTATGCAAAACAATATCATGTTCATATTATGCTAACAACATCCGTAAAAAAAATCTGCAGTCTGAAAATATACATCCTTTTTTCCTTTGTACTGTAAAATAGCTTTTCTATGGTGCAACTCTTGTTATTGGTTTGTAACTGAGTAACCTTAAGAGTAACAACTCGTGGGAGAGATAACAGCGTACTGGCACCTCTTCAGGAACAGTAAACATTTACTTAAACACCAGTCAGCATTGACTATGTTTACATGCACCAACAACTCTGTGCATATAATATTTCAAGTAATTATGGTTGTGGTGTGTGAGGTGTAAAAATCCAACATATTCTTACAGCCATCAACACCACTTTGTACATATACTACAAAAAAACAAACATTAGTTTCATAGACTACAAAAAGTTTTGCAATGGGCATTTTGATGTAATCTGGTCAAAAATTCATTTTTTATTTTTACTTTAGTTCTTTGTATAATATGTGTATTGTGTTGCAGAAGAAGTTAACATGCTAACCAGCTAGCCCCTATCCACTTTGTGCCATAAGAGGTGATAGTCGACAGTAAACAACATCCACACCTCAGTTTGGGCAGAGCTAGCTGCATGATAACTGAGCTTAGCTACAGTAGCTACAGTTAGCAGCAGTTATCGGTTACTTGGATAATGTGCCCCCTATTTTGGAATATGAATTTTGTAGTTGGCCAATTCTTACTCCTCTAACAAAGACAAAGAGTCAAATGACTTATTGTAATATGAAGGATCATTTGCAGTGATTAAGCATTTTTTCAGTCTCTTTTTAGCTAACTATTTTGGTTTTATAGCCTACAAGTTTACTGTTTATGTTCTATCTCATCAATAGTTTATCTTCTATTCCCATCGATAACTTAACCAGGCAGCTGTTTTCAACATCCATAAAGCTCAGATAAATCAACTATAGCTAACTCCTCTTCCTCAAACAGTGCACAAAGTGAGCAGCTAGCTGGTGAGCATCATCTAGCACAAACAGTAGCAGCTGAAAAGCAAGATATTTATCTCAGAAGTTGTTGATGACCAAGACAGAGACTAAAGGAGAGTGGATATTAGACTTACATTCATCAGGTCACCACAAACACAACTCAAAAATAATGCTAGGTCCACATCTGCAGTTGTGTAAGTGGGCAGTAGCCTAGTTTGCTAACATGTTAACCATATCAACTTTATAAGGCCATAATTCGCTAAATCAGTGTGATTTTCTGCTTGGTATGAAGCTCTGCCATCAAATGGCCAACTAAAACAGATTAATGCAGCTTTGAGGTTAGTGTGAATCATTTTTGTTAATGGTGGGGTCGGATTTTGGTTTTTACTGTGCTATATATAAAAAAAAAACCCTCTGGTTGTGCCAACATCAAATGAAACCTATCAAATTAAAAACACCACATTTATAAGCACCAATTTATAAATATTTAATATTAAACTGAAAAGTCATGATTAAAGAACACTCCTGTAATGTGGTTTATAACCTCATTATGATTGGAAGTCAGATTTTTGTAAATTTGAATCTTCCAAATTTTCATTTTTGTTTTACTTTTGCACATAATGTAGTAGGGAGAACTTTTAGAAAACTTTTGAACTGTACGCTTTGTTATCTCTGTCAAGTAAGATTTGTGACTCTCCTGAAAGACCATTAGCGCTGAAAATTCATACTTTGACTTTCAGAAAACCAGGGCTGGCTGCAAAAAGAGACGTTGTAACCAACTGAGATGAACTTTGACTTAGATCTAACTAAAAGTCACTTTTGACTGAAAATTCTTTCACAAATCTACTCTTGACGATCTATAAACATAGATTAAGACTTTGCTGTCTATCTTAATTTTATGCAGCTAAGCAGGAAGTGGGAGCTATTGGTCCGCTAATCCTTTAGTCAACATGCGCCTTCAGCCTTAGTTCCTCTCTAGTTCACTAGAGGAGACAGATGGACTATTCTGCAAACCTTTATTTGCAAAAGCTAAAGGTAAGCTGCTGAAAGCAATGGAAAGATGTTAAAGATATTGTGCTGAATATACCCTGTACACCACAGGGTCTCATCTTGGGGGATAAACAGTGGAGGAGTTAATGGGGTAGACTGTGATCGCTAATGGCAATAAATGTTTAATGTAAAAGTGGTCACCTCATACAATTCATACCCCGCTCTTTTTTTTAGTTCATTGTTTTAGTTTTAACTATACAGTAGTAGTTTAATGTATAGTTAAGTGTCACCACTCTTGTCAGTACCCATTGTGTGCTACCTGTCAAGTGCCCAACACCCAACAGACAAATTAGTAACTAGCTGGTGAAGAAAGCTGAACATCTAGCAGACAAAGTCAAGGTTGTGTGTCCGTCTGCTTGTTGTGGAGGTGTGCCCTTTAGTGGCAAAAAAGAAAAGAAAAAAGAATCAATTAAATTTTTGAAATGATTCAATTTTTATTTTGTGCAGGTTTCGCAACTCTCACTGTGGCCCTTTACCTGTGCAGGAACCCAGGAATATTTTCCGGAACTCTGGGATTCCAGGAACAAAACTTGCATTTCCTTCCTAGGAACATAGTTCCAGTTTGTGTTAACGGCATCTAAAAAGTTCCCTGGTCCTGAGGTAGCACGTATTAATAATCCAGCAGACCAGACAGTGACATCAGTACTTTAACTCCATAAGGATGGAGTTAAAGTACTGATGTCACTGTCTGGTCAAACAAAAGCCTCCCAACTGCTACAGCACATATATAGCTGTCTGCAAGCAAGCATGGTCACTGGGGCTTAGCCTGGGAACTTCTTTCAGTGTTTTTGATGTTTAAACAAAGTAATGCAGCCGAATTCCTGAGACTAGTCTAAAAGTCTATAAAAATTCAAAAAAGAGGTAAGAGAGTTAGCCTTTAATGTGGTCCTGTACTAAGGTAGAACATCAAACAGTCATGTAGCAGTTAATCACAAAAGACAACCAGATGATGGTGTTACCAACTCATTGTACTTTTAATGCTCTTCAGGTCTAATTAGCTAATTTAATTAGCTGGTCTAATCTTCATAGTTCTTCAGACGCAATGAAAACACAAACGCACCAAAGGGACTTTTAGGTCCTTGTTTAGTTCCTGAGTTAAGTTCCTGGGACTATTTGGTTGAAAAGGGCCAAGGACAAGTCTGAGAGCAGAAGTAAAAGTGACAAAACTCTTTGTTAGTTCATTCATATTTGTGCAGCCAGCCCATGGTTGTTGATAGTTGACCAAATTCCTTTCCCATTTTTTGTTGTTCTTGTCGTTGCCTGTGTCAACTGATGTTTGCACGTCATGTTAGGTCACTTTATCTATCAAGCAGACGTGGGTACTAACTAGTGGGAGATCATTTAGATTTTTACCATATGTATTCTACCAGGACTACTCATTAACTGGTTTATTTGTGGCACCAGGCAGCCTCAGTCACAAGATATCAACAATTTAACATGGCAACGACTTCAACAGGACTATTGACAACAGAGGTGCATGTAAACGTGGCCAATGTTCACTTTTCCAAATGGCTCTAGCTCAGCACGGCCCGGCCTGTCAACCTGGCCGCCTGAGCCTGGGTGCCCATACCCCCATCCATTCTCTCCCTCTGATTGTCTGTGCATTTATTTTTGAGTCTGTACAGTTTTGTGAGGTGTGTGTGTGAGGTCCGGGTCATTCAAACACTGCAGCAAGTCTATTGCTTTGATAAAAGGCATCACTTCACAGAAAAGAGAAAAAAACACAAGCTGCTTTGAGGAGTAGTGTGAAGCTTGTAAAAGCGAGATATACAAAGCAAATGTTTGTCACATTGCAAACGACAATACCATATAGAGGCTTTTAGAACGAAAACAGAAAGAGAACATAGCGTCTGAAATAAAAGAAAGGAAAGAGCGCTACGTTTTCACAATCTCACCAGCTTTCTCAGTGTACCTCGCTGATGGATGATGAATCATACTGTGTCTGGGTCTCCACATCCCACCAGTTGGTCACAGTGGTGGGGTCTGACCCATATCTTATCCAGGCACATGCATATATGCATATATGTGCATGTGTACAGTTTGCGTACAGGTATACTGTATGTACTGTATATGTGCATGTTTGTGTGTTAGTGTATATGCATGCCATCATAAGAGGGTGGTGGGCTGTTATACAAACAGACAATGTTCCTATCTGCATGTTAATAACAATACAGTTCAATCACCAATTTCCTCAACCCACCATAGCACCATGATGTCACTGTTTTAACATACAGTCTCCCATTTTCAGGGAGTTGTAAAAATAAAAAACCCAAACACAACGCTTGTGGGACTAGTGCGGCAACAAATCCGAGATGAACATTTCAAACTCATAATGGTTGTATTGTAGAAGCTGCTAACATGGACTAACACAAGAGTCAGGGACTCAGTGTGAGTGGCATGCACTAACTTGCATAACCAGTCAAGTCTTGGTATCACTATGAAAGCCCAGCAGGGATTCAATAAGGAGGGCATCATTCACTTGGTTTTGGCACAGCATGTGGCATTAATACACAAAAACAAGTACTATATGATTGTCTTTTCCTGACATCAGTGTCATTATGTGCTTTAGTTAGTCCTGACCGGTCTCTGGCAATGATGGACAAGCTCGTTTTCATGCTACTGCCGCGTTCCTTTCAATGCTGGAAATCTGAATTACTAGCAGGTAGGTTCGAAGTACAACCTTTGTGTGTTTCTGTGGTCCGGTTTGTAAACAGAAACATGAACACAAAGAAGATTTTCTCTGCGAAGAAAGTTTTTTTTTGTTTTTATGCAGCTAAAACACGTCGACATATTAGAGCCATCAGAGAAGCTACACTTGGCCCGCTCAATGCTTCTGCCATTCCAGGTGCTTGCTTATAAATAACTTATTTCTTTAGAGATGCAACAGGTTTTTTTTGTTATCGATTAATCGGCTGTTTATTTTCTTGGTAAATTGGTTAATTGCTTGTTTTTTATCTGCATTTTTTACAAATTTTGTCTGACCAATCACTCAGAATCTAAAGATATTCAATAAACTATCAAATAAGACAAAAAGGACGATTATTTCTCTGCTAATCATTGAATTTACTGCATTCTTTTATATAAGAAGCTCTAAACAATTAGTTTTATTAGAGGCATAAGAGGTTGGTGAGAAGCTCTATAAACCATGAAGTTTTGGTGAAAAGTAATACACACATGTTAAATCTGTGAGTCATTAAACATATACTATGGCCTCCGTCTCTTTTCTTTTCCGTCTCTGGCAAACATAAACACTTACTAGAATATAATGAAAGCCCTTTATCTCATTCCATGTGAACACACTCCTCAACTTAGCATTGTTAATATTCAAGAAGCAGCCCTTTGAAAATTAAGAATTTGTTAGCCTAATATTTCATGTAGGTCCACAAAGAGTGTGTCACTTCTCAATCATAGTCTAGATTAGGAATTCTTAGTGGATCGCACCTAAACTGTAATGTGGACGTGATCATTTCAGAACTTGAGGAAATCTTGTGATTAAATTAACAGATATTTTAATGGAGTTTGGTTTGATGTTCTGCAATGTGCTTTTTTCTCCAATAAATGCTGATATTCTTGCATAGTTCAGACTTAAGTATTTGATCAACTTTCTTTACTTCACTTGGATGCTTATGTCAAAAGTGGTTTAAAACTCAACTTTTTTTTTCTAAAAATATCACCCCCTTTCATTTTGTGGATAAAATATGCTTGTATTTCTTCTGCTATGGCTGTTGTATGCTGTTGTAATTAACCTGCTAATGTTTCCATGATATTAAGCAATATTTGCTAGGTAGTTAGCTCAGGACATAAAAAGCTTTACTTTACGAAAAAGCAAACTTGGGTGCTGAGGATTTACAATGAGCTTAGCAGTACTTTTGTGCAGTGTTAAGACTGTATATCACTATGCAGATATGGTGTCAAGTAAAGCTTGACACCAAAAATCCTGCAACACAGTTTCTTACCCAGAGTTCTGCCTTGAGATTCTGTTATAAATTCAGATTTTTCCATCATCTCTGGAACGCAGCACGACTACATTGTGATGTGTGGCTACCACGATACTTACAAAGTCTTGTGAGCTTTTGTCCATTACAATAAGAGTTGCTGTTAGTGGGTCAGGTCACAGTATGATGGTGAGAAACTGAACAGTTCAGACACTGACCAGATGGATGACTTGACTAAATGACAGTTAATCTTAACAAACTACTGGGTCCAGTAAAGTCGAGCAGGTGGGAGAAAGGCTAACGGATCACTAATAATGTCTTGTTTTGTGTATCAGGTGAGCAGCCATTTTGAGTTTTTCAACATAAAGGAAGGAAAATACAACATTTGCATGGTTTCTAATGAATGAACAAGTGTTGATAAAATCACCATTATGACAACTGTACAATCATCAACACACAAAAAAGAAAAAAACGTCTATATTAAAATCCGAGGTGAGAGGTTATATCCACAACAATAACAACAACAAAACAAAACAAAAAAAACAAAAAAACAAAAAAAAAGAGAACAAAATACTATTCACATGTACCCGCACTGTAAGGAATGGTTCCATCCAAACTAGACCAGAGAGCTACTCCTAAACTATGGAATGAAGTGACACTCAGTAGTGCTAATAGAAAGTTCATTGTGACGGGCCTTCTGCTGGTTGCACCCCTGAGACCACCAGGGTTCCCAGGCGCTGACGTATGCGCACACATACATGCACGCAAACATACACACATACATTAAAATCCATTGGTCAGTCCTCGAAGACCTCCAGGAAGAGAGGAGGGAATAACTCGGTGGGACACTCCACTTTCATGTGGAGGAATCGGCTGGCGTGGCAGGCGCCGATCATCCGCAGGTCCGTTACCTTCATTAGCAGCTTGGGCCAGAAATGCGCCACTTTGTGTTTGCGGTAATTGATGTAATGTTCAAAGGCCAGCAGAAACTCCTCTTGGCAGCGTTCGATTCGCTCAACACTACTAAGGCCCGACCGATCTGATAACAAGAAGACATTGACAATGCTAATAGTTAGTGTACTGCAGGAATTTCAAGTAGAAATATCTACACTATTTATGTTGAATAAAAGGAAAACTACCATTTATTAGAAATGGTGTTGTCTTTTCATAGCTCAGATGAATAATTAGCCAATCAATTGCTGAAATCTCTGAACATAGTAGGACAAGGTTGAACCAGGAGCTAAATCTGTAAATTATAATGAATGTTTACAACATGCAGCTTGGTCAATAATTCTGCAGTTCCCTTTTCGTTTCCTCTTCCAAATTACTTGAACTAAACTGGTGGTTTGTTTACAACCTGTCCAATCGTCTGGCAGCTGGTACTTGTTGAGTACAACATTATCATAACTAATAGAACTGATGGCCAGAGGAACAGAAAAAAAACTGGTTGTAATAAACCGTTTCTTATAAAGGTGAAGGTGAATGGTAAAATTATCTAACAAGCAGTCCATTTCGAACACCCGTCATTGTTTAATCACTGACTTCCTGCCTCATGTACTCTACTTAACATAGTTGTGCATGTGGGATGTGGGATTATCAGCATTTCAGGTGGGCTAAATTTCACTCGTCCTTCAACTAAAGTGGCTTATCGTCTTGTTTTGCTGTAGTGATCTCACTGTGAGCCCGACATCAACAATAACTGTGGTAATTACAATGTTATATGTGATAGAAATGACTGCCACAACTATAAAAAGTTAGAACAAACCACAATTACCTTAAAAATGCCTGATGCTTTTCAGAATTTTCGACTGAACTGAATTCATATGAAAGTAAAGTTGTTAGAATCCAATAATTTTAAACTTTGATACAATGCTAGTATGAAAAAATTATACTCACTACCGCTTCTGATACCATGGCAACAAGAGAAATAAATAAAAAATGGGATAATTTGTTTCTTTTTTAATTAACAATTTGAACACAGTGCTGGTGCAGAACATGTCACTGAACACACACCAACAATTTTAATTAATGTTGACATGTGCGAAATCAGATTTTAGAACAGTTTCATTTATAGATTTTGTACTTTTGATACTATTGAATACATGCATGTAAACGTGGAAAATTATTGAAGTATCGATACTTTTGACAACCTTATATGAATGCAATCTGTGGTTACAATCACTGGATGTCTCTCAAGTAAATCCACAATGAGCTTTTGTTTCAACTTCAACTTTAGTACAAAGTTGCACAGAAGAAAAAACTGCAGGAAAGGAAATTGTTCTAAATTTGTTCTTAGCTGAAATATAGGAACAAGTAAATGCTGCAACGTTGTGTCCTTAATTATTAGTTCATTAGGTGAGCCAGCAATAATTATGTACCTGCACTATGTTAGCTAGATAGATAAATATCCTGGTTTGTTATTTAGATGAGTATACATGGTGACATGTAACTATTAATTCAACTGGATTAAGCTTTTCTGGTATAAATTACAAATAGTTGTAATTTTTAAATTACTTAATTCTTTGTTTGCCGAAAAAATGGTTAACTTTAGATGTCAATAGCATCACCCTTTAAATTTAGAAATATTCCTTTCAACCTTCTAATCTTGAAAAATGATATTGATTAAATCCCAGTGGCCACTGTAAGTGTGTCACATGACAAGACAGATGGGCAGGCAATCCCCATATCATGACTACATTTACAACACACAGCAGAACATTATTGATCTTCAGTGAGATGCAGAGCATCACACAGAGAAATGGCAGTGGAGCCAAAACCAAGCTAGCTGGACAAAGCTCCTCAGAACAATTATGGTGATTAATTGATGAACTGTAGTTTTTTTTATGGATTTCATGTCAGAAAAATACTGTTCATACAGTCCTAGCAAGAGAGAACAAAGCTAACAGCGCTTTTGAGACAGCGGGACAAGTGACCTTTGTGATTTAAGAATGAGTCTGAAATTTTGGTTCTTTTATTTTTCTTCTTTGTTTCCAAAAATTTACAATTTCCCCCCCAAAATATTCTTATCTGTTGGCAAGTTGTTTTTAAGTCAATGCTAGCCTCTTGGAAGAAAAACCAGATTGCAAACAAATGACATGCAGTTGCAACGAATACATTAATGTGCTAAAATAGGTCAGAACGCCTCTTGGGATGAGAGTCCAGACAGCAGGTGCTTACCGGATGAAAGTAGAATGACAGCCTGTAGAAGAGCCACCTCAGAGTCATCCAAGTTAAAGGACGACAGCGACACGCCAAGGTCAAAGATGGCATCTGAGACTACGCCCAAGCCTCCGTTCTTAAGCTGGCCCCGTGTGACTGCCATCTCACCGTTGAGCGTGAGGGTTTCGCTCTCGGGATCATAGCGAACCGCAGCTCGCAGTGACATGATCTCCATGCAACAACCTTTCAACAGGATGATCTGGTCTTCACAAGGCAGCTGATTAGAAGGAGGAAAAGATACGTTTCGTAAGCTGAAGAAAAGCCATAGCATGCACAACTCTTTAAAAAACAAACAGCTGATTAAAATACGACTCAAACCAGGAGATGACAACAACTTTAAACCTTTCAATGTTAAAATCACCAGTACATTTTATTTCTACTCTGAAAACTAGCATAAATAAGCAGCTAGTTGTTTGCTCGCTAACTTATAGTAGATATCAAGTTAGCCGACCTAATAACATGGTTAATGAGTTAGTATTAGTGGATTGTCTATTTTCTACAGCTTCTTATATTTATAATTTGGAGCAGCTATATCTAGTAAAATAATATTTTTATCTGAATACATACTGATAAATTAGCTCCAGAAGACATTACCATCTTTTTGAGTTGAGTTTTTGAGTTTTTACTGGTATGTGAATTCCTCTGGATTTTCTTGAACTGTGTAGTTTAGCACTTATTGTATGTCAAATTGAGACAGTGTTCAATTCTATCAATTGCTAGTTAATTAATGCTAATTAATGGCTAAGCTGAACATATAATAAATATTTTACTTTGTGATGTATTGTGATATGATAGTAAATACCCATTTTTTACATAAATGCATAACATTTAGATACATTGGTAGAACTTTAGATCCCTTAAATGTGGGTATAAAATAAATGTAAATAAATGTAAAATGTAATGGTGACACTGTTTCTAAATGACCTCAAACATATCTTAGCATATTTGTACACAGTTATGCCGTTGCTGACGTGTCTGTAGTAAGCTAATATCTGCCAAGTTTATTGTTGGCTTTACTGTAAATCTACTGTAATGTCATTGCAGCTTCTAATAAACAAACAGGTGTCCGACCTCCACTGCGGCCTGTCGAAGGAGCATCAAGACCTCGCTACATTTATGTAACTTGTCAAATAAGCAGCTCTACTTACCTCACAAAACATAGGCAGTTTTTTGGCAAAGTCCACCACTCGGGTTATGGCAGGGGTGATAATTTTTGTAAACTGACTGAAGGCTTCTATATCCACTTTGTTTCCTTCGGGGGGATTGACCATGGATGCTTGACCAATTTCCTCAGGCTGAAACGACAAGGGGAGATGGTCAGTGTCTGAACAGTCTCAATGCTGAACAAAAATAAAACAGCAAGCTCGAACTTCTCTATTATTAAAAACAGTCTTGAAAAAAGTTCATAGGTAAGGTGACAAGTGTAAAGCATAAAGGGTCAAATACAAAAATGGAGGAATTTAAAGGTGTGTGAAGTGTCTACTTTTGATTTAGTTGGCAATGTGATGTAAATTTGTAAAAATGGAGATTGATTACTATAGACATGTAGCATTCATATAACAAATGTGTTATGCATGTGAATTACTATAAATGAATATATTCTGAATCGTCAACATTGATATGGGTGATGTTACTATGACAAATGTTTTTGTCTGCAGTGTCTTACCTTAGTTTCCTTCACCCCCGCTGCACTCTGGTCAGAAGTATAGAATAAATTACATGTTATTTCATTAAGAAGCATAGCTTCCTCGACCTGTTGGATAATCAACAGGAATCGTGAAGTTTCAATGAAGAACCCATGTCAAGCCAACTAAAAAGAAAACAAGTTAAACTGAGGACAGATGAAAGAGTGCAGATAGAAAACAGAAATCCAAGATGGGTTTCTATGGCAAGAGTCAGGCTCAGGACCACGACCTCACAGGTCCTCAGAAACACTCGGACGGCCATCAATGACACCGAAATGTATTATTTTAATGGAAATAACGGACGACTATTCACACACAACTGTATGGCTAGTATGGGAAAAAAAACTTGTATTACATTTCTAAAGGCATGAACTTTACTTTACAGCACTGTTTGCCTAGATACCACCAGATAACGTGATGAAAGCAAAAAGTAATGAAATAGATTCCGCTGTATTCAGTTAAAGTGACTTTCTCGAATTAAACGTATGTCCTTTCTCGGTCCTCTCAAAAGTACGCCACAAAATTTCACAACAAATGAGAACCTTAAACATAAACAAATCTACTCTTCTGTCACACCCGTTTAAAAACATATCAGTTAAATTTCACGCGAGTGTTCTTTCTGATCGTGCCACAGAAACCCAAGATAAAGTCAACAGTTGAGACAAACTTTCAATCTGGACAGAGCGATTAGACTTTACAGAAAAGAATAACAAAATTAGTGAGGTGGGAAATCAAAAGCTACAAACAGAAAGAGAGAAGAATGAAACAGCACGAAAAAAGCAAGATATTAGTGTTAGTCATTTAGGATCATTGCTTGGTAAGACATAAAAAAGACAAGAACATGTTCCAATATAAATTAGTGCTGCTGCCTTGAGGAACACACTTTTCTCCATCGTCCAGCTAATTCTCTCCACTCTACAAGGAGATACAAAAAAACACATGGACATATTAACACAGGGAACAGTGGAACAGTGGTTGTGGTGGAGGCACAGGTGGAGGACACAGAGGGAATGATATGGAAGGGGTGTGTGAGGGCTGGGGCGGGGGGAGTGTAGTGGATAAGGCAGGGTAATCAATACAATGAAGGCTGTGGTGAGGAGGGAGGGAGGAGGAGGATATCTCACCAGGAACTTCCGCTTCTGCTTCCAGTGGTTGCCCTGGGCGTTCGTGGCCATATGGGCCTCGGTCACCATACGGATGAGTTCCCACTCCTCCTGTGTGGGCTCCAGTCGGTCCCACACCGTCTTCTGCAGTTCCTCCTTCCGACGACGCTCCCGGTTCTCCTCGATTAGCTTCCGCTTGGCCAGCCTCTTGCTGTTGTCCAACACCACTGCGGGGAGAAGGAAGGGGGCAGGGGCAGAGGAAGAAGAAAAAGCAAGACAATGAGAGTGGACAGGAGGAAGGAGGAAGGAGGAGGAGGAGGACGAGGAGGAGGGGGGGAAAGCATGGAATGATGAATGGTGATACAGTTGAAACTACAGGGCAATACTGCTGAGGAACTGTTCAAACTGAAAAATGTGGTGAACTTCAGTGATATGTGGCACTCTTGAAGCGTAATACTGTAAGTACATTATAAGTACATGAGAGTTATGCATGTAGCTCTTTAGTGTGGGTTTAAATTGTTGTATTTTTGCCTCATAACCTTCATGTTCAGTGTTTGACAGAAACTATACAGGCTTGTACAGTTTAATTAAAAACAGTCCTGACACATGTTGCACACTTACAGTGATACTCTACTAGAAGTCTAAATTTGGAGTGCCAAACATTCAGTGCAAGCTTAAAAGGTAGATGGAAATAACTGAAAGCCGCTTTAGTAATTAAAAGTAACTGGTTCAGTTAATAAAAGATTCCAATGGCATTTCTAAATGTTTTTATTATGAAGTATCAAAATGTCCATAAAAATTGATTAAATCAATTATATAGCACAATCATATCCACACTGTCCATTTGCACTAAGGCTGCAACCAGTGACTATTTCCATTATGTATTCATCTGCCATTTATTTTCACAATTGATCACTTAATAATTTATAATAATAATAATCTACAGGTGTCTATTGCACCCTCCCAGCATTCCACAGTGTATTTTATTTTTTGCAAAACTTTGTGATGCAAATTTCAAAAGGCAGCATTTCGATCTGTGGTCACCGGGCAGATTAAACCCAATTAAACACATTCAAGAAATACACAAGCAAGACAAGAATCAGACACCAAAAATATCAAAGAAGCAGAAACAACAATATTGAAGAAGGAGACAGTGCAATATTGATGAAGCAGACACAACAACACAAATAAAGCCGACACACACATCGATGAAGCAGACACGACAACATGGATGACTGACGCAACAGCATAAATGAAGCAGACACAACACAAATGAAAGAGACACAACATAAGGTCATCGTGGCCTGTGCGACTTACGGTCAGTTGCCATCCCCACCGCAATGCACTTCTTGAAGCGACATTCCTGGCACTGGTTTCTGGTAACTTTATCGATGACGCATTTCCCCTCATACTTACAAGCGTAGGTTGGGTTGAGATTCTTCTGGATCGTCCGCCTGAAGAAACCCTACAGAGGACACGGGCACATGCTCAGAAGAGCCTGAACAAAATTCACTGAATAGCTGCAATGATCAGTGATTTGATTGTGTTACCTTGCAACCTTCGCAGGTAATGCACCGATAGTGATAGCCTGTGGCTTTGTCCCCGCACACTACACATAGCTCATCCTTGTCCAGGTAACTTGGAATGTACCCTGCAGAGACGAAAGAAGATGGTACTATTGGGACAAATGATAAGTGGATTTGTAGCCTGAACTATTTTTCATGATCACAGTGATTTACTTCACTGGGGCTCTTAAATATTAATTAAATAATTCACATGTTTTCAACATGATTTTTGTTCATGTTGATTTACATTTTATTTTAAAATATATTAACTTTTTTCTAAAATTCTTTCCATGTAGAGAAAAGTGAAATTGCCCTGCACAAACAAATGGGGATCAAAGGGAAGGCTAAGAAGCAATATGCACACTGTATATACAGTCCATCTACTGGTCCTTTGTGTCGATTTGTAACATGTGCGTGCAGACTGGTGACTAAATGCTGTGGCTTTGTGAAGTCACACAGTTCGTACAGTTAACTCACTGACCTGGCCGATTTTGGGATTCAGCTTAATGAGTTCAGGGCCTTGACCTATGGCAGACTCCAGGAGCGGAGGTCAACAAACTGATCAATAACCTTTTGGGATTTGTTCACAAAGCAATGATTTATCTTGCATCAGCCTTCTGTTGCTTCACAACCAATCAATATGGAACCCCCGCCTCAGTGAAACACTGAGCGTCAGATGCAACAAGTCCTGCACGTCCCTGCATGACGCCTTAAGTCTTGGATTTACGCTTATCGGACTTAATACAAAAATCTCAGGCATCAATGATTCATTGATCATGGACGAGTCATCACTAATTACCAAAAAAACAATGTCTTCAATCAATTCAAAACCAGAAACGTGAAGGTGCACTTGCAGTTCTGCCCTGCCAAAAACCCCTTTCGTTCTAAACAATCACAATGCAGACTCCATACCTTTCTTCTGCGTCCCCTGCATCCACTGCAGGTGTGAAAAGTCAGGTTTGATCTCAGGGAAATATTCAGGCTGATGATGAAAATGACTAAGAGGGATCTCCATGCTGCAAAACTCGCTCTTAAAAACAGGAGGGCCACCAGCATATGAACAAGAGTAGTGCTGGCTGGGTTGCCAAGCCTGCTCCATGCAGGGCGGATGGTGCAACGGCTGGGGTTCATAGTGTCCATACCCGTGTCCCTCACCTGCGTACATGCAGTGCTCCCCATCGCCCTGCACTGTGTAGCCTCCTACCCCAGTATGAGGCATCTCATACATGTCTGGTATGCAGTAATTCATCATGGAGAGCCACAGAAGAATACCATAAAAAGTTTGGCGTCAAATCTGTGGACTATCCGTTCTTAGAAAAGACAAGCAGGTTCTAAAAAAAAAAAAATCAGGCCTAAAAAATAGCATCAAGCCATACAAAGGTGAGACTTAGAAGTTTCCTGGTCGAAAAAAACTCCTTACTCCATAGACGTTGACCCTACGTGAACAGATATTTGTTTTATCTCCAAGTCCACGGACCACAGACTTCACCTAGCAACTGCCCCACCCGCCACCACCCGGCCGAATTGGGAAGCAGAGATTTATGACGACGTAGGGCTCTAATCTTACACTCCACAAATCCTTGATGTGCCACAGACAGTGGCTATGTCACAGATTAACTCCTTGTCTGTAGCACCTATAGCAAATACCATCGTTAAGACAACTACCAGGTGGAAAACGATTTCAAATTAAACAACGTTCCAAGAAAACATTAAAAGCTTTTTGAGAAAGGTTTCCACATCATGTGTAAGACTGAGTAATTCTGTGAACCCTGATTCCTATCCTAACCCTTTAACCTTTAACCTTTTGTGTATTAACCCCCTTTGCTTATCCTGTTGGTATTTTAAATAGAATCTGCGAACAAACTCACTAAGGTCACTGACATTATTCCTGCCAACTATTTAGTGAATGGTACGACACTAAGAAGATTTGAGGGTGGGTTTTGTGTTTTACACGCATAACCCTGACCTTTCACCATTCACCAAGATGGTAACATGTATTTAATGTATTTATTGAAGATCAGCTGAGCAGTACTTCAGTATGGGAATTACTAATGATGAACAACACTTTTTTAAAAGAACAATATCCAAATTAAAAAAGCAGCTTTATTTATAATACTGGGCAAATAAATCCAGAGAGTCAGCTGTATTTTTAATTAGCTGTATTGTGTAAAATGAACATAATAACATGTATAGTAACATGTAAATCTAAAATGCTAACACTACAAGAAATTAAAAGACATTTATTTTTTGTTAAAAAGAAAAAGAACGATACTAACAAAAATTACAAAAAAGAAAATTAGGTCTTATTTGTTGTTAAATACTGCAATGTAACTGTAGTGGACTGTTTGTACTGGTGTTTTGTTTTTGTGTTTTTATTTTATTCATTTTTTTACATTATTGACATTCCAGTTTGATGACGTGACAGTTTTGTTTCCTTCAAAAGACTAAAATACTTGGTACTGAAACCTTTTCTGCACACAATAATAACGGCTGTTTTTTTTGCAAAATCAATATTGTTTCCCTACAGTAGAAGACACGCGAGCGACACGCTGGGCAACACATTGCGTGATCTGTTTCAGATAATACACCTATTATCCTGGACACTGGCGGCTATACTCAGCCATATTGATTACGCTTCCTGTTCAATAAAAATGGGATCAACCTTATGGCTGGATGTGTATCTGCTTGGATTCATTATGCCCTCCTCAAGGACATAGCAAGGTTTCTTATTTTCCCTTTAAATGGAACAACCTGTTGTGGTGCTAGAAATGCTGTTACTAAAAGCTGACTGTAAAAATAAATACAGACACACACACACACACACACACACACACACACACAGAAACCGTACAGAATCAAAAAAGGAGAAGCTCCTGATCGTTAGGGCTTTGTTATCTTCATGTTATGGATAAAGCTACAGACTGGTTGGCATTGAAACAAGCCTATTTATTTGGCCTGTTAAATGTGATTGAATTTATTTATTCACGTAGTTACTTTCACTTTTTACTCAGCATACATTTTTCTAATAATTATTCTAATTGTTCTTCAGTTTAGAGACAAACCATAATGTACAATAGTATACTATTTTCATGATTGTAAAAATATACACTTGAAATTATTTTATCCAAAGCCCTGTTTAGCTTCGGTGCTCGTAAAGATGACTTGCTCAATAAATAATAGTCCATAAAGTTACCTTTGAATTATCAACCGATCAACTGGAACTAAATCAGTCTCTGTCTACATTTTGAAAATATGTTATGAAGAGAATAAGTCAGAAAAGAAAAGAAAAATATATAATTAATGAGCCCACAAATTAGAAGCTTTTAAAAATTCTCTATTTCCAGGAGCAAGAGGAACAAAAATTAATACTATCGCAAACATCTATTAATTTGTCTCAAATCAGTAGTCTTTTGTCTTTTAAATCAGTTAATATTTATCAAAGAATTTGTGGCCAGTTGCAAAGTTTATCAAAATAACTTTGATTGTTTTGCATCTTCGGCATGATAAATCAATTAGAACTGAACAGAACTTTTTTGGTTTGCTTTTGCAGTTCTCTGTAAAGCTTCTTTTCGAGACATTTGATCAGGCAGATGCCTTTGATCTTCTTAAGACGACCAAATAGCAGCAGACCAGACATCTTGCTAGTGAACAAATCAGAGAAGTAGGCCAGAAACATGTAGACATGTGAATGCGTGAACACATGGTGAAGTCTGAGGAAAGATGCGTGCAGTTTTGGCTTTAAAATCCCTGCTGCTTGTACTTATCTGAACTCTCTGGATCGCAGCCAGTCTGCACGCTCACTGTCACCTCTTTGAAAAAAAGGCATGATCAATACTGCTGGTGTACAAGATTATGAAGAAAAACAGATGATCAGGGTTCATATGGACTTTTGACCATGAAGTTGACATATATTGAACGATTGAATGTCAAAATTTTTGTTTTCTGTTTATGTGATTTATTTTTGACATTCTAAATTAGCACATATCAAATTACTTTTATATGGCATTGAGAGAACACTTCACCACTGTTGCATTTATCACATTTATGTTATGTGTTCTACCATGTTTCTGTATTGAATGTCATGCTTGTCTGTAACTTTGTGTGGTCTTGTTGCTGTTTTTGTGACTATGGCCTTTCTTGAGAATGAGACCATGTGTCTCAAAGGGATTGCCTGTATAAATAATAGGTTCAATAAAAAAAAAAAAAAAAACATATATACATAGTGGTATTACCCAACTCAGCTGTAATACATGACTCCATATACAGTGTTCAGATTGACATTTCGCTCAAATGAAAACTCAATCTTTTTCACTGTTTTACTCACTGTTCATCATTACATTGTTTTCCCTTTAAAACTATATATATATAAAAAAAATATATATTTACAAAATCAATTTGAACTCTTAGAATTTCTGAAAATCAGAAGATATATATAAATACATACATATATGTATATATATATATATATATATATATATATATATATATATATATATATATATATATATACATATATCTTTTTGATTTTCTATTTTCTAAGAGTTAAAATTCATTTTGTAAACACTGTTTACCTCAGTGATCAACAGTTCCTTTTCATTTGACAAATATTTTGTAGCCAACAAGTTGAACCTCTAGTTAACGGAATAAATGTGATTACATGGATACGTCTGACACTGAAACAATAATATCAAGATATTGTGCAAAATTATTTTCACTTTACAACATAATTTACAATATCAGGTGCAATATATCCAGTATCATGTGCACTATCATGTTCAATTACTTCTCAATATAATTCTAAATACTGCCTTTTATATTTTAATTTAATTCTAGTTTGCTTTTTCAATAAATTAATAAAGGTTAGCTTAAGATAAATCAAGTTTTTATCTTGTCATATCCCAGCTGTGAACAAAATGACTATGTGTATATCCCTTTATTATATATTTAACTGTGCTGTATTGTGACATGCCCATAAATATATCAAATCAGCATCAAATATGTTATCACTGAAAACCCTTGTAGGGGCTCAAACATTTTAGCAAGTATATGTTCAGTTATATAATTTTGAAAATTGCTCTTTCTGTGAAGATGATGATATGAAATGCAAATGATTTACATTTTCTTCAGCTTGACCTTGTTATATCATTGTCTGCTTTGTCTCTGGCAATGCTAGGATAGATGAATGACTAAATGAAAATCAGTATTTTTTGTGGGCTGTGTATCTTTTACTGCCTATTTAGTTCATTTTCACTGTGGGTGCTGATGATCTTGTAATCCTAGAGCGATTATGTGTCCTGATATAATATGACACTTAAAGCGACTTAAACATACCGTCAAGTTGAAGTGACAAGGCTGATTGTGGAGCGCTGGCTTTGTAATCTCATTAGTTGTGGAGCAACTTGTTTTCCAAGCATTTACTTGCCTGATTTACAAAGCAATGTTAATATAACCAGTTATTTTTAAATGATATTACACAGGTGGTATTGTCAGACTGAGGCTTGCTCATATGTGCTGTCTGTAATGTGCTAATGTCAACACTTTTAACAGTAACAGCTTTCTTTGAAAATCACTTTATATTTCATATTCATATCTATATTTACTTTATATACGTTCTCAGTCTCAAACAAAAGTATTGCTATTGCAAACCTATCGAAATAGTCTTGGATTTTGGGACAATTATGTTCATTATCTTGGTGACCCAAATCTTCTACCTGTGTAGAAATAAGGAATACTCTTTATAACAGGCTATGACAAAAGTTTAAAGAACCTTAACCAAATGACCCAATCCACAGTCTAGCTCCTAATGTGCATGACTGGACTATATTTAGTGTCAATGACAAGCACTGATGACATTTAATAACTGAAGCAAAATGAGAATTTACTTTTACTTTAAACAAAAACAAAGCAGTATATGTGTATGCATAAATAACCCCAATTCAAGAAAGGCATCATGGGTTACAGTTACAATCAGTGGCTGAACCCCAGTGCCTCAGTGCACGCTATTATGATGGGCCCTAGTGCATGCTACTCACTAGTTATGAAGCAAACCCACACACAGTCGTGTTTATTTCATTTTTGGGGACATTACATAGACCTGCATTCATTTCCTGGAGACTTACCATAAACATAACCATAACCACTAATTACCTAACCCTAACTCTTACCTTACCACAAAGCTAACCTTTACCTAACCCTTAAACCAAGTCTTCACCTTTAAATGTATTCATTTAAGTTATTGGGACTTGTGTCTTGTCCCGATACGGAAGGCAGGCCCCCAAAATGTTAACAGATTTGTCTCCACAACTTAAGTTAGTTCTCTCTCTCTGTCTCTGTCTCTCTCTCTCTCTCTCTCTCTCTCACACACACACACACACACACACACATATATATACTTATACTTATACATATATACAATGTGTTGGATTTAACAGTCACATGAGTTACTAGGGTTATTGAAAACCATTACAGAGATGGGTTTGCCTTTTCAATGGCATACATTAAAAATGGCACTGTTTCTAATTCAATGTTGTGACACAAGTCATGTGTTTATTCAAGGTGGCAACCTGAATCTCTCACGAGAGTCCATTCTCTGCCCAACACATTGTCTTTGCAGGTGAGCCCCCCATCCCACAGGCCCCAAAGCAACCACACTGCCTGCACTGTCTGTATGTACACTTTCTTATTTAATTTTCACAAAGGCATTCAGGCATTCCAGTTCAAAGTTTACAATCTGAGCTCATGTAAAATACCTCTTAAAATCTGGATTCATCAAAGTTCATATTAACGAATGTTTTGTTTTGGATTTGTGCATGCAGTGGGAATGACTGATGTGATTTAGAAAAACTCAAGAATGACTGAATTCAATTTTACAATTAATTTGTTATAAAGGCTTGTTGATTATTGGCTCCTATTGATGAATTAATATCAAATCTGTCTGTCTGCAATTTAAACTTAATAATACTTTATAATTTAATTTGGGCAGTTTTTAAATGCATTTAGATATCTAACATTTTCAATGTCATCTAATGAAAGTTTGGTGTTTTGAATGGATTTCTAGGTTTTTACAATAAAGATACAAATATCTACAATTAACCTTACGTAAACAGATAGATTTAATTTTTGTTTTCTCTATATCCCCCTTCTCTAGAAAAGAGTATGGTTATATTTAATCTTTAGAACTATTCAGATATATGTAATTATAATTCCACAACAGCTAAATTCTAGATTTCATGATAGTGGGAAGCACATTGTAAGTGCTGCACTGAAATATGTAAAAAATGAGTTACATTTATATCCTGAAGTTGAAAAGAAAGAGAAAGGTTCTTCCACTATATGAGGCTGGATTAAATGTTTAGAGTGTAGTGAACTTGTATCAGCCTTTTTGTTATAGCTGTGATTAGCGACTTACAGCAGACAACATACATGAATTATTATACGGGGATCACATAGTTGTTCTTTTCTTTTCTGACAGTTTCTCTGTAAGACAATCCGTAACTCCGCAGAGAACTAGTGTTATCAGAGTAACTGCTTGTCAATGCTGAGCTGACAATTGCCTCACAATGTTCCATGAATGACCTTAAGCCTGATATTGTTATTCAACTAGACCTATTTTCAGTTCTCAAACTTAATTAGTGCTCCATTAAAGGCAGGTGCTATGGGAGGTCAATCACTTAAGCCACTGCATGTTAACCACAGTCAGTAAGTGCCGCCATTAAATGGAAAACGAACATTTTTGCTGTATGTAGCTCATTATGGTGATTAAGATTCAAGATGTTTATCCATCAAATGCCCATATAGTATTTGCTGTGGAATGCTGGGTGCCATGCTCTTGAGGCTGTCAAACTTTATCAAATTAAAGTCAAAACGTGCAATGGGAGATAAAAATTGGAGTAAGGGTAAAAATAAGTACGAGAAACAGAAATCTAAAGGGAAAAAAACTCTAAGATAAATAAAAATATATCATCATATATCAAATAAACATGATAAACACAAATAACAAGGTTTTATTGGCTTTTCAATATATGTAAATTGAAAAGTTCATTTCCAGTTAAATAATAACAAACATGTATGGATTTTTTCTGACTTCTGTTTTTTAATCATCTTAATCAGAAGATTTAATCAAAAATGCAAACATTTAAAGTATTCAAAAAACATCTAACTGGCTATTTATTTAAAATCAATGCTTTATCAGATGAAATACTGAATTGCTTCACTTGCTATTTTTTTTTTCTTTTAAAATTGCTGCAATAATAACTTTATAATAGACACCACCACATTACCACTGAACATGTTTAGTACATTTTGAAGTTCTGGAATCAGTCTTTCTACCAGAATTGAATTTCAAATCTCACAAATTAACACAATTGTACAAACTGGAATGATCAATGTTTAATTCATATAATCTGGTTCAACAGGCTTACCATGAGATTACTGACTCCATTAATGTAATAAGTGTGAGTGTGTGACAAGTAGATGTAATCAACATGCAACAGCTGGTAAGAGGCAGGCGCTATAGGGCAAATCTGCTTGCAAAGAGGACTTGATACCAGTTTAACTTTTTGATGAGGTGATGTCCTGGTCATGGACTAATCTTGTTTGGAGTTTCTTAAAAGACTCGCGACAAACTGTTAAGCGTTTATCAGACAGAGTTTAACGGCTGTCAATACCGAAACAATCTGTTGTCTGAGTGGACCGCGTTAACGGCAATGTTTTTCCATGTAAGGTGTTTCTATCAGGTTTTTTTTTTTTTTTTATCTATGTAAGCTCCCAACAAAGGTATATTTATCTTCATCATACATTCTTAATTAAAATAAGTGTTGACTTTCTTTTTAAATCTTTGTCTTGCAGATAGAAATATATAGTTAGAGAAGCATACGCAGTATCTTTAAATTATCGTTATTTATTTCTAAAAAATGTGCAAGGTGCAAATGGCTCTGTGATGAATGTTGTGAATTATTGCCCCCTAAACACATGTATGCATTGCTCAGGTTAAGTGTAGAATTATTATTTCATTACTTTTCAATTAGAATAAAATACACATGCATTCATCATTTACAACAGAAAAATAATAAAATTTTGTATAAATTCAGGAACTAAAGATGGTATTTATAAATTAAAGAAGGCTAATTACACCTACACATGCATGTATTTATTACTCATAATAGAATAAAATGGTAACACTTATAATATAAGTAGGGTTAGGGTTACTATACTATTACATATTAATACATTTAGATTTAACGAAACTACATGTAAACATTGTAAAATTGGAACCAATGTTTATCATACTTTTGTATCAGTGAGCATTTCATTGTTTGTTAAGAGTGACATAACTATTAACTAAAGTTTAAAAACAAAACAAAAAACAAAAAGTTATTTATATAAGTGTTCCTGATTTTGTTTTACATATAAATTCAGGCATTGAACAAGATTGCAAAAATTAGCTTGTTTGCAGCTAAGATCATGCAAACCTACACATTAAGCTATTAGTGGAGCTTGCTTTAAGATTACTTAACATTTCTTTTCATGATAGTTTTGACAAAGCATTCCAGTTTCATATAAAAACTCACATTTAATATTTTCAGAAGCACTTCTGTACATAAAAACAAGTTTCCACATTTCAGTCTTTTCAGTGTAATCCACAACACTTTCTAGACAACTGAAATATTTCTCTACTTACCCCAATTGCCTTTTTTTCAGTTGCAACTTTTTCTCTTTAACCTTGCTGTAATAGAAATGTGTTAAAATAGCATGTCCAGAGGAACATCTCCCACTTTCTGTGTGAAGTTATGCTGAGTAACATTACAGATTCCATGGCCAGTCTCGTCTCCAGTAACTGACTTAAATGGCTGAGATAAACAACAAGGTCTACCTAATTTAGATAATATTGGACTTTGTCCCTCATTTACAAAATTCTTTCCTTGCCTCTGTATCTCTGTTGATGGCACCTCACCACAGTGGACCTGCAGCAGGCTTTTGCACAGATATATTCCCTCCCTGATTGATTACTTTAGGGCTCGGGGGTTCAAAGCCGGTCATGAATAATTTTTGGATGTGAGGACACTCTTTCAACCCGGGCCCTCAACTGACATGATGCCTTGAGCCAGATGTCCCTGGCTACTCTGTGTTACCTGAGGAGGGCATGTTCGTTGGTGAACCTTTCCCCTTATAGTTCGGGGTAAGCTCAGGGGAACAACAGAAGGCTCCCATCCATAAGGTTAAAGTTCTAGAGGATTATCAAGCACTTTGGGATGAAGTGCAGACATCTATTTAGATACTGCTCTAAATTTTAACTTCATTCATTTTAAATGCCATGACTGCTTCTGCTACAACACTACAATAGGACGCTTTGCCGTTGTGTTAGTAACTGCACACAGTCAAGACTACACAATCTTAAACATCAAATGCAAAGGCTTTACGGGGACCTTAACAAACCCAATTCCCTCAAATCTAAGGACCCAGAAGCATAGTCACATAGCCACTGATCAATGTTAATTACTGGGCTCACACTGCTGCTGAAGACTGCAGGAGACACATGCAGACAGCAGCACATGGCCTATTTACTAATGTAAAGTACAAAAAATATTTAAAAACATTTCATTTTCTATTCTTGCATAAAAAGACCCATGTCTATTTTCAAAAACATTCAGGACCTTCCAAGGACTTTGTGGTGCTGTGGGAACCCTCAACTGTGCAAATTCACAGAGTGCCTGCAGAAGAATCTGATCTCACTATAAATCGCTGTGTTCACAGTACTCTTTAAGTCATCTGTTATTAGTCTGATTCTGTAACCTGAGTGGCTATTACAAATGCTGGGCATTTCAAACTGGGCATGTCATGTCCAAGTACAAGTGAGGAGGACATGCATTCCTCATTACTTCAAAACTTGTCCAGACCCATTAGGGGGATTTGACTGTTCAAGGTCAAGTAACTTAAGTTCAAGTGCAGCTCAAGGCTGGTCATTGCAGAATAATAAAAAACTGTAATAATTCCCTTTGCATCACTGATACCATGGTTATTACAACAAATACAGGAGTGTATTACAGGACAATACAGTACAGGACAAAAATAAAAATCATAATTTCTCACATGTTCTCATGATTAATGAGCAAATTTTAAGAATGATTATCAAGGTTTTTACCTAACTTAACCAAGTGTTTTTGTCAACCAGTTCTTACTCCCAACACGTCGAGCTGAGATGCTTTCTTGTTTTTTCTTTTTTTTTCTCCTCGTTATTTTCTGTCAATACAGCAACTACATGTTGAGTAACATATTATATAATATAAATGTAAAAGGCTGTATTTAATAGGTTCAAAAATTTTAATTAAAATATTCTGGCAAAAAAAGAAAACTGGTAAGACAGTTCTGAAAGTCTACTGTTCTGGAAACAGATCCAACAAGACTAAATTAAACATTTGATACTGATACTGTACACTTATACCGTACACTGCTACTGTACCGTCGTTTGTTAGCCTTGTATGTCATACATGTTTCAGGTATTCACAGCATTAGGTCAGCTATGATAATTTGTCCAGTGGTAGCTCTGGACTTGTGAATGAAGTTGATGATGAAGTATATGATAGCCTCCTATAATTCCTCCTTATGCATTTGTTAATAAAATATCAAAATTTGTTTCTACTTAAATTGTCCTTTTATGATAGTCTCCTGCTTTTTCTGTTTGATGTATGAGAGATACGAAGTATGTCTTTATTTGGGTATTTTGTGGACATTTCAAAATTATTTTTATTCTGTAACACAATTTACATCACATTTATTTCTTTATTTTAAAAAGTTTTTAAATCAATATTGTTTCTTACCTTATCTCATGCTACATATTTATTTTGGGGATAAAATTTCAATTCTTTGTAATTTTGTAAGATTGTGATTTGATATTTCTGGTGTATACAGTATTTTTGTATATTCATTTATAATATTAAGTAGTAAGTATGACTCACTACACTTAGTAGTAACTATAATAAGTCATTTAATATGTGAACTGTAATTTTTTTAATAATAATAATAATAGTAATTATTTTCTTTTCACGTCTCACTCTCACAATATTCAAATAACTACTGAGAAGTCTTAAATTAGTCAAGAGCTGATTGTTCAATTAGCTGCAAGCTCCTTCTGCATAATTTGTTGATGTTTAATTTTTCAAAGATCTTTGGAAATATGAAGAAAACAATAATAAAATAAATAAAAATAAACATCCAGTTTATATCCCGTAAAATTTGTTTGCAGTTTGTGAAATAAAAACTTTTTAGTCATTGTAGATCATTCTCCTGCAATGTTACTCTGGTGATTGTCATGGACACCTGATTAGCGCTGCTTCTGTTCTCCACACTGACCTCATTAAGGCGTCTGCAGACAAGCCACTGCTGAGACAGAGTTAATAACCATCATGGCAGAGATTTTTAGAGGCAAACATTATTGAATGAGATTTCTCCCGAGACGCACAGAATTCTATTCCAGCATAAACATCAATACAAAGCTGATTCTGTTTAAACAGAGCAATAATACAAAAGCAGATGAAGCCCTAAATTCAGGGAACGATGGAGAAAAGTAGACACCGCCACCATCTAAAATTACATACAGCAGCTCAATCTGAATCTGTGTAACTGAACAAGTGTGGTGTTTAGCTGAACAGCTGAGAGACAGATCGGTGATGATGTCATCTGGAGAAAAATGCCAGCTGCTCCACAGACACTAAACAAGCCCCAATAACAGTCGATTTGAATTAAGATACAATGCCAATGGCACTATAACATTGAATTTAACTCAATGACAGTAGACCATTCACCTGATAACATCATCAATTAGTACTAACATATCTGAAAGCTGCCAGAAGCCATGCTAACATACCACCTTACTCTTAAGAAACACTGAAGTGCATGTCATTTTCCATTCAGTTCTTAAAGGCAGGTTTGATTTGCAGGAGACAGACACACACATGCACGCACACTGAAAAAAACAGTTGAAATTGCTAAATGGCGCTAATTCATGTTTGTAGACCATATTTTTCAAATTTTGAAGATTTCAAAACTATAAATCATTAATATATTCAGTGTTTTCCAATGGAGACTTTTCTACATTATTTGTATATAGAAGGACTGTTAAAAACACTCGGTTCTATCATAATATTTTTGCTGATCAATAAATGTGTGAACATTTTAATAGGCACCCACAACGTTCTTGTACTTTGGGTTCCTTGCATTTTTATATTTGTTGTTGTTGTCAAAACAGATACTATGCAAGTGGGGTGAGGACAGTTTAAAAGGTGCTACAGAATAACATTAATATGAAAAGTTAACATATTGAACCTGGACCGCAGAGAGGGAAATATTTTTATCAGACCAGCAGTGTAAAACTTTCAACAAAACACCATGAGAATACAAAGATATGTCATTACATTAAATGGTAAGAAAAAAAGTATTTTGTATATATTTCAGCACTACATAAAAAGTGACTTACATACAAATTCACATTTAGGGCATTTAGTAGATGCTTTTGTCCAAAGTGACTTACAATAAGTACATTTGTCACAAGAAAGAAACCACGACATATCAGTTTCGATAAAGTAGATAAGAAAAAAATATAAACAATTTTCAAGCCCTCATCTGAGGATCGTAGCTACTATTTATCAAGGATACTTTAAGTGCATAAGTGCTATGATTAAAGTGCTAAGGATAAGAACATACAAGTGCACTAATATATTTTATTTTTTTTTGGTGGGGTGGTCGAGGCGAAGTCTGAACAAATGAGTCATGAGACTTTTGCGGGAAGATGGAGAGTGATTCCGCTGTTCTGACATTGGTCATCGAAAGTTCGTTCCACCACTGAGGTGCCAAGACACGGAAGAGTCGCAACTTTACTGAGCAGGCTTTGTTTGCTCTCAGTGATGGGGGTACCAGCCAATCAGCTGATGTAGCGGAGTAAAGTGTTCTTGCTGGGGTGTGTGGTCTGACCAGTGTTTGGAGGTAGACAAGTGCAGTTCCGTTGACGGCCTTAAAGGACAGCACCATCGTATTAAATCGGATGCGGGCTGCAACAGGAAGCCAGTGGAGGTCACGGTGGAGGGGGGTCACATGGGAGAATTTGGGTAGATTGTAAACGAGGCATGCTGCAGCAGGCATGGTTTAGTGGCAGAGGCTGGGAGTCTACCAAAAGGGAGTTACAGTAGTCAAGGCCAAAGATGACCAGCGCTTGGACCAGGAGTTGCGTCTCGTCTTTTGCAAGGAAAGACCGGATCCTGTGGATGTTGTAGAGGGCAAATCTGCAGGATCTGGCCACAGCAGCGGCGTTCTGCGTCGAGGATTACGTACAGGATCGAGGCGTAGACAAAGGCGATACAGTGACATCCTCGACAGTGACTGTCCAGGGGCCCCCTGCGTCCTGCGTTGAGGATTACGCCCAGGTTCCTCGCCGTGGACGTAGGTGATACCGTGACATCCTCGACAGTGACTGACAGGTCAATGCGAGGGCAGTCTTTTCCCGGGATGATTGAGGAGTTCAGTTTTACTAAGGTTGAGTTTGAGGTGATGCACAGCTGTCCAAGCGGAGATGTCTGCCAAACATTCTGAGATGCGTGTCGCAACAAGGGTGTTGGAGGAGGATGGGGGAAAAGAGAGGAACAGTTGGGTGTCGTCTGCATAACAGTGGTAAGAGAATCCATGTGATGTGATTGCAAAGCCTAGTGATCTAGTGTATAGTGAAAACAGAAATGGTCCTAATACGGAGCCTTGAGGGACACCAGTTTCCAGAAAGCAGGGTTTGGACAAGGAGCCGTTCCATGTGACCTGAAAGGTGCGATTTATCAGGTATGATGTGAACCAGGCTAGAGCAAAGTCAGCAATACCAAGTTCAGCCAGAGTGGAGAGGAGGATTTGGTGGTTGACTGTGTCAAACGCAGAGGATAAGTCGAGGAGAATGAGGACTGACGAGTGGGACGAGGCTCTGGCGGCACCGAGTGACTCAGTCACAGTGAGGAGGGCCGCCTCGGTAGAGTGAGCAGTCCTGAAGCCTGACTGATTAGGGTCAAGGAGGTTATTTTCTGAAAGACAGGAGGACAGTTGGTGTAGACTGTGTGTTCCAGGGTTTTAGAAAGGAATGAAAGAAGAGATACAGGTCTGTAGTTTAATATGTCAGCCGAGTCTAGGCTGGGTTTCTTTAGAAGTGGCTTTACTGTGGCTGTCTTGAAAGGAGTTGAAATAAGGCCTGAAGTAAAGGAGGAGTTGATCAGAGCGGTGAGGAATGGCCGGATGTCTTAAGAGATGTTTTGGAGAAGGGGGGAGGGAATCAGGTCAAGTGAACAGGTGGTGGCACGGTTAGACGTCCCTAGTGTAAGAACATCTTCAGAGGAGAGAGGGCTGAAGCAGGTAAGGCCATCGGAGGTGAGGGTTGGGGGAGGTGCTTTCTGGATGGACATAGGAGTAAATGAGGAGCTGATGTCTTTTACTTTCTTGGTAAAGTAAGTTGCAAAGTCATCAGCAGTGAGGGAGGATGGAGGGGGAGGAGAGAAGAGAATAAGGAGAATAGTTTCAAAGAAGTCACAGAGAGGACTGGGAGGGTGATAGATCACCACAATGTTGAGTTTGAAAGGAAGTGTGACAGAGTCAGACTTCTCTGAGCAAATCATTTTAAAGTCTTTAAAGAGCAGTGATGACACATCATGAGTCAGCCACAATTCTGTCTGATTATCACTGTGAGCTCAGGAAGACATCTGTGACACTAAAACTGAACCTGAATAAGAATTAAACTAAGAACTTCATAAACATGTCCATGTAAATTATTTTCACTTTTGCAAAGTAACATTCACTTTTGAAAAACTGATGTAATGGCAGATGCAAGCAAGGTAGGGATAAATGCAAATATAAGCCCCTACATGACTACAAAGCAATGCTTGAAAAGGAGAAAATAATTATCATTTTTTATAATAATAAAAAGAACAAAGGGCAATGAGTTGTGGTTTGTGTTTATTAAACCACTACACCACTACAAAGTATTAAATCACTACACAATACAAGTGGACTCCCCCTTGTTTTGGCTGTATATTGACAGTGAGCATTTGGCGGCATTAACCACAGAATTAGTGAGATACAGAGAAGTGAAGTCATTCCCATTCTGGGTTCCCTCATGGGACCTTATTTCAGATCAAATATTTCAAGGGGTTACTGTTTAGAGACAAATAAAGTTTTGATCCTGTTTAAATTGTGCCATAAATTACACATATGATGTTTCTCCATTTAAAAGATAATTTTCAACAAGTTGCAGTTTGTTGTAAGGACTGTAAAATACCACTCAGTTTTGTGTCAATTCGCTCAGTGAACTTGATTGTCTTGCTCAATATATACAAAGAAAGGCACAGAAATATAATTTTAAAAAGTGAAAGTCACAACAAGCCTGTTCAAATTGACAACTGCAGTTATACGAAAGGAGAGTTCATCAGATGTGTGAGCTAGCTAATATACTCTCTCTATATATATGACTCTGCAAGGTTTCAGTGATGGGTTTTGATGAGGGTTAAAGAGGCTCTGTGTAGCAATTTATAGCAATTTACATGTATTAATCACTTTATTATTGGCCAAATGTGAGCCGATTGTACCACAACATGTAAAATGAGACCTTCCCTGTCTATCTCGGTTGCCTATAGAAGCCTGTGGACAATTTAATTGAGTTGTTTAATGCTGCTGGACTGTGGATTTCTTTGTGAAGGACTCGTGTCGGATTTACCATGACAGTCCAAAGGATGTGACTTTATGCCTCGTCTCAGTGCCTCTCTAACAGAGAACAACAGTGACTAACCTTAGTTTAGAAATGGAGTTGGCTGACATAAACTAAAGACTGGCTTCCAGCCTAACACAGAAGTTCCACAGAGCCCATATTTCTGGAGTTAAAAAATAGTCTTTTAACTGTCAAACAAAAAATGTATCATCCATGACACAATTTAAACAGAATCAAAAAGTGCATTTATCTCTCACATTCACTACCAAACATATTTTTCTGAAATTCCCATGGTGGTCCACCGGAAACTGTGCCTTTCTATTAGCCTTACTGACACCATCATTACCGCTAATGCTTAATTAATCTGGATTTGTCTAGTAGCACTGTCCAAATGAAAGACAAATATATTTCAGATGAAGAGAAGAACACTGAGTATTTGGCAAGAACAGCAATAGAGAGTGGAAGTCATGCCCTTTTGGGTAGATCTCATTATTTCGGAAAAAAATGTGCAGCAGACCGTGGAGAGAGACAAATATGCCATGAATTACAAAAATTATGTTTTTGAGTTAACAAAGGTAATTTTTCAAGTCAAGAAGTAAAATGCCATTTAGTTTACCACTGTGTGTTAAACTGCTCAGTGGACAAAGCTAGTATTGAGTATTAAGATGAAAATCACAATAAATTTGGCCATATTGACACCTGCAGTTATGTGGAAGGGTAGCTTGTCAGTTCTGCGAGCAAGCTAATATACAGGAGCAGCTCTACAATGTTTAAGGTCATGGCTTTGGTGACTGTTCAATGAGACAACATCACTAGGGTGACTGTTGGCTGTGTAGTCTTTGTAATTACATATTTTCACAGTGTTACTTTTCATTAGTTTTATGACAAACCATGTTTTTCTCAACTTGAATAATTATCTTTTAAATTGACACACAAATTATATGTGTAATTCGTGGCACAATTCAAGCAAAACAGAATGATCTACTTCAGGGGCCTTCAGATGACAGAGACGTAGAAAACGCTATCAAAGAAAAAGTCACTCAAACAATTTTCTCTAACTGTGTACCAGGCATGCCTTTATATAAACAAATGCCTCTTACAACCCACTGAACTCACCAAATGGGAGCTGTATATGTGTACTGCAATGCAATTTAAACTGTATTGAGACAATTCAAAAGCCTTCCATTGATGCCAACAGGCATCACAGAGGAGCAGAAATGAGCCTAGTCTATTCGCAGCAGCCCAGGCCTATTAGAAGGTCACATGAAGCTGAAACAACACTGACTAAAGTGTCCTTGAATGAACCAGTGATCAGTGCAGAGTATAAAACCGCTGCCAGGCACGATGGAGACTTTGACTGAGAGACTGTGTGTGCTGCATTTCGTTTCAAATGAGAGTCTAGAGTCTGACACTGGCCTTAGCGGGCTCAAGTTATATAAAGAGCTCTAAAGAGGTTTTAGTGAGGAAGAGGAAAGTCTCCATTGCATGTTGACAGAAGCATTAGTGATTAAGTAGTTGATTATGTGAGGCACACATGCGGCAAAGCAAATCAGTTAGTCAGTTATAGTATACAATTAAAGTAAACTGAAGTCAGACTATTCTGGGATGTGCTGTTTTTAATTTCCCTTTCAAACATCATCTTGTAACATGACAATATACAGTCTGCTTACACCATATTGCAGCCAGTACATACTAGTACATACTTGTCATTTAAAAGCATCTGTGGCTGATATTTGAAACTAACTAAATAATAATAATAATGTATTATTAGTATTATTAGTATTATTATTATTATTATTATTGTTATTATTATCATCATCATCATTATAATAGGAAATGTGATGCGAATGCAATTATATAATATAATTTTCCTTTAAAGTAACATTTTAAATCATTATCCTTTTATATATTGGACTTTATTCTTCATATTTGCTGAATGTATGCTTGCCTGTAGGCATTTGATGTTCTAAATGCACTTGCGGCATGAACTTCAGACTATTCAATTTATTTACATTGACTCAACATAATAGAAAAGCCTTGCATTAAATTTGACCCTTAACATTGAACCTGTGCAATACAATTAGATGGAAAATGTACATATAATCAAAATACTTAAGGTCTACATTTTTGGCAAATTATCTTTTGAGAGCAATACTCTTACTCTAGCCTTATGTTTAACTGAAATGAATTCATTCAAATAAAACCAACTAAATTCTGTATTTTATCTATGAATAGTGCCAAATTAGTTTGGAACTTACAGATGTGTAAAATAAAGTGTTTCTCAGTTTCTTTTTTAATGATTTTACTAACTATGAAGTCACTACATATGTTTTATTGATGATAATAACACAGCAAAATCCTTGAATTATTCAATTAGCCTAAAAACAATATACATAAATGACTTGAAATTTACTTTTGGACATTAATAGCATTAAACAGATGTAATTTATGCATTTATTTGCATGTCTTTATATTATTATACCTAGACAACCATTTTTTTTTTTGGCTGAAATGTGTTCTCTTTTATTTATATATATTTATTCTTATCTTTTAAATGATAATTAAACAACCTCAATTTAATACTTCTATATGACTTACATAAGCAAACATGATCATCAGAAAGAAGATTGTCTTTTTTTATATAGTTATCTTATTTCCTGTTGCCAGGTCAGATTCCAATTTATGAGGGTTGGATAAGTTATGAAATTAAAATATTTTTTCATGGTTGAGTGCTGAGGATAAATTGAGGAGTCTTGCAGAGGAAAGAAGCTGCTCTGTAGTCTGGTTATTTACTTTATTTCGCCATGTCCACATGGGCTGCCCGAATCAACAAAAATATCGATATAAAGACAGCTTTTTCAACATTTACCGGTACAAAAAAGTAAAATGCTCCCCAGGAACTTGGTTAAAGGTTTGGGTGATGATTTTTATGAAAATATGAAAGAAGAAGAGAAAACATTTCGTTTCTTATTTGTCCAACTCAGTACTGACGGGAGTCATCAGATCTAAACAGAATCACTCATGTCATTCAAGGCCTTTCACAACATTTAAAGCAAGGAGGTTAGAATCAGAAGCAGCTTCTCAAGTTTTAGTGAAAAGCTCTACATTTCTCATGAGTGCTCCAAAAGTTCACCCACACTGACAGAGAGGAGGAAAAGCATTGCTGAGAGGGAGGATAAATATTACCATTTTGCATGGCCTCATCTTTCCAGCCGGGGGAGCATTTTTCTGCTGGCTCTAAAATAGATGGGAGAGGCACTTTAAAAAAAGAGCTACTTGCTCAGTGAAACAGGTGAGAGAGGCAGACTGATACTCTTCAGCTCAGATGCCAAAAAAACAGCAGGTTAATGTGAATCCAAAACATCAGAATCAGAAACATCACTTTGTCACAGTATGTTGTTGTCAGTCTGGTGTTACAGTGAGTGGTGGTGATCAGGTTCATTTCCTCAGGTAATACATATAAGCTTGCGTCTGTTCATTATGCTTAGGTCAATAGCATATGTGCTAGGTCAGCCAGGACACTGGGATTAGCCAATTCACCCTATTACAGTATCTATGTTGAGTAACCGTGGACACGCAGAGGGGCACGGAATGTCTGTACAACATGGAACAACCTGATATCTAGACAGCAACATGTATACCTTATACAGGAGTCTGGTGGTTTGACTTTTTTATGTGTGCAAATTAAGTCTATTATTGTGCATTGAAAGAATGGTAATAAATGGTTGACGGTGTGGAAATAGAGGTCAGTTGGTACATGGTGGCTTTGACCTAGTTCAAACGCTGTGACTTTAAAATAAAAAATGAGTTAGCTAATAAAGCCTTTAATTTCTTGTCCATGAAAAGATGTTCTCAACTACAATTCTGAGACTAGACTTGTGGATGGTAGAAAGTAGTTCGATATATTTCGATTTTCACTAATAATGGCTACTGCCTTTGAAAAAGACACTGTTTATTTACACTGACTTCCACTTGATTTCTGTTCCCTCATCACATCACGTGTTCACTGTTTTGTTTTTGATCCTCTGGTGGTGACACTAACTCAACATGATGATGACCCTCTACACATGATCAGTGGTACAAACTATACACCATGTAAAGCTGGAGGTAAGCTCTGCAAACCAGCACAGCTAAGGATGTTACGGCTCACCGCAGGTCGGAAAGGTTCACACTGTACATGAGCCGATGCGCACACATCCTGTTTACGCATATTTAAGAAGGTGTGCCATCCGGCCAGTGGCCTGTATATGCACATCGAATGCATAGACAAGCAATGGCCAAATTTTATTTGACCTCAACCATATGCCGTTTCTCCATTAAATCTGCCGGCCTTGCTCTACCCTGTTTGACTTGGCCTGGCAGCCCAGCACAGTAGGGATTTGCATTTCCATCATAACTGGGCTACCTGCTTGAAGGTGTGTCAATGGCGCATTTGTCTCAATTGCCGCAGTACTATCAAAGAATCAATGGCAACAAAGTCGCTCCATTAATTCAGTTACAAACATGTTTCATTTCCTATAACTTCTTCATAATAAAACCTTCCCATTATTTAGTCATTTAAAAACTTTTATTATGAAGCAGCATTACAGGAAACGTTGTGTTTTCACTAGCAGTAACTTAACACGACTCCCGAAACAGCTGAAAGTGAACACGACGAAACAGTAAAACACAGCAACAAAAGTACTGAGAGCTGAACATACTGACTTTTTAAAACTTCTCTCTCTCAGGTTTTCTGCACAGACATGAGTTTAGTATCAATTTCAAAGGGAGACGGTTGCTTATCACGAGTTGGCTGCAGTCGCAAGACGTCACCGTACCATCACTGCTTTGCTATAACCCGGAGAGCAGGTCCATCGCAGGCTTGGCTCAGATTGGCGCAGTAAAACTGGTGATGGGAAAGCAAATCAGTGCGGCTCGGTTTGACTGCTGGTGGAAAACGCCAATAGTTGACTCTGTTTATGACTATGTCCAGATACTTGCTTGGTGTTGAGCTTTTGACCATATTGCACCATCTTCCTCAGCAGACTATTTCTAAGTTGTCACCAGAACTTTCTGATTCTGAACATGTCTAGGTGTTCTAAATGTAATTATCTGAAAGCCCACATGTTGAAGCTGGAACTGTCATTTGGGCTTTTCACAAAGTTCTTGGTCCCAGGCTAAGAAAGGGTTCACACTGACACGTTCCAAAGTGGTCTAACCCAGACATTAGCCAAGGGCTGGCTGGCCTTGCTCTGGAGCAGGATAAGCACCAACATTGTGAGAACATCAACTAAGCCAGGGGCCAAGAGGTGCCAGTGTGACACTGGGCTGAAGTAAACACAGTAGTAACACAACATCCTAGAATGTTCAGCTTAGCTTCAGCACTACAACACCTGTACGCTTAACCCAGAGCTAATAGGGGTGCAGCGTAAATCACATAGCCCTAGGCTTAGGTTAACCCTGGGATAACAATCTGTGAGGGAAAAGCAGCTGAATTATTGGGCTAAGATTGTGCAGTGTGAAAGGACCTTTTGTGGTGTACAGTCTAAGCTTTAAGTTGTACAGCTGCAAGGTTGGGCCTCCTACTTCCTCTATAGGAAAGAACACACCTCTAACTGACACAAAGTAATAATGCCACTGATCACATGTAGAGGCTAAATTCTCAACTCAATTTAATTGTCAGATTTAATGCATTTAAGTTCAGCGATAGTCTACTTGCCTATAATTCACAGCAAAGAATTGTTTTAGGCATTAAAAGTGAAGTTTGGTTAATATTGGATTAAATACTTTAAGTTCAGCACCTTTAAAGTACAGTTGCACTATATTTGGAATAACCTGGGAGTCTGAGGCTGTGAGTGTGTGTGGGGTACTCAGGCAAGACATCTTACCTGACATACTGGTGGGGTTCAGGGCCAAGACGTCATCCTCAGAGCCTCCTCAGACATCTGGGTACCTTTCTAGCTGAACACAGAGCCAAGAAACCATCAGTCACTCACTGTGTTATTATATAAAAGTTGACAATCACAACATTGAAATCTAAAATCTTAAAATGAGGTATTTTGTGATCACAGTTTTTCTATCCCTGCTGTGATTGAAAAGGAAAACGAGCCACTAATTAGAAGTAAAGAGCCTCTTCAGCTTGATAAAACAAAGACGTGTTTGATGTTTCTGTCTGCATGTCAGCAGCCATTCAAGCATGCAGCTATTGCTGTGTTGTCAGTTTATCAAAGGAATCTTTGCACACAGACTGTTCAGATGTAATGGCCTCCCTGACGTGTTCCCTCTGTGTAGGGTGACATCTAGTGGTCAAACATGGAAAACCATGTTAAAAAACAACTGCAGAATTTATATTTACAAGATTTGATTGTTATTTTTTTCTCTATTACATGCTCAGTGTGATATCAAAGGAACAAACATAACAAATAAATACATAAGATGTTTCCTTAGCAGTGTATGATCATCTTCAGTCAGACAGTCAAGTTGAAACAGAGCAGAGTGAAAGTAAATATCTTGCAGAGACATGCTGCATCAAAAAAGTACACTGACAAATGTTTCACACACACATGTTCAAAAACATAAGAAACTCTGCATCTGCACACACATATTGAGTATACGTAAACCAGGACTGTTTGTGGCTCAGATCTTGCAAACAGGGGTGGACCACCTAAGTGCCATCATTCCACATAGTAGTGGGCTGGATGAACTTTAAAATACCTGTGTGGCCCAAAAAGCATTTTCCCGAAAGTGCACCATCATAAAAGAGACGCCAGTCTGTTGACAGGACACCAAAATTGCAAACAAGGTTGATTATGACTCTATTATGAATTTATGAAGTGTTATATTTGTAAACTTCCCTCAATCTGAGAAAAGATATTTCAAAATCTGCAATGTCATCACCTAAAGTCTACAGTGAGCTGAAGTCATGTTCCTTCTGGTGGACCTCATGGGACCTTATTTCAGAAAAAATTCTACAGCAGTCAATAGGGGAGAGACAAATCCATTTTTGATCTCATTTGAGTTCTGCCATAGTCATACATATGATGTTCATCAATTTAAAATATCACGAAAAGTCGAGAAAATCAGTGAACCACATCATCTCATTGAACACACATCACCAACTCAGCACAGAGAAGGTGCTAGAAAGAAAAAACACAACGAATCTGGGTATACTGACAACTGCAGTTATGTCGGGGGGAGTTTGGCATTTTTGTGAGAAAGTATGTGCTAGGCAAACAATTCTCATCGGTTTGAATGGGCGCATGAGCGCATCTCAGGGGATCCCACTCAACTTCTCTCAAGATCTGCCCTGGAAATATTTGTCTCCGGTGGTTTTTGAGCTGCATTTTTGCTGGTAAACACCAACCCTATTGGGCTTCTCTCCCAGTCTTCTGCTGCCCCTCTCGGGGTCACTCATCCTCCGACACTGGTATCTTTGAGTTCGTGAAGTAGAGCGGACAGGCTGGCTGCTGCTGGGCTGCCCTGCTGCTTCTCAACGACCAAGTCTGTTAGCTCTACCTAACCAGCTCACAGAGACACTTCAGCTGCAAGACTGCAGCTTAAACATCTGCAGGAATTTTCCCATAATCTTACATAAAGTCTGATTTATATATATATATGTGTATATATATATATATATATATATATATATATATATATATATATATATATATATATATATACATATATGTATATATATATATATATATATATATATATATATATATATATATATATATATATATATATATATATACATATGTATATATATATATATACATATATATATATGTATATATAAAAAAGCAGGTTTACGGCACTTCAGAATTAGTGTTGTTCAAGGTACAGTACAAGTGAGCCATTAAATACCATCCATTAGACAGATAAATTGTCTCAGAATGATAAAATGGTTAACTTAACATGCAGTAAATTATTAGATTACTGCAAAGAGGAAGAGCAGGGTGGAGCGGACAACAAACAAACATTTTGTCATTCCAGGCAGTCATTCCCAAAAGACCTCTCAAGATAGACAAAAAAGGAAGAAGAAAAAATAAAAAAGTTTCCCCTTGACTGATGCAGTCACGTACAGAATCATTTTTGGAGTTGTGTGTACATAATAAGAGACAAAGTTTGGTAACAAAGTTCTTATGACTGCACATTAAACAAAGACAGATCCCACAGTGTTGCACTGCTCCTTAAAAATACCATGCCTATTCTAAAGTATTCCAGTCCATTTACACAAGTCTTACAGTTTAAATAATATAAATGAGAGTCTCTTTGGGCTAGCTCCAAGGCTTTTCCTTCAGTGCTGCAGCTGTCATTATAATCCAGACTGTCTGCATGTTTCATCATGCTGAATCTAGTTAGACTAGGCACAAGAACCATCGGATAACCAAAACTGGAGAAGTTTTCTATTCAGACTATGAGTCTGTCAAGATGATTTCTCACTGCAGCATTTGAATTATTTTTATGTCAATTTACCAGCATTTTAACACCTGAGTGCAGTGCACAAACACAATTATTCAATCAAACCTTTTCGGAAAAGATATGCAAATCATGGCTGACTAAATGAGTCTTGCCCGACCTGCCCGAACCACGGTACACACGTGTTATGATCAGACCTCTAATTAAGTCTCTGATAAATCAATCTTTAAAACAATCAACCACTAGAACTTCCCATTTGTAACTCAGCTTACGTGTTGTTTCAAAAACAGGAAATGCAAAAAAGTATTACAGCTTTCATAATTTGTTTTGCACTGACAGAACAGCTGGCTTAAAAAGCATTACAGGAAACTCTGCTTCGGTTTGCTGCTCTTTACCCTAGAGAGCATTTAATATCGAGACAACAGCTGGGGAAGGCAGAAAGCTGGTTCATCCACAGTCCATACAACAGGTTTTGAAAGCTCCAGTGAGGACACAGACAGATAGATGCACGAAGATTTTCTGGCAGGAACAGACATGAAGATGGAAAACATACAGAGAAAGCTGTAATGTACATGCATAGATAAATAGTTGCAGGTCACAGTAAGATGCTGAACTCAAGGAGACACAACAGACAGTGAGTACAGTGAACTCCTCTATGGTTGATTTCATCAATGATGTCATAGCTACAACTTCTAAAGTCTGTTGACTGAGCAAGCATAGCGGAAAAACCAAATGGCTCAAAGTCACTCCGGATGTTGAGGGAATATGAATATCTCCAGCTTGCTGGCTTCCCAAAATGGGTTCCAATTCTCCTATAAACAGTATTTATGGGAGAGCCTGTTGGTTCCCAAAACATTTTTTAAGTCAAAGGGCTTCTTCAGTTCTGAACTGAAGAACTTAAAGAAGCCTCTTGGATGATAGGTGAAACACGTCCAGTTGCCTACAATACAGCACTTAGAATTACCATGACCTGGATGACCGAGAACCTTCATCAACATTCATCAAAGTTAAATATGTTACAGGTTTATATTCCTACGATTTAATTAACTTCGTTTCTATGAGGTCATTTTTTCCTTTCAGTCGGGTCTGGGGCAACTATTTCAACAGACAACAACATAGGAGATACCCTGGTTTAATGACATAACATTTTATTTTTTTTTATTCATGTAAACGTACATTGCCAACAGTTATTCTGGGGAAATCTTCCCCCCAATCGCCAGAATAAGTCTGCTCATGGAAATTACAGGATAGCTGATGTTTGGAGAAAAGTTAAAGGGACTTGAGGCAGGATTTGTGAAAAAATAAACATACATTTGATGTTTTTAAATGCTAATGGTTGATGAAGTGTTCAAAACCAAAAAGAATGAGCCCACCCACGTATCTCTCCATCGCCACAGCATCCTCGATGGCTTGGATACAGGAAGAAGACAAGCGCAGTGGACCCAAACTAGTGTTTTGGTAGTAATGGATTCTGTTACGGCCAGAAAACGACCGGCCACCACACAAAGTCCACTAAAAAGTCATACTAAGAAGAAAACAAAGGTTTTATCAGCGGCAAGTCGAGAGTCAAAACAAAATTACGACCAAAGCCGGACCGGCACCCGAATAAACATCAGATACACGTTTGACTCATGGAGGCAGCTTCAACTTGAACTGGGACTGAAAACAGATGCTGACATGGCTCATTTCCTAGTGACCAGGTAAGAAAACATTACAGGTCAGGTTTAGAGCTTAATTTGAAAATCATATGAGATCACCGAGGACTCGGAGTGACCTAACGTGCAAAGTAGCGTTAGCTGCTAACATGCTAACATTAGTCCACCGCTGTGTAACACTGAATAGTTACAGACTGTGCATTTTCCACGGTCCTTTAGTCTGAAACCGGATAGTTAGAAAAATGTCCCTTTATATATGGGACCGAAAGCCCAACCTGTTATCCGGGAGGTGACGTTAGCAGCTAACGGTTTGTTTGTGTCTGTGTAGTAACATTAGCCGCTAACACACAGCAGTCCCGTATCAGAGACGATGTTTTTGTCCCCCGATATGGCGTCTTTGCTTTCGCCTGTGTCTTTCAGACTTGCCCCTTGTGTGTCGCTACACACAGCGAGCCGGCTTCCCGGCTGCTTCATGTGTGTAGGGGATAAGGCTATCCCTTACACACAGCTCAGTTCGCAGTTGAAGGCTACCAACGTCATTCCGCGGAGGCATACGCGGAGGTCTTGCAGTAAACGGTCACGTGAACAGCGAGTAAAGAAATAACAGTGTCACAGCATCAGCTGCTCTGCTGTGAAGAGTTCATGCGCGCTCCAGCACTGGCTTGGCTGATGGCTGCAGTTACCCTAACTGCCGTCGTGTCGTTAGCCCCTTTTAGATAGAAAAGGTGGCACATTTGCAGCAAGGTAAAGGCTGTAATGTGCCACCATTTCTATCTAAAACAGAGGTGTAATATTCCACCTTTTCAAATAAGCCACCACATTTCCACCTCTGGGGTAGGCATAAACATGTGACGTGACGTGAAGCACGAAGTTGGGCATGAAGAAGAGCAGGTCGAATTTGTCTTCAAAATAAGAGCTTTACATTGCACCACATCGGAGTTTAGAACTGAGTTCTTAGCGGGGGGGCTTTTAATTTGAAAGTAGCGACCGCTATTAGCTTGCCGCTACTAGCTTGCCGCTACAACAACAAGCGGACGACCAAGACAGCTACAGAGACCGAGGAGACGCTAGCATGCATCTCCCGGATCTCAGCTGCTTTCCAGTTGCTCATCTTCGTGGATGAAGTGACGAACTGACTGCTGTGATCAGCTGTTTCCTGGTTTTAAAACTCCCAGGCTGTGGGTGCACAGCAGTGCACGTCATCGACACCTCCGCCCATCTCAGGATATGCCACCACATTGCCGCCTCGGTTTTAGACTGCAGCGGAGGCGCAAATAAGCGAGCCACCAAAAAGGTGGCAAATTGGTGACTTATTGCCCAGTATAAAAACGGCTACTAGTGAGTCTTATTTCTTGATACTGCCTCATGTCCCTTTAATATTCATGTTCGAATTCATGACCTTGGTCAGGTGGAAAAGTAATCTCAACTCAAGTTCCACCAACTTTTGTTGGAACAAAAAGGTCACTGTTGCCAAATGAAAAATGAACTGTTGAATGTGCCATCAGGTTTCTGTAGGGTGTAATCTTTAGCTGCTATAAGTGCCGTACAAAACTGTTACAGTAAGTTTGGTGAAAACGCTGCTTGGGAGTTTAAAGTTGATTTCTGTGTATGTTATTAAACACTTCATGACAGAATTATATATTTTGAAGATATAACAGTCTTGATTTAACTAGGGGATTTGAGTGCCCAACCTGCCCCTCACCTGGCAGAGATAAAAATGTACGCCACGTTTTACTTTCTGAACCTGAAATGCCTTCTCACACATCAAAGATTTATCAGCATTTTGTTCATGTTATGTTGGTGTTTCTTTGCCTATGTACAAGTATATACCCAGACCTAAAATATGTAATATATCTATCTATCTATCTATCTATCTATCTATCTATCTATCTATCTATCTATCTATCTATATATATATATATATATATATATATATATATATATACGTACCAATTTACTGTACATGTATCTGAAAAGATAAAAAAATAATAATCTGGGGAAACAGAGCCCATAAACCGAATTTTACCCAACAACACTCACACCTCTCATAGGTGCTCACCAGGAGGCATTTCAGGACAGCCCGATTCCATCAGATAGGAGGTCCACAGATGGCAATTTATTTTGGAAGAGGGAAAGTCATCCAGCTGAGTGCTTTTTGTGGCTCTCTAATTGCCATTTCTGCACATTAGTGTCCCAAATAAACAAAAGTGACAATAATGGACTTCCACCGCAGGCGTAAATTAGCTACAGTGGCAGGGAGCAGAGCTGCTCCAGTCAACCCCATCCCTTTTCATCGAGCACTAGCCTTTGCTACCTTCCTGCTTGCTCCATCTGAATTTTTTATAGTTTAAAAACAGACAAACTAGGTTGGAGTCTGTGTAGTGTTGACTGGACAGCTGAATAACTATTTTTTCAAGTGTCATACCCCAAAAGGTGCCCAGCCTGCATGGGCCTGCAAGACACTCCGAACATAACAAAAATAAAGAATATGATAATATAGGGAGAGTAAAAGAACAAAAGTTACACTGACAAATACTGTCGGACGTTATAACTGAGGCTGTACAGCTGATCTGAAATAAGACAACCTAATGTATACTTGATACCTGTTGTTCATAATCCCTATATGTATCGGGGGCTGGTGTAATGCAAGGCATGGTGGCACCACATCCCAACCACTTGTGTGATTATACCAAGAACAGAGGATGCTACACTGAGGTGAATCGCACAGAAAAACTCTCATTTCTCCTCCTTTCAAGTACACACAAACAGAATCAGTCAAATTTATCAAAATCCTCCAGGGTTTCCTTCCTGTCTTTGAAAACACAGGAGCACTGCTCCAGGCATGGAGTTGCAGCGTGTCTCACATTTTCTCTGCTTGTACTGTATGTGCACATATTGATTTCTGCTCTTGATTTTCCTGGAACAGCCAGCAGCCAAAATGGAGCCCTAAAAGAATCCACACAATTCCTTGATGGGAAAGTGCTGAGCAATTTTAAAACTACAGCCTGGTGTTTACTCTGGGACTGTGAAGGTTATGTGTCATGGTATGTATGGAGTGCTGTGTGTGCGCATGTATGTACATGAGCTAACATACTGCAGCCTTGAGGCTTGCTTTGCTTCAACCAGATACAGCTGCCTTTCGTTGTACAGCTACCCAGCTCGCATTAGCACTGGTGCTAGCATTGTCAGCTGTGTGAGTTACGTTACACCACAGTACGCACACAAACAAAAGATTTAATAAATAAACAGTATACAATATGAAATGACTCTATCTATAACTGGTATCAATGAGTTTACTGGCCATATTTTTGCACAGAAACTTATGGTTCATTTATTTTTAAGCAAATTGTCTCACTCTGACAGCTGCCTCGGGGTCTTTATGCACCTCTCTATCATCCCCTGTTGCACCAACAGTGTAACATCACTTACTGTAGGCTATAATAACTGCCACGTCCCATTGATGACACCTCTCACATTAGTCATGAACCGTTCTGCATTAGAAATTGCCATTGGCAGCTGTACTAATGTTTTCTAATGCTTCAGCACCTCTAATACGACTACTGTTATCTTTTCATCTGCTGATTTCCAACTACAGCAGCAGCTCTGTGGAGTAACATTCTTTTTTAAACTCTGTGGTAAAATTTTTGAGCATGACATGAAGCAGGACAGGCAGCCATATAAAGCAACTTTAGGGACACTGATTTGGCTAATGATCAAATCTCACAAGCGTGCGCCTCCTCATAAACAGGTGGCATTCAACAGGCTGAGATGAGGGATTTGCGACAACGTTTGTTCAGTGAAGAGAGCTGGATGAATCCAACCAGGAACACCCGAGTGACAAGCGAGATTTAGAATAAGAAAACAAAAATGTTGGTGTATGAAGCCCAGTATCTTTTTACGGACACATTTGCACAGGATTCACTGTCTTTGCAGAGAACCAGAGAAGAAGAAGGAGAAAAGAATTCAAAAAATGACACAAGAGGACTATGAGTAACATGTTACTGGCAGCTGCAAACCGGTTAATTTTTTTCTAATTGTACTTTGACTTCAACGTGTAGTTACAGAATAACACATACAAGAGATGGACCAATATATAATCAATGTCAATTGCAGAAAATTACATCTAAAAACAGCCATTGCATTTTTAAAGTGGAGCGGACTAATTTCATAATTTCTGGAAACACAAAATAACGCAAGACATAAGACATAAAAATAAAAATAAAGTATTACTTAGATAAGAGGTAAATAACTGAGTCAGAATTGATCTAGTGTGCAGTTTGAGTTGTCCTTTCAACAGTTTACAGGTGTGTCTTTCTACACTTGTGGTCATTGGAATGTTTACTGCAGCCACTGGGGTAAAATTGATAGCACGGTTGAGATGCTGCCTTGTATCCAGCTCTTTATACATCCTCGCAACTCACACAAAGGACGCAAACACACGCTGACTGACTGTGATTGGATGTTATTTTGGATCAGATAGGATTTGCTTGTGTACTTTGAAGTGTATTTAAGGGACACTTTCTTTAAATGACTGTCTAAGGCCCCGTCCAGACGAAAACACTGTTTTGTGTAAACGCACATGTTTTGCACATAAGAAATTCGAAAACGCAAACCCTCCGTTTTCGTGTGGACGGTGAATCCGCATATTTTCGATACGATGACGTCATCGCCCCACCAGACTACATGCTTGTGTTCGTGCTGCAGACGATATTGAGCCTATCAGGGTTACTTGGGCAAAATATTCTGCTCCTCTGCCACGATGCTGAGCAAAAAAAGGAGTATGGACCACCAGCTGTAAAGCTTTATGTGCATGCTCCGTCTCTTCTTCTCCGTTTTTGGTGAATTTCCAGCGCCACCTATAGGCCTGGCATATGAACTACAGCGTATTGACTCGTTTACAGTGGATCCGTGTGGACGCAAATATTCTTGAAACGATGCCAAGGAAGACGGATAAAAAAAGAGATCGTTTTGGTACGTCTGGACGGGGCCTAAAGGAACTAATAATCTACCAAACATACCAGCATGACTGTGGCCAGCCCTAAGTAACACCAGATGTCATTTAGTCGTACATTTAACCTTGAAAACTGGTGAAATGTGTTTAATGTCAGCATCACAAAACAAAACAAAACAAAACAAAACAAAACAAAACAAAACAAAACAAGGCAGCATCACTGTGAATTACTGCACATACTATAAAGAAATCCTACCTGATTCGAAAGTTTTAAATTACAATGGTTTACTGTATATTGGAAAACAGATGGATTGATCTAAATCACAGGCAGGTTTTTTAATAACAGGGAACTTTAGCACTGAAACAACAGACTTAATGATTGGTTCAGATGTGTTTTGTTTTGTGGTGGATTTAAAGCACAATTGACAGCTAATATGTTTTGCTTTCATTTTACTTGGCTGATGGTCAGAGAAAATGTATGGAAGCCAGCAGGGATGTGTGAGAAAAGCCAAAAGCTAAAATACTAAGTAAGTCACATAAATGGTACTGTCTCAAGAAATCATTGGTTCAGGTTGGCATGAACTGTCCTTGGCACTGACGATGTAAAACACTTCCACTTAGGAGACTCAAGGGGTCACCAAAGCTATCAGGTTTCAGACTGTACTGGCAGCTTTCAAGTTACACATGGCTGTCACACTCAAATTTCAGCCACAACTGGAATCAAATCAAAACCTCTTCGATTTGCGGTCACAAAGTTAAACCCTATAACCATATTCACTCTCATTGCTTTCACATCTTAAAACTGCAAACACTTGAGAGACTGCTTGGATGTCCGGTTCACTCACGGGTTTGCGCTGTCTTGTGGGTGTGTTTCATGCCTCTGGTTGGAGGCGTAGCAGCTCTCTGTAGTCAGTGGGTGAGTACTTCCCCTCCTACAGTGGGACTCATAATTTCTCCACCACAACAACAGCTACCACATCCTGCAAGGCAAGAACTACGAGAACACTATGTACTGTACATTCCATAAGAAAGAGAAGAAATGTTAATGTGCCAGCACACCCTGATCTTATGTATTAACTTCCCTTCTCTTGACACCATGTGAAAAGCATTATGTATCTTAATGCTATGTGTTGAATATCACAGATAGAAACATACACATGTACAAGACACTAATGTTATACTGCAATGCCTATTGATAAATAGTATGCGATTGTGTATTGGAATAAAACATTCCAATGGTATACGTATTACCATACTGTCCTTCATTTCTACATGTTATTTCACAATTTTATGCACTAATTCCACTACTATGATTTTTGGAAAGCTGTCACACCCCTAGACACAGCTTAAAATGAAAAGTTTTACTATTTTCACTGCAAAAACAGTTGCATAATGTTTCCAGTGTCCCTGCAGGACCTTTGTGAAATCTGAGAAGATGAGGAGGTCTAATTTTTAAAGCTGCACTTATCAATACTTTTTAAATAAAAAACTGGTCAAATGACTACATGTGATATGAAATATGTTGCTTATAATGTGTTGGATGAAGAACAGGGTCTTAAGAGATTTAAAAAGACACCACAGAAATATGCATATGTCTCAACATTAAATTGAAAATGGAGGCAATGGCTATACACAGATCAGCCACAACATTAAAACCACTGACAGGTGATGTGAATAACATTAATGATCTTGTTATAGTGCAATGTTCTGCTGGGAAACCATGGGTCCTGGCATTCATGTGGATGCCACTTGACACACCCATCCAAACACAGTTGTGGACCAAGTGCACCCCCTCGTGACAAGGGCACTCCCTGATGGCAGTGGCCGGCAGGACCATGCACCCTGACACATTTCAAAAACTGCTCAGGAACGGCTTGAGGAACAGAACACAGAGCCCAAAGGGTTGACCTGGCCTCCAAATTCCCCAGATCCCAGTCCAATCGAGCATCTGTGGGATGTGCCAATCCATGGAGGCCCCATACCCCAACATACAGGACCTAAATGATCCACTACAAATGTCCCGATGCCAGACACCACAGGACACCCCCAGAGGTCTTATGACCATGCCTTGACAGGTCTCAGCTGTTTTGGCTGCACAAGAGGAACCTCCACGATATTAAGTGGGTGTTTTTATTGTCAAAGCCATAATGGTTTCCTTGTTTTATTTGGTAAAAATACTCAATTACATAATTTCTTTTATTTTTTATTTTTGTCATACACATGTGACAAGATGACACCGTAAATAGTGGTTAGTTTAAATGCAAAATCTGTCAAAACTGACATTTCCAACATAAAAGCAGTAGTAAGAAAATACAAGAGTAAAAAAACTAGGACAAAGGACAAAACTCCCTTGCTTTGGCTGTTAAATAGTACCCAGCTAGGAACTAGCTTGCACTAGGGCCCATCCTAATTGACTGATCCTAGGTCCTGCCCCCCTTGGCTCCTGTGTCTTGGTTGGACAAGCTTGACAATAAGAAACATAGAACAATGGTCCTGCTTAGCCAAGTGCAGCAGTGTTTATTCGGAGTAAGTCGATGTAGCTTCAAGAATCGACAGCAAGGACTGCAACACGTGATGGAAGGATATTACACTTTATGAACATAGCAAAAGGATGCAAATTGAGGCCAGGTCATTCTGGTCCAGAAGAAAAATGAGAGAAGCAACATACTTTTCATCGAGGCTGAAGATGACAAGATTATCAGTCAGCATCGCTCTTGTACTGTATGTCTACTTTACCCCTTCTTGGGATTAACAGAGTACTGTTTGTATTTATCCCTGATGACAGACCATGTTGATGACCATTTCACATTAGTATTTGCTAATATTGGCTAACTTAAATGTGACTATACACAATAATGTGTCTGTGAAGATCTTGGCATCAATAGAATCAGAATCAGAATCAGAAATTCCTTTATTAGTCCCGCAAACGGGGAAATCTGTGCGTCACAGCAGCCAAAGGATAGTTCAATATAACAATAAACAATAATAATAGTAAAAAATAAACAATATAATAAAAAGGTAAGAAGAAGAGCTAGAGCAGAAATAGAAAAATAATCGTATATACATAATATGTACAAATATAAACTGTGTAATTATAAACAGTGTGGGCAGTGTATAGTTGTAGCTTTAATGAAAACCCTGCCTTATAAAGTGGGGTGTAAGGTATTGACATGTTTATCAGGGTCGATGATATGCTATTAGTTGATTTATGGTAAAGTGTAGTTCACTTTTTTAAAAACTTGACCAACATAAGAATGTCAGGCTATCGCAGCCACCGCTGCTTCAATTTTGAGCAACCTTTTTTCAATCAATCTCTTATCATAAACATCAACTTGGTGGAAGTGCAATAATGAATTATTAAAGAACCCCTTCAATTACTGTAATAAGGCTGTATGTGCACACTCTATTTCCTTAGAGTCTGAACATAACTAAAACCTTGCTTGCACAAGAATATTCCTGCAACATGACTTAAGTTTAATTTAGCAGCTATGTTTGTCAAAAACTCTCAAGAGAACTTCCAGGGAATTTTTTTTTTATGAGTTATATTTTATTTTTGAGTTGATTTTAAATGGGAGAATCCATCCTCATACACTTGCATGTTGCAGGTTATGCATGTTATAATACCCACTTTCTTTTTAACCTGACTGTTTAACAACAAAATTAGAATAACAGATTCTCTGGGTTTCAAGAATGACTTTGATTGTGGCTGTAACATGTGTCTTGATGAAAGAGTTGTTAACAGCATGAAAGCAACCTAATCCTTTGCGTTTGATGATAAAATGGCTTAAACCACAAGAAAGGCAGGTTCTTAACAAACACAATTTATCATCACATCTTTATGAAAGCAGAACCACAAGTATTCTGAGCTTAATATGGACACACACTTGATGCCACAACACAGACAGTAGGGAATACAAAACTAGCAATGTGAAATAACATTGCAATAGCATTGTGAGTCTCCTCTGAGAAGCATGGGGTAAGGCAGGAAACAGGAAATAGGCCCCTAATGGGGTACATGCTATTCTTTTCCTGATTGCTAGCATCCGAAGAACAGATTAACTGATTATTGCTTACAAGTTCTTGATACTACAGGACAATGAGCCTGGCTGTATATGTCTTTATACTGTAGTCAGTACAATACCAGTTCACCTGAGGTGAAAGGCAAGGATGCTCTAAATAATTGTTTGTCTATGCAGATGTTCTGCCACTACAGTGTATAAACATACGGATAAAGTCCTTCAGTTGACTCTTGGCTTAGCATTTCTATTGTGCCTGTTATTAGTTTAACTGCTTTCTTCAAATGTCAGTGCTACCCTGTAAAACCTTTGCCAACATGAATGAGAGCAAAAGATCTTTGAGAGGAGAACAACAACACAACAAGCCAAAACTGGGGAGAGGTTTGTGGCATGAAACAAGTCAACATTCTTTCAGTCTGACATAAAGTTAATGAAACACACATTTGTATCAACATCCTCCACCTTTAAACCAGGCTGAAGAGCATGTTTTCTGACTGTAGTGCATTATTCAGACATCACCAGAGAGCATCCTGTACACCAGCGACTGTCAGATGGAAAGAGACAGAGAATATGAATGACTGGAAGAAAAGTTTCATCACACTACTTCAAACAGCTCTTCCCACAGAACCCATTTCTTCTAAATGCTCTACTTAGACAGTCAAAGTTCAGTTAAGAGGGGAACACAAAATGATGCAATGCATATACAGGGTTTCCCACGTGTCAAAAGTTCAATCCCAGAGCATTTTCATAACTTCATGCTAAACTTTCTGGATGCTTTGAAAGTGAAAACTTCTATTATTGTGAATTAAAACATAGACCCACAAACTATATGGTCAGAAGTATGTAGACACTGAAATATTAGCAGGGGCACCCTTAACATGTCATAATATTACAATTCAGCTTGACCTCCACCCCCAGAGGTCTGGATAAATACTCTGATTAGTTCTATAGTTTCAACGATAATGTTTTGTTTCACTTTCCTGGTCAAGCAAGTGCATCATTAATGCGCGTCAATTTTGATTTATGCTTATACAGACTGTATTATTTATTAGCAATTATCAAATAACAACAAACAAACTTTAAAAGGCTTTAGCTAATTGTCATGTTTAATATTTAAATAAATCTGAAGGACACAGTGTGTTATAGATGTGGGGCAACGTTATTGTATTTCAATAACAGTGTGGCAATCTCCCCTCTCTCTCCTCAGAGATAGACTCATAAACTGTGCGCGAGTGAGTGAAAGTACATTAGAGTCAGTACGTTGACTCACTCACAGAGAGGGGAAGGGAGTAAGACAGCCTGGTCCTTAGCTTCTACCATCAGCTTCAGAAAAAAAAAAACACCCCTTGCCAATACCTCAAGTGACTTTCTAGATGTACTTGCCCAACATGGCATTTTATTTGCCTGGGCAATCCTTATTGTTGAGCCCTGACATGTGTTGCACTGCATGAGGCAAATGGTGGTCACCCCAGACACTGACAACCCCACACTGGAGATGTCTTATGGGAGTGAAATGAACATTCAATGCACGGGCAAAGGCTCTGGTGGACAAATGTGTTTGTATTGTTTTAGCTATCTGAGGCAAAAAGAATTCAAATCACCCAATCTTTAAAAAAAACCTCAGAAAGTCCAAAAAAGTAAAAGATTTGTTTATCAGAAGTTTGTTGTTTCTTCTGTCCTCTCCCATTAATCATGTCATGACCCCTCACATTTATTTGGCGATCCGTTGGAGGGGCCTTGCCCATAGTTTGGAAATCAATGGACAGAACTTAATAGTATAGCAGTTACACATTGATACATCAGTATTAACAATCTAACTATGTTTCATATATTACTTTATCAGTCAGATCCACTTTTAGCAGAATGAGTAGTTTTACTTATGATACTTCAAGTTCAATAAAATACTGCATAATACGTATGTACTTTTACAGAATGCAGCACATCTTTTCGTAAATATTTTAATTAATTAGTACTTAAGTGTTTTTACATTGTTGAATTATTACCTTTGCTTAGCCACATGTATTCCCCAAGTGTATCTTTGAGACTCTCACATTTGAACAAACATTTGTACAATCTATGCAAAAAAAAACAAACAAAGAAAACCAGTAAACTCTGCGTTCACCTGTAATAAATATTATAGCTAGTTGTTTTGAAAACTCCACAAAGGGCATCAGGGCATCATCTTAGTCTAAATGTCAGCCTTCTTAACAGTCATCAGTGGAAATTTCATTGTGGGCAATGTCAGCCTGCATCATGAATCAACACTGACGAGCGGCAGTAAACAATAGTCATAATCTTGACCAATATGCATCTTATTCGAGGTGGCATTCAGATAAGAGTCCATCTTGATCCACCGACCATTATGCTTGGAGCCCTCTCATACTTAATTTACGAAGCTGCATCACACTGTGCAACGTGATACAGACTCATCATCATGGCAACTGGTATCAGAAAAAGGACAGCAGATGGTGTTTTCATTAAAGAATTCAAGCTAATAGAAGAATTAACCGCATGACTTTGTGTTGGAGTCTCCAGTGCACTTATCATATTACATTAAGTTCTCTAGCTGCCGGGAAAAACCACATAGGCCAATGTCATAAAGGATGGCTGATACACAGGGGCTAGAAATGCTATAGCATTCCTGTTGCACTGTACACAGTTGTGAGCATGATCCCTCACTGGAGACCGAGAGCTGAGAAGGTCCAAATAATGCATTTGGAGTATGACAGCCAATAATCCATGCACAGCTATAACGACCAGCAGAGAGAACACAGTCATGACAAACTGCTGACAGCTGCAGCTAACAATCGCCTGCAGACCCATACACCATGTTTGCTGTGTAAGTTATCATCATTACAATTTAGCACCAACACATTTTCCCATTTTATGTGTGCAGATGGAAGCCTTTCTGTTTTCATTCTGACATCTCCTCTGAGCTACACAGCCAGTCTGTTAGTCTTTATTTTTAATAAGCTGTCACATATATTTCGCTGCTTGCAATATATTGTACACAGTGCTGGGTTTATGGAGTTGCCTTTACAGTGGGGTGAATGTAGCAGCTGCCTTTATTTAATGCTCAAAACATCTACACTCATATTTTTTTGGTTCTCCTTAATTAGCTAGCATTAGTGAGGTTTTGATTTATCGGCTGTTGGTTAAAGTAGCTGACAGCTAGTTTGAGGTGCAGAAGAGTTTATTCACAGCAGAGTAAGCCTATAGGGGAAGTGGAAGCAAGTTGTGCTTTTTATAGCTGATGTTCTGCTCTTTTGCACCAATGTGACAGTCAAACTGTTAGCAAGGAAGAGAAGAAATTGTCTGATAACATCTTGGAGCATACCTGTGATCAGACTGGTCTGGTGTGATGGCCTAATACTACCTGAAATAACAATAATACCATCTTACTTTTGGTACGTCAGGCCAGCCATCAATCCAAAGCATTGGTAATTGATAAGTTAGGAAAGGCTCAACATTCAACTATCTGACAAATTGGACCTTTAAACCAATACGAAAGAGAAATCTTTTAAGTGCTGGCAACCAGAAATCTTGCGTAAAAGTGTATCCATCAGTTTGAACACAGCTCGTTACTGCCAGACTGATTCGATCTGGTCACAACTTTTTGCGTCCAAATCTATCAAACTGGCAACTTATAATAGAATTGATGCAATGAATTCATTTCTACATTAAGAATACCCCAAAATTATGTGGGATACATCAGACAATTGATACTATCATTTGTTGACTTTTCAATGGAATCACATTATTGAAATGCAATATGATGAATTTAACAACATCAAAGGTTTGCTTACAGCTTATTGTCTGACACCCCCTACGCACACATGCAAGGTATTCTACAGCTGTCAAACTCACAGACAAGAAGCAGAATAAACAGACAGATCACCAGTCTGGCAAGTAAAGATTTAGCCTGGATCAGTACCATGATTAGAGCTTCATTACATTTACATCATGACTCTCAACTGCCACCGGAGGGACCGAGCTGGCAGGCATATGGAGTCACAAGTGGACTTTCAAAAAGCTTGTGCATTTACCAAAAACTGAAACAAACTATTCACAAAGACACAATAAAGATCTGGGCCCATAAAAAAGGTTGACCAAGCAGAACTTAACTCAGGCCATGCTAACTTAAAATAAACTGAAACGAACAAACAGACAAAACTGACACAAAAACCAGACTGAGCACACAGGGGAACATAGATAATGGCTGATCAGACCTTTTCGAAATCAAAGTGGTAAGACAAAGACGAACACCACCAACAAAACTACAAATAAAATTAAACAGGGCAGTTAGACTTTCAGCATAAATATTATAGCAATTAACAAAAACTAAAACACCAACAGCCTAAGCCATGGGTTCCCAACCTTTTGTTTGGGCCCACTTCTGATTGTCAGAAATTTCTGATGACTACATGTCATTACATGACAAAAAAGGAGAAAAAATTTAACTCAGCTGCGGGAGTCAATACATCAACACTGCATCCCTCTGTGGATCCAAATGTAATTTTCTCTGGGTCATATTTCCTCACTTGGTGCAGGGTTGTCTACAACTGATTTTTTTTTAACCAACACATTTAGATCGAGCGCTACATATTGTTTAAATAGGGCCCTGTGTGTGTGTGAACAAATAATAACACTATCACTGAAGGTCTGTAGACTGTACCAGTGATGTTCTGGGCAGTTTAATCAGCCACAGTAGAGCCTTCCTGTCCTTTATAAACCATATTGTCCAGCCCTAATTTTAATTATAATTTAATTTAATTATTTTTTATTTAATTTATTGAGTGTTATAATAGTATTAAAAAAGTGTTTAAATGCATTAAAAATAACTAGCTTTGTAAATGACCAACATTCCGATTTGGCCACTTCCTTCAATTAACGGCTCATCTTTTGCACATGTCCCACCGAGAGCAGCACACCTTCAACACTGGTTAGAACCACTTATAAGCAAACTTAACTAAAGACAAACTTAGGTGTGACTGTAAAGAAGCTAACTAAATGTGTATACTACAAATGAAAAATAATTTACTGCCTATAATAAAATGCCACAGGAATTAGGCCCAAAACATGGAAATCAGTTAGTCTTTTTGCACTTCTGGTTCCCTCGTCTCATAGTCTGGGTTTTTTTTTAAATGGGTTTCTGTTAAATGCCTGAAAAAGGTCTGTGGTTAACAAAAGCTTAAGAGATTCTCTTCTTTAGTTCTACCACAAAAAATACATCAGTTAATACCATGTTTGAATTAAATAGCGATTTGACGAAAAGCTCGTCAGGGACATTAAATGTCATCACGCTCAACACAAAGGCTCATTTACTCACTTATCCGTCTTTACAGGTGACTGTAGTTACAAACTATTCTTACTCTAACTTTACAACTTGTAGATTGATCAAATTATAGTAAAGTGTGTGTACTATAGGTGGTGACATTGAAGCCACAAGTTTGCTGATAGCCTTCCATTAGCTTTTAACTTCTGGTGATTGCATTTAGTATCATAAACAATCATAAAATTGTTGTTCATTTTGGTGAACAAAACGTCACCAGGTATCATAAAAATTGTATTTGCCACAGAATTTATTTCCTGCAATAATCCAAAATCCAATAGAAAAATCCCATAGGCTAAGGGAACCTTCAAGAATACTTCGCCCCTTCTGCTCTTGATGCTAAATAAACTACAACGAAAGCTATATCTCATCATGGGGCAGCTGTGGCTGAGGGGTCGAGCCAGCGCCTTATTATTAGAAGGTTGCTGGTTCAATTCCCCTGGTCTGCATGTTGAAGTGACAAGCAAGAAACTGAACCCCAAACTTCTCCTGATGTGCTGGTCGGCACCTTGCATAGCAGCCACCGGCATCAGTGTATGAATGTATGTATGAATTACTGTAAGTCGCTTTGGATAAAAGTGTCTGCTAAATCTCATCATTTATCTGTTTACTGATATATGTGTAATGTTAATGTAATGGGAATAATAATAATGTCAACGCACTCAATTATTAACCATTAAGTGTAAACTGTATTAAACAAAAACTAAGGTGATTACAGACATTAAAATCAGCTGGGTGGCAGCAGGCATGGCCATCACAGCTACAGACATTTATTTTTCTATGTGTTGTGCATGTGTGTGCGTGTCTATGTGCCTCGGCCACAGCAGGGAGGTCTACTGGAGAAAAACACAGTGTATTGGCATTCTGCAGGCTGCAGGACTCTGGCTGTGTGGAATTGCGCAACATGAAAGTCTTACCGGAGGAAGTGTTGAAGTCTGACTCCAGGCAGCACTGAGGAGCCGCTGAGCTCCCCAAGAGAAACACCTACAAAAACACACACACGCACGCACGCACGCACGCACGCAGACATAGCCTGGTAAAACTAATGAGTAAATGGACTAGTCTAGCTATGAACACCAGTAGGTGAAGAAACGATCTCAAACATGTTGCCATGGCATCCCCTCACAATGCGACATTAAAAACACACGTGATCCAGGTATCTTAGTTTTACTTTAAAGTAAAAACAAATATGTCACAGTGAAGCGCCAGAACACCTTTCGTTCTGTGTGACAGGATGTAGTCAGAACACTACATCCGGCTGAGACGACCTACATGCACCACTCAACAAAGCAGCTCCCACAGCTGCTAACCTCTGGTGGTTTCCACATGTGGTTACCACCACAAATACTTCCACTCACGCTGCAGTAAGGCCAGAGAAATACCATACATTTCCTTTCCCCCTCTTAGACCAGCGGCCCTCAAATGAGTCAATACATCTTTTTATGTGTGTATCAGCGCCCGAAGCGAAGAACAATGTTTTGGGAGGAAAACTGCATAAATAAAACAACAGTGACAAAATAGCCTGTGCAGGGAGGCAGAAACAGCTTTGACTCTGTCTGAAGTCGGATGTTTGGCAAATCATTGGATGTCATGTGAAGTTCACGGTGAGATCTCCGGGTAAGAAGAACAATAAAATGACAGATTGATTATGACGAGAGTGAGAAGAGAAAGCATTTGTTTGTGTCATTAATTCAGTGGCAGGACAGGGCTGGTCATCTCTCCCCGACAGACGGTAATCACTTGTAATCAGACTTAATGGTCGCTCTAATGGGACTGCTTTTCCTCCCTCCATGCTCTCTCTGTCGCACTCTTTAACACACTTGTAAACACACAAACAAGTCTGCACATGCATGTCTGCGTGCACGTTTGCATGCCATGAATGGGGAAATGTAATGTCTCACTTCCATCTGAAAGGGAAGTATTCATTTAATAACACTTTCTATCCATAACAGTTCAACATTTTCAGGTCCTATTCGGATGTAATGCTAATTTCCATATTTGCCTGGTTCATCTTCTCTTCAGGCCTCATTTGCATGCATTCATTTATTTGCAGAGAATGGTTACTCCACTGAGTCTCTGTTCTGTTGCCTCCTGCTCTCCATCAACACTTCTACAATGTTACAAAAATATAGTTTACATTGCTTGTTAATCTCGGCCTTCATAAGTTACGATAACATTCAACCCACTGGAACAATGGTAAAATGATACAACAAAGTAGTGGTTCCTCAACTTTTTTTGATTTAACTTATTATTATGAAGTAAATACTGATTGAACAGTCTAATGGTTGTGCAAAAACGATGTACATAGATTGATTCCCTATAAGCCTATAAGCTTACACTGTACTTTTTAGTCAGCCAGGCTAGGTCATTCCGGAAAAATGGTCGAATTACAGCACTAAGGAAATGCGTAGAGGCACTGTTTTCCCCGGTCACAATCACCAGCTAATGGCAGCACAACTGGAATAACTGTGGAAACTCTACAGTGCAAAAGAAAAGGAACGCTGCTGATCAAGGAGGCACTGAACTTGAAGATGGAGAGTGATAGTAACCAATGTTAAAACAAGAGTGAATGGACAGCATTCACTTATTGGAGAGCGCTCCAGTGTTGTGTCAAAATGTGTTCCCCGCTGATATGTGTTTCCCCTTAATATTGGGATATAACATTAACGTTTTACTCTCGGTCAAATTGTTTTTTGCTTTGGACGGTAGCCAAGTCTGTTAGCAGTGGCCATGTTGCTATTGCTGTCTATGCAACAGCGCCACCAACAGTAATACTTCTGCAGGTAACAGAAAGTTAAAAAGTTGTCCATTTCCACGTGCCAGAAAGTTAATGCGGAAGCACATACTTAAGCTCTATGCTGGTCACATGCCAGGATATTCTGAAATGTGCCGGCAAAGACAGGGAAGAAGAAAAGCTGAAGCTAGTCAACATGGATGTACACAATGGTGGATTTAAAATACCTTAAAAAAAATCAGCTTTGTAATGGTTTTTTAAACATGGCTAATAGCACTGAATGGAAACATAGCTTCTTTTTGTTTACAAGAAAACTCTACAGGGGCCCTTTAATTAGCCAAGGCAAGATTTTTCACATACACACTAGGGACTGTGGTTTTGGAAAGCACCACTTTATGATGTGAAAAAAAGCAACATGGTGGAAAGGATGCAACTCCAACTTTAGCTGATTAGAGCCAACTTACTCAAGTCACCAAAATGTAAAAAAGAACAATGTACTGTAATAATTTTTTTGTGAATTCAGCCTAAAATGCAATATATTATTATAAAGTCAAATGACAGAAAGTGAAACATAACTTCTTATCACTCTCTTTGCTAAATCAATGAATCTAGTCAGCACAAGGGGTATAATGGCAATAACAATGCAATATATTCAATAACATCCATGTGTACCTCCCATTCAAACTTTATTGGTCATGGTTTCACCATTCCTTCCCTCCAAATGCAGCTGATTCAAAATATTTTCAACCAACAAGTGTTATCCGGTCAAAATGTTTGGTACATATTATGGTGATAAGAGACACAAGGAGAGTGATGAAAAGAAAAAATGTGTGTGTATGAGAGAGGAAACATAGTTGTGAAAAAACACCCACTAACACACACTGTTACTCAGTTTCCATGGTGATTTGAGTTATATTTGACAATGTGACGCACATTTCAGCGTTCACTTTCGCTGTTAGTCTTCTTCATCCTTTCCAGCACAGTGAGCTAAAAGTATGAATGGTTCATATGAAGTAAAAGTGAGAAAAATGACGTTTGGGCCTGGAGATTGGATAGAAGACATCCAGTGCCGAGAGCCTGGCCTGTAATGTAATGCAAACTTAATGAATGAAAGGTTTTCTTGTGTCTCTGATCCAAACTCAAGACTCCCTACTTCCCAGTGTGATTAGTACTGTGTATTTAGCCGACAATTATGTCACTATTAACTAAAGGAATTAGTACTCAGTCTGGAGGCCGCTTCAGCGACTTTCAACATGTACTGCATATAGAAACTGAATGTGAAGAAATACATCTGGACTGTCATACAAATGCTGATATGACTGTCTTTTAAAGTTCATAAACATTCCTGCAAGCAACAAAGTAGCCCTATTACTCAACTGTGTTTCATGTTGTGGTGTTTGTATTGAATTGGCTAATATGAGCTACAGTTGCTTAGGGGATGATCACCCCCACCACCTTTTCTGCAGAGAGAGGCGCCTCCATCCAGTTGTTTACAACAATATTTTTGCACACTACCATTGTTGCTGTGCTCCAGGCACCTGATGTGCCTTTGTGGATTTTTAAAGAAATGGCTTACTAATGCCGCAGGTTACAAAATGTTCAAATGCCTGATGTCAGTGGGGTAAATTCTCTTCTGTTCAATCAGATAAAAACATACACAAGACATGTGCTGCTTTATATTATAAACATGCAAAAATGGATCTGAAAAGAAAAAAACTGACAGCATGCTTGTCATTAATTGCTAAATATCATGTGACTCTGCCTTCTGCAACAATTTTAAGATTATCCCAATCCATGGTGATGGATCTCTTCAATTCAAGGTTTGTGTTTAGCTTTATTTATTAATGTATTTATTTATGTATATATATATATTTTTTTTTACCAATTTAATGTTCTTTTGTTTGGTGATTCTCAATGGGGAAAACACCCAATAGATCCTCGATTGTAATGAGACAAAATTCATCTTTTTATCCTCTTTTCCTCTTCAAGGTCAGTGCCTTGGTGAAGGACAGTGTCCCTGTGTTTTGGTATGGGAGGAGAATGAAGCACTAAAGGAAACCATGTGAACATGGAGAGAAGCAGCATTCAGTTAGGTTTAAACGAGATAACCTTTTAGTTGTAAGGAAACAGTGCAAAGCACTTAGGGCATAATGATTATTCCACAGTTGCTCTATCAATCTTGCTTGAAAAAAGCAGTGCAACTTTTTATTCAGTAAAGAAGAGCTCTGAAACTAGAAGATAAAATTGCTCTAAATTATCCATGAAACTAAACACTAGGGATGTGTACAGTTAGTAGATTAGTCGATTAAATGTTGCAACCCTTGCAAATCAACAACAGCAATACTAGTTGGTTAAATGTATTATTATTTTATTAATGTACACATTTTCAAATAAAATTAAATTACATAATTTTCACTTACATGTCTAGCTCCACTATTCTCAAACTGTGGTAAGAGTACCACTGGTGGTACGCAAGGTCCTTCTAGTGGTTTCATTTAAAAACATACAGTTCACAATATAAAACTGAAATTTAATTCAAAATAAGTTTTGTCTGTAAATTTTTAATTTCAGTCCGCTCCATAGACATGTTTGTGAGCACATATGTCATCCATGATTAGTTACAAGCTAAACTCTGTGGTGACACTGTGGTGTCAAGATGGACTGAACATGAGTGCTCGTGGCAAAACAGTAAGCTAAATAGAGTTGGCCAATGCTACTCTATTTTAATGTCAATCATAATGGTGGTACTTGGAGAGTCTAATATTTTTTGAGGTGGTACATTGTCAAACACTTCAAATACAGCAGCCTGGTCAGTGGCCCTAAAGCCTCCAGTATCACTTCTTGAAGCCCTTCTACTAAAAAGCGTGAGAAGAGTCATAGTTGTCAGAGGATATTCGGGCTACCTTTTCTCCAATACTAGGATTTGCATTTTGTTTCGTGACAAAGAGTCAAGCGTGATTTGGTTTGAAGTTATGTTACATAATTAAGTTAATGTACGTAAATAATGTAACTTGCGTAAAATAGTGTAGTATGTCACTCACGTAATGTAAGTTATAAGATTGAACGTAATTAAAAAATAACCATGTTCAATCTTCAACATTCCTATCCAAAGTTTGATCTTGTCCTTCACCAAACATCCCTACTGAACACATATAAAGGACTGTGTGGGCTACATCTTGATGTATTTACCAGTGTTGAAGTGCCATATAAAGGATGCCATGGCCTGTGGTGTAGGCACAGAGCCAGTGGGGTAACCCCAATAAGTAAAAATGGCTAATATACTCATGTTGGGGAGAGCCATGTGTCATGATTTATAAGCTAAATGCATTATCAATGGACTACCTACTTACTTAAATCTAACTCACTGAAGGATCTGAAGAATTATTGTGTTAATTTATTGATGTGAATGATGTGTAAAAACACAGCACAGACTTTAAAGGTAAAGAACAAATGTGTTAATTATGTGAATGAATAATGTCACTACTGTGCAAGAGAAGAACAGTGCCACACTGAATGTGTTCATGTGCACAGAACACAATCTCATTTGTCACATATCTATTTTTTTTTATTATACCTATGACATATTGTTAGTATCAATACTCAAAACAAGATTATATGTTGGCAGTTCAGACACTTGGTGGTATTGATTTGTCTTTGTCCAGTTTTACATGTGATAGGAGCTGTGTGGTAAAAGGCGTTTCTTGCTTGATGATGTGTTTCAGTTTTACCGAAACTGCGACGAGAATGTCGCCCGTAGTTCCAAATCTTGTCATTGTACTCTTGCTGTAACTTCCATTCCTCCCTTCCGATGATTAAAACTGATCTGCTGGGGAAAAGTGCGAAACCTCCATCTCTATATCTTATGTTTTGTTAGCAGTCAGTCAATATCCTCAAGCACCAAGGCTACACGTATTGTGGCTGCTTTCAATGTGAAGCAGCAGGAAGTGTTTAGTTTGCGTCAACATTAACCTTAAAGCAGAGAATTTCATTACAGCTTCAATTGCACAAAGGGGATTGGAAGAAAAAAGGTGAAAGTAACAACATAAACGCAGGAGTGAAACTACACTCCAAGGGTGGCACTGACCTTTGAATTTTTGCATTACACGAAAATTCACTTCAGCGCACAACAAAGCTGAAAGCCAGTCGAACTGGAGGCTGAAAGACCTGAAGTGAACCCAACCTGAATATGATCCTCATTGAAATGAATGCCTCCTCTTGAAACTATGTATGTATCCAACTAATTTGGGTAGTTTTTCATTTCTTTTTAGCTACTCTCGTGCTGCGTCTCCAGGGATGGCACTGTCATTCATTTGGTCAACCACTTTGGTCCACAAAGATTCATCTCAACAACTATTGCATGGATTCCCATGAAACATGGTGACATTCATGGTCCCCAGAGGTTGAATCCTACTGACTTTAACTGTATTGGCATCAGCTGGTCAAAGTTTTTACCAAACCAGTGATGGCTATCTAATAACCAGTGATTAGATATCTAATCTAATCTAATCTAATCTAATCTAATCTAATCTAATCTAATCTAATATGATATAATATCTATAATATATGGCATTCAGTTCATCTAGTCCAGTGGACTTTGATCATGAAGTTTGGTCCACACACCCATGTCACCCTTGGAAAGAATAGTAATAATTTTGAATTTGTCATTTATGGCCAAATACCTGACAAACTATTGACATTTGCATCCTTTCCGGTGTACTGATAAATGTTAAACTAAGATAGGGAAAGTGGTAAACATCAACATGTCAGCACTGATGTTGTCAACCTGTAAAAATGCTACAATCATCATTATGGATCGAACAACTTTTATTGCTACGACCTGCCCTACTCTCCCTCTGATTAGCTTACCCTAAAACACTGTGATATTGATAGGACGCATTAAAATTCGAAAGCATGCAGTCAACTCACTATCCATGTGTCCAGGGGACACACCATATTTTATCCCTGATAATGCTACATTGTGAAGAACAAATCCATAAGGAAATAATTCTAAAAGGAAACAACTGTCACTGCTTCCAACCACCTGTGCGCTATGTTTATATCTCAAACATTCCTGACACACAGATTTCAACAATCAAAGCTACATACTTATGGTGAATAAAGTAACTGGGCCAATGTCAAGAATAATCCACCGTGAACAATTCTGTTTTCTGTTGTGACGATGACGGATGATGCTTTGCTTTTGAAACTGTTTTATTATTACATTATTTGGTTTATTTTGTTTATTTGAATTTTGTAGACAAGTGTATCAGGATGATGTGATAGAGCTGTACCCACCTCAGGGGCTATAGCCTTGTCAATCAATGTATGTGAAAAAAAAATAAAGTTCATATTACATGCCTTCATACAGTCTAAGCCAGAGGTTCTTAACCTGAGCAACTTAATTTCCAGAGGTCCGAAAAACCAACCTGATTTTTCTTGGGGGTGCGTTTGCGGTGCGTTGTTTGACAACCACTAATCTACACAATGCTCACTGACAGTACAGTTTGCTTGCATTGGATGAATTTACATTACATTTAGTGTTGCTACAATATTAACTAGTGGCAACCAAAGTGTGATAAAGACAAGTCAAAAGAACCAAAGTGTTAAGTTCCAGAAAAGATAATCATTACTGACCACTGCTGAAGATGAGAAACACATAACCCACATTGTTTTAGAAGGGATGATCTACTGAGTGACAAAATAAAGTGGACATCAGACTGAACAATAAGCAGATAAGAGTTGAGTCACAAGTCCACCCTCCAAATCCAGAGTGTTAACAAATTCTTGTGTACAACTTGAGCAAAGCAGGAAAGGTTATGGTCAACATAAAACTCGCTGTTCTCAAACTTGCCAAGTTTTGGTGTAACAGTGGGTGGAGAAGAGTTTGCAACGAGGACTGTGGTGACTGAACCTTAAATGCATTGGCCCTGGATGATGAACCAGATGATAAATCTGTTTATACAGCATGCTATTTATTTAAGTGCTCACAAGTTTTCTTTTGCTCACAACTACAATATTGACTGGACTTCTGGTACTCAGAATTTGAGCCAATACAAGGAAAAATAGGGGTACTGCCCAAATAGCACAGGCAAAAAATTATGTTTGAAATATGTGTAAAAGACTATAAAAAAAGCAAACAAACAAAAAAAAACTAAACAAAAACACAACATCCTTGACAAAACAATATTCAAGATTAAAATGCAGATCACAGTCACACAAGCAGCACCTACTGAGAAGAGTATACCATTTAACAACTGAAGTAGTCCAAAAAATAGACTTAAAACAATTGACTGTTGAGCCCTTTTAAAAATACAAACCAACATGACTTCTTTTTGTGTCTGAAGGACTATTTGACAAGAAAGTGGGTGCTAAGAGGTGACAGAGGCATTTGATATGATGTTATATGAAGTGGAGAAAATACAACTATGTACAGGATATGAGGCAGGAGTCAGTTTTGACAAAAATAACAAACAAGTTGACTGTGAAGACAACACTTGAAGGAACCGATACCTTCAAGTGAGCAAAGCTAAATGAAACAAGAAAACAGGTAGAGATAACCAACATGATAAGTCTGAGTCAAGAACCACTCAGAGCTGCCAGCACCTGATCACAGCTGGAACCACAATGAACCACAATCAAATTCAACTATTTTTATTTATTTATTTATTTTTCCAAAACTTCCAGACCATAAAACAACTTCTATGGAAAATGGAGTTTGCTGGAAACTAAATCTTGGAAACCTCCATTTTAAATACAGGACTGACATGCATCTATGTACTAATAAAGATTGAATGATATGTTTGAAAGCCCCTAAAAACACCTTTAATTGGACCTTGAGTTCAAATAGTTTTGTCAAAATTAGAACTTGTTTCAAGGTTTGTATATCATTTGTGTTTATAATCGATCCTAACTCATGGTCTACATCGTAAGACTCCATTCCCTGATGAAAGCCATCTAATATGGTTGAAAGCTCCATGTTAAGCAAGCAAGTTGCTCTCTAAGGTTCCACTGGATGCATGTGCCTTCCTTTCAGGCTCTGATAGGGTTTTGCTCCGTCATCCGGCAACCCCCACCGGCTGCATTTTGAGTCCGGCATGGCGCAGCTCTGCCGGACAGCTGGAGTTGAGACTGAGGAGGAGCGATAACTACATTATCACGCGTGACCGCAGTAATAGGTATTTGTTATAAACACAACAACACAAAGTGTTCCCAACCGAAGGATTAGAAGAAGTGCTTGTATTTGTCCCTTTTTTAAAAATTTTTTTGTGCTGGTGTTAACACGGAGTATTTTATTATGAAAATGAATCCGGATGTTATGTTGTTGGTTCGGTGTGTGACTTCCTGTCTGCTCTGTGCTTTCGGCAGAAACTGCTCCGCAGGGTCCGGACAGTCGCAGCTGGGACGGAGCAGATAGGCAACGCAGAGGAGCCCGTGGAATTAAACTCACAGACAAGAGCGAAACCTGCTCCGCTGCAGTTACGGGCCATGGTGGGGCCGTGACAGAGCAGAGGAGGACCGGACACGTGCACTACCAGTCAAAGGTTTGGACACAACTTCTCATTTAATGGTTTTTCTTTATTTCAATGACTATTTATATTGTAGATTCTCACTGAAGGCATCAAGACTATGAATAAACACATATGGAATTATATAGTAAACAAAGATGTGTGAAATAACTCTAAATATGTTTCATATTTTAGATTCCTCAAAGTAGTGTTGTAGTTCTTGAGATCGGTCTTGGTCTCGAGACCATTTTTTGAGTTTCTTGGAATCGAGGGAATTTTTACTTGGTGTTGTCTCGGTCTCGGACTGGGCGGACTGGGGTTTTTTGAACGAGACCGGTCAAGACCACCGCTGATAGGCTTTTTCTCTATGCCTTACTGATAAGGATCACCATTGCTAACCTGGATGTGAGTGGACGCTGGCGTCAATATCGCCAATTCTCAATCCATAGCAAAGCTGCTTTTTTCTGTTGGAAAAAGAAAGCCAAGTTGTCCGTACAAGCTCTGGGGCTGTGCTACTAACTTTGAAGGCTGCACACCTGAACAACTGGCTCCGTGGACTCACCTTTCTCCACTGATCAGCTGTTAGCCGAGCCACGCTGACTTTCAAACCGACTTACTCAATACTCTGTGGGCTGTCCATCATTGCTCCGTTGGTCCTCCCTCCACCACAACCTCAGGGTTATTCACCGCCTGGCTCCTTTGTCGCTCTCCTCTGCTGCTGTGGTCTCCCCCGGCTCGCGGTGATGTTGGATGGTCGCTGCTCCGCCGTTGCTGGCGGGGTCTTCAGGTGTTCAGCGCAGGAGCTCCTGGACCTCTGCTGTCACTTCGCCCCAGGCTCCATCGCTGGGATTGGATCTCTTGGTCTCCTGCGTCGCCCCCGCTGTGTGCACTGGGCCTCCAGGCGCAAGTTTGTCTATACGGACGGTGCTGTTCCCTCCGTGCTGACTGACAGGCGCTCCATTTATTCTTTGTTTTGTTTGTTCCACTTTGTTAAGTGTCCTTGGGTACCCCGAAAGGCGCTATATAAAATAAATGTATTATTATTATTATTATTATTATTATTATCATTATTATTATTATAAGAGTGAAAAAGGACCCTCTCAAAAACATCCTCCGCACCAGTTGAGAGGGTTTTAAGTAGAGGAGGCATCATAATGAGACCCCACCGTGCACGTTTAGGTCACAGAATGCTGCAGTCTCTCATGTTTCTGAAATGCAACCAAGCTCTTCTTAAATCCTAGTTTTCATGGAAAGAGGTCATGGAAAGAGACCTTTGAGGTCTTCAGCAACAAGCCCTTTATGAGTTTACTGTTATAGTTGAGCTCAGACTTTTAGGGGTGTTTTGTTACCACATGTTGTTCAGGCTTGGCATGACATAATTTTCAGTTCAACTGTTCCTGATTAATTAATGTTGTAATTTCATGAAAGACCAATGTTCAAGAATGTTAGCAAAAAATACCTTACTGAAATGTCAGCTTTTTCCACACAGCTCATTTAATTTAGGTGGTACTGACTCTTTATTTTTTTCATTCTTTCTCTCTGAAATGAAAGGTTTATTGTGACTTGTCAGGTCAATTCAATTTTGATAATATGATGAACTTTTTTAGAAGTGAAAAGCTAAAATTTGAGATTTGTTTCATTCATTGTGCTGCTTTGAAAACAACAGAGCAAAGATTGTTTTTGTTGTCGCATTTATTTAAAAGCAAACTCAAATAAAAAGAAAACTCACATTTTGATGTTTTGTTATGATTTTCCTTTGATACATATATGGTCTTGGCCTTGTCTCGGTCTCGGTAATGTCTTGGTCGCGGTTGGTGCGGTCTTGACTACAACACTACCTCAAAGTAGCCACCCTTTGCTTTGTTTGACAGCGCTGCAAACCCTTGGCCTTCTCTCAATGAGCTTCATGTCACCTGAAATGGTTTTCACTTCACAGGTGTGCCTTGTCAGGGTCCATAAATGGAATTTCTTGCCTTCTTAATGGGGTTGGCACCATCAGTTGTGTTGTGCAGAAGTCAGGTTGGTACACAGCTGACAGCCCTATTTGACAACTGTTAGAATTCATATTATGGCAAGAACCAATCAGCTAAGTAAAGAGAAACAACAGTCCATCATTACTTTTAAAAGTGAAGGTAGGTCAGTCCGGAAAATTGCAAAAACTTTGAATGTGTCCCCAAGTGCAGTCGCAAAAACCATCAAGCGCTACGACGAAACTGGCTCACATGAGGACCGCCCAGGAAAGGAAGACCAAGAGTCACCTCTGCTGCTGAGAATAAGTTCATCGGAGTCATCAGCCTCAGAAATCGCAAGTTAACAGCACCTCAGATTAGAGTCCAGATGAACGCCACACAGAGTTCCAGTAGAAGACACATCTCTACATCAACTGTTCAGAGGAGACTGTGCGAATCAGGCCTTTATGGTCAAATAGCTGCTAAAAAACCACTACTGAGGAATAGTAACAAGCAGAAGAGATTTATTTGGGCCAAGAAACACAGGGAATGGACATTAGACCAGTGGAAATCTGTGCTTTGGTCTGATGAGTCCAAATTTGAGATCTTTGGTTCCACCCGCCGTGTCTTTATGCGACGCAGAAAAGGTGAACGATGGTCTCTACGTGCATGGTTCCCACCGTGAAGCATGGAGGAGGAGGTGTGATGGTGTGGGGGTGCTTTGCTGGTGACAGTGTTGGGGATTTATTCAAAACTGAAGGCACACTGAACCAGCATGGCTACCACAGCATCCTGCAGCGACATACCATCCCATCTGGTTTGCGTTTAGTTGGACCATCATTTATTTTTCAACAGGACAATGACCCCAAACACACCTCCAGGCTGTGTAAGGGTTATTTGACCAAGAAGGAGAGTGATGGAGTGCTGCACCAGATGACCTGGTCTCCACAGTCACCTGACCTAAACCCAATCGAGATGGTTTGGGATGAGATGGACCGCAGAGTGAGGCAGAGCAGCCAACAAGTGCTCAACACCTCTGGGAACTCCTTCAAGACTGTTGGAAAACCATTTCAGGTGAGTACCTCATGAAGCTCATCGAGAGAATGCCCAGAGTGTGCAAAGCAGTAATTAAAGCAAAGGGTGGCTATTTTGAAGAATCTAAAATATGAAACATGTTTTGAGTTATTTCACAATTTTTTGTTTACTACATAATTCCATATGTGTTCATTCATAGATTTGATGCCTTCAAAAAGGGAAAACTCAGATATTTCCAGGCGGTTTGGCCTCTCATTTACACGAAAACCCCGTTTTTATCACAGAAAACGATTATTTCTAAAAACTCCGGGCAAAGTGGAGAATTTGGAAAACTCCGGTTATGTGTTGTCGTGTCAACTGGGAGAAACGGGGTTTTAGGTTCTCACGCTCATTAGGCTATGCGCCAGAAAATGCTTAACGTCATGTGAGGGTTGTTTTGAAAGGAACAGGAAGTCGCTCGTGTTATTCGTTGTTGTTGATTCTGACGATTCTGATTGGCTTGCATTGGCATTATCCTTCTCCCTACACTGCCGCCCAGAGGTTTGGCAGAGTTATAATGGTGCTCGACGGCGTATTTATGCGGGTTGATGTAAATGACAACTTTTTTGAAAACGAAGGGGGGGAAATATTCGTTTCTCTGAATACCCTGCTACGTATAAACGTTGCCTCAATGAGAAGGTCTCTGTCTTTTGTGTGTATTTGTCTAGAGCTGGGCGGAGCTGGAGTTTTCCACTTACCTGCACACCTGCACACCATTAGCCATCTTCATCAAGCCACCTGCCTACAATCAGCCCCTTCCACTCTTCCCTGGATATAAGCCTGGTTCAGTTCACCACTTATCGCCAGATTGTCAGCTTACCTCTGTGGTAGTGTGATGTACATTGGCTCAGTAGTTTTCAACTTGCTGCATATTTTTGTTCCTGCTAATCTTGACTGCGTTCTCCCTTTTCAGTTCCTACCCTTGCCTGCTTTCCCCTGGACTCAAACTACGATTCTGTTCCGCTCCAGCTCCAGCTCCAGCTCCAGCTCCAGCTCCAGCTCAAGCTCCAACCAACCCCCATTAAAGATTTGGATTTTTTGAAACAATGTCTTGGGTCCTGTTGTCTGCATTGTAGGTCCAGCTCTTGTCATCCATGATAAAAGCATTTTATTCTTTATCAATACTAAAATTATTATAAATTAATTAAAGCTTAATTTGAAGTGTTACCAACATATTATGCTTTATAGAAACCAAAACAATAAGCTTTTGCATAATTTTCTGCATTTGTTTGTCTTTAAAATTATTAACGGATTCAGCAAGAAAGAAAAGAAAAAAAAAAGTTTCTGTCTAAATTAACAGAGAATATAATTATTAGTTGCAACTTTAATTCTATTTACAATGAGAAATGCAGTGTATTCTCGCATTTGGGAGGGTTATTCCTGGAGAATGTTTTGTAATTTTGCCTGAAAAATGCACAATTTTGGATAATTAATCCTCTGTTGATTTAGTTTTTGGTTACCCAACTATTTGTTTTAGCACTGAATATATTATTGCCAAAATGTATGTTATGATCAGGATAAATGTGTGGAAAGATTACAACCTCAGAGCAAATAAGTTGTGTGTGTGTGTTTTTTAGTTTTTTTTACTGCAGGATGCAGTACGAGACGCAGTTAAATTGTGTGTGGAAAATGGTGTCCAGCATTGTGATGCTGCAGATAAAGAAAGATGTCTAAATTCATGCATCTCTTTCCCCACTAACGTCACTATCTTACACAATACACATGCACAGAGGCAGACAGGCACACAGACACACACCTCCCTTTCAGCCTGACAGTTGCTGCTTTCGCCTGTACGAGCGAGTGTGGGTCACATCAGGACAGCGTGCCGGCTCGCAGACTCAGTTTGCAGCGATACCAATTTTTTTTTCCCCCTTTTTTCCGGCCTCATGGACACTATTTCAGGGTGAAAAAAAAGCCCTTTTCAAATTGATGACAGCAGTGGGCACAGAGGGAAACCATTGAAAGGAGTATATAAAGCAGCATCATAGCGTCTGCCTGTCCTCCCCCCCTTCTCTCCCGACATCAAAAGTGTGCGCTCATCCTGAGCCGACAGAGCTCCAGATCGCTGCGGTGCATGCTGGGTAAGAGAGGACAACTCAGGACACATGCAGAGGGACTTTAAGGATACTGCAGTAAGCTGTTCACAATAAAAAAAAAAGAGGGAAAAGATGCAGAGAGACGGAGGGAGGGAGGGCAAGTGAGGGGAGGGAAAGAAGACCAAAATACTGGCAGGATCAGCAGAGGATGGAGGAATTCAACTAACATTTCATTCTGACAAACGAAAATGTTTGACGCAGCAGTTCTGTGTTTTTGCTGTTTATGTCATTAGGTCTGCATCAGTGCACTGATAGGAAAACGCTGCTCTGCAGCAACGTACGGCTGAGTCTGAAGGATTTAAGACGAATTATGTAATTTGGTTCTTTCGTATCGGTGTTGTTTTTAATTCTTTATGAAGGCACAAGTCGGCTGGTTCATTCAGAGACGAAGCCTTTCTGTCAGTTTGTTGTTTCTGACGATGATCGAGTAAAGAATAGATAATTTAGTCTGAAGCTAAGCAAATCCTCACACAACAGGCATGTTTGGAATTTTTGCTTGAACAATGACTTAAATGATAAAAAGATTATATTAATTGTTTTATTTGGACTCATATATATATATATATATATATATTGGTTATATACCTGAACACTGTGCTCTAATAAACATGGCTGTAAATATGCTGATGTGAGTTATTTTTCATCCGTAGTTCCTGGACAGACTAAAATATAATATACAGAGAGAGCAATCACTGAAATATGAAATAAGCAAGCAGAGCAATGATCAAAAAGGACATATTAACTTTAGTAAAGATAGATTTTCTATCATACATTTTATGTATTCTATGAAATGATCAGGCACTAAAACATGCAGCACAATAGTCTATAAAACACAGCACACAGAACAATGAAATAGAAATAATTACCCTATTATGTGCATACATTATACATTAAAACACACCAAAACATGTTTTCATTTTTTTATATTTCATGTATTACATTTTTTTACTTCAGTATAATTTGTATTAATTCATCTGGGGATTTTCTCTACTCACTCTTTGTCATTAAATTGTATTGATGTACTGAACATTTTTGATGAAACCATCTGGATTACATTGTTTTAAAATACAACAAGTAAAGATTGTTTATATATCTGTAAAGAAGCAAAATGTGGAACATATTGGTAACATTTTATAATAACCATCATTAACACATTGTCTTTCACTTTCACAAACAATGAAATGCTTTTTAAAGCCATTCATTAAGAACTTGTAAGGCTCAGTTTCACCTTTACAATGAACAATTGCTGAATAAATGGTTTTCAAAACATTTCATTTGCTTGATAACAGTGGAATAACTATTAACTGGAGTTTAACTATAAACTCACCATTTATTAATGATGATTTATATGATATGTTGTGTTACTTTGCACTGCTGATTATCTTTTCAACCTGGTAGCCATGGTATAACGTCTGACTATTAACCACACCAGCATGCTTGGTTTGAGAAAGAATGTTAACTGTTGGACAGGAACAAACACTGGCTGGAGTGTGCCTTCTCCATTCAGTAGGCCTATGCTCAGTAGTGTTTAGTCCTCTGCCTTGTGTGTATTATTTTCCTGCTTAGAAATGCATAGAAAGATTTGCATTTTAAAATAGATTTTATTCTGTTATGAAATAGACTATATACATTTCCATACAAAACCTGCCAAGCTGACAGTCGGGATATTTATATATTATAGACAGGAGAGTTTTTTTGGCCCATCAAAGTTCATTAAACAGTGGATACTGCAGAGATAATCTGTTGAATTTCTATGTATTTTAGTATTGACTTGATTCTCTCTTTATTGATAATATGCTAATGTAGATATGTCAGTGGTTAATTATTCATTCATGAACTTGGGTGCTTGGAACACAATACATAGTAACACCTTATAAACTTTATGTGTTATCTCAAGGTTACCTCAAGATAACCTGATGAAGGTCTAAGTACCGAAACGTTGTCATCATTAAACTTGATTGCAAGTAAAGTGGACAGAGTGTGGGAGTCTTTTTGCTGTAATCAATTAATAAAAATAAATATAAAAATGGTTATTTTGACCGCCCCAGTTTAAGACATCAGTTACAACTTTATAATGACAATCCAATAATGTTTATAGATGAGCTACACAGTATTTATTAACCATTTACAAAGTATTATAAACATCAGTGAGAACCTTACAATAAACAATTGATTGTTTAAGTTTAATTATAGATTTACCATTTACTAATGATGGTTATCATAAAGTGTTACCAACATGTCTGCAGAACATTCACTGACAATGTATTTGTTTCCTTCAATATCCACTTATGGTAAGAAAAGAATGATTCACATTTTTATTCTAATGCTTAGAGAACTAAATTCACCTGGTTAAGGTGCAACACTCATCAAAACACTGGACTGGAAAAAAGCATTTTCATTGACCATAATTCATGCAACAATGAGATTTTCTCCAAGAGATATTTTGCCAGACCATTTTAGTAGAATTTTGTATTTAGTACTAAAGTAAATCACAAGAGACAGGGTTGACTCCACTCTGCTCCTCAGAGCCTTGGGGATGTATTTAGATACAGGCATTGGGACAGCAGGGGGGTATGCTGTTGGATATGAACTGAAAATAATAAAGTGTTTGAAAAATGTGCAAAAACACAAGCATACACAGTGAGAGCAACACACACATAAAGCACCCCCCCAAAGCATAAATCACACTGTGCCAATTGTATAAGATTACAATAAAAGACTGGAAGCTAACATGCTGGTTAAAAATCAACTGAATATTGGATGCAGACATGAAATATAGAAAGAAATACGTGGATTGATAACATGCTCCTACATCTTTCTGTCTTCCATCTAACCTGGGTTACCCATGCAGCATCATTAACACTGACCTCGCCTGGACTGCCAACTATCCCTCCCCGAGACTCCACGCTGGCATTTCACTGTCAGCACTGCTGCGACAGCACAGCACTGACATACAAGCGTCTGCTGGATGACACTGTATAAAAATCCTGACCCCAGCGTGACCTCTGTGTGTGTACATCTCTATTTGATGGGTGTCAGCGTGTGAATTAGTTTCACCACAAGTGCTTAGAGTGTACGCTCACAGCAGAGGGGGAACGCTACAGGGAATACATGTTCACGTAGTCTATGTCAGCAGTGATCAGCCGCCGCTGCTTCCTGCCAGATGTGACAGTGAGGCTGCCAGCGGCCAGATGGAGGCCAGGCCTGCAGGAGGGCTCATACCTGCTCTGCACAGTCACAGTCGTTGTAGCACTGTTACATCAGCTCGGAGAGCTTTATATCATTTCTGTAAACCACTGAGACTACACTTCAGCAGACAGGAGGCTCCTATCTAATACCATTGGATGTGGATGGTAGACAAAATAATAATATTACTATTTGTCTGCACATATCTATTATGGATTATTTTCTTGATTAATCAATAAACCAGTAAGTCTATATTACATGCTTCTTTTGTCCAGCTTACAGTCCCAAATCCCAAAGATATTCATTTTATAGTCATATAAAACAGAAAAGCTAGAACCAGAGAATGTTTGACACTTTTTACCTGATAAATGATAAACAACTCATGAAATATCAAAATTGTTATGAATTAATTTTCTGTCAATCCTTCATGTGATAAATCAACAGATTGTTTTGGCACTAATGTCTTCACTGATATTTTCATCATCACACCAAATGTTAGTAGTTATCTGGCAAAACTAGACCACACACATATAGTTTTTCCATGAAATATAGTAGTCATTTGCCTAAAATGATCTGTGTTCCTCTTGTAGAATTTTGAACTGTTGTTGCTGAGAAGCAAAGGCAAAAGTAGTGCACCATTTTAACTGTAAAAAAAATTTAACACTATTTTTGTGAAAAGACTTCCTTCACTATCAGCTGATGGATTTATTAGTAGTTTAGCTTCAAAATCTTGCAAAAATAACATCCAATAGATTAGTCTGCTTGCTTCCACAGAACAAACATCCCCACCCTAGCAGTGGACAAAGACCCTGCTTATTAAGTGGTCTCAGTCCAGTTGGTTGGTCCACAACAGAGACTGACTACACTAACTAGGCAAACACACCAGGATTCATTTTAGTCTTTTAATTTGAATTTAATCTAGCTTTATTATATTTTCGAGAAGGCTCAGTTCACACCAAAACCATCACACCAGATGGATAAATATGTGAATGTGAAATTGTCCCAGCAGCAGGCAGACCTGGTAAAAAAATAAATCTGGACAGGACTCGAGATGTGGTCGACTCGAATAGAGAGAGAGAACAGCAGAAAAGTAGTTTCTGAATATATACTGAATGTACTTGGACCCAGCTCAGGCCCCAGGCCCCCTTAGGGCTTGGTTATAAGGACTGGATCTTCAGTGAAGACCTCTAACTGCCATGAATCATTGAAAAAATGGTAGTCCCACCCACAAAATACAAAAGAATGAACAAAAACACAAGAAAGTGCAGTAGCAAACCAGCAGCAACAGCAGCTAAACTGTCTATTCTCAGTTGAACACAGACCAGTATTAAGCCAACCACAAGATTACTCAGTCATTATAGAATAACCTCAAGAGACCAGTACATAAGGCATTACAACATTTTATCATAACTGAAGCTAATTTTGTCCTGATTCTATGTACAGATAACTCTGGTGGCACAAATAGACTGACTGCACTCCTACAATGCCTGCATACAGGATTACTGTTTTCCTGAGTCGCATATGAAGATGCATTTCAACAGCTTATCCCAGACAAGACCTTGAGGGAGGCATTATCTATTATTCAGAATAGTATGTAAACACAATCCCTGAAAGCACAATGTGCATTATGCACTATGTGAGCAATAGCACAATGAATTCTGGCAACAACATGGCACAGGCCTGAAAATGACACTGGAAAGCAATCCTGTAATTTAGCACCGTTACGTGGCCGCTTGTGTGCAGTCTTTGACTTTGAATGAACAAACTGCTCAATGGGTAGCATTGCACAGGGAGGGATTTGCAGTCTGAACTCAACAACAACAAGGATTTCAAGAACTGACCTTTGCACCCAAACTGCTCACCTTTCCTTACACCCTGCCTCCCCTCCTTCAGTCCCTGCAGGCCTACATTTAAGGGATTGGAAATAGTGAACTGTAAGAAGTAATTTCATCCATTCATCCAAGCTTTTGTTATTAGTTTAGGAGTCGCTAATAAGGGCAATAAAACTGCATAGACGCATTAAAACTGCTGTGAACTCTGCACAGTGAATGCCTTACCGTGTTCCTCAAAGCTGAGCTTATTCATAGAAGGAACCACACAGTAAAAGCTTGTCTTTGTTAGAAAGTCTTCCATGTAGTTTAAGAACAGATGTTTTGCTCATTAGTCTTTGTAGTTCAAGTTTCAAGGTCTCACCATAAAGATAATATATAGTAAAGGCAGTGAGCAATATACTCAAGATCTAAATTCAGAAAGCCATAAACCAGTTAAATTTGGGTCTGGGTTTTCCTCCAACTGGTTTTGCAGTACTGCCCAGCTCTCCACAGTAAACACTAGGTTTTCCCAGACAGGCAGGCAGGGCTGTAGAGGGAAGGAAAGGATGGAGGCACGATTGGTGCCAGGCTGCCATTACCATGGCAAGGCATTGGATGTACAAGATGTTTCTTGGCAGACGTGCAGGAAGTAGTTCACTGCAGCATTCCAGGCAGTAAAATCAGAAAGACATACAGGAAAACAAAGAAAAGATGGGGAAAAAAACAAGTTAAATTAAAATGAGAAACTCATGTGGAGAGGATTTTGCTGAAAAACAGAACAAGAGCTTCTTGAATGTGACTGACTTAACAAAAGTAATGTGTTGTTGTGACTCGATCCAACTCTATGTGTCCTCCTAATAAGACAGCTCTGATAGTTACTGGGTTTGCAAAGAGTGTCAAAGCCTGCCTAACTGCAAATAGGTCAGTAATGGGCACCCAAGGATTTTCTCTAAAACTCCTCTGATTGGTCGGTTTCCATGTCTCCGGGGCAGAAACCTGGTTACCACACTGGCGCAACTCTCGCTAGCTAGGAACCCTGCCAGGTTTTATGACACACACACACACACACACACACACACACACACACACACACACACACACACACACACACAGTGAAAATCCTAACATTACACAACATGTGGAACGCAGTGGATGGCCAAAATGGCCCACATACATTCAGACAGTAAGACCTCCAGCATCATAACATTCACAGCATACATACAAGCAAAACACCAGGCTCATCTCCACCCAACAGCTGGGGCCACAAGGCTCTGGAAGACTGATTTCTCTTACACTGTACAGCACACACAGCTCTCCCCAACAGCTGGATAGGGAACAGGCATGGCTCTAAAGCTGCCCATCTACAGCTACAACACACTGCTGTTCTCTTGTGAAAATCAAATTAATAAAGGTCTAATGTTATGCTCATTTTCAGGTTGATATTTCTATTTTGGGCATCTACTACACATTGATTGTATGCTTTAATGTTCAAACACATTATTATTTCCAAGCTGTCCATTGCTGCAGCACGTCTATTCATCCTTATTCATCCTCTGTCTGAACACACTTTTTTTTTTTTTTTAAATTTTTTTTTGGCCTTTTATATGGCTTTATTGATAGATCAGCTGAAGATATGACAGGAAAGGGGATGAGAGAGAGAGGGGGAGTGACATGCAGCAAAGGGTCCCAGGCCGGGAGTCGAACCCTGGTCCGCTGCAGCGAGGACTTAACCTTGCCTGGGACCTGGACCTGGGACGCCCGCTCTACCAACTGAGCTAAACGGCGCCCCTGAACACACTTTTTAGTGTCTCTTTCGAAAAGCACTGAACATGCACTGGCCACTGTGTTTCCACATAAATGCTTTTGCAACTACAGCAGTACTTCATGGCTGAGGGCTAACTTTACAGCTGTGACATCACAACCTTACAGACGTCCCAATGGCTTGTTTAAAGGACCAATTGGACAAAATATATTTAATGAATACAGTGTACAGTGTATCATGTATTCACTGTCCAATTAGTTACCAAGCTACCTTGCTTGCTTACATAACGTCTGCTTGCTGGTTAGTTTAACTTTGGGTTACTGTTAGCTTGCCAGATGACAGTTAGCAAGACAGATACGTGAGAGAGATATTGTAACAGATAGGGTGAGCTAGCTTTTTAGTGGTTAGCTCACCAACCACAGTAATTCACCAGCTGGCTGTGGACATGTCCCAACCTTTTATTTCACTAGTTTCACAGTCCCAGTGAGAATTTTTGATTTCTTTCCCCATTTTACTAATAAAGTTAATTTTCCAGGCTATACTACTAAAACTTTTTCTGAAGTAACATTTCAATTACTTAAGTAAAGGATTCAAAAACTTCCTCTGCCACTGAAGAAAGCTTAGTTAGTTTAAATATTAACAAGTTGTGCAATTTTGTGCATCTATTCTCACATGCTGGAAGGTATGACAGTATCACCTTCCAGAAAATTATATAGAGGATTGCTTTCTTGATATTATTCATTCATCTTTTTTTGTCATGGCTGTTGTCCTCTATAAATTACCTTAAAGTGTTTGTATGGAGTGTAGAGAGAGACAATAAAATGAGAGCAACAAAACAAGTAAAATAAGCTGGGTAACTTCAGTCTAATATTCTGGTTTGAACTGGTGATAGAAACATTGCCTGTTGTCTGTACTATCTATAAATCTTTGTGCTTATAAGAGGATATTTGACTGATTTGGTGCTTTGCATGTCAGAAGATGGCTGGGTTAAAACAAGCCTAAATTGCATTGAACAGTGGCATCTGTTTCAACATTTTTTAATGGGCTGATTTCAATGTGAAACAGATTCTAACTACATGTTAAATTATAGCTGGGGGGTAAGCAAGGAACCCAGACATCTGTATGTCTTTTGGCCTGTCTGTCACTGGAACAGTGCATTCTTGAAAAGCAAAAAGAGGGGCAGATCTTGAGCAAAGTAGAAAGAAAAAAGTCTCAGTGGGTCAAACAGATGCTGCATACATCTTACTTACTCCACTCTGGAGTCAAGTCAGGCAAGGCAAATACAAGCTTAATCTGGCAACTGCCAGTCAGGTGCATGTGCTGTGGTAAATATGCCGTCGTATTGGAATGCTGAATGCTGGTTTATTCACCCTCATTCCAACACTATGCAAATGAGCTTTGGATGCTGACCAAATAATGGATTTGCAAAAACATGAGGTTCCTCTGCAGAGGAGTTAGCTTCATGCTTCATCTCAGAGTGAGTGAGGCAATGCAGGCCTATAGAAGGATCTACTGAGCATTACTCAATCAATGTTTTCTGTTGGAAATTTGCCTTAAAATCTTGCAGGGAAAATGAGAATAATAATAGAGTTACTTATCTGTTACATAATCCACTATTAGTAGACCTTACTAAAGCCCTTAAAAAAAACAAACAAACAAAAAAAAACAGTCTAAGTAGGAACTTAAACCACATATGTGACAGATGCTTTCAGTTGTCACTAAAGAACTAGAAACAGACCACAAAACAATTGTTAGTGAAATGTATTGCATCAAATGCAGGTCAAATCACTTCATCTGTGATAAATCTGAATGGGTTAAAATTGGACCTGGTCTCAATCTCGCTCTAGTTAATGTGTAGTAGGAACGTGTAACAGCCTGAGCAATGAAGATTTTTTTTTTTTTTGGAATGATGTATTTGATTTGCAAGATTTAATTTGCATATAACAGAAACTATTTCATTGTAATTTATTAGGTTGTCTCTGGCCTTTATTGGATAAGATACAAAAAGGTGACTGGAAATGAGTAAAGAGAGAGACTCAGGTCATTGATGCAGAATCTGTAGGCAGAGGACAAGACTGGTATCAGAAGCATTCTGGTTTCCATTTGTAGTCTGTTTGTAGTGGGCATGGTTGCATGTCAGAGTGAAAAACAAAAGAGGCAGAGCGCATTGGGCAAAATACAATCTTGGAACCCACTGGCTATCATCTCAGAACAATTAGGCTATTTTTTGCTTTATTAAAATGTATCTGCATATGCATATGTTCATATGCAGAAAATAGCTGTCTCTCAAGACCAACTCCATTCTAGAGTTTTATGTTGCCAATTGGAATGTAAATACTGGTGCATAGAAGACCAACTCTTGGCCCGGATATCTGTTATCTAGATTTCCGCTGGCTACACCAGAAGCCCTGAAACACTAGCTGCTGCCTGCAGAGACTAGACTGTCTCATACAAAAGCCAATGGATTCTAAGACTGGGGACTTTGCAGTTACATGGACAGTGGACACTGCATCTGTCAACAGACAAATGTTCACAATGCATCACCTAGGCAGAGTGCAGTGCATTTCTTAACTGCTGCAGAGTAGGGTGAGGCTTCACTGTGTGCAAATTGTGATTTGCCAAATGATAATACATGTTATGCATAGTTCAGAAGCATAAGCTATATCAACAGGTACTGAACAAATTATCTAGATATTTTAGCTACAGGATCATGGATACACATTGATTTGACTGATTTATTTTATAGTGCAATATTAAAACATTTCCTCCTGTCTGTGTAACATTTAACAATAACTAAAGTGACCAAATCTTTGAAGAAAGATTCAAAACAAAAAGTGCTACATCTGTTTTCATTTCGACCATGCGGGAACCACTACTGTAGACCTACTGTACTTTATGTCTATGAAGTGGTTCTGCATAATTGTTTAAATCACTATCAGAAAATCATTAAATTTCATGTCATGTTGATTGCAAAATGTTTTTTTTTTTCCTTTGATTTCTATTTGCAAGCAGCTACAGCAGCCTGTCACTATGGAAACAAAGTGCACATCACACAAATTGCTTCTGATCAACTCCAAATATAAAGTTTGCAAAGTAAAGGAATAGGGAGAATCATAAGAGCATGTTTTTACTGTTCAGGAAAGCCGTACAGTCAACTCCAAAACTATTGGAACAGCAAGGGCAAATTCATTTATTTTTGCTGTACACTGAAAACATTTGGGTGTGACACCAAAAGATGAATATGACACAAGAAACCAATATGTCATGTTTCATTTCCAGGTTTTTACATCTAGATCTGTTATAACATTTAGAAGATAGGCCCTTTTGTTTGAACCCACCCATTTTTCAAATGAGCAAAATTATTTGAACACGTGACTGACAGGTGTGTTTTGCTGTCCAGGTGTGTCCTATCACATTCATTATTCAAACAATAAATAACGCCCTATAAATAATGTCTGCTCTCAGTTTCAGTTCCAGATTTTGCTTTTGCAGACTGCATTTATAGTTAAAAAGGTGTAACCAACAAGAAGAGCAGAGAACTCTCTATGGGAGAAAAGCAAGCAATTTTGAAGCTGAGAAAAGATGGAAAATCAATCAGAGCTATTGCACAAACATTGGCCATAGTCAGTACAACCATTTGGAATGTCCTGAAGAAGAAGGAAACCACTGGTGTACTCAGCAGCAGATGTCAAACTGGTAGACAAAGGAAAACATCAGCAGTTGATGACAAAACATTGTGAGAGCTGTAAAGAAAAACCCTAAAACAACTGTCAGTGACATCACCAACAACCTCCAGAGGGCAGGAGTGAAGGAATCACAATCCACTGTTTGCAGAAGACTTTGGGAACAAAAGTACAGAGGCCACACCAGAAGATGCAGACCACTCATTAGCAATAAGAATAGGAAGGCCAGATTGGAATTTGCCAAAGAGTGAGATGACAGACAGAGATGAGGCAAATAAGTTCTGGGATAAAGTTTAATGGACTGATGAGACAAAGATGAACCTTTACCAAAGTGATGGAAAGGCTTATGTGTGGAGAAAGAAAGGATCTGCTCATGATTCCAAACCCACAAGCTCATCTGTGAAACAAGGTGGAGGTAATACCACGGCTTGGGCTTGCATGGCTTCTTCTGGAACGGGCTCATTGATCTTCATTGATGATGTAACACACGATGGCAGCGGCAAAATAAACTTAGAAGTCTACAGAAACATTTTGTCTGCCAATTTAAGGAGAGATGCAACCAAACCGATCGGGAGATCCTTCATCATGCAGCAAGACAACGACCCAAAACACACTGCCAAAACAACCAAGGAGTTCATCAGGGGAAAGTGGAAGGTTTTAGACTTGCCAAGTCAATCTTCAGAATTTTCACTACAGAGCATGCATTTTACCTTCTAAAGAGGAGACTGAAGGGAGAAACTCCCTGAAACAAGTAATGCAGGGAAAGCCCGGAGAAGCATCAAAAAAAAGAATGCAAAGGTTTGGTGATGTAGGTGGGTTGCAGGCTTGATGCAGTTATTGCAAGCAAAGGATTTGCAACTTAACATGAAGTCTTATTCACTCTAATCTATTTTAAGTCTTCCTGTTCCTATATTTATCTCAACTAAAAATGTGGTGTTCCATTACAAATTATGCTATCTTCTAAGTTTTGTACGGATCTAGATTTAGAAACCCGGACATGAAAGCTGAAATGCTGATCTCTGGTGTTATATTCATCTTTTGATGTCAAACCAAAATATTTTCAGGGTACAGCCAAAATAAAGGAATTGGCCTCGCTGTTCTGATAGTTTTGGAGGGGACTGTATACAAAAAGATTGATTGCTTTGGTTGAACAGAAATAGGAAAAAGGCATTTAATAGTTAATAATTTAAAACTAAAAGCAGGTTCAGCTCATAGTGTCAGCTGAGGACAACACCGGCCAGAGAAGCCCTCCAGCATCACTGAGCAGCTCTGCTGATTGAAAGCAGATATTTTCATGGCAATCACTCAATATATTTTCTTTTTTCATTTCTATGAGCAAATGCCAGAAATAAAAGCAAAGACAAAATAGTCGAGGAGAAAAACATCACCTCTGTCAACATACAGTATGAAAACTGAGGGAGAGCCATCAGATGCAGAGTGATTTGGACCTCATGCAGATTGTCCACTGCTTCACCCTGGGAAAGGGATGAAACTACACACAGTTCTTCTTTAGAAGACTCTGCACAAGCACACGATGCAGATTGCCAGAAGAAGGAGACAATAGATCAAAACTAGGAGAGAAGAAACTAATCCAAAATTCTCTTTGTTCACAGTAGGCACTGGCCTTAGTTAGCTGCAGTATTTGTTTCTGGAGATGGATATGAACAGCCTTAAACCAAAGCTACATACCAGAGAGAAGGGATTTATTTGATTCTTTTCATCCCAGTAAAAACAGGTGCAGTATTAAAGGTGCCCTGTGGAGCTTTCTTTGAACACAAACACATTTTTTATATTTAACATTTCACAGGATACAGATGCATTGTGTGTATCCTTAAGGCCTCATGAACATGTTGCATTCATTTCCTGTCAAAAAAAAAAAATCCTATATGAATGTTTGACCTTCATTTTCTTCTCCTTTTTTATGGCTAACTTTAACAGCGTATTACCCCGGGATTTAGTACAGGACTGGATACTAGACTCCAACATGTCACCCATTCACTTTATGCTCATTAATTGCATGAGCCAAAATGTTTCCTGCTTCCTGGTTTGCTTGGGTGTTGTGTGGCCCTCTGCACATACATATCAGTGTTGTCTAGGCTCTGGGGAAGTTTTGAAAATATAAAGCCTGCTTGTAAGCTGCAGTCAGAGGTAGTTAAGCAGGCAAAAATTACAAATATGTAAGCAGTCAAAGGAGTTATATTACAATAAAAGAATGGGTCTGATCTGATATTTTTCTTTATATTGATATTTAGAACGTTGACTTATACTTATACTAGCACTAATTAGCTTTACACTACAAAACAAGAAGAGCACAGGTTCTTTACTGTGATGAAGTTACATGTCTTTAAGCATATTGTTTATGCATCCATACAGTGCATACTCAAGACCACATTTATAGAGTGGGCAATGAAATAAGTTCAAACATTAGATAGACAGCCAGAGACTGCATTTTCAACCAACTCATGGAGCTGTCATTAGCTGAAATAACATCTGATAAAAACACAGCAGAGCTATTTACTGAGCTATACACACCTGTTCACCTGACAACAAATGTGAGTGTGTGTGTGTGTGTGTGTGTGTGTGTGTGTGTGTGTGTGTGTGTGTGTGTGTGTGTGTGTTCTGAAATGTGCAACAAAAAGTCAAGCACAAAGCTGAGGTCACAGTTTGATCCACATCTGGCAACGACATCTGCACAACTCCTGAGCTTTCAACCTCTGGCAAAGTACAGAAATAGCAAAGATACACAGTGTTCCCTCAATCTGTGTCAGTGTTACCAACTTATTCATTCACTCTTACCACTTTAGAGCCTTTAGCCAGAATTCATGGAAAAAAAACCCGAGATGTGATAACAGATAACAAAAAACGTAGAGACGGACAGACTGATACATGTCCTATTGGCACTGTAAGCAGGATTAAGCTGGAATGTGCACCACACGACTGCATACATGTGGAAAGAAATGCTCCAGTCCCAGATGAGATGAACGGGTAAAGAAAAGGTTACTTTGTAAAATCCCATAATCCAGTCAGGGCAGCAACAGGCTTTGCCGCGCTGCAGCAAACAGCGACATTACAGTAACTGGATGACTAATGTGGAGACATGTACTTTCCCATCTCCTAGAAAGTGAAACCAGTCTTTGACATATTTACAGAGAAAGAAAGTAAACCAAGCAAAAAGCAAAACAATTGTTTTTATCAATATGTTATGTATAAACACAACATACTGACCAACGGTGAATGGTAATATAGTAGCAAATATGTAAACTCTAAAAACGAGAGAAACAAACTAAAATCTGTGACTATTTTGTGTGGCTAAAAGTTCCAAATAACCTTCTAGTGATTTCCTTTTGAGATCAAAAGTCACTATAACTCAGAACTAATTATTCAAGAAAGTGATCTTTGTAAACCAGTCGAAAACTAAAAAGTCAGTTCCACACATCAAAATGTTTGTTTAATAGCAAAGTTTCAGTATGGTAAAGGCATGGAAAAGAAGGTTGGTGCAGGTACCACCTACTACATATATTTTACAAAATTCTGTTGCATATTAAACTGGGCTTACAACAACATGCAGGGCAGCCCATAATGCCATGTATAAACATGTGGCAGCAGTTGTAACACGGCTAATGTTAGGCATTTACTGTTATCTTTAATCCGTTGATGAGGACAAGCGATCACAAGCAGGACCAGCATGCTAGTAGCATAACAACATAGCAGCTTCGCCTTTTGGCAAACATCTCAGCTGGGGTTCCCAACATGTCACACACATGGACCATGGAGTGACACTCCCACACAAGCCTAAGGCAAAACACCTCACCACTGGATTTGGTCTAAATGTACCCTTAGAGTGGTTGATCGATAAGTTATAAAACAATCCATTGTTTCTCACAAGAATGTCCATACACTTGGGAAAATAATATAACAAATAAAAACAGCCAATATGTTAGGTGCTGGACATTGATTTAGCTTACACTTAGGTGAGCTTGCTCTCATGATTGCACCAGCCACTATCAACAATGTTTACTAAATTGTTATAATTAAAAAAAAAATCATATTTGCTAGTACACTGGATTTGTTTTAAAATCCAATTTTTGAAAAAAATCTTATCAACAATAAAGTTTTGCTACTTTGTGTAAAAAAATTGGGAATCACAGAGTTATTAGGATTCATCCTCTGAGGATCATGACATGGAACTGTACAACATTTTCACCACAAAAAAAAATCACCACACATTTATAACCAGTTCACTGAGCAACCATATTAAAAATGAAAAAAAAAGGGACAGAGAGGGTGAAGATGGTGCCAGATCATACGCAGCCCCAAATTAAAACCATGAAACCAAAACAGAAATAGACACATGTGCTATTAGAAAGCTTCCTCTCCCTCTCTGCCCACGGCTTACTTTAAAGGGAACAACAACAAACACTTCTTTCCCCCTCTCGCCTGCCTACAGGCCTACACAACATGTGCATACTTAGTTTGATTGTAATGCCGTAGCCTCTGGGATTGCAGCATTCGGAAAATAGTTTCACAATATCTCTCTCTGCCTTATTCATCTGCTACTTCCTTCATTCCCTCGGCCTCTCTATCTCCTCCTTTCCCTCCTTCTTTCAGTGCTTGAAAGCAATCCAGCTTTCAAGCAGCACACATATTTTGGCAGGCGCCGTGCTTTCTTCCCCCCAAGTACTGTATCCACATTCTGCTTTTTTTTTTTGCACTGCTTTTGTTTTTTGACACAACCCTTGGCATCAGCAGACAGACAGACGGACGGATGGGGGGGGGGGCACTGAGGCGTTTGTGCAGTTATTTTGCTAAAATGTATATCTGTAACTTTTCCTGTAAGTTTTCAGTTTTCTAATTTGAGTGCAGTAAAAAAAGCAAAATCCATCCAAAATCCATCTGGATCACATACTGGAGATATGTGCAACACAACAGGAACAAGATAGATGCAGACTACAAGTGAGTTTTATTTCCTCTTACTGTAAGAGGATTACCATAATAAATAAATAAATAAATAAATAAACACATACATACATACATACATACATACATACATACATACATACATAAATAAAACATGACTTACAGATAGTAGGGCAGTTTGGCTGGGCCACCATTCACAAAACAATGGTATGAAATCCAAATTGAAACTTAATGGGTGCTGCCAAATATGGAACATCCTAAAAGGAACAATTCACCCAAAAATAAAAATTCAGTCATTACCAACTCACCCATATGCTGGTGGAAAGTCGGGTGAAGTTTTATTGTCCACAAAATATTTCTTGAGCATCACAGCAAAACAGCTTTGCAAAATTCTCCTAAACAACTTTAGTAGATAGGGACTTGTTTTAAAAAAACAAAAACAATGTCTTCAGAAGCCCCGTGATCCCAAAGATGTCCCCACTTCAGACGTGATGACTGCTAATGCAACTGTGGCTCAGGGATAGAGCCAGCGTCTTGTTATCGGAAGGTCGCCTGTTTCAATTCCCCTGGTCTGCATGTCGAAGTGTCCTTGGGCAAGATACTGAACCCCAAACTGCTCCTGATGTGCTGGTCTGCACCTTGCATGGCAGCCACCGCCGTATGAATTACTGTAAGTCGCTTTGGACAACAACGTCTGCTAAATGCCCTTAAATGTAAATGTAATGCTTTTAGTTTAGCAATAGCATCTTTTTAAATCAATTTGGGATCTCAGAGTATTTTATGTTTTTTTTTTTTGGCTGTTTTTTGCAACCATCTACTTCAGTTGTTTAGGAGAATGCTGCAACATGGTTTTGCTCCGGATTACAAAACCTCACCCGACTTCCATCAGCATGGGGCTGAGGAGATAGTGACAGAATTTTCCTTTTTGGGTGAACTGTTCCTTTAATAAACTCAAAGTGAACGGGTGTGTAACCACAGAAGTTAAGGAGTGACCATGTTCACACTTCTGTGAGATGTTTGTGTCTAATCATTTTGGATTGTGTTGTAAGTGCTTTGTGCTTTGTGCTTGAATTGCCATACTGCTACACGTTTGCTCAAAGATTATAAGTCAAATGCTTGTTGCAAGTTATAGCTGGTAATATTATGTCAGACCCCTCTCATATTTTATTTGAAGAACATCAGCATATATGGTATCAAATAGAACATTTAGAGTCCCACAGGCTCAGCTGAACAGACTTCAGAACGCTTTTCTTCCTCAGTCAGTCAAACGGTTAATTAATCGGACTGCAGCCTCTTATTTATGATGTCTGATGTAAGATCTCACTGTAGGAGATTGGTTGTTCTATTTGTTTTGTTGTTTGATTGAATATGGTGTTTTTTTAGTTTAGCTGAAACAGTGTACATCTTAGGATGCAAGACAAATTTGATCTGAAATCTGAACTCTGAAAGTACATTCAAAGTCAAACCAAAAGGAGAATGAGACCTCTCTTAAGTTTGTTGTGATATTTAACAAGGAAACTAGAGGGAAAGCTGATAGTGGTTGTTCTTGCATCCTGTCTCAAATCAGATTATATCAATAAACATTAGACTCGAATTGGCTCCATTACGAAGCCTCAATGCTAATGTTGTCCAATGTCCAGATGGCCCACCTTGATATCAGGGTTAGACCACTGAAGTTTAAACACAATTGGATCACAGTTTAGAAAAATATAGTGTAATAACCCTGACTTGTGACATGTTTGGTCATAAACATCAGGACTGAATGGGCTCCATTCTGGATAGTGAAATTTTTCTTCTTCAGTTAGTTAACAACATTAGTTAATGTCATCAGTTAGGCTAGATCAGGCATTCACAACAGCTGACTTTGCAGTTGTCCAACAAAAGCAAAAAAGCTCTGCCAGCAGTTTTGTTGTGCAAACCTCTGAAAATAAGGCAGTCAGCTCAGTTATTAGATTAGGATATGATTCTGGAATTGGGACCAATCAGCATCCAATGTGGAACTACTGGCAGCTTTGGACATGGTTCAGGTGTAACAACTAGCAAGAGAAGCAACTGTCAGTCTGAAAACAACAATGGTGTCTCCTCAAAGGGTTAGTGTTAATGCTGCTATAGCAGACTGATGGCTGGACTGACGGCTTTTCTGAGTGGAAAAGATGTTCTTGCTCTTCTCCTGACTAGTTTCAGCAAGAGTTTGATTTTTCCAATTGGCTCCATTGGTGGTAGCACTCTCCTACTGTTGATCTGATTGGTTGAAGTCATGATCGATGGTGATAAACGTTCAATCACCTGCCAAATATCTTTTTCTTTTTTATTCAGATGATTCAGTGACAAACCATCTGGCATATCAGGTTAGAAACAAGCTAGACCACTCAGCAATTTTGAAGATTATTTGGTTGCGACAACAAACAGCGCTGCAATTTGAATTTAAATTGACGTCGTAATTGGTTTCTGTTTATAAATGGTTAAAAGCTGGTCCAGTTGTCTGTCAGGTCATTTCAGTCAATGCCTATTGATGAGGACCCGAACCAAAACAAATTACCATCTGAGCCTGGCTAGACCAGAGTTAGTGTGGTGAAATGTGTGCAAGGCTAAGAATTAGGGTCTGTGGTAAGGAAATAGCCATAGGGTGCAAAAATAAGATGCAAAACCTTTCCAAAAAAGGTAAGACACAAGCAAGATGGAAATACAAACAGACTTTGGTGAAACAGCTGGACAGTAGAGCCTTCTAGAACAAGCAGCATATTGCTGACATGGGTAGTTCTCCATGTCCAGCAAAACCTTTATCCGCTTTAACAAGAACCATCACTGCTACTCTGCGCTCACATCTGAATAAGCTTTCACATTTCTAAGATTAAAACTTCTATCCTCATGGAAGAAAGAATTTACACATTAACATTATATTTAAACAGTACTGTCAGTTCAAGGGCTCATAGTTACTCTTAGTTACCAATAACCCTTACAAACCAGCTTGAGACAATTGTCAGACAAGAAGACAGATAATGGAGGATTCTCCAAACGCTGAATCTAGTTCAATGAGAATATTTATGAAATATATTCTTTCTACAAAATCTGCAACTACAGTATGGGTAAAGTTACGGAAAGATTGTATGCCAAGCATACTCTGGCATGGTCTATGAATGGATGTGAACTCTGGACTTGCTGCTCCAAACGGCAACACTCAAAGGCAGGGAATAAACCTTGCAATCATAGCGATAAATGGCAAAAGAGTGCACATTTTGAGGCAATCCTTCCTAGAATGTACTCATTGTCTTGTTTTTACATATGAAAAGTGATAAATTAAGTTATTGTGTTAAGAATGAAAAGGGTGAGTTAAAATCATGCCGAAAAATTGCTGCATGAAGTGGGCATACTTGTTGGATCATTGGTTTCAGAAGGTGGCGGACAATGTTTGACCATCTTACAAGCACTTAATTTTTAGCATGGTGACATCCGTAAATTCCACCTCAAGAAAACAGCAAGCTGGCAGTGAACGTCCAATATGAATGGACTTCCTGTGGGTACTAGGCTGCAGTGGACATAGGTCGAGCCTCAATGCTAATGTTGTCCAATGTCCAGATGGCCCACCTTAGAATATCAGGGTTAGACCACTGAAATTTAAACACAATTGGATCACAGTTTAGAAAAATATAGTGTAATAATCTTGACTTGTGACATGTTTGGTGTCGAACTTTACCTCGTTTTTTTTTCCAAGCACATGAAATTATGATGATGGAATTACAGAACAATGTAAACTCTTTCATGTCAACACCAAATCCAATAGCTGCCTTCTAAGAATATTCTCAAAGTTCATGACAGACGTTCTGCATGAATTTCATTTGAGCTCCGGAACAAGTTAGGACGAGCCCCCCAAAAAAGGTGATATAATTTAAGACATTTTTTAAAATCTTGTCACATCCCCCTTGAAGAAACTGCAGATGTTGGAAACTAGCACAATCATTCAGGCAAGACGCAACCGATGCTGCAAATCTTATAGTACTGACAGAGCCGCTCATACTTGAGTAGCGTCTCTGTACAAAGTGTTCTTTTTAGCTCTGCAACCCAGTTTGGGGAAACTGTGCCACATCACAACAAGGAACAACACAATGAGACAAGCTGGACAGACAAGAGTCTCTTCCAGTTGGTCAGTGTTGACACTGACATGCAATCTAATACCACATACTGCTTTGCCTTTAATGTCTCATGTAGTGCACTGTCTCACTCTTTGAGCTCCCTTTGCTGACTGTATTTGTGTGTCTGTCTGTCTCTGTGTGTTAATGTGGTTGTGTGTGTGTGTGTGTGTGTGTGTGTGTGTGTCAATATGCAGGCAAACTAGGGCAGGGAGTCCAGCTGAAGCCTCATGCACAGCTGTGAGTCTAGAAGAGACCCTTTGTGTTGGGATACATTCATGCACCCTGCAGGAACATAAAATCGGCAGTCAGTGCTTAAGAAAAGGCCCTGGTATAGTTAGAAGTAATGGATGCATTTTGGATGTCTAAAGCTAAGTACAAAGCTCTTCACTGCTGCTCTCTCTGACAAATATTCCTGTCGTCGTTAGCCTCTTGATTATCTCATTCTACATCCATTAGTGCCGGGTCGCATTTCTGCATCCAGTAATTCACCGTTTCCCCCTGACTCCCAGCCAACGGAATTGCTCACACTCACACCATCAACATCAGCTCATTGGAGTCCATTAATTTCAGATAAAGTGCAGCTAGGCGACCCAGGAAAGTCAACCAATGTGTGGACGCAGTTTGCTCGTGGAGGAAGGTGGACCATGACTGTTTTTTTTTGTGCTAATTGGCTGTCAAAAGCAACTTACATTTGCATTCCTTCTGGGTGACCAGTGTTTCCATCTGCTTTTATGCAAATAGTGATCTGTATTTTTAAAAAAATTAATTAAAACACCAGACACTGTTTAAAGTCAGGATTTGCAGCTGAGGTGGAAAAACTATTGATAAAATTAAGATGCGATAAAAAGTCATTGCAAGAGTAGCACCTTTTCCACAACTTGTAATCTTTTTTCACCTTCCTTTAAATGCACTAATCTGTACAAAAGGTGCTTTACAAATAAAATTTGACTGATTGATTGATTGATTGATTGATTGATTGATTGATTTAATACCACCAATCAGAGTTACTGATATTCATATATCCAAATAGAAATAAAAACCCTGCAGGTGGAAGGGCCTTCATTTATCAAGCCCCTCTTCTTTGTTATCATCTTCGTACCCAAATTCGAGAGGCTAGATACGTCCACTCTTTCAGAAGTAAACTCATCATTTTGCATTAGCATTAAACCCCACTTAGTCTGCCCCAAATACTAAACTTCGGCCATCCAACTTTTATGGGCATGGTAACGTATATATTGTGTATGTTCGCTCTGGGGTCCACAAGTCTAAGACCACTAGTCATTACAAATGCTAATATCAGCTTAACAATTTAAGACAAAAGTTGCATCTCTGTTAAATATGCAATAATTTTTGAACATCTTAGTATTTGGTTTGTTCACATTTTGCTTTAATGACAGCATGCACGCTGCAAATTCTGTATCTGTATCTATATCCAACAGGAAATGAAGCTTAATTGTTTGTATTGATGTTCTGATGGTGTGGTCACTTTGGGTCTGCCTGATTGTGCTTTAAGATACAACTGAAAGCATAATCAGGCTTTGTGCCAAAAAAAGCATTTTGAGTTCTGTGCACTGACCCCTTTGAAACCCTGACTCTAGCCATGATTTGATGCTGAGAATCAACTGCTTGGATCAACAACTTGTCTTCTGACACTTTCACTTATTTTCTAATTCTCAAACTTCCTGACTACTTCCAGGTTTATGTGACAATTAGATTTCAATGTGGCCTCAGATTTTAGGACTGCACTGTACGCATTTTTGTCAACACATCCTTATACCTAAATGACTGAATAAGTGCTTTGTCAGCCTCTCCCATACAACATATATCTCTGTTCCCAAAACAACTATAATATTGACACAAGTACTGGACCTTAACTGTATGGTCGCAGTTTGGATCGGTCAAGGCCTGAAAACTACTACTAAGGTTTTGGAAAATTGTGGTTTGGGTTAAATTGCTATGTTAACTAAGTAACTTACCTTATGTTATATGACGTCACTTCACTAGTTAGAAAGTTAAAAGAACTCACTGCTGACTTCTGGTTTTACACTGGGCACGAACAGCCGGTTCCTGAATTAAAATCCTGTGCTTGTTATTTGAGGCATGCTTTATGATATTGGGCTATTAAATAACTTGATTCTATTATATTGTTGCATCCTCTGGAGAATATTCATATAAAAGTTGAGTCTTTGGTATAACATTTGAATGGAAACATATCCCATGTGATCTTATTAAGGGGGTTATTAAAGCCAGTCAACATTTCCCATCTGAATTTTTTATGTAGAAGACTAGAGGAGCATGAAACAATGTTTGAGGAGCAGTACATTTGTCTAAAGTAGTTTGGAGGTTCCTTTGTTTATTTTGCATTAATGCTAGCACGAAGCCGACTCATTCAAATGATGACAAAGCAGCACAACGGCTTGACCACTCAAGTACTAAGGAGCTGCATGAAACCACAGTATACAGTAGATGCAATCAGAGCACCCAGCTCTGCACCCATAATCAGTGAGAATTATAAGATGATTCTGAGTGATTATTCAGCCTTTCAGTCGACTCAATGCTCAAAAGAAGGATGAGTCATTATGAAAACACACACACACACACACACACACACACACACACACTCACATTGAGCAAATTTCCTTGCCACTGTGCTAACTATAAGCTGACGAAATTAGCGAGGAACCTTGACCAGTGAAATGCTGACCTGAATCCAAAGCTTGAAATCACCATGTGAAATCCCTGTAAAGTGGCCTGAATGCTACACACACACACACACACACACACACACACACACACACACACACACACACAAACCAGCTCTCACATACCGTCTGATGTTTCTGTTCATCCACCTACTTAGTATTACTCAACAGGTTTTGAAAGACAAAATGACTTCAGGCCTGATCACACAGGATGCACATTTGGCAGTGAAAGCTACTGTTTTTGAGTACTTTCAGTATGTTTTTTAATGTTTTTTACACTGCCTCTGCTCCCTGTGTGCCTCACATTTTTGAGAAACGCTTTGAGCACACAGAGAAATATTCAGTATTCAGTGCTAAGTTGATGACAGTACATCACTGCAGCATTGTCGAGAGAAAGTTCATTATGTTTGTGGTTGTTTCTTTAACCCTTGATTTATTTAAGTGAAATCATTAACAGCATGAGTCTTAAATTTATAAGACAGACTTATTTCAGCTGCTTAACATCATTATCTAATGTCATAAGCAGAACTATCTAAGTGACTGACAGCAGCTGAAGTCGTCTTTGCCTATCATGATCAGGATGTCTCTGGAGCTCCTGTGTGCAGACTTCTGAAACAAAAAGTGCAGTGTACCTCAGGTTTAAAACCCCTACAAAGCAAAGCCACTGTAGCAAGTCCCAACAAGGCCTCAAACCTAAACAAGAAAATAGGTCATTTGTGAATTGTCCCAAGTATGATTATATGAGTGGTTTCTGATCTGCCTCCGCTGTGGTGAAAGGTTGATTAAGTTAGGCAACACATAAAGTACTTAGTGACGATAAAGGAGAGATTCACTTTGTGTTTAAAAGAAACAAGCACTGGCAGTTAGTACTTCCAAAACAGACCAGGCCTACATTAGCCACAATGCCCCTGTTCCAAATAATAACTCGCCCTACAGAGGTCAGCAGTGGGGTTTTGGAAGTGGAAATCACATCCACATTCTGAATGGAGGATGCTGATTAGAAGCAATAATATAGCTACCATCTAAGACAGACAGGACAGACGAGATCTGGGATATTGAGGCGATGGTACATGCTCCTGTAGAAGCCATGAGTCTGTATAATATCAACCATTTTTTTTGCGAAAGTATCACGCTACCCACAGTCATAAAGTGCAACAGCAACATCTCTGATGTTGGCTATGATGATGATTCCCTTTCTGACATGCCGGGTTTCTTTTATGAGGTAAGTGTCCGAAGGGGTGAAAGTCACGACAAGTCTGGCCATATATTTATTTATTTAATGTTTATTTGTATAGGAACAAGTGTGTTGTGAGGTTGAACAATCGTGAATGTTTAAAGGCCGATATAATAATGATAGTTGGGAAAAGGAAAAAGCATATGGCCGATTAATCAGCCGATATTAAATATATATAAATATGAAATATATGTAATATATAATCAATAAATCAATAAACTAATTAAATATGACACATGCACCTAAACACACACACACACACACACACACACACACTGCGGATTTTCCTTTTTTAGATTCAATTGTGTTGAGTAAAGCAGATGGGATTCAGACTTTAAGCGGTGTGTATACATCAGTGGATACACTGAGCATGTTTAATTCATAGTAACACAATATTATTTGTTATATTATATGCTACTGGAGGGACAAGCTAAGCAAACCAGTTAAAAAGGCTAAATGGGGTTGTCACAAAGTGTCTCATTTATGTTTGTAGACCATACATTTTCTGAAGTATTTGGCTGTATAAATAGTGACACGGTATTTTTAGAGCTCATTCAAGTCACTAGGATACAACAATTAACTGACCCGTTTACTTTTTACATAAAAACTATCAAATCCAAAACCCTTTATGACTTTGTCAGTGGCGCTAAGCATTTGACCAAACAACCAGTCCTGTCATTTCTGTGGCGAGGACACAACTTTACATTTTTCAGTGCTTTCTTTTTACTTTTCTTTTTTACGCTCATTTGGTTGAATTTTGGCCAGTCAGCATACAGCCATTCACTGTGGTGACGAAGCTGTATTCATTACTATTTTATTCACTTAGTCCTTCAACAATATTTTGTCTTCGTAATTCTGATTTAGAAACACAAGGCACACATACACACTAAGGAAATCAGTTTCATCCACTGACACATTAAGAACATCTGAAGTATCTTTTTTCTCTCTGAACAGATAGACGTTCATTTCCAATGGACATCTAAGATAGTGAAACTCTCTATCTATTTTTTCCTATTATACCTTCCCCAAATGTTCACATGGTATACGGTATCAAAGTTATTTAAATATTGCAATATTACAATAATAATAATACAATAATTAATTGATAACTACTTATTATAAATAACTAATAAGACATTTTATCATTAAAGCGTGCCAAAATAGTATGAGTGTGAGCGCTTTTAAATAATCTTTTTTTGACAAATTCTTTATTTGACAAATCACATTATTTACTAAAAGTTCTGCCATAATTATTATAGTATCTTCCAACATAGAGAGTGGTCTTTGGGCATTTATTAAATAGTGTTACATGCGCACAATGTGCAGCAAAAAAATTTCAAGACGGCAATCAAAGGGATATCGTTGCTACTTAAAATACCCTGGGTTACCCCATTACCACCCAAACCTTATCCTCAGCTAGTGTATTTTAAAAATGTTTACATTTCCAGATATGATTGGTTTATGACTCTCAGAATGAGTGTGATTTTTGATGCAAATTGCAGAAAATTGGTTCCTTCAATGCCTCTATAAGCAGGGTGCCACAACTCCAAATGCTGACCATGTTGGTAAACCACAAAATCATCAACCAAACAACAATAACTGACTCCCTTTTGTTTCCTCAAATGCCTCACTTCCCCCTGTGTCTTTATAATGCCTCAAGAGCATCGCAAAGTAATTCCAAGAAGAATGTTCTGTGTGTTAGCTCAAGAACGATCTATAGGTTGTTATGGCAATAACAGATAATAATATCTATATGTGATAAAGAAGAATTGGCTCTACTCATGCTTATTCACAGCTTCTTGTTAGACACAATCTCAGTGGAGAGGGAATTACAGCAAAGCATATAAAAAAGCAAAATGGTGCAACAAGACCATGTGTGAGAGAGAGAGGGTTAGCTATTTCAATGCATTGTAATTTGAGAGAGCGAAATGAGTCAGCAAAAGTGGAGAGTGCGGATGAAGAAACAGACGAATGGTTTAAAACAGGGAGGCTATCAGGGAGGATGACAGATGGTTGGTGTAAAGGAGAGAGAAAGAAGAAAATGAATTAGGCACTACAGAGCAGCGCTACACAATATCTAGAGTTCAGAGGGCCCTTTGAAACAGCGGGGTGATGAAACCTCCTGTGCTTGTTGGCAGTGGGACAGCACAGGGGCCTTGCAGCGCTGAGCACCACAGCCAAAGCCTTACATAACAGGCCACAGTGCTCAACGCTCCTATTTCAGCACCCCTTCAAAGAGGCCATATTATGCTCAATTTTATATTCATACTTTTATTTGGAGGGTATACTAAAGCAGGTTTACATGCTTTAATATTAAATAAACAAATCATTTTTCACATACTAAACATTGCTACAACACCTCTATTCAGTCTCTGTCTGAAATGCTCAACTCAACTCCTGCCTCTTTCAGATCCAGCTGAGCCCGGTCTGCTCTGCAAGTTTAGCTTAACTTTTACTGTGAACATCACAACATGAACAGCTTTGAAACCAAAAGGTTCCCCAGAACACATGCTAGAGATTCTAATCTGATCAGCCTCAGCCTTACTGCACAGCAGGACACTGATGCTATAGCTTTCTGGTCCGTGCAAGCTAACTGCAAGGTACTAATCAAAGTGACACTATGTTGCACAGCAAATTAATTCCTGCAGACTATTTTTAAGATCGAAGAATTTCTGTTGGTTCTTGCAGACAGCAACAAAGAAATTGGCATGCATAGCTCATACCATCCACATCCTCGTGTGCAGAGTCAGTAATAAACTCTTTCAGGCCTCTCTTGTACCTAGCTGTATTGGGTATTATACAAATGTGTTACTTGGTGACGCAGACAAGTAACAGGAAAAGGCTGGACTCTAAAAAGGGGGTGCAGTTTAGGTGCAGTGTTCTCTATAGAAGAGGTTTACTCCCTTTGGTGGGGACTGTTGGCTTCATAACTTCTCGGAAATGTAATATACACAAAAAAGCTGTATAACACACTAAGGGAAAAAGAAATACCCAAAAAGTATAATATTCTTTAAGGCGAGGAACACTATGCAGGCACACACATACCAGGACTGATGGAGAACTCCATACGAAAAGCTGCAAATTTCAAAAGTATACATACAACCCCATGTAAATAAATTATTTTACAAAGGGTGAAAACACTGGTTTTGGTGTGCTGGTGGTTGGACGGGAAACAAAGGGAGAGAAAAGGAACATAAAGGGTGTTGAGTGAAACAAGTAGTTGTGCCAGAATGACCAACTAACACTCGAGTTCTTAACAGCTTTTTAACTTATTTTTACAGCCTGTACATACAGTATAGATTTTGCTCAGTCTCATATTTACACTACCTGTCCATCACTAAGTGGTGTATTTACAAACTTGTTGAACATTTGGCTGCAAAAAACCCAGATATTGGACATCATGTGAACAATAACACTATACCTAAAAAATTATGCCACCTGTCTGCTTTACATGTTAAAATGTAGAAGTAGTGCCTTGAGTTAATTTTAGAATCCAGAACTGGGGGAAATCCAGGCACATTTTAGCTGATCAATATTAGCTACAACTCTATTGTTTTGTGTTCATCTGCTGCAGCGTCGCTCTCCTTAATGACTGCCAGGCCCCGCATTGCATTTCACTTCATGTGAGAGTGAAATATGTGTGTTTGTGTGTGTGTGTGTGTGTGTGTGTGTGTGTGTGTGTGTGTGTGTGTGTGTGTGTATAGAGCTGCACTGGTGATTGACTCTGTTCTCATTAACAAATATCCATGTAGAAATCAGTCAGGTAGCAGATTCTCATTTTTAGCCAACACTGTTAAAATGACAAACATTGCTGGTGGCAGGTCATATCAGCAGTTGCTAATTATTCATGAATCCATGAATGAGTTGACGAGAAGCCAAAATTAAATGAATTTAAAAGCACAGGCACTCCAAAAAGAAAATATCTGAAGACAAGGAAGGAAGTATTAAAAGCCTTTCTTGTCATGGCTAAATCATTGAAAAAGCCGACATGTTTCGACCATGATGGTTGTGAAAGAGCCCTGATGAAGACCTGATGGTCCAAACACGTTGGCCACTACAATAAAGGCTTTTTTTAATATTTCCTTTCTCATCTCCTACTATTTTCTTTTTTGGAGTGTCTGAATTGCTTCTGAAATCAACTTTTCTCCCGTTTTCCAAGAGCACCTGAAAACTTTTTGGCACCATTGTGTTAAAAAGAGCAACCAGTCATCTTCTTGTCTCTTTTTTTAAGCCAACATGAAACTTGGCTGTTGGTGGGTTGAACTGTTTTGTGCAGCTCAGCGTACTCAAGGATTGTTAAAGATGTAAAAGAAGCTTCACTCTATAACACCACTCTACAAACAAGTGGATTCAATTAACATTTATCTATAAAAGTAAGTATCTGATCATTCTCAGTATCAGCAGATACCACTTTGCGCCCGGATTATCAGCTGTAACTAGCAAAATAGCCTTAAACACTTCCAGTTTAGCGCCACGCTAACTTGGATGGGGATAAAATGTAATTGGGCGGCTCTTCTATACTCTCCAAACTGAATTCTTACAGTCATGCTAGTCACTGACGGGTGTGCTGTCTGGACTGAGTGAGAACGGGACGCAGCTCCAAAAATAGAAAATCAATATGTGGTGACCAATGTTGATATTGTGGCGGACCGCCACAAATAAATGAATGTGTGGCAAACACTGTGTTGGACAAAAAGTCCAATTAACTGACCACAGTCACAATGCTGAAACTCTGCTCTGCTTCTGGAGCACCGCTGGAGACTCATCATTATTAGTATGACTACTATAACTTGTAATATTGATTATTTTCCGTCAGTTAGTTCAAATAGCTATTTTACTGCCTCAGTGTATCAACGGCATAATATCGTATATAGGTGAAAATCTGCTGTAAAGGAATGCCTTTTTAAACGTCATAGAGGACAACCAGGCACCAGTGTGTGTGTGGATTGGACAAAAACAGTTAACGAACTTGTGTTTGTGATTGTGGAACATGATCTACAGCTGCATTTCTCTCTTGTCAAAGCAACCACTTCTCCTTGTGGAGAAAGTGTTATCTCTAAATTTTTCCATCTCTCCTCTCACAACTCTGATACCAAATGATGGTTCTGTAAAGAAGCTCTCGATATGTCACTGAAAAGGACTCACATTTGAATTTTTAAACCTAATCCATTTTGCCTGTTATATATAGAAATAACACTATGACCCAAACATTGTTAAATAATATATCATACCAAGAAATGCTTTTGTAGTTCTCAAAATGAACCTAATTTTTTATTGTCAATTATTTTTGTTTCTTGTTACACATACAATATCTTTATCCACTCATTATATTTGATGATTTATCCCTTCGACCAATGTTACAGTGCTGTTTTCACATCTGATGACTTAACAAGCCCAACAAAGGAAAGCCCATGGCTTCAACAACAATAAGGAAGCCCATGCCAATGTTTAAACTATCTACTCTGAACCATTTGGATCTGTAAACACTCAAATGTGAAACAGACTCTCTTGTAATCATGCATGATGTAACGCATGCTTAACAACAATCATATTAAATGAGAAGTTTTGTGTTATTAAATGTTTTTTTTATTGTCCATTGAAGTCCATGAAAAGTGCATAGTGCATTTGAAGAGGACTATGTTCAGTGGTTGATTAATACATTTGGTGCTTTAGTGAGTATTTGGGGAAGCATGACAGTGTATGTGGGTCAAAAGTCAAAATATAACAAAATGTGTGAGTTCGTTTTAATGAAGAAGTAAGTCACCTAGTGCAACAGTGTGGCTCACTGATGTGTTTTGAACATTTTTGGACAAGAGTGGAACAATAAGATATATCAGACTTTGATATGCACGTGATACCTATTTAAAAAGATGCATTCATTTGGTATTTGTTTCTTTATTGAACAAGAAAAATATATAGAATTAGACACTACGGGCAAATAGGGTAAAAGTTTAAACTAATATATAATCACAATGAATCTTGCAGAGTTGATTATATATACTATAACAATTATTTTTAGTATCACAACTTTTCTGAAATTGTATGTTGAAATATGCAACTGAGGCATAATCTAATTAAAAATGTGCTAATGTGAGTTTCCAGGTCAGTGATCTGGACATTGTTTTTTATCAAAATTCTTGATTCTCTCTGTTAGAGTCTATTAGAGTCAAAGAGTTTTTTTTACAGAGGAAATATTAAGAATCTCTTTGTTTCACTGCATAAAACAGAAGTGTACTGTCAAAAGCCTGAACAGGCCAGGTTTTTAGTAGATCAATGTTATATTAATCACTCTATGAATGATAAATGGCAAAAGAAATCTGTGTAAAAACTTCAGAATATACAAAGGAATAAAACTGGAGGGTTATTGTGTATGTAAGCGCAACTGAAGTGAATATTTCAGGGTAGAAATCATAATTTTTATTACAAAAAACTGGTGAATCAGGGAAAGAAAATCACGACTAAATGGAACTAACTCCCGACCGGTGGAACGAACTCTCGACCTATGTCAGGACAGAAGAATCACTTGCCATCTTCTACAATAGACTCAAGACTCATTTGTTCACTTCACCTCAACCCCGCATAGCATGAAGCATTTAATTCCCCCACAAAGTGGCAACTACCAAGACTCTTGATGCTTCTGCAAAACAGATACCACGCAGTTTCAACGCCATTAAACTGTTGGCTTACGAACATTGTAAAAAGCTGGAACCAACTGTAAGAATACACAGACATAAACTAAACAATAATGGTAGACGTGACAAACACTGTAAAATTATGAATTCAGAATCATAATAGTGTTTTTAAGGAAAATAGATCTACAGGCTCTGTAGATGGATTATTTAAAAAAAGTTACTTGTCTACATCAAATTTGTTGCTCAAAAGATCTTCATAATCGCGAACTCAAACTAACCAATGAACATTACAGGACGACCTTGACACATATGACGAGGTATGTCTCACAGCTGGAGCATCTTCCAGTCAGAACATGGAAGTTACAGTATTTGTCATATATCCAGTGGCTGTTTACTTGTTCATCCATGTACAGTAACTACACACTGCCAGCACTGCTACAGTTTGTCTCTGTGCCTGCTAGCATTACATGGTTCTTATTGTTTCAGCTTCAGTATTTACTTTATGGGTTGTGAACATGATTACCAGCATGATAATGAACCAAAATAGAAAACAGATGTTTAGACATGTATCAATGACATCCCAAAAATGTGTAGCCTGGAATCTACAAGGAAAAGGCTATTGGTGTGCCCCATTCTCATACGCCCCCCTTCCCGCTGCTAGCCCATTTGTTATCGATATTATTCAAAGATAATCACGTGCCTTCTTACCCCAACTCACCCCATCACTTGGAGTGCACCACAGAACAGCACAGCCAGGGGCAGAAAGTGAAGATGAAGGCTTTTACAGCTCCTCTCCCTCTATCTCCATAAATAATTCAACCCCATCCAAGCCTGAGAGCGTTTTTCAACTTTCCCTGAAGCATGAAAACACAGCGCAGCTCCGCACACTGACTGCCAGGGGGTTCATAAGCTCCTCATACCTAACATAAATCCACTCCCGATTATAACAGGATCACATTAGGCCACACAACTAGAGGTTTTGCTGAAGGCAAAGGCACAGGTAACATGTAAACCTACACAAGGCCCTGTGTTATCCATTTTGTATAAATCATGCACTGTGTCAGGAAATCTGGATTCAGAGACACAGTTTGAAAACCAGATAAAGGTTTTTGTAAATTTGTGACAAAAAACTTGTGCGTTATGGTGGAAGATCATCATCAAATCTGGAAACAGTCACCATGTGTTTTACAAAGAATTAATAATTGCTCGAATACACATATTTGTAACCACTTCTAAGCAGTGGAGAATCTATCTTTGTATATGTATGTGTGTCACCACTAACCACTCTCTGTTTCAATCAAACCTTCCTCTCTGTAAAGAATGGCAAATTGTTGGATATGTTTTAGATTCAGATCAGAAAGATACAGAAAGATGGTTCCTCCTCTTTTAAAGGTACATTGTTCAAAGGTACGTTCTCTGTGTTCAAGTAACCATCTACTTCACTGGTACTTGGAAGAACTATAGGTCATTTCAGCTTGGATTTCAAGTCTCCACCAACAAACAGGACCTGTTAAGCATTCATTTATTCATATAGGGAAAAGAATAATAAAGACCAAAAAGAATGAAATATCAATGCATATGAGGGCTTAATTCTTGTAATATAATATAATCACAAAATTGGGGAAATAAAACTTGTTTGTAATTTATATCATATTATGATATATTTAGAAAATATTTATGCAAACAGTTAACCTTCTCAAAACATATGCAACTACTATTTGTTTGTGTGCGAGTGGAAATCCCACACTAAAGCTTAATGTAATTATTAAATACAAAGCCCCTAAATTCAAAGTACATGCTATGGACTGTGAAAGGACTGTTCCCCAGCCTTCAGGATGATGAGGCCAGAGCTGAACAAGAAAGAGTCTATCTTTAGTAGCTGGAGAGGGCATGTCAAGAGCGCAACACAAAGAGGCAAATCAAGCGCACACAGAGCCAAGCAGCATCTCTTGAGTACACACGGGGCTGAAGCTCCAACAGGTGACAGTGAGTCCATCCTGGTGGTAAACCTGCAGCAGGCCATTTCCCTAAACCACGGAACCAACTCAAGTGGAGGAAGGGAAAGAAAACCGTACCCATAGAATTATAGACAGATTCACAGCCTCATACCAGCAGCCTCTGAGCACTAACAGAATAATCCATCTCAGCTTCATAGAGTGACTTTAAAAACACCAAATGACTTGCTTTAACAAACTTGTTTATATGATGGATGACATTTAAAAATCATTTCCATGAGGCGCTTCTTCTCAGCAGACAGATCATAGGCAATAAACAGCAGCTCTGTTGATCATTACATTTGTTAGGAACCCATAGGTTAATGTGTCTTTCACCGTGTTACATTTAGAGTTGATTAAAATAACAAATAATTTGACTGTAGCTATAATGCCGGTCATCAGTAAATGGTTATCAATTAATCGGTCCACTCAGCCATCTTTCATATCATTGTTCATCGTTCGTATCATTATTTACATAAATAATGATAGTCATTGAAAGTTGAACAACATATCTGCATAGATTTTATTGTGAAAAATTATAATGAATTCATATTTCCTCTCGTACTTTTCATTTACCTACACGAGTCTCTGAATACTCTACCTGCCTATTCCTCTCCTTCCCCTTTACTGGCAATGACATAGTTAACCTAATGCCTTTTTATACACAGCCGCATTTGACATTCCGACTTCCACGTGTTGTTGAGGCTTGGCAGTGTTGGGGGTGGGGCGTCAGGAGGTGGCACGCAATACATCCTGGTACAAGTAGGCAGGCTGTGCAAGCAGGAAAACTCGTACCAATCCATCACTTTATATAGACTGAACACACTGGGGACTTTAATGCTTCAATTAACTGCTGTACATGTACCATCAACAATGATTGGGATATCCACAAACATGCCAAATTGCTCCTTTAAAGTTTCATTTAATTAGCTGCTGAGCCCGTCAGTGAGGGAACAGTGTGATTGAAGTGAATCAATGCGCAAGAAGATAAATGGAAAAGTAAAGGAAAGCCCCTTGTGCTGTAGTATCCATGATTTCACCAGTTTAGACCGGTTTCTCCTTAACTGTCTCCTCTGCCTTTTCAGCAGTACCATTTGAAACTTTTTTCAGGCATATTCTCGAATGGAAGTGGCATTATTACTTAGTTTGCTGTGAAAAAGATAGGCATACGCTGCTTTATCATAACAATGGCTTTGTTCATCCCCAGTCCCTAATCTTCTGGTTTCCCTATTTTGAATGAAAACAGGCTCCCACCACCTGGTGGTATGGAGAGTTCTATCCTGTCACAGGGGCTTAGAGCATACAAGCTAATTGGCCATTGGCTGTAGTCTTTAAGGTATATTCAAGTGCAGCTTTTTGGCCAAGACACAGACAACGTGTCGACATTTGTCGCAGCTAGTTCTTTGTTGCCAGTTTTGTGTGTCTGGCCCTTCCATGCTGACCAATGACAAAGAACTAAAGTCCTAAGTCAAATCAGAGTCCTAAAGTCCTTAGTTTAAGTTCTAAACAAGTTAATGACGGCATAGAAACAGCATCAGGCTATTTTGTCTGCTGCTACCACCTATTGTCGAAAGTTAGCTATTTAAAACTTTGCTGATTGTTCGAGTGACTTCATGCACGCAAAGTAGCTAAATTGAATTGTTCTTTTTTGGAACAATTTACAATCACAACAAATTATGGTATAAAGTTGATATTGTTAACACATTTAACAATCGATTTTTCTGCTCTCCACCTATTCCAGAACCAAAATAATAAAGTTGTAGGCTGTAAAACCAAAACAATGAGCTCTAAGACAGCTCTAAAGCCCTATCGAGCTAAGGGGAACTGCAGAGGTGGGTGATCATTCCTTGTGGGTTTCTCACTACGGGCAACTTCAGGCACATTTTGGTCTCGACCAAAAAATTTACTAAGGTTCGTAACCACCTAAATAATCACAAAACATTAATATTAGCAGAATTTGAGTCAAACCTGAAAACCTCCATTTAGACCCACATCTGCACACAGTTCATATTCAGTGTGGAATGAAAGTAGATCAGAACTTACCTGCAGTGGTGTCTGTGGTACACAATCCAGTCACATAGAGGAGAAAGAAAGGGGACAACATCAGTTTATTGCACGATAGATCCTTGCACAGTAAATGCAGATAGTCAGTTCTTTTCAGATGTATTAACTCCATTAACTTCAAGTTACATTAAAACTTTGGAGGTTTGCTATGGGCTGAAATATGTGCCACTAGAAACTGAATTTGAATCATTTATATTTGAATTTGTATTGTTTAATTTGAATCGTTGCATTGAAAAACTCAATTTGAATATTCAGTTTCTCTGAAATTCTCACTGAAAATTCAATTCTATATATTTTCAAATTCACTGTGTGAGAGGGGTTACTGTGTTATGTGCTCAAAAACGTAGGTGCTGATTGGCCAAAGAGGAGTCCTGTGTATCTGCGCTCGATTGCTCTTCCTCAACTACCCTGATGTCTGTCACAGTAAATTGAAATTGAATTACAAGAACTGAATTTTAATTGTGAGAACTGAATGTGAAAATATAGAGAGAGTTGAATTTTCAGTCAGGGTCAATTAAAGTTTCAGAGAAACTGAATTAAATTTCATAATCTTACATTCAGTTTCAAGTTTATTTACACTTCCAAACTAATACATTCAATTTCAAATTATAACATTCAGATTCAGTTTTTCAATGCAATGATTCAGATTAAACAATACAAATTCAAATTATGTGATTCAAATTTAGTTTTTAAATGCAATTATTCAAGTTTAGCAATTCAAATATAAACGATTCAAATTCAGTTTCTAGTGGCACATATTTCAGCCCATAGTTTGTCTCCAGTCTGATCCAGTTGAAGTGTTCTGAATGTTAAAGTATATTTCAATATGCGTTAGGTTTGACTTACGGCCCCCCTTTGATGCAATCTTTTTGCAGCTATGTTTGTTAAAGGACAACCACACACTGAATAGATGATATATCTGTGTTGAAATGTTGCTGTCGATAACCTGCTCAGTGAAGGATGGTGAAGGAAGTGTGTGCCAGCTTAAAGATTGCACACATGATAATCTGCTGTGAAAATCTAAACACAGGTCAAAGTCAGCACTCTGATGCAATTTCTCTGTAGCTTGTTATGTAGGACTCAAAACTTTACTACTGCCATTCCATATGGGGCTTTTCTGCACTGAACAGAGTATCAAAGAGTTTACACGTCATCAGTGCTTATCTCTGCACCCAATAGCATTCGATGAGGACATAGATATGGACATAGAGAAAAACAGAAATACAATGACTGGCTCCAAGTCAATCCATTGGGAACCATTACACCACTATCAGAAAGTGAGTCTCTCAGAGGTCAAATTAGTTTCAACAGGTACATATTCAAAGCAGGCGCTGTGGATGATGCAAATAGATGTACTTGTGATTGTACTTAAATGGAACATTTGTTTGACAGTTATCTTAGATAAAGGGTGGAAGGTAATGGCAGCAGCTGCCAAGAGCAACAACAATGTTGTAAGAGTCACTTCTGATCTGTTTGTAATGTGATGTCCAGTGATTAACTGCAGAGACTGTCTTGTACATAACTATTCGTAGATGGGTGCAGTTGCAATCTGTAATAATGGCAAAGCTCATTGTTGATTTTGTGGTAGTCTAAACAGGAAAGAATCCATTTAAAATTGTGTTACATGCATTGTTTTGCCAAACACAGAGGTCATCTGATAAAAATATATCAGTCATGTGCAAGTGATCTGGATCTTTTTTTGTGGGAAAATGTCTTAGGCTTTTCTTTCCTACTTTGCCAGATCCACCATTGTTGCGGCTGTGGATATTACTACGCAAAACTCTGAAAGCAGTTTGGGTGCGAAAAGCTTTCTCTAATTGCTCACTCAGCATCCATCGGACAAGATAATTTTCAAATGAAAACTAGACAGATGGTATATAGGAGAGCACTGAGACACCCTGCACAGCACATTTCAGTATGGGTTACAATGAGACACAACATGTTAATCATTAATGATGGTTAGAGGTGTTTGTAGCCATAGTCAAGCACATTTCTGGCACAACTTCAACTTATTCAAAGGTGCATTAAAGGTCCAGTGTGTAGGATTTAATGGCATCAAGCAGTGAGGTTGCAGATTGCAACCAACTGAATACCCCTCACCATGCCCCTTCTCAAGTCAGTGTTTGGTTTATCCGTTCCCGGCTACTGTAGAAAAATGAAGGTGCAACATGGCAGACTTTGTGGAAGAGGACCCACTCCTTATGCAGACATAAACGGCTCAATGTAACGGAAACACCATTATTCTTAGTTTCAAATGATTATATAGTAACAAAAACATAAATATGAATATAACATTATACTATATTCGTCAATAGAATTAATTAGCCAATTAGCCAATAAATTCCTCGAAATCCTACAAACCGGACCTCTCAAATAGGAAATAGCCTAAAGAGGTCAAAAATCCAGTAAGACTAAGAGTTTATACCAGGCATGTCCAAACTATTCCACAAAGGGCCGTGTGGCTGCAGGTTTTTGTTCCAACCAAGCAGCAGCACACCAGACTTGACTCATTTAATCAACTGCTCTCAGTCTTCAGAAAGTTGACTGGTCAAACTGTGTGCTCTTAACTGGTTGGAACAAAAACCTGCAGCCACACAGCCCTTTGTGGAATAGTTTGGACATGCCTGGTTTATACCATTGTGCGGGTGAATACTCCCACACTGATATAAGGACACCTATGGAACTACTCAAGTACTTCAGGTTGTTGCTGACATGGACTGTTATTTATTTGTAGAAATCTTGATATTGATTTGGGTTACAAAGCTGGCTAGATAGTTAGTCTTGTGGTCAAACATACTGTCAAATTTGATTTACTGTTTGTCAACCATACGCAATGTTGTTGAGTTTGAATGCTAAGCTAACTTTCCTTTGTATAAGAACTTTATGGGATGCTAATGACTGTTCCAGCAATTAGTCAAACCATCCTGTGTTACCAGGGAAACAGACTTTTGGCTTGTGAAAAGTTTTGGATTTTGATCGCAAGATAAATGAAAATACATATTAATGGTTTCACTTGATTTATTTTTAAGAAGAGTGACTATGGTCAAGGGTCCAGGTCAACGTTAGGTATTATCCCTTAAATATTGGACAATTTTATCATGAGCTTTATAGCTACATAGATATATAGTTTATCATTGGTTTTTGGTCTTTATCACAATCACCATAAAACATATTACAAAGAAAATCTAAATATTAACATATTTGCCGTCTTTGTACTTAACAAACAGACATAAGATTGATTTTGATCTTCTCACCTCGCTCTCATCAGTAAAACGTATGAGTTTATTTCCAAAAACACTGAACCGTTCCAGAAGATAAGAACTGATTAATCTTTCAACAGGGTCCTAAACAAAACTCACAGGGCTACTGCTATGCTGTAGCATTGAGAAAACAGATGTCTAGCACAAAATACAAAATAGGAAGTTCCCTGGTAATTCCTCTCCAGTGGGAATAAAGTCTATTATTTGAAAAAGCAAAACCTCTTGAACATCTTTCCATACTTTGGTTAAGAGAGCTGTGACCAGTTATTGGTAACATGATTCATATTAATTTCACATCTATTTTTGTGTTTTTGGAAGTTCTTTTCACGATCCTACATGTGTAACAAAATAATGGCGTAATACAGATGACTATAAAGCAGTCTGTTGTACTTGTTGGTGACCTGCAGTGTCATACTTACAACACCATGGCAATCCTCCTCTGCATAACACTGAGCAAAATGTATCACTATTTACCAGCAGTCATTCAGTCCCGCAAACAGCACTACCACAGCAGGAGCTACATTTGGTTTGTTCTGATCCATTCATTGACAAAGTTATGACTGAGGATGTACTTCTACTGTTGACAGTAACTCAGCTTTTTTTTCATAGTAAATGCTTTTAAAGTAACGCAGTTGTAGTTCTTGTGAAACTGTTTCCATATGCCGTCAAAATGACAAGACTTGTTAACTTTGACAAATTGCAGGGGCAAAATAGATTTGATTACATCTCTGACAAAGCATGACAAATGAGAGCAGCTCACTGAACAAGGGCTGACATTTCATCTTGTGCACAACAGGTAAACTGAATATCATTGATCATCTCTTTACAATGCAATGTTCTGCTGGGCAATTGTCCTGGCATTCATATGGATGTTCTCTGACACATAACTATGGGCTGAAATATGTGCCACTAGAAACTGAATTTGAATCATTTATATTTGAATTTGAATTGCTAAACTTGAATAATTGCATTTAAAAACTAAATTTGAATCACACAATTTGAATTTGTATTGTTTAATCTGAATCATTCAAAAATTCAGTTTCTAGTGGCACATATTTCAGCCCATACATAACACACATCTAGACACCACTGCACACCCAGTGCCCTTGTAGCAAATGCTCTGGATTTTAATTTGAAACTTTATTAAGTGCACACGCAGAGTTTAAAAAGAGCAATGGTGTAGCCAGAGGCAACCTCACGCCTTTTCAGTCAGTAGGATTCATCCTCTAGCAGCCATGAATGTTTGTACACAGATTAAAGCTAAATATTTAGTCTGGACCGAAGAGCTCTAAAGTCTGACAGGCTCACAACATTGACATTCCCCCGAGCCACACTGATAGTGTGACAAAAATGTTATGAACCAGTTTAGAACCAACCTTGAGATGCCCACCTGAATGAGGCTACATGAGAGTGTTCTCATAAATCAAACTGCACATGTTGTTAATCTACCATCAAATGTACTACTCAAAAGTGTTCTCTTATTTAAAAAATCACTGAAACAATGTAAAAAGTATAACCCAGAAAAGTAACAGTGTTCCTGCTACAAAGGCTTGAAGAGGATTAGGCTAACGAAGGAAGATTAGTTATTAGAGATAGTGGAGGCTACTTAATGCGTAACAAAATAAGCTTATCACTGCCAAGTCATCAGGGTGCAATGGGCATTCTTTCCACGAATACAAGACCTTGTTGTTACATTGTTGCCTCAGCCTCAGATGCTTTATTACTTTTGCTGGCATTATGTTCTTCAACATTGCAGTTATGGTATGCTGTAAGTATGAGTGGAAAGGAACACTATATCTGGGTGCCATAGTTTTATTTGTGTGTGTGTGTGTGTGTGTGTGTGTGTGTGTGTGTGTATGCGTGCGTGCGTGCGTGTGCATGCTTACTGGGAACTGCTGCACAGTTTGCTCTCCTCACTGAACTTTAAATTTGTATGCTGCACAGTAGCCTCTGTGATCAACAGCAGTGTTTTCCAGTCCACAGGGGTTCTTCTTAGAGAAATGTCAAAGAACTTTTTCTTTTCAACCAGAAACCAAAATACAACACACATTAGTTCCAGGCTGTTTTGCTGAAATGGCAATTAAAAACAGTCAACCTCTGAGGCAAAGTAAGTTTGGCGTTCACTGCTCAACTTTCAAGACTGCTGCCACAGGCACACTTATTACTTGGAATTTTTTTTTGTGGTTAATACAAATCATTACTATGAATACAATGTGCAAAACATAAATTAACCAACAGTCTGTGAAATAATTCAAGAAATTATTTTTTGAAAATAAACATTATAAAATGTAAGGAGTTTTAGCTCTATTAACTACAGGCTACTGTTGTACTGTCATGTAGTAAACACAGACAACAGATGCAGTAACTTATTAATTAGCTCTGAGCAGTAAGCAGTGTTTGCCTTCAAAGATGTTTTTCCGAAAAAGACACGCTCTTCAATTGCACAATATAGTATACAAATATCCATTTTTAAAAACTGCACATAGGGCTGGGCTATATGAGACTATGTACCGTCTATGATTTTGGATATCGTTTGAAATCTTTTCCTGTTTTCATATATATATACACATATACATATCTTAATATAATTTTATCTTTTATTTAATATCATAATTCAATGAAGAGGCCGTGTTAAACTTAAATATTAATTCGGCCTCCTCAGCGCACTGAGTAACAGCCTCTTGTCTTCTAAATGCAACTGACAGTGGAGTTGCGTCTTCATACAGGTCACGGCGTATTTTATGCCTTAGACGAGCACTGTGTTTGACCAGTGTGTTGTATTTCAACTGTGTAGTGCAGCATTACCTACAAATTTCATGTTCCCCGCATGTTGCGGGTATCGACTGCAACATTTGCAGTTCATGGAATTCGTCTCTCTGAGACTTTAACCAGTCAAATTTGCGCAGCCATTCTTCAGGAAAACAGTATGCCTTTTTCGCCAAACTAACTCACTCCTCTGAGTTAGGGTACACTACGGGCAGGGGGCTGACAGTCTTGCCTGGGCCTGGGACGAGATAATCTTAGATGGGCCCCATCCCCAGATCTCTCCCTTTCCCTTCCTCTTCCTCTCCTGATCAGTGGCCAAACCATTTTTGTGTTGGGGGTGTGGGTTCTTGACAACTGTTTCAAGTACAATTAGGAAGAAAACAAATAAAAAGCTTTTATGTAACTCAAATATGACATATTTTTTTCCCACAAATTGGCCTATTTGATTTTTTTTTTTTTTTTTTTAATAATTCCATAATTTAATGAGGGCCCAGTTCTGAAAAGTGATGTAATTTTGTGAATTTACCAGACTGTTCTGCTTGTTCTAATACTTGCCTTTACCCACTTGGTCGAAATCTCACACTGTTAATATTTTGTGACCAACAGACAACCGTACAATATTGTTGCAATATCAATATCGAAATAGGGCATATTTGGTCAGAAATTTTGTGATATTTGATTAAGCCACCCAGTCCTAACATTTATGTAGTGCTTTTGAGAAGATTTCAAAATACTGAGGTATATATCGTAGATATATCGTAAACTATAATGACATCATTTAAAAGCCATACCGCCCAGTTCTAACTGCATGTCTTCTCACTTCCTGTGTCAGCCCCTCCAACCTTGGTGATCACAGGGCTTTGTCATCCTTAAATTAGCCTGTCACAATTACCTTTATACTTTGTTGTTGACAGTTTTACCATTTGTTTTTGTATATTGTGTTTTCAGGGTTGTTTAACATTTGATCATCACTTCACTAGCTTGCCTAGCTGGCAATATTTAAAAGAAGAAAAGCACTGTCACATTTACCAAGCAATGAAGTCAGACTTTACTGCTCTCTTCCGCAAGACAGTGTCGGCTACATCAGTCACTTCCAAGCACCATTTGTAAATAAGGGCCATAGCGACCTAACGATGGCTCAGATAGTGACTAGCTAATGTTGCTAAAGGCTACCCAAGAGACTGCGGCGATTACCAAAATGATCAGAAATACTATACAAAAAAACAAACTGTTTACAAAATGTACAACCTGAGGTTACTTGTTAAAAGTATCTAAGTATCTAACTTAACTACTGCTTAGATTTGACTTTACAGAAACATTACCTTTGCCTCTAAACTTATGATCATGTAACAGTGCTTTTTCATCCATAGTTACTTTTCATGTTTAGCTTTGTACATATTGCTAACAGTGTTTATCACTGCATATAGTGTTTTTGATTATTTTGACAATCACCTCAGTGTCTCAATTTACTCTTAGGTCGCTATGGCTCTTCTCTACACTTGCTGCTTGGAAAAAATGTCGTGCTGATGTGTTTAGCTGCAAGGTGAGGGGACGGGAACTGTACAACTGAACTGAATTCTACAGCTGTAGCAATTAGTGGATTGAGCAGTTTCAATCAACAGAATATTTAAATGAACTCTGTTATTTTGAATGCACAAATAATGCAATAAAACAATAATAAGGGGATCAGTTTCAATCATTTTAAATTACCACTTATTTCCTGATGTCTAATTTACTGACTTACTGTTAACACCTTGGGGTTCAGCATTGCAGTTTGTGTTTTGTGTTGAAGGCATCTTGTGCTTTTCCATTATCGATTAACAGTGCATGCATTACTGTGTTATTTTATCTGAATTAAAGCTGCAAACAAAAACACCACATCTATTTGATCCAAGCTTTAAAGAGTATAGTATTCCCAGAACACTACAAACATTTATCGGCTTCTTGATACATTCAGTATATGTCATGATTTGTCAAGTCCTTTTTAATACCACTAAGCGTAGAGACAACACACTGTGAGCAAATAAAACCTAGTTAAAAGCTTTTCTCACACATTCCCAGCAAAGCACCATCTTTGCTGACGGTCCAAATGTTTGAATTTTAAACCAAAACAGATTGTGATTAAGGCTCTGATTCTCATTTGCAACACCAAAGCAGATTTCAATGCAGGGTTTAGGTGACATTAATCTACAATACACTTAGGACTAGTTGTAGTATAAAGGTTAAAATCTGCATTAGTCTCAATCCAACATTAAGAACAGCAGAAGCACCAAAGCCTTTGTTTACTTCTCAGCAATTTCCTCCAAATCAGGATGCATCATCTGATTACTTAGATGTCTGTAAATCTGATTAGCCTAATGCATCTTCTCTGAAAATCCCGCTGCGAAGACACAAAACTAGAATTCTGAAACCGTTTCAGTATTTTGCGCAGTGCCGATGTTGCATCATCTCATCATCAGTCCATTTTCAAGGTTTTAAGGATTGATAAGTACTGTACAACTGTGACTGCATACTTCCTCTGCAGTCATGCTGAAACATATGGGTTGTTACTGTTTCTTTCATAATTTATTTCATTAAGATAATCTCCAAAGTATATCTTTTTAAACCATAAAAAACAACAACTCAGTGTTTTGTAGGATTCTTCTTTGGCCGCTCGTCAAATACTTTACCATGAACAGACAACCACAGAAGCACACGCTCATGTCGCTCACTCGAGACTGACATATGGTTTAGGGAACAGGAAAAGAAAAAAGAAGTGTCAGAGGAAGAGAAAGCAGAAAGTCAAAAGTAAGTCAAGGATGTCAAAAAATTGAGAATACTGAGATTGGCCAACCTGTGTTCTTCTGCAAAATCATACATGAGGAGTGTACAAAGTGTACGTCATGCCAAACTAAAAAGAAACAAGACCGCGTGTAGCAGCCACAGCACACTGACTGCTTCCTTTCTGCCTAGCTATGTGTTTTACTTCCTTCTAAGTGTCTGCCCAAGTGATATGCTGAGAGAAAAAAAGAGGAGGGGGAACAAGTGTGACTGAAAACAACATGGCTACAGTTTTGTTTTGTTTTGTTTTGTGTGTGTGTGTGTGTGTGTGTGTGTGTGTGTGTGTGCATGCGTGTGTGTATGTGTGTGTGTGTGTCTGTTGATTGAATCTATTTTCTAGCCATTTATCCCGCACAGTGACTCATAACGGAATACAAAAGCATTTCCACAGAAACTACCTCATGAGGAATTTGGAATTTGGAATTTTAGAAAGTCTGACTGCTGTCTACACCCTTGGCTGTTTTTGCTGGGTTTTGATTCTCTTTATCTACAGGGCTACGGCAAGTGTTTAAGCTAGATGTCATCAACTGTGTCAATGATGCTATACATGGTTTGGGACAGCTTACATGAAAAAAATGGACCTCTGGAGTTTTTGGTTACAAAGACAGATAAATTAAGTGCTTTACCAACCCAAAAGTGACACTGCAGCAGAGTCACAGCAGGAAAGTCAGACATGAATCACAAAACACAACTAAATAAGGCCAAACAAATAGCTAAATTAGTATGTCAACTGGTTTTGAACCCTCCAAACATATGACTGAATAGAAGAGATTTACTATGAGTCGGTCCAGAGGCATGAACTCTGTTGATGGGGCTTCATGATCCTTGAAAGAAAGGATCAAATAAATGCACTGATAGTGTAAAAAAATCCAGTTATGTTCCAATTACTTTTTCTTCTGGGATATATTTATTATTTACATAATAGATGGTATAGAGACAGTGAGCACAGTTAGATTAACCCCATATAGCAGGGGTGTAAAGATTCACCACTATGAATCGTAAAAACAGTTTTAAATTAAAGGTGTAATTTGTCAAATATGTCCAGAATTTGAAGGTATCCCCCAAAACATAGTCAGCAGTATTTCACCAAAGAAACTGACAACTCCTGGTCTTTGCTAGCTGTCTTTGACTGTAGCTTCCTTATGTATTTAGTCTAGTTAGCCGTGAAGCCAGCTGACCTAGAGATTACCTGGACTGGGACCTTGGAAGTAGGTGTGTACCCACATCATGGAAAGTCTTGTTACAACAGCTAATAGACATCACTGTTTGCTCTGTCAGCATGGATGTACAGACAAAAATGGCTGAATTACTTTGAAACTGATGAAAACATTTATACATGATGAATTCTGGGTATTCTGTTGAGTACAAGAAGCCTCTCGCTATCTGTCATTTCTAAGCAGGTTTACTGACATTTACGGATATTCGATGTAACACTTTCACAGGAAAGTGTGAGTACGGCTGATTCCAGCAATCGGTGTATGATATTTCATTTGGATTTTTCTATGAGTCAAAATAAGTTGTGTGATCTGTGGCTATGCTTCACAAAAAACAATTCTCTTGGAGCCAGAGGGGAAAAGAGTCATAGAATTTTATACTATAGTAATAACAGAAACAGAAATCTTACTCAAGTGAAACTGAGTAAAAATTTCTGTTGACTAAAACATGTACCCAGATAATAGTTAAAAGTAAGTCAGTAAATAAAGTAAAACGTATTAAAAAGAAAGTGTAGCATGTGTGTAGTGATTCTCTGCTTTAGTAGCTAGTTTCAGTTCAGCTTTTCTTTTGGCCTTTATAGCTTTATTGATAGTACAGCTGAAGATATGGCAGGAAACAGGATGAGAGAGGGGGGGAGTGACATGCAGCAAAAGGTCCCAGGCTGGGACTCGAACCCAGGTCCGCTGCAGCGAGGACAAAGTCTCTGTACATGGGACACCCGCTCTACCAACTGAGCTAAATGGCGCCCCTCAGTTCAGCTTCTTGCCCTAACTTGGCCACTTTTTCTCTTGAAGTCATTTTATAGTCTTGGGGAAACTATTGTGGTGGTTGATTGTTAAAGGTAATTCTTGGAAAGAAGTAGTCTGAACCACATTTTAAATGCATATATCTCTAGCAAGCAGACCTTGAGTTAAGACTACACTGTCAAACTGCTGGTTTGGTCCTTCAAATGACTCAGCATGTGCAAAAAGATTATTGATCAGATTACATAATACCAAGAGCTACACCTAGGAAACACCAAGAACCACTCAACATCTGGATAACACCTTCCTTGCTGTGGAGCATGGTGGCGACATTATGTTTGGGGACTGTGATCTGAGCTGGACTGAAGATATGACTGAAGAGAGAAAGAGAGATCTTAGAAGAAACTGTGCTGCACAGTGCGCACAGCCTCAGACAGGAAGAGCATGAGTGGACGAGGCAGCGAGCCAAGGTAAAGCTGGAGAGGCTTCAAGTTTGAGTGTCCCTAAATGACCCAGCCAAAGTTTGAACTTGAACTCCAAAACAAACTACAGAGCGAGCTGGCAATCACAGTTGACCAATAATCCCCTTCAAGTCAAGTCTAAACAAAAGTTCAGAGGCTCTGCATGGAGGAATTTGCTTAAATCGACTGGTAGTATAACTCGCAAAGTAAAGGAGAAGTTTAGCTTGAAGCTTGGGAAAACACACTGTATTTTATTTCAGCTAAACTTTCTGAACCTGCCTTTTCATTTTAGGGCCGATTGCATTTATCGTCTAATCAATTTTAACTTCACTGAACGACTAAGGGGAGAAATAATGGGTTGTAAAGCTTAGTTCTTGGCTTTAACTGAAGCCTTTATCATTAGAGAGAGTTTCATTAATTGGCTCAAGGACAAGGCAGCAGGAGTCACAGACTGTTTGCAGGGGTACAGCCTGAAAGCTTTTTGTTAAACGAAAGGATAGGGCATGATTCCACCATAGACAAAATTCCTTCTGGTTCACTGATGTCTCTTCAATATCACTTCAAAAGCGCTGCGGTCTCAATGAAAATAACACCTTTACAGAGTGTTTGCCATTCACTGACTCTTATGAATGACAACACCGCTAGTCATTATAGCTGGAATGTTAATTGCTGTGCACCGATCATTCTCGTCATTCTTTCATGTGCACTCCAGCTGACTTTGACAAAGTCACTCTGACATGAAGGTCAGGGGAAATTATTCAAAAACGACTCTACTGCTGACACATTTCAACCAAATGAAAGATGTATTCATCAAGCTTTTCAAAGTCCCATAGCACAGAATGACCATTGATACAGACTTACACTGACAAGTATCCTGGGTTTTTGGAGGATTCTGGTCACATTCAGCTGCTACATTAGTTCATCTTAGTAGTTTGTCTGTAAACCAAAAAAACAAAAAACAAAACAGAAAATGACAATAAAGTAATGAGGATATACATGCGGAAATTAAAGCCAGTCGGAAGGTTGGTTGGTTGCTTGATGTTGTGTCTTCATTCTGATCAATCTCTACTGGTATCGGAAAGCTGCAGGAGAAGATACGAGCAGCCGCAGCTGACCAATCTTCGTGCAGTTCTGTAGTCCAGTGTTAACGATTTGCATTTTTTAAGAGGTACATGTCGGCCACAGCATAGCTTCAGAGCAGCTTCAGAGCTCATGCACAGGGCCGATCTAGGTACGCAGAAGTATATCAGGAAACCTGGATCATTTTAGAGTCATGTCCGGCTGCAGTTATTGATTATTTTCTATTGCCGATTAATCAGTTTTTGCTCAGTTATTTGCTGAATGAATGGATGTGAATGGTCCATTACTCATGATGATGCCTTCAAGTGCTGACGGACAGCCCCACAAACCCATAGATATTCAGTTTACAGTTATACCAAACATAGATGATAGGTTTGAGTGAGTGCTCTGATGAAACAAGCATTACATAGCAGCTCATTATGATGTTTTTCATTGATTCATGGGTTTTAGGGATGTCCCAATCCGATCACGTGATCGGAAATCAGGGCCGATCACGTGGTTTCAGAGTCAATCGAAATCGGACGTTACATCCCATTCAGGGATCGGATATATAGATATGTATATTTATTCTTATTATTTTTTATCAGATCAGATTTATCAGAATGTCTGCAGTGTGGAAATAACTTAAATTAGAAAGTGACAGCAGTCCTACGGCGACATGTAACATCTGCAATACGACCGTTTAGCGAGGGGGCAACAAAAGAGCTGTATTTCATACTACACATTTGATACATCATATAAAAAACAAAAACCCTCAAAGTTAAACAACGAGTTCACTCAAGCAACACAGGCAAAGACAGCGAAGCAACGAACACTCGCGGATACTTTCAAAAGGAAAGAGAAATATCCTCGAGACAGCGGCATGGCCAAAAATATTACAGAGAAGGTAACTGAATTAATCACCCTGGATAACCAGCTCATCTCTGAGGTAGAGGATCCGGGTTTTCTTTGTCACCTGGATTTTTTGAGTCTCCGGTATGCCCTATGATCTCGGCATTACATTACATTTACTCTACTTTCGAGTTATAACGCGCCGGTACGCACACTAGTTTCGTGGGTCTCATACAGCAGAGCATGTAAAACAGCGCAGCTTCACAGACTCACCTGCTAACACAAGGAAGGTGGTCGGCCAATGTTGCAGTAGAATATGCAAAATAAGAAAGAGCCATAAAGTATACTTTGTTTCAACAAAATAAAAAAACCTATTGAGGAACAGCTTGGATGCAGGTACTTTTTTTCTTAATGCAGCTGTATTATCCAGGAAAATATTAATTAAGGCCAAGTATCGGATCGGTACTCAGTATCAGGATCGGGGTAAGAAAAAACCTGATCGGGACATCCCTACTTAAAACTATTCATTACCTCCACCGAGGAGATAGGACCGTGTCCATTTGTTTGTGTGTTGGTTGGTTTGTCAGCAGGATGAGACAAAAACTGCTAAACAGATTTCTACAAAACTTGGAGGATGTGTCTAGATAGAGCCAATTAACTTCTGGTGCGGGTTAGGATAAAGGGCCATATCTAATTTCAAGATTCAAGATTCAAGACATTTTCTTTGTCTATCACATAGTGACAGAAAGTTACCTACAGTTAGGGCTCGACCAACATGAAAAAACATTCATAATCATGGAGGTTGATTGAATTAAAGGGGACTGATAGGCCTTGGTGGAGGTATGCGCTCAACTGAGTGCCATTCTAGTTGATTATCCACTACCACATCCCGGATCAAGCTGTTGGACTCGACGGATGGACTGTGTTCCGAGCTGACAGAGTGCAGGACTACAGAGTGACGAGGAAAGGTGGACACTGTGTTCATGTTGTTGATGGTTGGTGCTCACACCCAGTCAAAGTTGATGGGCAGTGTTTACCTGATGTCAGACTTTTAATATGAAGACGACCATATTATCATCACCATCTTGCTGCTGCTGTTTACATTCACCCTGATGCATATTTTAAACAGAGTTTTTGTGCATATTTGTTAATGCATATAAATACATGTATGTGTGTTTGTGTAGCATGAATGAACTACAAACTTTCATTTTGTTATGCAACCCTGTATTATGTAATGACAAAGAAATTAAGTTTGTTACCTTGTGTCTTGGAAAGGTCAAACACCACTTCAACAATTTCACATCAGAATCAAACACTGATTAGGTGGACTTACTATTGTTTGGAACAAGGCAGGAAAAAGTTGCTAAAAGGTGTATGTATGAAAATATTAAAGCCACGGCCAATTTTAACACCCAGATTTCTTCCAGATCAACTGTGTCTTCAAAAGTAACACACACCTAACATGCCCATGCGATGTACAGTTTATGGCAAGGTTCACTCCAACTGCTGACAGAGCACATATTGTGCTTTTAATATTGAATTATTTGTGTTGCATTTCACACATGATTGCTGTTAAGGCAGGCATACAGTACAGAGGCACTTGTTTTACTGATTTTAAATCAGTATAACCCAACTCTAGTGTGTATCCAATATTAGCAGTTGTTTCTAACAGCTGCAGAGTACAGTATGTGCAGCCAGCAAAACATCACACCACCTGCCAGTTTCTCAAGAGTTCAGCATTATTGTCACTACTACAGTTTATAACAGCAAGGCTGTACGATATGCAACTGAAATACTTTCTTGTTGACATATATGTAGGTCAGAAGGTTAAGCAAAGTATCTGACAATGTATAGTGACAGGTGACAGAATAATTTCTGTTCTTCCATGCTGCACTTATCACACTCTGTGCGCTCAAATCATTGGGATAGTCTTGATGTTTAAGATGCCAAGGATTCTGGTGTCTGACTGAAGGCAACAGTTCAACTGACACAAGACAAACGACCTCATAAGGCTGCAGCCATCACTTTTTGAATCTCAAAGAGACCATTCTCTGGGCTCATTCTGACATATCATGCTGTCATATCTAACGTTCCCATTTCAGCATGCACTTCATTTTGGCCCATCACTTAGTAAAAACACCTTTGTGGGTGTCGTTAAAACAACACCCACATGTCTCCAATAAACAGCGAGTCAATAAACATTTCTGTACTGCATTGTTCTGGGGAACAGAGGAATATCTTTGGGCGGTGCTTTAGGAAGTAAATTCTGAGTCTAGTATGTAGTAAAAGCTATACTGATGATTTATGGCTAAGATTATTACTTACCCATATTACCTGGTGTCTTTGTTTTTTTTACTTTGCTGAGGATCTTGCAATAATCCCACAGAGCCAGTAAAACTGAAGAAAAAGATTGGGCCGCCCCCCATCCATGACTAAATAAGCAACAACTAAATTCAAAGTAAAGACAAACACATCCATAGTTTTTAAAATGAAATATCAGCTTAACTGCCTCTTAAAGCCCCTGTGGATATCGTTTGATTCAGCAACATAACAAAACAATGCCCAGAACAGCACATATTAAGTTCATAGAGTGTGACTTTTACATGCGAGGAATTGTATCATCTATGATGGTGAATTAATGTTCATCAATAAACCAAGAAATCACAGGAAAATGATGCTTCAGAAGCTGCCTGACAACTCTCATATTTTAAAGATTTCATAAGTATCAAAGTTGTCCACTGACAGTTGTCTGTACATCCATGGTTACACTGCAAACTGCTGCTTATATCTAATTTGGCATACTATGAATGGTGTTAATCTGCCAAAATGTAAACAATTATCTGAAAAGGGAATAGCCATACCTGTAGCTGAAATTACAACAGCCCATTTGAAAACCTTTAATGGGCTTTTCCTGATGATTTCATCATCTGGGTTCACAAACAGGCCTATTATGTTGGTGTAAACACGCTTTGACCTCCTACATTTTGAACTCTAAATTGAAATTTCTCTCTGAGCTGATTAAAAATTAAAGTAGATGGGCAAGTAGCACATCACATGGACAGAAAACGAAGAGATCCACTTAGAATATAAGGACATTGCTCTGGACAGGATTTAAAATACAGGAGGATCAGCCAGTACACTGGAAAACAGCTTTGATATTTACTGGATGGGGTTGAAGAATCAGGTCCCAATGGGGCAATTATCAGCAATAAATGACTTTGGTAAACTGGAATTGTATTTGAATGTGTCAGATCAGATTTGTTCATGTCAGAATAATATACTACTTGAATATAATTACTAATGCATTATTATGTTCATCACTGTAACTGGTTAAGGGAGAGATCATATTAATTGATTTTGTACTACTGGATAGTTTAATCTGAATCACCCCCCAAAAATATGATTAAATATTTTTTGTTTTATGTTTATAATCTGAATCAGCAAAGAAACTACTAACTAAAGTCATCAAATAAATTTAGTGGGGTAAAAAGTGCAGTATTTGCTTCCATAATGTAGCAGCGCAGAAGTATCAGAAAATGCAAACACTCTACAAAGTACCAGTCAAGTACCTCAACATTGAACTTACTTGTTGCCTATTCCATTAAATTAATTCTTTCACCACTGGGATTAACAGAGAACTTATATGCAATTTCAGTAGATCTAAGGTCTCTAACCACAATATCCTGCAGAACTGCATCTCTCAGTTGTTACAAGAAAAAGTCAAACAGTTTCAAGACACACCTCAGTCCCGTTGCTACAGGTAACCTGTAGAGACTAAGAACATGACCAGCCCTGATATGTGCAAGAAATAACATTATAGCCTAGGATCAGCTCATACACCTGTTGATGTTCTAATGCATTTAATTAGCATAGGCTACCATGTCATCTCACCTAAGGCCTCCCAGTTCATGTATTCATTCATTCATCCATCCATGTGTGTACATAATATTGTAATCATGTTTATACCATGGTCTGGAGGAATACTCGATTCTGATTGGCTGCAGGGTGTACATTAATCCCTGGTATATGGACACCTACTAAGTAGTTCCAGTCAAATTGTCTGTTCACCGTCTAAATTAATGCGCTAGCTGGCGTAACCATAGCAACGGGAACGCAGTCAAAGCCGCTGTTTACAGTTTATTTCCAACACTGAGTGCAGTCCGTCAGTCCTTCAGTGCCTTATCCTCTGAACACCACAGGATGGAGACTGGAACACACAAGCTGCAGAAAGTACACTTCCTCTCTAAACTTACTGATACTTTTTTTTTTTATCACATAAGCGAATAATCTCACATCCCGTTGGCTGTTCAGCTCTCTGCTTCAGGCTGCGGCCACAGTAACGTTACACACGGCCGATCATTTGTTCGTGAAAATCTTGATGTTGATTTGGGGACAATGACATGACTGGTAAGCTAGCTAGTCTTGTTGTTAAACATACTGTCCAATTATATTTACTGTTTGTCAACTGTACGCAATGTTATCAACTTTGAATCTTGCTAGCATAGCGTTAGCTTTCTGGCTCAGCGCTGAGCGGACTAGAATATCTCCCGTTGCCAAGTCGTATCTAAGGTCCGTCCTATTTACTGGAGGAGTGAACAACGTTTCCGTTGCATAAGAACCTTACGGGAGGGTAATGATTGTTCCAGGTATTAGTCAAACCCTGAGACGTTACCAGGGAAACAAAGTTATTGCCTGTGAAAAACTTTATATTTTGATTGTAAAACGCATGAAAATATAAATTAATGGTCTTAATTTATTTTCTTTGGCAAGTGACCATGGTATAAGCGGGATAATGCCCTTCGAGGTGTCCATAATCAGGAATTAATGGACTTCGCGGAGGCAACCGTTCTAAGGCCCCCCCGTTGTCCATTAATTCCTGATTATGGACACCTCGTCGGGCATTATCCCTTACATGTATAATAGGGCTGGGCGATAAAACGGTAAAATCGATTAATTCGAGTTTGTGGTTTTGGACGAAAAAAAACAACAAAAAATGAAATGAAAAATCAACTTTCTCTTTAACTTGCTCCTCTGCTGCTCCCCATGGGCTCCTGTAGTTCACAGTGGGCTCTGCCCTCCCCCCCCCATTGACTTTTCACAGAGAAACAAACACAACAACATGGCAGCAAGCAAAGAGTCCATTCCCAAAAAGGCACTGTCTCGTCAGTAGTTCGGTTTTGTAGCGTCGGACCTCGAACAAACCACGGTCCGCTTCAAAGTTTGTTTAAAGGCTGTTGCAACTAAAGACAGCGGACCGACCCATTTATTTCAGCATCTCAAACAGACACCTGCATGACAGTGGGACACTTGTTGTTCACTACGAGATGTACAGGAGCGCGGCAGCCAACAAACACCCACTAAAAAGCAGCCAACATTAGCGGAACCATTTAATCATTGTGTCCCGGATGAGAAGAAAGGGTCCCGGTGGACAGCTTTTACGGACGCAGTCACGTTGCATATTGCTAGATAGTGTGCTCGTATAGTGGAAAAGCCGGAGGTTCATCCACAAGCTGAAAATGTTCGACCCCAGGTTTGTGCTACGAAGCAGCAACAGGGCATGTCTGAAGAGGGTTAACCCTAACCCTAACCCAGAAGTAGTAGACAGGCTCGTCTTCCTGACAAAAATATGTAAAAAAGACAGCAAGCACACACCTCATGTCCTGTACATCTACCAACATGTCATGTTTACTATACAATGCATGCAGATGTTTAATTTAGTTTACATATCTTCAGGCTTATAAAATACTGTTTGTGAACAAAAGGCACCTTTCGCAAAAAAAGTATTTGATGAAAGTTATGTTCACATTTTATCAATCCCAACGGGGAAACTGTTCTGTCTTTATAAAAACATGCAATCTGACATGTAAAATGTATGTTTACAAAAGCATTTTATCAAAAAGGGACACATATTTTTCAAGTGAGTTTGAAGGTGCACTGTTTAAAATTGCAGGGCAATTTTGTTTACAATAAAAGCATTAAAATAAAACCAATGCTTTTAATAATTTCTTTGTCACTTGCAGTTTGTTTTAGAGAAGGAAAAAAATGGATTAAAATCATAAATCAAGTTTGGTGTGAAAAATTGGAGATTCAATTTTTAGGCCATATCGCCCAGCTGCCCAGGTGACGGTATCACGTCACCAATTGATAATTTTTAACTGGTTTGGGTTGAAATTTGTCCTGACCATCCAACAGACCCTAAGGAAGCTTGACATCATCCATTTCTTTAAATAGTTGTTGCTGAATAGTCACAGTAGCAAGGAAAGAAGAATCTTTTGATTTTGCAAGGTCTCTTGAATTAAATTGTAAGGGTTTTAACATAAGTTTCAACATAATTTATTTCCAGAAAATCCATGACATCAACTGGGAAAAGTTCTGAATTTTGGGTGAGTTGGCTTGGAATGATCCATACGCTATTATCTGGCTAACGTTACATGTAACATCAGGGGTGCAATCTCATCAGGGGTAAAAAAGGTGACAAGATACCCACCACCTAGGGGGGTCCGCGGGGCATGCTCCCCCGGGCAATTTAAAAAAAAAAAAAAACTTTAAAGGTGAATTTACAGTCAATTTTAGCACGAGACTAGGGTCCAGATTTACTAAGGTTTGCACAGCTTTTGCTCATGCTAAACCTGCACAATCTGTCTCTCTGTGTTTGGTTTTGAAACATGTGAAGAGGGTCTTCAAAAACAAACAGAGGGGCAGATTGCACAGCCTGTGCAGGTTTAGCATGAGCAAAAGCTATGCAAACCTTAGAGGATCTGTCCCTAGATGTCCATCAGATGAACCTGGCAAAAAAGTGGTTTTGGAATCAATTGTTGAGGCATCCAATGTACCAGCTCAGTCTCAGTCTTATTCAAGCAGGAAAAGTGGTCTAGGATCTTTTTTTTTAAAAATTATTGCGCAATTGAAAATAAAGTCTCAAAGAGGATAACAGTAAGACAGATGAAAATCCAGTATAAAGTGCATGGAACAAAAACAAAGTGAGAGTGGCGAGCTTACATTAGTTATATCTTGCTGACAGCTAGCTAATTAGGCTACCTGAAGTGGTGAAATATGACGGAAGCTTAATGCTGTGCCTTCAAACTAAAGAAAATTTAATACAGACTGATCAGTTCATTGTAAAACATTTATTTATTGATGTAAATGTGGCATTTTCTGTACGTAGCCTACGCTCCGAGGCAGCGCTGCTCTTCTTCAGTGTCATTGAGGAAAAACGCGCCCCTCAAAGCCGTTGTTTCATCCACTTGTTTTCATCCAGATAAAGTGCACGCGCCTTAAAGAGACAGGTGCATCACCCCCCCCCCCCAAAAAAAATGTATTGCGGATTTACACGAATCACACAAATGACCCAGTTGGGATTCAAAAAGGTGACAAGTTTGCACCCCTGAACATGTAAAAACACCAATCATATGGGTGAGCTGTCGCTTTCAGACAGGCTTACGTTACAACAAAGTGCATTATTCTAGCATTTTCAGCGGTGTAACTGGGAGACTGGGCATACTTCTCACGACGGAAACAGACCATAGGATTGTGGTGTTTTTGGAACTTCAGTGTAGAGGATCATGACATATTAAACTTTGCCAGCTCACTGAAGCTTCTCCCCATTTAAGATCATTCAAATTTGCCAAATGCTATGATTATCTCCAATTTCAATTACATACTATGTATTGTAGTTACATGCTCATGTTACCTTATACATAGAAAACTGATCCCAGTTATAAATCAGTAGAAGGAAGTCAAAATGTAAGTGTATCTAAACATAGCCTTGAGTAGATAAATTGGTCAAACGATATTAACAGCCAATACTGGCCTTTCACAGATATACTGGTAACAGTATGTGTTGCCCGAGATGTGACTATATTATTTTAAGAGAATATAATGCAAAAAAAAAGGTTTGCTTAGGATAATGTATAATCATTTAATGTCCAGTAAGATACCTGTTTCACTACACTGACATCATTTTAGACAATATAGTTTATTGTTAAACTGTAAAATATCCGGCCTCTATTACATATCTTTGCCACAGTTGTTTGATAACCATGTTTAAGGAGTCAAAATGTGTGATACTTGATGATTCTTTTAAGTTACTAATATCAGTAATGGCCCCAAAACTAATAATTGGTCAGGCTCTCATTTACCTTGCAAAATATTACATGTTCACATTTTGTTTTTCATATAGTCTTCTGTGATATCATGTTATTCTGCTGCAATTTGTTATATTCCTTTCAATTCTTGGTTGTATAGTCACATAATACAGACTAGTTACTAATTTATTAGGTATACTAGGGGTGATATGGATAAAATATTCAGTCAGAGTTGTTTAAAATATTTATGGATTAAAATACCAGATATGAAATATTTGTTTTGACTAATCTAAAGTGAATTACAAACTGTTAAAGGCCCTCTTTTATTACCTTTGCTGGCAAAATGTACAGAAATGCATCCCCCTTGTTTTGTTAACCTGCCACCCCCTCTCTCTATTCCCTAGTAGCAGAGAGAGGGCAGGGATAGAGGGATTGCTTAGTTGAATTTGATAGTCTAGCCTAGCTGACTCATTCATCCTTTAACTGACTGAGGTGCAAATCAGAATCTAGAGCCCAAACAATGTCTCTAAACCAAAAGAACAGAAAAACCAAAGAGTTAGTTTGCTAAACACGGGCAAATTAAATGAACTGGGTCCATACCCCTAGTTAAAAGTTAACTAACTGCCCACTGCTTATAATTGATTTTTCAAGTTTCCATGCAAATTAAGCACAATTTTACAGAATTCAGAAGAATATCCTGATTAATCCATGCTTCTGTCCTACTGTTACATAGTCCCTCCAGTTGGGAGTATGGAAATGCACTTAGAGAGGCAGAGAACTTCATAGTCATTTAAGCTCGGCATACTGTAGGTGACAGGTTCTTGAGAGAATTTGCCAGACAGCTTAAGGGAATCCTAAAGTGATTTAGTATTGTACTTCCATAATGCTAAAAGACTCACAAGAGACATTTAACAAAAAAAAGAAAATCCTCAAAATCAATGCCGCCAACACCAAGATACCTGTTCCTCTAGAGCAGGGGTCGGCAACCTATGGCTCGCGAGCCAGATGTGGCTCTTTTGATGACAGCATCTGGCTTGCAGATAAATCTTAGCTGACCTTCCTTAACATGATAAGTAATGAATAATTCCGCTGACATTAAATTAAAACATTACAGAAATCACAGTGTTAAAAATAACGTTTAAAATATAAAACATTTTCATGCTTTTTAATCCAACCATCCATTTTCTACCGCTCCTGCTCAGGGTTGATGGTGGCTGGAGCCAATCCCAGCTGTCCGACACCAAAACTCTATTTTTATTGGATAATGCAGTAGCCTACGGGTCATTGTGAGGTCAAGAAGTAAACTTCCGTCCTTTTAATCAAATAGTCAGCTAGCTAATTTATGCAGAGCAAACCCTTTTGATGAAGAAGATGGCAAAAAGAAAAAAAGATGAGGAGTACCGCACATTTCAGCACGAATGGACAGAAGAATTCGCCTTTGTGGAGAGAGCAGGTTCTGCGGCCTGTCTAATATGAAATGATACAATTTCATCGATGAAACAGTCAAATATAAAGCGGCACTTCGACACACGGCATGCTACATTTGCATCGAAATATCCAGCGGGGGACAGCAGAAAGAAGGCATGCTAAGAGCTACTGTCCAGAGTGCAAGCCAGTCAGCAGCAACTCCGTGTATGGACCAGACAAGGTGACGGGAATTCAGCTAGCTTTGTTGGTTGAATGAAAGCCTCAACCCCTGCATTGAAGTTTAACCTCACCACGCATCAACCAGACTACAAAGCCATCAGCAAAACCATACAGCACCAGAGGTCGCATTAATGGTAAGAAGTATTTTATTTATTATTGGTTGTTGGTATAACGTTAAAAAAGAATACATTCAGAGACTTATTATATTCTGAAATTGGTGGTCTTAGTTAAAAATACATGCATTTAGTTGTATTCAGTGTTAAAAAATATTACATTTCTCTCAAAGAATTTTATTTTAAAATATGTGGCTTTCATGGCTCTCTCAGCCAAAAAGGTTCCCGACCCCTGCTCTAGAGCCTATGGCTCAAGCCCAAAAAACACTTGACACTACAGGTCCTGTAATGCAAGTCAATTGCTCAACTTTTATTAGGCCCTCTCTTACTGGTGTATGTCCGTATCTCACTTTTAATTCTTATTTCCCCAGGTTGTAACACAAGTTTTCCATTAAGGTTTCCACCAAGCCCAAACTGAGATGATGATATGACATGATGACATCATTTTTCAGACTGGACAATGCTCATAAATCCTTTAACAGGTTTGTGCAAGTCAGAATCTAGAGCCCCAACCATAGCTCTAAACCAACCAGAGCTAGACAATACTCCTCCAGAGCCGCAGAGAACATTAGACAACTGTCAGGTCTGGTTAAGTGGTAAAATTCAGTCATCATCTACACACCTGGATGCTTTAACAAAGAGAAGGGCGAAATGTCTTAAGCATTCATCATTGTTGGGCCTTACGGTGACCCAGAAAGACTACAGCCTTGGCTAATAGGTCTTAGTCTGGATCTAAACTCCTGCACTGAATCCCTCAATGCTGTCCAGGTGTGTAGTGAAGACTTTCACGGGAGGTTTACAGTCCAAAAATGCATGGAGCAAATGTACAAGCGTTGGAGCTCGTGCATCCATTTCAGACAGGGTGCGTACTAACGCGTTTAGCTTTCTAGTTTTCTGGCTTTCCAGCTTTCCATTAGCTTATGGGTTATAGATGACATAATTTTCATGTTTGGAACCAAGCACTGTTTCATAAAGCATCAGGAGATGTCAAACCTGTGGCGTTTCCCTTTAAATTGCCTTACTATGGCTTGCTGTTTACCTACCCCCTGCCTGCCTGTTTATCTCAGAGCTGTTTGCACCGTGCCAAATGTAATCCTGCCTCAATGACCGAGTGAACTGCCTTAACACTAACCTTCTGTATCCCGCCGTGAGCTTTTGGATCCTGTTACCTTTGTCCTGTTATTGGAACCCCCACAGTTGATCTGATTTGGTCAATGTAACACGTGCAAAATGCATGAGAAGTTGATTGCAGCCATTCCGTATTTCCCAACAAACATCTCTCTTCTTATAAGAGATGGGGGGAGAAAAATTAAGTTGTGACCATTACTGAATATTCCAACCACAAGATAATTGCTGTTGTTTGGGTTGGGGGATAGATGATTGCAATTATGCAATTACAAATTTCACTGTACTATTACAATCACAACTAAAGACTTCCACATGTGACAGGGAAGTGGTTATGGTTCGTGGATGAACAGCAGTAAGTTGATGCAGTATGGAGTAGGGTTTGGCCAATAGACAGTGACTTCAAATGACACATTTATAATAGAATTTGGATACTGATCATAATATGGCGCCTATTCAGATAACTGCTCACCTGGGGCATACGGCAAACACCGTCTAGCTTCCAGCTTTACCTCCTGTTTATACGGCCCACTAAATATGTGCATTAGTGTTTCTCCTGATGGCCCACCCTGCAAGTTCTCACTCTGCCCATAGACTTAACATTGTGATGATGTCACAGATTGTTAAATCATTTTTCTTGGCTTGAGGAAAGTCTTAATTAAAACCTTCGTGGATCAAGTTTCACAGACCTCTCTTTTATGATGTTGGTCTATAGGGAAAATGCCATGCTGATTTGTTAGAAAGCTCTTGAAGATGACTGACAAGCTTTGGGCAACAGGCAGCTCACATTTGGATCGAGGGCAACTTGTAATTGTTATGTGCCAAGAAGTCATTAAAATAATAATACAAATAAAATAAAGATTATTATTATTTTCAAATAGGTTGAAAATAGTTCAATTTCAAGGAGAGTAAAGAAAAAAAAGAAACACAAAATTACATAAGATACATGAGGTCAGACTGCAGGAGAATTTTTGAATAATATATACTATACTCTGAGTGGCCACTGGGCAAAATTGAAAGCAAAGCTGACCGGTGCCATTCTATCTAGGCTCTATTAAAATCTTTGCAATTGACACACCCAGGTATTGAGCTGAAATGAAGCCATGCTATCCATTATTATGTCATCCAACACCTGACTAATGACATTATTAACCATGGATCAGTTTGGATTGATGAATCCAAAAGCTACATTAAGACAACATATTCTAATCCATATGGTGAAATAACTGAATCAAATCAGAGGTTCTCTATTCAGTCAATTCACCATATGGATTGGAATTTGTACATGTAGCAGATCCGTCATATTATAGCCTTTGGATTCATCAACAACTACAGAACCTTGTTCTGTTTTGACAAGATCAGATAATTTCAAACCATAACATCTAGTTCGGAATGCAACAAGATTCTCCAGCAAGAACAATGGGTGAGCCCTGTTAAACTATGAGCATGTTCGCCTGTATTTGCATGCAAACACAAGCCTGCCAACTTACATAGCCAAAGGCCTCATGAGCTACAGCACCAAGTGGAGTACCGATTTTGGCTGTGCTTGTTCCATGTCACAGAGACAGTTCCTTTGAAATCACACCGTTTTTTTGGTTAACTGGTTGAATACTTCTCAATATACTGATTATTTACCATATACTTCAATATGAAGTTGCAAACGCCCACATAAGCAAATGCGTTACTTCATTATCTGAATAAGTAATGACAGTCAGGTGACAACCCCCCTAGGGTTTTGTATGTCATGAATCACCTGCTCGTGGAACAGGTCTTGTTCCATTTTGTATGTTTAGTTCCATACCCTCTTTTTCTCCTGTGTATCTTACCCACTTCAGTGATGTATTGTAATGTAAGATGAGATGTACATTTTCCAGCAGAGTAGTTATACATCTGCAACACAACTGCACATGGATTATTTAAAACAAACTGGACAGCCTCATGCTGTCATTTCATTGCAGATTGATCAGTATAAAAAAGCACAACGTGATGCATTATGGGTCACATAATGGTGTCCCTAGTTGTTTTGGCTTAATTTAGTACAAATCAAACAGGTCATGCGTCAGTTAGTCTGTTACAAAGCTCATACAAATAATTGACAAGACCATGGGGGCCAACAAGTCATTAAAATCTTTAGAAATCACTGTGGAAGTCTTTTTCAGAAGTCTCCAGTATGCTCACATAGTACCATAAGGCTCAGGGAGAAACTTTTTTTGAATGTGCTGTATTTCAGTGGATAAATGTGACTTGTCTTACAGCATGGCAGGGGAGCGCTAAGAAACATCTCTGGGTTTTTTTGTCACTTTTTGAAATAGATTGAAAATAGTTCAATTTCATTCTACTTTTTATTTACTTTACTTCGTGTAAGAAGCAGCTGTAAAACGGTGGAAATGACTCATATAACTATCATAATTTGATCCATTTAGACCTATTAAATGTTGAAAGTCTAAAAGAGCTGCAAGATTAAATCATTTTGTCTCTATTTAAGATAGCGCTAAACTGGAAGTTAGCCGGCTGGTCAGTAAGAGTCTCTATTGTGCACTGTGCATGCTCTATGGGCCCCACGTTGTGGAAGATCTGGGTATTGTTATACCTGGGAAGTCTAGCTTTTTTGGCTTCATGCGCCACTGAGCAGCTTTCATATGAATCAATGGGGCCCCGCCTCCAAAGCTGAATCCAGGTTTTTTATGTAACGTCCAGACGGAGAGGCTCTGAGTGAGGAGCAAAGTAGTCTCTCATAGTTGGGCCTATTTCCACATTTTGTTTTGCCGCTGTGTCAGAGCTGGGGAAAGACGCACACTGAACTGTATCTCCCAATCAGCACTGATGATGTTACGGGAAGTTGTGAAGTTAACTTTCGTTTGTGAGATCTGTCAAGCAGTCACTTGTCAGAGTTAACGTTAGATTGTCTGCACTGGCTAGCTTGACTCTTAGCTCATCATTCTTCTTTTCAAAGTGCTATTTAAAGTGTTTAGTGGTTATAATGTACAGGGACTCGAAGTAACGCTACCCAACTAACTCTTTGAATCCCTTGCCATCTATCACACTAATTGTCTGCTCATCTCTTTGGACCAGCACATCACACTTTCTCCCCCTGGCTGGCAATGACATAAGTGTTCTTAATGTGGTACAGCATAGTTCTAGAAGTACTACTAAACTAAAGAGCGGCATCAAACATTTTAACTCACATTTTGTCTATCTGGAGGAAATGTTCACACACTGAGCTTCTTCAAACTTCAGTCTTAACCTCAGATTACTCTAGCAAAGCCATTAACAGACAGTGTGTCTGTATGCAAATTAACCGTTAGTTGGTAGGTTAATAGTCAACATCCCTAAGGGCGACTAACCGTAGGTCTCTTGCCAACTACAATATGCATCCAATGAACATATTGCATTACACGTGTGTCATTCAATGACTTGTCAAAATGGCTTCTGTGAAAAAAGTGTCAATGGCCTATTGCATTTGATTACATATTTACATTAATGTGAAAATGCCTGCTGACAGAAGGCACAAGTTAAAATCCATATTTATACAAGTATCGTCAATCAGGGCTACAGACTAACTTTTTACACTGGTAGCACTGGTCCCAATAATACATTTTAATTAGATTTTCTTTATGACAACACATTATGACAATGTCTGTAAACAGAAATAAAGGTGCAAATAAATGTTTTTCTTCATTTAAATTACAGCACATGCAACAAGACATTTTCATAACCTCAAAAATGTTTTTAGGCTTACTTTCCTGCGACCAATGGAAAAAAAAAAAAGCACTTGACGGACCAAAATAGTCCCAGAAGCAAGTTCAATGTGTTATTTCTTTGTAAGAATTTATTTGTTAAAATATAAATGTATTGATTTTTCAGGCTGTTTGGCATCTTTGTTTGACAAATTACTCAATGGTTAATTGATGACACAAATTCATTTACATACTATTTTTTTTTTTTTTTTGTAACTGTATGATCAATTAACTAATCCTTATAGCGCTGAATAAAGTTGGATGGTGCAAACTCAGCCTGTGGTAGGCCTACAATAAAATAAGTAAAGCAGTGTAGATACATTATGTTTGACAAATGAAAAGCTCTGTTAGGAAATATAACCTGCATCACAGCCAGAAAAACTATAGACACATCGAAATAAATACAAGGGGCTAGGAGGCTGGAGACATCTCTATAAATAATGCAGAGTTAAGTTTAGCTATAGTTTACTTTCTCTACATTAAGTACAATATATGGTTGGTGGACAACCTGCCCCAGCTCGTTACACTTAAGTAATCCCACCTTTGAGTCTGTTAGAGGTAGCTCGATGGATGAACATTTAAGGCCCTGACAGAATAAGTGAAAACACTGTTAGGGTGTACCCTTTACAGTGTTTTCACTTATTCTGAATGGATCACTGAGGTCATCAAATTGATTTTAACAGTTGCTAATGTTGTCTTGTCTTAAATTAATGAATCATGGATCAATAAATTAATATCTAAATAATTTAAGTTGTTCTGCACTAATGCTGCATTCCAGACAACTCAGAACTCCAATCATCTACGAGAAAAAGTATAATAGAAGGCCACTCGAAGGGCACATCCATCCATCCTGACTTCAGGAGGGAGAAGTTGTCTGACGTCACACAACAAAGGCAGCATTTGTATTTGTTTAGTATTTGTATTAGGCTACTGAATGGAACATCTAGATATGTTTCCAAATAGTAAAGTGTCTTAAAATAAAATGTATGATGGCGCCTATTACCTCACATGTTGTTTTTCCTCCTTTATTTTGTTTATATTTACAAGCACACCGCTAAGGGGTTCACTCATGTGTACACTTGCCGAAGAGACATCACTCTGTTGCAGTCAGCCAAGTTGTTTGTTAACTTTTGGCATTGTGCACCTTGAACACTTGAAGGTAGGAAGTTGGAAATTTCAACCAGGAAATTTCGACCCCCATTGTTGATGGGAAACCAAAGGGTGAGGTATATCAATCAAGCCTGCTCTGGAGATACACACAATCCTGAGAGGATGTCTAATCAGGCTGAATAAGTGGACACACCTGTATGTGTTTATCCGAAGCCTGTAGGGCCTTTATTAATATTTACCACCTTCTCACTACAGGTCCACATGTTGAAATTTGTTAAATTTTTGAGTTACTTGAGTTATTGTGAGTTAGGGTTGAAACCCTAACCCTAACTCAAAATAGGTGTGTAGCAAATCATTTTTTCATTATGCCAAATGAAAAATAAAGATTCAAACCTAACAAGTATCTTCCTACCTTTTAGGAGAATACAAAGTTTCAAAATAAGTATTTGCCTTTTGTTACTAAATCAAATCTTTGCTTTTTGTAAATGAATGGAAAAATGTTAAATAAATGCTCTTCGACCAATCTGCAACTTGATGAACTGAAATGAATCAATTACACAGAATAATTTACAGGACAACAGTGTGACAGTGTGTCACAGGCCACACTGTCTAACTGTCATCAAAAGGGGCATAGCCTCTAATTGTTCTTTCCTTTTATAAGGGCTGACAATTAATCTTAATATTATCACAATATGGCCACATGCAATATCTAAATTCAGGAGCTGCAAGATTTTTTTTAAGCTCGCCTCAAACATTTCACAAAATACTATTATAAATGAGGCACTGTGTGGCTACAGAGATGCTCTGGCCTACAAATCATAATCTCCAGACATAAAGTAACATGCTTGTCTGGTACAGACACCAGCAAAGATTACATCATCAATATTTTATATAAAGGTAAAAAGAAACGCAAGGATTAATATTCCCACTGAAATCATGACTCACATCGCAGTTGCAATATCTGTCAAAAATAATTGCAATATAATTTTGTTTTGCTTATTCTCCAGCCCTAATTTCAAAGCAGCCTAGCAAGTTCCAACAGACACATCAAAGGGGGGTGTCTGTATTGAACATTCTATCCTAACGCTTTCCAGCTTTTAGCGCCAAGGACTGTTCCTACATGTCTACAAATGGCATGTTTTTTTTGTTTTTTTTTATCTGCTGTATGCAACTTGCAGAAATATATATAAACTCTAGGCAGCACTGTTGCAAACACGAGCCTGCTCTGTGAGTTGAAGATGTTCACACAGGCTCCCACAAAACAGCGGAAAATAGGCTGACGGCACGACCTTAAATACCCTCAGCTGAGGACTGATGCTGCCTTCAGTAGCTCCTTGGAAACTCCCTTACTGCATGATGTAAATATGGACAGTTGTGCATTTTAGTGCTTCTGGTTTGAAAATAAAAATGGCAGTATCTGCAACGTATCCAAATATTTTTTAATGCATTCATGCTTTTCTTATTATGAACAGATATAACCAATGTGCAAGAAAATGGCCGGTAGTTGAGACGCTTTTTCTGATGCTGCGTTTTATAAATACATGTAAAAAAAATAAAAATAAAAAAAAAATAAATGTTTTTTACTTATCTGTATGCTTTTGGCACTGAGGGGGGCAATGTGCTTTCATGACTATCATATACATTACTTATAACAGCAGCTGCTGTCTCATTTCCACAGCTATCCACCCCCCTGAACCTCACATCTCAACACTCAGACAAAAAACCTCCCACAGTCACCTTGCTGGATCGTCCATGCACGAGCACACTTGTATTTTCTGACAGCCTGCGAAGGCATCATTCCATGCTCATATGGTAACATGTCTCCTATCATACTGCAACAAACAGGACTGTTTATAATAAAGTGTAAATAAGCCGAGCTAACTTTACACTCATAAACAAATCATCCCCTGGGGCTAATGCCGCATATCCAGTCAAACGCAACACTAGTAAACAACTCAGACTTCGTGCAGTGTCACCAGTAAACTGAACTGTAACGTTCAGAAGTCCAACCTTTAAGGTAACTAATGCACTGTCAAAGGATTGCTTATTTTTACATGCCAGATGTTGATCGAGTGCTTCAGCGAAGTTCACGTTGCCAAAGCGAAAGCAAAGGTTACATCAGAATGGTGAGCCTAAATACGTTACTGACATATATCCCAGGCTACGGAAGTAAAAGTGAGCAAGACCCTGCCAGACGATCATTATCCTAAACTGCTAGGCTCCCAGAGAAACGATCACTTGGGCCCATAAACCAACTCCCTCAAGTCTTCATAAAGCTAGACCGGGTCCGTGCTGTTTTTCTCTTGCACTAACAGAACCTCGATCCAAAAATCCATCATTTTAAGGTGCTCTCGCTTTTTGTAGAAATCAGCACCCCATTAAAGCAATTTCTAAGTTCGATTCTGAATAATTACGAAGCGGTGTTCAATTCGGCGTGACTAAAATAGACCCAAAAATGAATGAAATTGTAACTTTTTAGATCAATTGTCCTTTCATCCTGCAGTCTCATTACGACAAAATACACCATCATGGGCGTAAGGGAGCTTAGTGATAACCAATTATAAAGTTTAAATATGACAGTCATAACGCACTGCTTTCGGAATTAATTGTAATCCGAATTGTCAACAAGACTCACATGATTCTGGAAAGGTCCAAGTCATGTTCACCTGGTGTGAACTGTTTGCCGATTGGCGAGGCAGCACAGAATTGATGAAATTTTTAATGAAGTTTGGCAAACACTAGTCCCTCCATAGGACATAACGCATTGGTGGTCATGTTAAAAAGCGTGGACATTACTGTGAACATTTAGCTTAGGAGGCGCAGTGTATGGCCACCTAGCTGCTGTACTGTCAGACACCCAGTTTTATGGAGAGGCTGTCATGGGCTAGACTATGGTCAGAAATATTCCAAAATTGAAACATACCGCATATGCAAGACGAAGCTCGTATCCAAATGTTATTTGGTGTCCCAGTGCCCGTGCATTCCTCCTCAACTGGAACCAGTGTCGATCTCCGTCGGCTAAACTGAACGGGACACAGCGCCAGGGTTTAACCTGAAATGACCCGCGCTGGTGCAAATCAGGCGAGAGCTATGCGTGTGTCTGCGTGTGTACTGTATCTGCGTGGAGAGAGTGTAGTATGAGCTAACAGTGTGCGGTACGCGGCCACGACACACTGCTCCGAACGCAAAAAACTTCACCATGGATCTAAAAACAAAGCTTAAAAAGCGACAGACTTACGGAACTGACAATTGTAGAGCTCCAACTGATCGCTACGGGGAATCAGAGAGCCGACTCACAGGCAGGAACGGAACAAAATAAGCCTCGCCCTTACTACAAACTCCCAAGTTTTTTTTTTTTCTTTTGCGATGGCGGTTGGCTGCCTTTACAGTGGGCCTGGTACATGTCGACAGGACAGGAAACATACTGCTCCAGCTGTGTGTCTCTGCTCTGAGTGTGTGTCTGTGTTCAAGAAAAGCAGGGGAAGGATTATTATTATTATTATTATTATTATTATTATTATTATTATTATTATTATTATTATTATTATTATTATTATCTCATCATCTTTATTATTAGTAGCAGTAATAGTAGCAGTGTTATTATTATTTTTATTATTGTTGTTGTTATTATTATTATTAATAATATTATTATTATATTTGAGTAAAAGGATATATGCATTTATTTTAAATTAATATAATTTATTTTATTGTATGTTCAATGTATTTAATTACATACATTCACATTTATATCATTTCATTTTCATGTTTTTATGATTAATGTATTTGTATAGATTTAGGTTGTGCCTGTATGTTCTCATGTGCTCAACATATCCAAACCAAGAAATATATTTCATGTATGTCACCAAACTTGTCTAGAGCAGGGGATCCCAAAATCTTTTGTAAGACGTGCCCCCACTAAATAAAAGTGTGTTAATTTGATTTAATTTCAAACTGTGTTATCTAACTAGTAATCATATTAAAATAAAATTTGTTTTATGCCATTGAACTGTCATGTTCACTGTAATGAACTTAAATGTCAAATTCAGTTTGTTCAGGTTCGCATCACATGAAGTGACAAAAGCTTTAAAGGGACACTGTGGAATTATTTCTCCCATCTAGTGGTTACATTTTATTTTGCATCCAAACGAATACTGCTCTCTAGCGCCTCGCGTTTTCAAATGTGCGTTGCAACCTGTTGGAACTACGGCAGGTGGGATGTGTCAAGATTCAAGAAGCTCTGATAACAACATGTCTTCAAACAGCACTTCATCAAGTTTAGTTTCGGGTGATGAGGTACGTTATTTCAAACAAACTTCAAACTGCAGCTGACGAGCGCGTCTGGCTAAGCTCCTTCTCCGTTCCACAGTCACGCTGGCTCTGAGTGAAAACGCCTTTAGCCTTATCTGTACCATGTAGAGCTTTTTGTCCCTCTCACCAGTTCATCGTTTTTTATAGAGCGGAAGGACATGGAAGCCTCCGTAGAGCTTGCTCGTCCTATGGAAATACAGAGAAGTGATTCTTCCCTCAGGAGGAGAAGTGAGATTATTGGCAAAGATAATTTTACACCAATGAGGACTTATTTATGAATGAAGACGTTGATTTGAGGTAATAAATTACTTAAAACACTACACAGTGTATCTTTAAGTGGTCTATTAGAACATTAGCTCATTATTTCAGTTATTTAACACCTTTACCACACAGTTCTTCTCCTCTGCTCATTTGCTTATTGGTTTTCCCATTCTCTTAATTGCAATTAAAACACCTTAAAACATATTTAATTTACTTTTATGGCTGATTCAATATGTGGATGTAGTTTTTGGTCAACTCATGAATGCAATTTTTCAAAAATCACTGAGCTAATTTACAGTCTCTCCATGTAAATTCTTCAACAACACGTGAAGTGCCCCCTGTGGCGCAAGTACCCTTGGTTGGGGATCACAGGTCTAGAGCACAGCCAGAATTTGTATGAGGGCCACACAGGATTTAAAGGGTAATTTTACACATTAAAGTGTGTTTACAGGTCGTGGGTGCTACAGTCTGTGTGAAAAAATAGCGTCTCCAGAGGAAGCTGCATGTAATCTAATAAATTGCCTCCAGTGAGATCACTCAGTGGCTACATTGCATTATTGGTAATGTAGGCACCAGGTTTTGAAAAGCAGTCCACAGGTCTAGCATTGCACTCCTATAACACAGTTGGACTCATTATGAACAATATAAAAACAAGTGATCAAAATCAATACAACAGAACCAGAGATATCACCATTTTTTATTCCACACACTTCCTTTTCAAAGGTTCCATCTTCAGCACTATGAAGCCCATAGAGAGGCAGACAAGCATCACATTCGTATCTTAAAAAATGCATTCAATATTTAAGATTTATTACAACATATTTGAAGCATGAATGTATTATTTAACCTGGATACAGCGGTGCTCCTCAGTCTAGTTTCAAACTTTGCCCACTGGCCTCTCGCAGTACAGCAGCAAAAAGTTCCCCTGTGGCCCAAAAAGCATTTCCCCCACAGAGCAGCCTTATAAAAGAGACGTCTGTAGAAGTGGATACACCTCAGACTGCAGACTGTGGGCCAATAATGACTCTATATTATTAATTTATGATCCATGGTGTTTTTTTTATTTCGAAAACTTTCTTTCAGCCGAGGAAAGTTTGTGACGTCATCACAATGCAAAATCTATGGGCAGAGCAGGAACTCTTCGACGACGCTAGCTGGGTGTCTCCTGGGCGGGGCCACCTGGACAAGCACTACAGTCAGTATTCAGGAGGCTGCATAACCAGGCCAGGGGAGTACTTCTCATTGGACTGAACAAGCACCATGTGATGTTTGGTATCAAGTTCTATTATAAATTTATGATTTGCCTATTTCTACTAGATGAGCTATGTCAAAAGAACATCACAATTTTTTTCTCTCATTTCCAAAGGCTTCTAAAAGGAAAGGTTTGAAAACATGTTGGAAAAAACACTTGTATACACAGTCGTCATGTCATGTTTTTGGAAAAAGGTTTCCCATCTGCTCTGAAACCCTGGAATATTGCTGAATGTCTTTCATACAGGAGTGATCATGCAGATCACTCCTGTATGTTGCAAAAGCCACTTGACAACATAAACACAGATGTAGCATCACCTGTGCTGTGTGATAAACAGTAGTTAAAGAGGTAATGCCAACTGTAATATCATCTGTTATCTGTTCTTTATTATCACGAAACAGGTTTGTTGTTATTTCAAGCAACATTAAGCTGATTTCGAGTCACAATTCCAGCTGCAGGTCAGTACATCAATCTAACATCTTTTCAAAACATCAACAGTTACAGTATCAGCCTCCGTGATAAAATGGTAACTGAACAACGGATGTCCTAAGCTGGTAAAAGAAAATACAGACAAAACACAACAGTTTGAATAGTTTGTTAGAAGAGAGGACAGTAACAGACAGTGACTACTTGTCGGACAGGCATTCTTCTTTAACTCACCTAAGGTATTAGATGAAAATAAACTAGTGTTACTATAGTTCTTCCTTGTGCTCCTACAATGAAATAACCAAGGTAAATACAGCAGGAATAGAAAAAAGATATTGAAAGCCAACTTCTTGCCTCACGTCCACAGTGCAACTGTGTTCACTACAGGCATTGAGTACTGTCCACTTCAAATGCATTATCCAAAGACATACTATTAACCTTTGAACTGCAGACGCTTTTAGTACGACTTTTTTTCTTTCCTCTAGGCTTCCAAAGCTATCCTTTCTTAAATGTTCCTATTTGTGACTTTTTTTTCTTTCCTCTAGGCCTCCAAAGCTATCCTTTCTTAAATGTTCCTATTTGTGATGACATTTAAACAAGTGAAATGAATACAAGATGTGCCACTAGTTCAGCAAGGTGCAGATCTCTGAACGTCTTGCCATGCTGCCCAAAAAGTAGCACAGGAGTGCCAGTGGAAGTGTAGTTGATTCATCCAGTGCTTAGGTACCAATAAATACAAATGAGTTTGAAACTTGAATCTGAAAATGAAATTAGGACACCATCAACAAGTAAGACAACTTGTAATTTATGAACTCTTCATGAACTCTTGGATGTTTGTCAGTAGGAGGACTGCTCCTTCAGGTGGGTCCAGCAATGGCGCAGCCTCTTTCTTTCAGCGATACAGTCAACATGTTACTGTATACTGGCTCAGTATCCTCCAACTCCTCCTTTTGCAGTGATGCTAGGGCTTGGGCTGCGGCTGTTCTGAGGTATTTCAGAGAATCAAATTCTCCAATTTCTCTTTTTTAAACATGTTGGAAAATGTTTGGGATAAAGTAAATACACAATTAAAAATGTGTGAAAAGGGTCTAGTCAGAAATGTCATCAAATCAAGACATTTTTACAGAGGAGCTGCAGATGTCCTGTACTCAATTGAAGGGTCTCACTTGTTGTGGAGCTGTTTCCTCTTGCGATCACAGCAGGGCTGTTCATGCTGCAACTCTGAAAAAAGATGTTAACAAGACTGAGAACAATGGTATTTTGTCATTTAGATAATTTCATTTCACAATCATTAAATCAATGTTTAAAGTTTTTAATTTTTTTTATTTTACATTATTGGAAAATTACACACTTCTAAGATAGCTACTGTACTTAAATTGGTTATACATTTAAACTTAGCTTACAATGTATTGTTGAAATAAAAAACAAATGTAAGGGTTGTTTTAATTTGAATATTACAGTAGGTACATGACAGTGTGAAATACCACTGGAGAAAATGCACCAAAATGGCTGTTGCACCAACAACCATACGGCCATGTTATAGTGACCATAATATCCTCTAGGCTTGATTACTCTAACAGCCTGCTCATCGGTATACCCAACAAGCACCTTCAGAAACTTCAATTCATTCAGAACTGTGCTGCCCGAACTCTGATGAAAACTCGCAAATATGACCACATCACCCCCATTCTTCAGAACCTACACTGGCTTCCCATAACCTCAAGAATCCAATAAAAGATTGCTCTCATCACCCACCTTTGCATCTACAGCAACGCCCCGCCATACCTTAAAGACCTCCTTACCCCTCACTCATCCACCCGTCACCTCCGGTCCCAAAGCATAAACCTCCTCCATCAGCCCTGCACACGAGTCTGCACCATGGGAGACTGAGCCTTCTGCTCCGCTGCCCCCCACATCTGGAACTCCCTCCCTGAACAACTTCGACAACCTCAGTCTGTGGACACTTTTAAAAAAGGGCTTAAAACTTTTTTGTTCAGGCAGGCATTTTTAGGTTGTCCCTAGATGTTTTTATTATTGTCTCTGTACCTTAATCTCCTCTTTTAGCTGTTTTCTTTAATGTACTTTATTACCTGTGTGTTTTTTATTTACTGCTGATTTTAACATGTCTGATTTTTCTCTTAGTCTTTTGTTTTTTTGGTTTCTGGTTTCTGTAGCACTTTGAGATTACTTTATGAAAAGTGCTTTACAAATAAAATGTATTTTTATTATTGTATTAGTGACAAACACATCAAATACAATAAACGGCCCATGCACAGTACACTGCAAAATCTCCTATGTGTAGCAATGCAAAACATATAAAAAAATTTTTAGGGCTGAACATATGGCCGTTGCACATAATAAACAGAATATTTTAGGTACAGTAGGAATTATTGCAAAGCAACTTTAATATTAATCTTAACCTAGTGATACAATTATTCTAATTTACCACATTACAGTTGGAAACTCTCTGGGTCCCAACATGTACTTACGTTGCAGAGTTGCCAGTACCAGGAAGAGGGGTAGGTGGCTATACATCCTTATCAGAAGAGCTGAGCTCCTCTTCCTCCTACACTTGAAGATAAACAAGCACTGTTTGATGGTCTACATTATATAGAAGGATGATGCATTTTAGCCAACAATAAAATGTAGTTGACAAAGAATAATGGTAAAATGACATGAATTATTTCATGACTTTACGTTGTGAGTTTTGAACAGTGCATTTTCCATGTCTGAAAGTGAAAGTGAAACGCAGCATGAGCTGTAGCTTTGTCCGATGCAACTGCAGAGGACAGTGGATGTTATATATATACCAGTGCCCTGGAAATTGACCTTCCAACACTGGCTGATGTGAGCATGTGAAAGAGTGGGCTTCCTGTTTGAACTTTTGCTGGAGCTTCATAGCTGGCTGTGTACTCAAAACATGTGCTGATCAACTAGCTGATAATCATTGACATTTGAACATCTCACTCGCACAGGAGACTGTTGTTGCCTTAAGACAGCCATCATTGTTCCTGTACTGTGTCTCGTTTTAATGACTACTGCCCTGTGGTTCTCACCCCCATCCTGATAAAGTGCTTTGAGAAACTAGTTCTCCAGGACAACATCCCTGCCAGCCTGCACCCTCACAGACATGCTTTCAGAGCCAACAGATCCACAGCTGATGCCATATCTACTGTTCTTCACTCAGTCTTCACACATCTGGAGAACAAGAGCAACTACATCAGAATGCTGTTTGTTGACCTCAGCTCAGCATTCAACATTATCTCACCCATGAAGCTGATTGAAAAGTAAGGTCTACTCGGTTGCAGAATTTCTTAAAAGAAGGTTCAAATTTGTAGTGGACCTTTGTTCCTTTTGTAATATGGCAAAAGAAACCTTAGATCACATGTTTTTTCATGCCCTGTGTCCAAAAGGTTTTGGCTGGATATTAAAAAATGGATATCCCTTAAGGTTAATGACATTCCATCCTTTGAAATTTCTCATATTTTTTTTTTATATGGACAATATTAATTCATCTACCTATTATTAATATAATCATTCTCATGGGTAAATATCATATTCACTGTAGCAAATGGAGAAAACGTAACCCCTCCTTTATTTGGTTCATAAATGATTTCAAATCATTGCTGAAATATAAATCAATCGATACCAGGCAAATCGATCACTCGCCACTTTATCAGCGCCGGTGCCGTCCCCCAACATCTCCAGGAAGGTCCCCACTGCGTAAAAACGCAGCGTGGCCAGGAGCTGCACCTCCGGGCTGAGGGCAAAATTGCAGCGGGTTGCCCTCTGGATGTGTGGTGACACGAGCGTGATGAGGCGTTGGATCTCCTCACAGGTGTCCTTGGACTGGACAGCCCGGTCCGACAGCACATCGAGTGGGGAGAAGTGCTGACGCACATAAGCATTTATATAAACCGTCTGGCTTCGTGCACAGCGACGCTGTTGGTTAGCAGTGAGAAATTGCTGTATTGCAGCCATGGTGTCTCACACGCGTGGACTTCGCAACGTTTCTCTCATATCTGTGAAATACCACAGGGTGGTTGATGTTTTTATAGTTACTGTAAACTCATATGCAGATGCCGAATGTGTGTGAAAACATAACGAGTGATAGTAATGATGATTTATTTTATTTATGTAGCTACAGGAACACATGGGCAATTCTTTATTTTTATATCGCTATTTTTCTTCTTATGCTATTACTTTTCTTGCGTCAGTGTTCTGCAGCTATGAGCACACATTCATCATTACGCATGGTTTTAGTATTCCTTTGAGTGTCCGATAAAACTTTCCCTGATGCGGCTGCACTGAGCGTTTGGTCGCTAAGAAGGCTGTTAAGAGTGGGTCAGGGCGATCTTACACTTCCTTCTTAGTGAAAGATCTTCTTAAGCTAAGAACAACTCTGGGAAACATGTCCTTCTTTCACAGCGCTCTTAAGAGCCTTCCTAAGAAGCTCTTAAGGGCTAAGAGCCAATCTGGGAAACGCGGCCCTTGTCAGTTCGTTGTGTGTGATTCCCCCCCTCGAGCTTCCCTGTGTTACCTCCCGTGTCTCCTGGTGGTATGTTTTTGGATTTTGACTTTTGGGTTTTCCATGTTTGATTTGAACTTTGCTTTTGGTTGTACTTTGTTTGGCTGTCTTTGTTGCTACTTTGCTTTTGTCCCTTTTGTCTAGTTTTTGGTCTAGCTCCTTGTGTTTTTTGTACTTGTTCAGCTTTTGTTAGAATAAAGCTCGCCTTTTGTTCCCCCTTATCCTGCCTCCCGCGAGTCTGCATTTGGGTCCACAAACGCTCTGCAACTGGAGAATGGACTTCCATACAGGAAGACCCCAGAGAGTTCAGATTGGAAAACACACACCTCCTCTACTTCAGTGCGCAACATTGAAGCCCCCAGGGCTGTATGCTCAGCCCCTTCCTGTTCACACTGTACACCCACATCAAGAGAACTCTATTGTGAAGAATGTGACAACACCACCATGATCAGTCGCATTAAAAACAACATGTGCGTACTGGTTCACATCTTTAACACCATACATACCATGCATGCAGTATTTTCAGTTTGATTATTGTGATGCATCGAGTTGGCAACAAAGGATAAGAAAAGTGTAAATTAAGGTGATTTTCAAAAAATTGCGATGGGATTACATCTATAGTTTAGAAAACCTTTACTATGATTACACAGTGATGTGCCAGTTGTTAACCTTGTTTTTACTGTCTTCTGTATATGTTTGTCAGTATGCATTATGATAATTATAATAATGATCTTTAGGTAAACAAATAAATACATGATCTTTACATATGTAAATAAAGATTATTTTCCTGTATAACTGGGGAGTAAGAATACCTTCAGGTGTAACTGGCACTGCATAATGGCTGTGCCACATGATGATAGATAAGAGGAAATGAGAAAACATAACATCGTCATTCCCTATGTCATGGGAACATCAAACTCAGGAGGATCTTCGGTATACATCATATCCCACTTCACTTCAAACCTACCAACATGCTGAGGCAAAAAGTTGTCCATCCCAAGGTCAAAACACCCAGGCATAAGCAGAGTAATGTAGTTTAAGCTGTTCAATGGAGCCAGGACTGCACAGACACATTGGGGCCAACTCCTCAGGCCAAGTCTCTGCTTTCCACCTACATCTGAAGGAGAAAAATCATTGTAAACAATGTACACATCTTGGCCAGAGAAGTCAGATGGTTTGAAAGAGGAGTAAAAGAATCTATCTATGTCAAACTAGAATGACTGAGGAGGTGGCCTGCAAAATTACTTATCACCCACCTACAATTCAGTAGGTTAACAACCATTCACCTAGCCCTAGCAACCCACATGAAGGCCGGTTGGGTCAACGACTCACAAGTGGCCCTCACGACTCTGAAACTCAGAGCTCACACAAGTCCTTAACGACTCGGTAAGGACATGCTGACACAGTGTTTGAAAGCCTGCAACTCCCCTCTAGTTAGTTAGAACTGAACAAGCCTTTTGGATGAGAGGTGAATGTCTTTAAGGAACTGAAACAAGTCCAGTTGCCTACAATCAACACTTAGAGTTGAAAATATTGAACTCCGATTTTGTGTGACGCTGTGTCACGAAACCCTGCCTACATTGACATTCACACTAATGTTAATGTTGCTGATGTCTGGATATTCATGAACAGCAATGGAGGAGAGGATAAAAAGCACTACACATGGCTGTTTGCGGACACCCAGAGCTGTTCTATAGCACATATACTCATACCAAGTCAGGACAAAAAAGGTACTGGCCCGAAAGAAAGTGAGAGAGGAAGTCAGACTACCTGGTAAGTCATGGAAATATGTCTCAGCACAGCATAGCCCTAATCAATCCAAACTCCATCAATCCGAATTTACGAAGCTGGGTGCTGCATGAGTAAGGTTTTTTTTTTTCTTTTTATAAAAATATGGTCAAATCTCCCTCTGGATTTTCACAATCCATTGTTTTTTCAGTTACTGATCAGGTAGGAAGCAGTGAAATGATTTGTCAGATTATCTTATTTGAATGTGATACGGTTCAAACTAAAAAGGACCCAAACACAAGACACAAAAGGTAGGTAGGTTGAAACAAAAGTGAGCTTTATTTATAAGTTCATAGTCCCAAAAAAGAAATAAAAGAAATATCTAGAGGTCAAAATGCAGGAACCAAAAGGTATGTGGCAAAAAATCACAAGAACAATAAACAAAGTAAATACAAAGATGAAACTGTGTAACATGCAAACCAAAGAAACGCCAGGACAGCTGGAAGGAACACGAACGGACACTAAACAGAACTGAGACACATGACAAAACAGAACAGGTGAACTGACAAAGACAAGGAGTTATACACACAGCAGGTGATAACTAAGAGAACACAAGTGAGGACCAAAAAGGGTGCGAAAACAGACAAGGGGAGGAAATGAAAAGCAAAACATGAAACATAAAGACAGAACTTTGAAATAAAAACAGGAAATAACAAAACTAAAAACTCAAACTATGACAAAATGACTTGCAAGATGGAACATAGCAACACATTGTATTTCTGATACCAGAATCTGCACGCATGTAAGACAGGTATTACTTTTTACAACATAACAATTTTCTTTTCTAATCAAAATCAGGTTGAGTTTACAGTGGTTAAATGAACATGCAAAAAGCATGTCACCACTAAAATGATATTGAAAAACAGTCATTTTGCCATGTGGTCAAATTTGAAGCCTGAACAGTGCAGACAGCCCAAATGGACTGGATATATGTGTGACTAACTTAATTGAAACCATAAAGAACCCAACTAGTCTAACCAGCTCCAGTTCATGCCCATTTAGCCCACATGTAACCTGAATGAGGCCTGTAATGTCAGCCTGTATGAGCTTGTCAAATAGATCCATGATATTGACCCATGTGACAACCACACACCTGCATTTAACCCATATGGGGCCACGTGGACATGCTGGCTAGGAGGGAACATTGAATGATCCCGGTGTTGTCCTTTTAAATAAGTGCTACACAACTATTTTTTGTTGACATTTTTGACATTCAAAGATAAACTAATGTTATGTAGCATGTTTTTCCAAAATGCAACATAACATTTTATTTTACATTCATCTATCTGGTGGAGTTTCCTTCTGAGTCTACCTGATACAAGCATCAGTCTATCACAGAAACCTGATCAGCCTGTTTCTTATTTGCTTCTCCAATTTCTTACTGGATTACTGTCACTCTTACTGTTGAATTGGTCCTAAAGTCAGGGCAGAATCACAGCCTCCAGGTAAATTATTAGTGAAAGGTTTCAAAGTCTTCTGGCAGTCATTTGCAAGTGTCCCTGTCATACAGTACCTTGGATGGCACTGATTACTTGTTGTAGGCCTACTCTTTCACCTGATATCACCTTTGCTTTTGCATACTGTATGTTTAACTTGGACATTTTCCAAGTGTGTAAAAGGACAGGAGTTGGTGTTTGTGCCTTAAACAGCAAATTATGTCTGCTACTGGCATGACAGTGAAACTTACTTAATAGATTATCTACCACTCTGAGAAATTTCAGTACCAGTATATGTAAAAACTGGTATTTGGTCAAATTCAAACAAAGGCAGAAGGCTACAATCTCAAGATACCCTTATGTCGTACACCATTCATTTGGATAAAATTCAGAGCATTCCAGAAGTGATTTTGTGAGAAAGTCATACAGTGTCTTTACCTCCACTTCAATGAGTGTTTTGCCAGCTTGTAATGAATTGGCAAGGACATTGTGCACTCAAAGATAGTGTGAGAATGGGATGATAAATAGCAAAAGCATTAGTTGGAAAAAAGTAGGTGTGCAGAATAATGGCGGTGCACCATGTATTCTTGTTTAAATGACATTATGAGCTGCCAAGGTGGCTGTTGGTGGGAGATAACTGTTCTCTGTACCTTGCCTTTTCTATGTTTTCCTCCCTGTCAGTGCAAAACAGTGTTTTCAGAAGAAGCCCTCACTCTGTGGTTCTAAGGGAGACACCAAAAACTGAGTTTACTGTTGATGTTTTGAAGTCCCTGACACATTTTCTGCTGTCTGTCTGCATCAAAGCTAAACTGCAAAATATCTCAACATATGACACATTGTCTATTACAGACAGCAGGAATAACAACAATACACCAAGGAACAACACAGTAAATTTGCATTTAATTATTTTTCATATTGAGATCAAATTATGTTTCAAGGGCCTCCTGTCAAAATGTGTCTCAGAGCAGCTCTGGAGGAGAGAGTAAGGTGCAGAGCCAGACCTTTGGGAGGCATAAACACCTAGGGCTCTATCTAATGCTTGGCGCAAGGTGGCGCACAGCGCAGCGCAAATGTCATTGCTAGTTTCAGACCAACACAATTGTCATTTTTTTGCCCGGGGCCCATGTTGTGTAAATAGCAAATGTACTTGCGCCCACCTATGCGCCCCTGGGCGTGTTGGTCTTAAATGAGGTGTGGTCAGGTGCAGTGATGGAGGATTGCTATCTTGAAGCAACGGAGAGCGAGCGTTATTTTACACATTTCCATGAACACAGTCATGTACTATAACAAATATCATGGCACATTTAATCAGCAAAACTAAAAGCTGTAGTTAAAACTCTCCAAATGAAACGAGTCAGGAGTTTTAAATAATCAATAAAGTTTATCAGCTGTTCCCATTGTGCAAATCTGCTGTTAATGTAGAGATACACATATTGTTTCTGCTGCTGGGGGATCGATGCAGGTAATGGCCACGTTTCCCAGATTCGATCGTTCTTAAGGACTTAAGAAGGCTCTTAAGAAGGGTTCGACTAAGAAGGAGCGCTAAGATAGGGGTGTTTCCCAGACGTGTTCTTAACTGCCTTCTTAAGATCCCGCCAAAGAAGCTTCTTAAGAAGCTCTTAGTGGGAGCTGTCCACCGCCGTGGTGCTGAAATATAAATCAATCGATGCCAGGCAAATCGATCACCCACCACTTTATCAGCGCCGGTGCCGCCCCCACCACCTCCAGGAAGGAAGGTCCCCACTGCGTAAAAACGCAGCACGGCCAGGAGCTGCACCTCCGGGCTGAGGGCAAAATTGCAGCGGGTTGCCCTCTGGATGTGTGGTGACACGAGCGTGATGAGGCGTTGGATCTCCTCACAGGTGTCCTTGGACTCGACAGCCCGGTCCGACAGCACGTCGAGTGGGGAGAAGTGCTGACGCACATAAGCATTTATATAAACCGTCTGGCTTCGCGCACGGCAACGCTGTTGGTTAGCAGCGAGAATATGCTGTATTGCAGTCATGGTGTCTCACACGCGTGGACTTCGGCAACGCCTTTATATAGACTAGCAGGTGGAGACTCTCTTGATGAGGTTCCAGCTGAGTTCAGTTACACCTGTCAGTTTCCCTCATATCTGTGAAATACCACAGGGTGGTTGATGTTTTTAAAGCTACTGTAAACTCAGATGCAGATGCCGAATGTGTGTGAAAACGTAACGAGTGATAGTAATGATGATTTATTTTATTTATGTAGCTACAGGAACACATGGGCAATTCTTTATTTTTATATCGCTATTTTTCTTCTTATGCTATTATTTTTCTTACGTCAGTGTTCTGCAGCTATGAGCGCACATTCATCATTACGCATGGTTTTAGTATTCCTTTGAGTGTCCGATATAACTTTCCCTGATGCGGCTGCACTGAGCGTTTGGTCGCTAAGAAGGCTGTTAAGAGTGGGTCAGGGCGATCTTACATTTCCTTCTTAGTGAAAGATCTTCTTAAGCTAAGAACGACTCTGAGAAACACGTCCTTCTTTCACAGCGCTCTTAAGAGCGTTCCTAAGAAGCTCTTAGCGCTTAAGAGCTTCTTAAGCGCTAAGAGCCAATCTGGGAAAGGCGGCCATAGTCATTAATATTTTCCTCATTAAGGATGTATTTCTCCCCTCTCATCCCACCGTTATTGATCAGAATATACTTTTTATGACCTGTCCTGCCTGATCCACGGACTGAGAATCGTGCACACACAGAGGGATGCCCAGCAGTGCTCCTCCTCCTTCTCAGATAAATATCAGTTTACTTTTTGATATGCAGTCTAACAGAGTTGTTCATGGGATAGATGAATGTGAAATGGCGGGGCAGAGGGTGCAGCAGCTGAGGATCACATATGTTTCCCTCAGCGAAGATGAGTCTACTATGTAATATGTGTCAGCACCTTGTGCACCTGGGACCGTATTCACAAAGCATTTTATCTTACCGCTAGGAGTGCTCCTAACTTGCGCTAAAACATTTTAAGTAGGAGTTTTTTCTTAAAAGTTATTCACAAAGCCGCTGAGACCTACTCATACTAAGGATAAATCACTAAGAGTGAACTAAGAGTGACGCGCCGTTGCTATGGATTACGTCGATTCTCGTGCACGAGTTTAGAAACGGTCAGTACGGTGATTGGTTGTTCAGAGCTAGGCGTCTCGGTGAAACTCATCCGCAACATCCCACAAACGAGCCCACGAAATCACTGAAAAACAAGGAAATAGCCTAGGCTAGAAATTAATTCCTATCAAGTAGTTATGGACAGTGCACTTAGCAGAATACACGCATGATGACAAGTTTGCGCAGACCACACATACAGTGATCACTGTACTTGCCCTCTCTGGGCTGAGGCGTGTTTCGCCGTGCAGGACATGAAATCGACGTTTCATCTGCCCAATTCCTTTCTCCACAACATTTCATGTATTTTTCATGTATTTTTGTGTGCTCTAACATATATGGAGGAAAACAGTAAACAATAATAAATACGGATTCAACAAATAAAAGGCGACAAAGAGCCAAACAATGTTTTTTACGCATAGGACTAAGCGTAATCTGCGTAATCACATATTATACTTTAAGTGTGCTCCTGGTTGTGGATTCAGATAGGGTGTCAAGAGCCACGTCTTGCAGGGATAGCCACTGTCAACCAGCAAGTGACACCCAACTGGAACATGGTGCCTCTCAAAAAGCTGCCTCAGACCGCTCATTAAAATACGCGAATCATGGGTAGACCCAGGCCACTTTGCAACAACATCAAGAATGTTAAAAGTTGCATCAAAAACAATCTGCGTGTTGATGGAATGTACTTTCTTTCTTTTGACGAACACGTCCTCATCTTTTGATGGCGCAATTATTTATTTTTTAATTCTTTATTGTCATTGCATCCCGCACTAATTCCACAATAATTTGTATACCCTCACGATTTAGCCTATATCTCTTGATCAATCCACATTCTTCCATTGTCTCCAAAACATTTCGTCTCGCAGCCATTTTCCGATTCTTTGTGAATAGGTCTTACTGAGTTAGGAGTCCTCTCGAGGACTTTTAAGCTCTCCTAGACTTAGGTGCTACTTTTAGGCCTAAAATATTCTGTGAATTGCTCTTAGTGAAAAAAATTAGGAGTCCTAAATTTAAGACTGACACGCCCATTATTTTTAGGAGTTTCTCCTAAATTCGCCAGTTAGGAGCTACTTTTAGCCCTAAGATCCTTTGTGAATACAGCCCCTGATTCTTAAAGGGCATGGGAGACAATGCTCGGATTGGTTTGATTTATGTTCCGCCCAAACATACCTGTAGTATCAGGCGATATATTTAGGTAGGAACCTTGTGTGAGAGGACTGTGTGGCAAGGGGGAACATAATAAAGAAGGCACTGGACCATGTGCAAGGCATGTCGTCGTCCCTGTATTTAGCCTCCATATAATAAACTACCATAGATAAGGGTAACAAGACATGGTGTCAGAAGAAAGTATAAATAGTAACAGCTATAGTTTAAGCGCAAGGTTTTTTTTCCCTGCGAGTGGTTGCTACGTCGCTAGCGAGAGCTAACAAGCCCGCGAAGCAGCAACATGAACCAGTTTCAAGTCTCCCCACCAGAGAAGTTCACATTCAAGGCAGACGACTGGCCGAAGTGGATAAAGCGCTTCGAAAGATATCGTGTCGCGTCTGGATTAGAGACACAATCAGACGAAAACCAAGTGAATGCACTTATCTACACCATGGGAGAGGAAGCAGAGGATATATTGGTTTCCTTGCACCTAAGCCCAGAGGAAGCGAGTGAGTATGACAGTTAAAACAAGACTGGATGCTCACTTCGTGGTCCGCAGAAACATCATCTTCGAGAGAGCAAAGTTTAATGTGCGGCAGCAAGAAATGGGAGAGTCGGCAGACAGCTTCCACACAGTCCTGCACTGTCTCGCGGAGCACTGTGGATATGGAGCTCTACATGATGAAACGGTGAGGGACAGATTTTCTTGTAGGCTTGAAAGACAAACGTTTATCAGAACAGTTACAAATGGACTCTGAACTGACGCTAGAGAAAGCGGTTAACCGAGCACGACAAAGCGAGCAAGTTAAAAGGCAACAAGAAATGCTAAAAGCTAACTTTAAGGCAGACATCTCCAACATGCAACTGGATAGCGTGCACGCACGGCAGCACGGAGACGTGTGACAACTTGGAGGGGGCCGATCAAAACAAACTAAGCCGCACGATGGACAGACAGTGAAGCGAGCACCGCAGGACAGACCAACACAATGCAAAAGATGTGGAGACACAAAAGGGCATAGCCTACAGCAATGTCCAGCGAGAGAAGCAGTGTGTAGGCATTGCAGAAAAAAGGGCCATTATGCAACAGTGTGCAGAACAAAAAAACTGTATGAAGTGAACATTGCTACTGTGACAGGGGACTCAGACGACGAAGTTGCATTCCTGGGCTCATTGTCAGCAGATGAAAAGGCCAGTCCATGGATAACAGATGTCAATCTGGACAACCATAATACAGTGTTTAAAATTGACACCGGAGCAGATGTCACCGCAGTCCCAGAAACACTGTACACCAAGGGCCAGTTCAGCAGTCTGGCGGAGCCTGCAAAGGTTCTGCTGGGACCAGGAGGGACACGTCTGAAGGTAAAAGGCATGTTCACAGCCACCCTCGGTAAGAACAATAGGAGCACCAAAGAGGACATTTATGTTGTGAAAGGGCTGAGGCCATGGCACTGCAGCTGGTCGCCAGGGTGGAGAACGTCAGCCTAGACTCCAAAGAGACTGTCAGAAAGGAGTACCCTGCACTTTTCCATGGACCGGGGAAAATGGGGGGCGAGTACAACATTGTATTGAAGCCTGGGGCGCAGCCTCTCTCCATCTCGACACCCAGGTGCATCTCCCTCCCTCTCCTCCCGAAGGTGAAAGAGGAGCTGGATCGCATGGAGCAGCTGGGAGTCATCTCCAAGGTGGAAGAGCCGACAGAGTGGTGTGCTCCCATGTTGGTGGTGCCCAAGCGCACAGGCTCGGGCAGGGTGAGAATACGCACCGATCTCACCGAGCTAAACAAATCAGTGATGAGAGAGAAACATCCACTCCCCTCAGTTGAACACACCTTGGGACAGCTTGCTGGAGCCAAAGTGTTTTTAAAGTTGGATGCCAATGCCGGATTTTGGCAGATTCCACTGTCCAAGGAGTCTTCTTTATTAACTACCTTTATAACCCGATTTGGACGATACTGTTACAACCATCTGTGTTTTGGAATCTCAGCCCCAGAACACTTCCAGAAACACATGTCACGCATCCTGGAGGGACTGGAAGGTGTTCTGTGTCAGATGGATGATGTGCTCATTTGGGGAACCACACAGAATGAGCATAACGAGAGACTAAGGAAGGTCTTGTCACGTCTGCAGGAGGCAAGAGTCACGCTTAATGACAAATGCGAGTTCTCAAAGAGCAGGATCAAGTTCCTGGGACAGATCATTGAGGCATCAGGCGTCAGTGCAGACCCTGATAAAGTGAGTGCCGTCAAAGCCATGAAGGAGCCGAGCAACATCAGTGAGGTGAGACACTTTCTGGGGATGACAAACCATCTCGGAAAGTTCCTGCCTCACTTGGCGGAGAAAACACGCCCTCTCAGAGACCTACTGTGTCAAACATGTGGGTCTGGGGACCGCAACAGCAACAGGCCTTCGATAGCATCAAAGCAGAACTGACGACACCCCCAGGGCTGGCACTGTATGAAGCAAATGCTGAAACACTTGTCTCCGCGGATTCGTCCTCATACGGGATGGGTGCCGTACTTCTCCAGCGGCATGCAGAGACAGGATGGAAACTGGTGGCATATGCTTCGAGAGCCCTCAGCAACACCGAACAGCATTATGCACAGATCGAAAAGGAGGCACTCGCCTCAACATGGGCCTGTGAAAGGTTCGCTGAGTTTCTCGTCGGGAAGATTTTCCACATCGAGACTAACCACAAACCTCTCATTCCCCTGTTGGGCTCAAAGAGCTTGGATGAACTGCCACCGCGCATACAACGTCTGTGCATGAGACTGATGAGGTTCTCTTACACCATCTCACATGTGGCTAGCAAAGAGATCGCAACAGCAGATGTGCTATCCAGAGCTCCAGTCAGCAGTAGAGCAGAAAGACCACATGAGGAGGAAATAAACCTGTACGTGGATTCCGTCATCACAAGCCTGCCAGCTACAGAAAAGAGGCTCAGAGAAATCCAGACACACCAGGACAATGATACCATTCTCCAGCAGCTGAAAAAGTTCTGTGTGGAGGGATGGCCTGATAAGTTCTCAATCGATAAGTTTCAACTCTACCTGCCATTCTCAGGTGAGCTCACAGTCCAGAATGGTCTACTTCTTTATGGCAGCAGAATAGTGATTCCAACATCACTCAGAGCAGACATGCTGTCGAGGGCCACCTGGGAATAACAAAATGCAGGGAGAGAGCTAAGCAGTCGGTGTGGGGCTGGGCCTCAGTAGAGATCTGACAAAAATGATTGAAAGCTGTGTCACGTGTGCCCGGGAAGAGGACACATTTCAGAGAAACAATGCTGCCTACGGAGTTCACATCAAGGCCGTGGTCCACTGTGGGAGCAGATCTGTTTCAGACAGGAAATAGACATTACCTAGTCATTGTGGACTATTTTTCAAGGTACTTCGAAGTGGCCAGACTAACATCTACATCGTCAGAAGCAGTGATAGAGCACTTCAAGTCTATATAGGAGGTGCGCTCGGACTATGGACCACAGTTCGCATCCGAGCACTTCAGACATTTTGCACACGATTGGAGCTTCAGACATGTGACATCCAGTCCCCACTTCCCACAGAGCAACGGGGAGGCTGAGAGAGCTGTAAGGACAATCAAGAGCCTTCTAAAAAAATCCAGCGATCCTTATCTTGCCCTCATGGCCTACCGCGCTGCTCCTCTAGCAAATGGACACAGTCCCACGGAGCTTCTCATGGGAAGGAGGATCAGAACAACTGTTCCCGTTATCCCATCCCAGCTAAACCCAAAAGGTGCGGACATGGAAAATCTGAAAACTACAGAACAAAAATACAGACAAAAGCAACAACAGAATTATGATCGCAGACACAGAGCACACAACATGCCACACCTGCAACCAGGAGATCAGGTGTGGGTCAAAGATCTGCTCGAAAGAGGCACGGTAGTGTCCACTGCAGGCACGCCAAGGTCCTACATCGTTGGGACACCCAGGGGCACCCTGCGGCGGAACAGATACCATCTCTCGCTGACCCCTGGGGCACCCGGAAAGACTTCCAACTTACCTGAGACTTTTCCTGAAAACACTACCTCTGATGTAGTACGTGCACCTGTCACACCTGAGGTCCAGCGTGACAGCAGTCAGCAGGCTCCAGTGTGTGAGAGACGTTTTCCCACCAGAGTCAGGGCACCCCCTGTGTACCTGAAAGACTTTGTTTGCACGTAGAGTTAGGAGCTGAGTGAGCAATGGGGCAGAATAATCCCCACACTCAGATGGAGGGTTGGGTAGTCTACCCCTCATAGTGAGGAGGAGGAGAACAGTAAATTGCTGAAAATGCTATTTTGGAAACGACTGTGTTGTTGTTCTGGAATGTTACTGTGTTGTCAGAAGTATATACTGAAAAATGTTTCCTTGTTTACTCAAGCATTCATGTTTAATAGAGCTAAAATGTTTACATAAGAAAGTACTTGACAGTTAAGAAATGGCAACAGTTATGGAAAGCCATAAGCATTTATAAGCGTTAAAAAGTTACAAGTAGTTATGTGGTTGATATCATTGCTGACAGTACTTAGGCTGGAACAAGGCTGGACTGTGTGGCAAGGGGGAGCATAATAAAGAAGGCACTGGACCATCTGCAAGGCATGTCGTCGTCCCTGTATTTAGCCTCCATATAATACTCTACCATAGATAAGGGTAACAAGACAATACCCATGAACTAGCAAAATGGACGCCAATGGACGCCCTAAACGCACTAGCGCGCTGTACTTTGGATCAAGCACCAAAGACCGTCTTAACAGGGCCACTAGGGTCACTTCGGATTTGGATCTGGGGCCGTATTCACAAAGGATAATTTTTAATTTTTTTCACTAAGAGCAATTGAAAAAGTATTTTAGGCCTAAAAGTAGCACCTAAGTCTAGGAGAGCTTAAAAGTCCTCGAGAGGACTTCTAACTCAGTAAGACCTATTCACAAAGAATCGGAAAATGGCTGCGAGACGAAATGTTTTGGAGACAATGGAAGAATGTGGATTGATCAAAAGATCTAGGGCTAAATCGTAAGGGTATAAAACTTATTGTGGAATTAGTGCGGGATGCAAAAACAATACAAATAAAAATAAATTAATTACCGTATTTTCCGCACTATAAGGCGCACCGGATTATAAGCCGCACCTTCAATGAATGGCCTATTTTAAAACTTTGTTCATATATAAGGCGCACCACATTATAAGCCGCATAGAATAGACGCTACAGTAGAGGCTGGGGTTACGTTATGCATCCATTAGATGGAGCTGCGCTAAAGGGAATGTCAACAAAACAGTCAGATAGGTCAGTCAAACTTTATTAATAGATTACAAACCAGGGGCCGAAGTCGTCATTAATCGAGTCAGTGTTGCTGCTGTTGTCTAGCAGTTCAGTGACAATTCCTGCCTTCCTGAAAGCTCGGACCACAGTTGAGACTGATATATCAGCCTCGCGCAGTCATATATCCCAGCATGCACCACGCGCTTCTTCTTCTACGGGGGAAAATGAAGTCGGCGGCTGCCTACCGTAGTTGCGAGACCTGTTGTGGCTCAATATTGGTCCATATATAAGCCGCACCGGATTATAAGGCGCACTGTCAGCTTTTGAGAAAATTGGAGGTTTTTAGGTGCGCCTTATAGTGCGGAAAATACGGTAATTAATAATTGCGCCATCAAGAAAGTACATTCCATCAACACGCAGATTGTTTTTGATGCAACTTTTAACATTCTTGATGTTGTTGCAAAGTGGCCTGGGTCTACCCATGATTCGCTTATTTTAATGAGCGGTCTGAGGCAGCTTTTTGAGAGGCACCATGTACCAGTTGGGTGTCACTTGCTGGGTGACAGTGGCTATCCTGGCAAGACATGGCTCTTGACACCCTCTCTGAATCCACAGCCGGGAGCACAGTTAAAGTATAACATATAAGTGATTATGCAGATTACGCTTAGTCCTATGCGTAAAAAACATCGTATTGTCGTCTTTTATTTGTTGAATCCATATTTATCATTGTTTACTGTTTTCCTCCATATATGTTAGCGCACACAAAAATACACGAAATGCTGTGGAGAGAGGAATTGGGCAGATGAAACGTCAATTTCATGTTCTGCACAGCGAAATACCCCTCAGCCCAGAGAGGGCAAGTACAGTCATCACTGTATACGTGGTCTGCACAAACTTGTCATCATGCGTGTGTTGGGACCCTCACATGGGCCTGATATCAGAACTGCCTCAACTGCACTAACAAAGGAAAGTGCATTGACCCTAATGTCCAGTAGGTGGCGCCTGCTTAACACAGCCCTCCACAGGTTTGGCAACTCCCATCTCCCATTGTCTGACTGCACCTGAATGCATCGTCACATCCGCGATGACCGGATGAACGGAGACAGATAAGAGCCAACTTCGTGTCCATCTTCTTGCTTTAGTTCCAGAGTTACGTGGGTTGCTGTAAGCAACCAGAGTTGCGGGAAGCTACGGCTTTCGTCAGCGCAACCGTTACTCAAAGGGAGCGACCATGTGTTTGGATTTTAACCGCCGAAGGCCGCAGTGTTTCACCTCGCCGGACGAGTCAGACGGCCGTGCGTTACCAAACACGCTCCGGATCCAGGATGGTTAGCTGTACAACCAGCTGCTTTCACCACCTGCAGAAGGAGGATTTTTCCACACAAAACGTCCGTTTTTCTCCATGCCGTGTCAACCACGCTGTTTTCAACAGCCCACGCAGGACGCTGCATCCGCCAATAATCCACGCCGAGGAAGCGAGCTGGATTAAGGAAGACGCAATTATAAGTGAGGCTTACTTTTATTAGTGTCTGGGCAGATGCTAGGAGTTGCATTGTATGTGTATGTACGCTTGTAAGCTACAATGTTTGAGTTTGTGGACCGCCGAGTCCCCTTTTATTTGCTGTTAGTTTTACACTGTAAAACACTTGTTGCTTGCGTGTTTTCATTTCGGCTCATCACGAGCCGATCTGAGTCTCCACGTTGTGGTAGTACCACGTGTTATCTTAGCCGCCGCTAAGGGCGTTAGCCCCCTTTGTCTTTCTCTCTCTCTTTCTCTTCCTTAACTAACCCACACGTACACTACACACACATTGGGGGTTACGCAGACACACGTGCAAATCTTATAAGTGACTCCTTGGAGACTTATGGTTAATAACCTAACTATAACATTTGATACGTGTGCTTGTGGGAACTCCCTTTCATATTTTATATATGCCTCGTGGTAGCACTGCTACCTTTTCAGACATTATCTTGTGTGTGTATGTGTGTATCCAAAAGTACACACAAAGTCAGCGGCGTTGTAACCATCGCCGTTGTTCAAATCCCGCGCGTGCCATTTATTAGTCCTTTCACGGAACACTCCGTGACGTTACGTTCCAGGAGATCGTAACCGCCATTTTGGCTCTTCGCCATCTTGTCTTTGACTACGGCCGCCATTTCGGCTCTCTTTCTTTGTTACACCACACACACACACACACACACACACACACACACACACACTACATGCTTGTTGGTTTGTGCTTGAGTTTGTTTGTTTAGTTTCATAGCTGCTTTAGTCTAGTGATAGATTTTTGTTCATAGAAAGTATTATTGATTTGATCAAGGTGCTTATGTGAATAAATTCTATTATATTGTACATAGCAGTTTTCTGTGATTATTTTGTGCATAATATTGTGATCTTTTCTGGTTGTGATGGTCAGTGCTCGGATTCACTTCCTTCACTGTTCCTTTAATTGTAAATATTTTACAAATATCTACATTTAAAGTGAACCCTTTTATTATGAGACTATTTTGGTATGGTTATTGGTCCCTGATTTCAGGGTGGTGCCCCGTTTTAATGATTTAATTACAATTTACATTAAATCATATTTATTTAATTTTAATAATTATTATCAGTAATTATTAATTACTAATAACCACACCTGCCCTACTATTGAAGCCCAACACGTGTATTCTGCTAACTGCACTGTCCATAACTACTTTTATAATTCATTTCTAGCCTACGCTATTTCCTTGTTTTTCGGTGATTTAGTGGGCTCGTTTCTGGGATGTAGCGGATGAGTTTCACCGAGACCGCCTAGCTCTGAACAACCAATCACCGTACTGACCGCTTCTAAACTCGTGCGCGAGAATCGACGTAATCCATAGCAACGGCGTGTCACTCTTAGTGATTTATCCTTAGTATGAGTAGGTCTCAGCGACTTTGTGAATAACTTAAGAAAAAACTCCTACGTAAAATGTTTTAGCGCGAGTTAGGAGCACTCCTAGCGGTAAGATAAAATGCTTTGTGAATACGGCCCCTGATCTGGAGCCATTTACCAACAGAAGCAGAACTCAGAGATTACTTTTTAGTTTTTGGGATTAAAAAGTAGATTAACCCTCACGGTTGCTTATCAACCTGACGGCAGCAGTGGCCTCTATTGTTGGGTGTTTATGTATTGTAATGTTGATTACCAACATGAGTTGGAGGGGTAATGTACTTTCCCGGTGAGCATATTTCCATTGAAAGCATTTTCAAAATAGGTTAAAAAGTGAAAATGTTTTCAGAGACTATGTGAAGACGTTGGTTGAACGATGACATGGTGACATAGTAAAATGCATCATTGTCAACAAATTTAAAAATCCGATATATCGGAATATATATATATATATATATATATATATATATATACATATATACATACATACACATACATATATATATATTCCGATATATCGGATTTTTAAATCACCAAATATTATCGGTCGGGCTGTTATAAATATACCAAAAATATTTTTTTTAAAGATTTGCAGGATTCATGTGGGTCACATTTTCAGGTCGGAAAATCCGGAATTCCAGAAGAATCGCATCCCTGAGTAATATTAATCTTCATGATCAAATTAAGTTTTTACCAAGTCCACACTTCAGTTCACACTCCCTCTCTCTCTGCTGCGAGTCTCATCACACTTTTTAAGCAATTGTTGATCATATGCTTTTTAAAAAAAATTTCCATTCCAACCTACGAGATCTTATTTTTCACCGGATTCTCCGTGTTTATACAGGCTGCATGAAACAACACAAACAGGCGGGGCAAAGAATCTAAGGTGTGCTTTTAGTAGTCCATCTCTGGCTTGTAGTTTTACCACAGCACAATATCTGCCGTCGTATGATCAGGACCCATAAGCATCACCTCCAGTCAATCTCAGAGCACATCTATTGGCAAAGCTACGACAGCTGCTTTAAGAAAGTGTTCGTGATTCGTGTCGTGATAGTGCTTTTTTTCCGCTAGTTCCACACATTAGCCCCCTTGCGCACAACGTGCAGAAGCATGCACCTGGACTGCCCTGTAACACAAACACAGCACATGTGGGACAGGAAGACAGGAAAATGTTCCTATTTATTAAGTGCTGAACTAAGAACAAAGTGCCATGCATGAAATTAATTTCCATGACTTTTCCAGGCCTAGAAATAAGCATTTTCAAATTCTATGACCTTTCCAAGTTTTTTTGTGACTGTAGGAACAATGTATTATTGCACTTTCTGCCACAGAAAAAAATAAATTTTAAGTGTCTTTTTCAAAAACTGAAAAGTCACAGCACAGTCAGCTACAGCTTTATAATTATGCAGCGCTAATGTCAAAACATTTGTTATGTCATTGTTATAACATTTTTTTCTATTAAGAACACTTCAATGAAAACAAAAATATTTTCTAATTTCAGTCAGTCAGTCATAAGCCAACTTGGCAGGAGGCTAGGCTGTGATGATGCAGTTCTATCAAAGCAACACAACTAGGGATGGCGGAAATTAAAAATATTCTTGACCGACCACCGAGCCTCATTAACCGGTTGAAACTGGTTAACCGATCAGATTAAAATGTGCTATTTGAAATAACAGCCACTTCGAGCCGCGCCAGCTGCCTGCTATTTCTCTGCTTATCTCTCTCCCGTTCTGCCTCCGACTCACACACACTCTGCCCCGGCCTTCCACTCACGTCACTTTTTTTAAATCCCCCACAACGCGAAACATGGAGTCCGCCGTTTTTCCACCGACAGTACCAGCTCGCCTCGCCTTAGCTCGCCTTTTTTGCATTCCCATTACCGAAATCTGGTACCTGCTAAAGTGGTACTTTTTTAGTATCACCTCCGTATAAGTTCCAACCGAGCTCAGCTGATACTTTTGTGTGACGTAAGCTGGCAGTCGGCCACTGATTGGACAGAGAGTGACGCTACTTGATAAGTACGTCACTGATGACGACCCGCTTACATTGATGACGACCCGCCCACGTTGAAGAGATACTAATTCTAGATGGAAACGCAACGCGTCTGAAACCAAACCAAGTAATAATAATAATAATAATAATAATAAAATAATACATTTAATTTATAAAGCGCCTTTTAGGGTACCCAAGGACACTTAACAAAGTGGAACAAGCAAAACAAAGAATAAATGGAGCACCTGTCAGTCAGCACGGAGGGAACAGCAAGCACCAGAGTCAGCACGGCAGGGAATGGCACCGTCCGTATAGCCAAACTTGAGTCTGGAGGCCCTGTGCACACAGCGGGGGCGATGCAGGAGACCAAGAGATCCAATCCCAGCGATGGAGCCTGGGGCGAAGTGACAGCAGAGGTCCAGGAGCTCCTGCGCTGAACAACTGAAGACCCTGCCAGCATCCAACATCACTGCGGCCGTTGTGCCGTTCTTCTTCAACTTCTCCTAAAACATCTCCAGACAACATTGGCCTACAGCTATTCTTAAAAAGAACATTAAATAAACGAAAAATGAGTTGTTTTTTTTAACTGACAAGATTGATCGGTTAACGTTGATACGGTCAACCATCGGTCAAACGGTCATCGTTCAAACACAACACTAATGTTACATTTCCCTCTCAAACAAAACTACCAAAATGAAAAATATTCCTTCAAGTCTGAAGGCCCACAAATCGAATATAAATGAAAGTTAAGTTAAGTTAAATTAAAGATGGTAAAAGCTTAGACATTCTTGTCGATGCCCCATGATGATAATCATTGCCTCCTGAACCTCCTACTTGATAATCGCTCACTCACTCATTGTCTACCGCTTATCCTGCAATGGGGTCGCGGGTGAGCCCATGAGCTGGAGCCTATCCCAGCGGACTTAAGGCGTGAGGCGGGGTACACCGTGGACAGGTCGCCAGCCTATCACATTGCTAACATATACAGACAGACAACCACTCACACTCTCATGCACACTTATGGACAATTTAGAGTTGCCAATTAACCTAACCTGCATGTCTTTGGTATGTGGGAGGAAGCCAGAGTACCCAGAGAGAACCCACACATACACGGGGAGAACATGCAAGTCCACACAGAAGTACTTATCAAGTAATACTTGATAATAATAATACTAATAATACTAATAATAACAACAACAATAAGAATAATAACAACAATAATGAGGAGTGACTCAATAGGCCTACAACAGCAGGGCACCATCTATGAGAACCTGCAAGGTGCAGAGAACTGGGTTGCTGGAAGCGGAGCCACTGGTAGATGGGAATGCAGGCAAACACTGGAGACAGAACAAAGCAATATTAGATTTCGAAGAGAAGACACGTAAAACAGTAGCAGTTACTCTAGAAGGCGAGTTAGCCAGAGCCATGTACCATGTCTGACTGATGAAATTATCTGGCAGCAGTTAGCATGGAGAGCAGGGCTTATCAGCAGGTGCTGATTACCAACCTGCTGCAGGTGTGTGTGTGTGTGTGTGTGTGTCAGCAGCTCTGGTGAAAGGAAAACTCCGCCCAGCCTCTCAGTGCACCTCTGCAAGCACAACAGATAGCAAAAAGCCACCAAGCACAAAAATCCACCACAGAATTACGAGATTGTGACAGTACCCCCCTCACCCCTGCCTGGCTTGTGGGGAAACTCACGATAGAAGTCGCTCAAGAGCCTATGATCAAGGATGAGGGCCAGTGAGATCCAGGAATGTTCCTTGGGACCTCGCCATCCTGGGCGGAGAGAAGAGGTGGTTGATAGCCGTAGGATGCCATGAACAGGGTCATTCTTGTGGCTGAGCTGTATAGTGAATTATGTGAATATTCGACCCAAGGGAGTAAGGAGGACCAGGAAGTAAGATTATGGGCTGTGATGCAGCGAAGGGTGGTCTCTAGGTCCTGGTTAGCTCTCTCTGTTTGTCCATTCGACTGTGGATGATAACCTGACGTGAGACTGGAGGTGGTGCCAGAAGCCTTACAAAAAGCCTGCTAGACCTGAGACACCTGTGATCTGTGAACCGCAATCCGAAACCATGCCAGCAGGAAAACATGAAGGGTGAGCAGGTCGGCGGTTTCAGAGGCGGGTGGGTGCTTGACCAAGGGGATGTAGTGGACCATCTTGGAGAAGTGGTCCATGATGGTGAGGATAACAATGTGTCCATCTGTTATGACCCTAGGGGTCATAATTTCTATTTGCTATGTTTTCTCTCTGTGTTGTTTGTGTTTTCTGTCTGTGTTGTGTTCCTCCTCCCTGTCAACAGGGGGAGTTGTTTGTAAATGTATCCATTCAGGTGGAGGTGGCCGATTGGAGGAACCATGGGGGTTGCTGGTTGGAGGACATCCCCGGAGGCTGGTGATTGGCGGAATTTCCAAATGGAAGGGGATTCAAAAGTGGAGCCGGCAGCTCGGGTCTCTCTCTCTCTCTCACCTTCTCGCAGCTCAAAACCCGATCTGGCCAGTGTGGCAAAATTAATGTTTCGCTTGTGTGTCGAGAGTTTGTTCTCCTCTGTAAATATTGTAAATAGTAACGAAAATTATCTTTCAGTCCAGTTAGTAGGGGTGAGTAGCCTTTTTCTTTTGTGGCATCTTTTCTCCTGTTTTTGGGTAGGGAGTAAGGTTAGAAACCTGTTTTTTTGTTGATTGTTATTTTTTTGTGGAATTAGGGAAGGTAGATTTAAAATCAGCTTGTTTTGTTTATTGTTTTAGGCGACGCTCACCCTGAAGCATTTAATTTCATTTTGGGTAAATAAATCCCTTTTATTTTGGACTGCAAATACGTGTTTGTGATTTATTGTTGAGAGTGGGAAAAAGGAGAGAGAGCATTATGTTATGTTTTCGGTATTCCCTAGGCCGGGCATAACATAATTGGGGGCTCGTCCGGGATCTTTTTCTCTGTGTTTTTTGCGCCGGATTAATTCGGTTGGTTCTTATTTCGTTTGTTTTGCATATTTCTGGCAGACACGGTTTCATTTAGTGGCACCATGGAATTTGATTTGGATGGTTTTGTTAGACAGCCTACGCTGGAGCAACTGAATAAGTGCCGGAAGGTGGATTTGATGATCATTGCAAATGTGTATAATGTGCAAGTGCCTCCCAGCCTTAAAAAGGAGGAGCCGAGGAAGCTCCTAGTGGAGAAGTTGTCGGAGAGGGACGTGTTTTCTGTTTCGTCTGTTGCAGAATCTGCGGGGAAAGGTGACATGGAGATTCGGGAGACTGTGCCACCTGTCGCGCACGTTGGCTCAGATCCTCCCCTTACGCCGGGTTCGTCAGCGGAAGAGCTCCGACTGACACTCCGCATTAGGGAGATGGAGATGAGGAATAGGCAGCTGGAGGTGGAGGCTATGCACCTGAGGGTGAAAGCGTTAGAACTGGAATGCCAGCCTAATGTCGATTCCCGTTCCCCTGTCAACCCGCAAGACGCGCACTCTCTCCGACAGAGTCTAGACGTGAGTAGGCTCATTGCACTGGTGCCTCCGTTCAGAGAGTCCGAGGTGGACTCCTACTTTAGCGCATTTGAATGCATCGCAGCCACCTTAAACTGGCCTAAGGATGTGTGGACTTTGTTGCTCCAGTGTAAGCTGGTAGGTAAAGCTCAGGAGGTGTGTGCCGCCCTCACTGTTGAACAGAGCTTAAATTATGACGTTGTTAAAGCGAGTGTATTACGTGCTTATGAGATAGTACCCGAAGCGTACAGACAAAAATTCAGAAACTGTGTGAAAAGTGTCAGCCAGACATATGTGGAGTTTGCGCGTGAAAAAGGCGTGCTTTTCGATAAGTGGTGTCACGCCAGCAAGACGCAAGATTGTGCGCAGCTGAGAGAGCTTGTGCTTCTGGAGGAGTTCAAAAAGTGCCTGCCAGAGCGCATCGTTGTGTATTTGAATGAACAAAAAGATGTGTCTCTCTCTCAAGCTGCTGTTTTCGCGGATGAGTTTGCTCTGACTCACAAAAGCGCGTTTCTGTCACCTGTCCGGGAAACACCGAGGTCTGTGGTGAATAATAAACCTCGGTCTCCTAAAAACTCTCGGCGAAATTTCTCTACGGGTGAAAATCGAGCGTGCTTTTATTGTCATGAAGCTGGCCACCTCATTTCAGTCTGCCCTGTGCTAAAATCAAAGGAACAATCCAAGAGTAAAAATCCCTCTGCTGTGGGTCTGATACATTCAGAGCCTACTATAAGCCAGCAGGGAAATCTGACCGAGGTTGATGACTCTTTCAAGCCATTTACAACACAGGGCTTTGCTTCTCTGACTAGAAATGAGGCGGTCAGGGTTCCGATCACTATCCTGAGGGATACTGGTGCCAAACATTCTGTGGCTCGTCGTGGCATGTTGCCCTTTTCGGATCAGTCGTACTGTGGATCTGATTTGTTGTTGTGGGGAATTAAATTGAGTGTGATCCGTGCGCCGCGTCACACCGTTTGTCTTTCCTCCACTTTGGTGTCTGGTACCGTACAAGTAGCGGTGCGTGATCAGCTGCCGGTTGCGGGAGTTGATCTGATTCTGGGGAATGATTTGGCTGGTAACAAAGTTTTTCCGTCTGCTCCGGAGGTGACTGAGAACCCCACCGCTGATTTATGTGTCACCTCCGCTACAGCTGATGCGCCGTCAGTTTTTCCGGCGTGCGTCGTAACCCGTGCCCAAGCTCGTAAGCTTGGTGAAATAGTCGATCTTTCTGATTCGTTTTTCAATACATCTGAGGTCTCGGTCAGCCCCTCTTCTGAACAGGAAAACGAACCTCTTTCTGTTGAGGTGGAAACAGATGACAGAGAGTTGCGTTTAGCAGTAAACAAAGATCAGTTAATTAAAGCGCAGCAATCTGATAGTACGCTGGCTGCCTGTCTGTCTGCTGCCCAGGGGCAGAGAAACAAAACTCTGCCTATGACTTACCTTTTTGATGAAGGTGTGTTGGTGCGTAAGTGGTCCCCGATGTCTGGTTTGGAGTGTGAGGTGATTACGCAGGTTGTTGTGCCAAAAGAGTTCCGTCTGCAAGTGCTGAGTTTGGCCCATGATCACCACTTGTCCGGTCATCTTGGCGTCAAAAAGACATACTATCGTGTGCTCCAGTATTTCTTTTGGCCGGGGTTAAAGTCGGATGTTGCCAGATTTTGCAGATCTTGCCACATCTGCCAGACTGCCGGCAAACCAAACCAGATTATTCGGCCGGCTCCTTTACGCCCAATTCCAGCGATAGGTGAGCCCTTTGAACATGTCATCATTGACTGTGTCGGTCCCTTGCCAAAAACAAAGAATGGACATCAGTACATGCTGACCATGATGTGCGCAGCCACACGTTTTCCTGAGGCAGTCCCGTTGCGCTCGCTGAGAGTTAAAGCGGTGGTGAAAGCTCTGGTCAGGTTCTTTTCCACCTTTGGTTTGCCAAAACGCATCCAGACTGACCAGGGATCCAACTTCATGTCAAAGGTTTTTGCACAGGTGATGTCGGAGCTGTCCATTAAGCACCAGATGTCCAGCGCGTATCATCCACAGAGTCAGGGCGCATTAGAACGATTCCACCAAACATTAAAAGCCATGCTTCGGAAATACTGTGCTGAGTCTAACAGGGAGTGGGATGAGGGTCTGCCACTGCTCCTGTTCGCCATTCGGGAAACCATGCAGGAGTCTCTTGGTTTCAGTCCAGCCGAATTAGTTTTTGGGCACACTGTGCGTGGTCCGCTGCGGCTTCTGCGAGAGAGGTGGCTTGCAGACCGGCCCGGTCCCGCGCACAATATCCTGGACTTCGTGAGTTCATTCAGGGAGAGGCTACACACTGTATGTGAGCTGGCGCGTAGTTCCCTCTCCGCTGCTCAGTTTAAAATGAAAAAACAGTACGATAAAAACACTCTCAGTCGCAACTTTCACCCAGGTGACCATGTGTTGGTTTTGCTGCCTGTTGTTGGTTCGTGTCTTCAGGCCAAGTTTTGTGGTCCTTATGAGGTGGAGCGGAAGTTGAGCGACACAGACTATGTGATAAAGACACCAGATAGAAAGAAAAAGTCCCGAGTGTGCCATGTTAACATGTTAAAAAAATATGTTGTCCGTGGAAGCGCTGACGCGCCATCCGTGCCGCCTGAGCCATGTGCATCACCTGTAGTTTCTGTGCTTTCACCGCCTTACAGCCCGAAAGAGGACGGGCTGTGTGAGCGGCCGAATTCAGTTCCTTGTGCCCGTTTGGAGAACTCCAAAATCTTGGAGAATTTGGAGGAGCATTTGTCATATTTGGGTAATTCGGCTAAACGTGACATTTGCCGCCTCATTCGTGGTCATGCTGCGCTGTTCGGGGATAAGCCCACGCAGACCACAGTCCTCATGCATGACATAGATGTGGGGGACCACAGGCCAATTAAGCAGCACGCGTACCGCGTTAATCCGGTGAAGCGGGCGGTGATGCAGACGGAGGTCGCGTACCTGTTAGAAAATGGTTTTGCTGTGCCAAGTTCCAGTCCGTGGAGCGCACCTTCGCTCCTGGTGCCAAAGTCTGACCAGACTCCTCGTTTTTGTAATGACTACCGCAAGCTCAACGCCATTACAAAGCCCGACTCATTTCCTCTGCCCCGTATGGATGATTGTGTTGATAGAGTAGGATCTGCCAAATACGTCACAAAACTGGACCTATTGAAAGGTTACTGGCAGGTGCCTCTTTCACCGCGTGCATCCGAAATTTCAGCATTTGTCACTCCAGATCACTTCCTCCAATATACCGTTATGCCGTTCGGGTTGAGAAACGCACCTGCCACCTTCCAAAGGTTGATGAACACCGTCCTGGCAGGTGTGAAAAACTGTGAGGCATACCTGGATGACATAGTCGCATACTCTTCCACCTGGTCTGAGCATTTAGACACACTGCAGGAAATATTCAGCCGCTTACAAGGTGCTTCTCTGACACTGAATCTGGCGAAATGTGAATTTGGTAAAGCTGTGGTCACATATTTGGGAAAGCAGGTAGGACAGGGACAAGTGCGCCCCCTGTCGGCCAAAGTTCAGGCCATTTTGGAGTTCCCTGTACCAGAGACGCGGCGGCAGCTGCGCCGGTTTCTGGGGATGTGTGGCTATTACCGCGGGTTCTGTAAGAACTTCGCCAGTGTCGTTGCGCCACTGACGAACTTAGTCAGTCCTTCCCGCCAGTTCGGGTGGACAGATGAATGCCAGGAGGCATCTGACTCTGCCAAAGCCCTACTTTGCAGTGCCCCAGTATTGGCTGCACCGGATTTTGTGCGTCCTTTTAAGGTGGAGGTAGACGCGAGCGGTCATGGTGCAGGTGCTGTGCTGCTGCAGGAGGATGGTCATGGGATTGAGCATCCAGTATGTTTCTTTTCAAAAAAGTTCAATAAACACCAGGTGAACTACAGCACGATTGAGAAGGAATGTCTGGCCCTGATGCTTGCTCTTCAACATATACAAGTATATGAAGGTTCGAGCTCCATTCCAGTGATAATATATACCGACCATAATCCCCTGGTGTTCCTGTCCCGCATGCGCAACAACAATCAGCGCCTCATGCGCTGGTCACTGTTGCTGCAAGATTTCAATATTGAAATAAGGCACGTAAAAGGTAGCAACAATGTTGTGGCGGATGCTCTGTCACGTGCAGGGTTTTAGGACAAACATATCTTGAGAGGAGATATGTTTGATCTTAGGTGGGGGGGTGTTATGACCCTAGGGGTCATAATTTCTATTTGCTATGTTTTCTCTCTGTGTTGTTTGTGTTTTCTGTCTGTGTTGTGTTCCTCCTCCCTGTCAACAGGGGGAGTTGTTTGTAAATGTATCCATTCAGGTGGAGGTGGCCGATTGGAGGAACCATGGGGGTTGCTGGTTGGAGGACATCCCCGGAGGCTGGTGATTGGCGGAATTTCCAAATGGAAGGGGATTCAAAAGTGGAGCCGGCAGCTCGGGTCTCTCTCTCTCTCTCACCTTCTCGCAGCTCAAAACCCGATCTGGCCAGTGTGGCAAAATTAATGTTTCGCTTGTGTGTCGAGAGTTTGTTCTCCTCTGTAAATATTGTAAATAGTAACGAAAATTATCTTTCAGTCCAGTTAGTAGGGGTGAGTAGCCTTTTTCTTTTGTGGCATCTTTTCTCCTGTTTTTGGGTAGGGAGTAAGGTTAGAAACCTGTTTTTTTGTGGAATTAGGGAAGGTAGATTTAAAATCAGCTTGTTTTGTTTATTGTTTTAGGCGACGCTCACCCTGAAGCATTTAATTTCATTTTGGGTAAATAAATCCCTTTTATTTTGGACTGCAAATACGTGTTTGTGATTTATTGTTGAGAGTGGGAAAAAGGAGAGAGAGCATTATGTTATGTTTTCGGTATTCCCTAGGCCGGGCATAACACCATCAGAGAGTGAAAGACCAGTGACAAAATTCACCGTTATATGGGACCAGGGATGACTGGGAACAGGCAGGGGTTTCGAGGGAGGCCAGCGGGAGGATGATGAGACGCCTTGCTCCATGCACACACAACACAGGCTGCCACAAAGTCACTCACGTCCCTTGATTGACTGGGCCACCAGAAGTGCTGGCGAAGAAACTACAGTGTCCACTGGGCTTCGGGGTGGCAGGTGAATCTTGATGAATGGCCCCACTGTAACACCTGGGACCAGACCTCCTCTGGCACGAATTAGCGATTAGGTGGACCTGTACCTGTGTTAGGGTGACTGCATTGAGCCTCCCACACTATGGTCTCAATCTCCCAGGTAGCAGCTCCAACAATCCAGGGGAAAGGCAGAGGAGATAGAGGAGAAGAGGCGAGAGAGGCCGTCTGGCTTTCCATTTCTGGAACCAGGGAGGTAGGAGAGGGTGTAGTCAAAATGACTCAGGAAGAGGGACCTGGTGGGAGTTTAGTCTTCTGGCTGAGAGGTTTTGAGAAAAACGAATGAGAAAAGGCTCCAGGGTACCCTCTAGCCAGTGTCGCCACTCTTGGAGAGCAAAGACCACTGCCAGAAAAACTCACGATTACCTACACCAATGGTCCCCAACCACCGGACCGTTTGGTACCGGGCCGCAGAGAAAGAATAAATCATTTATTTAATTTTTGTTATATTGATGATCACAAAGTTGTTTTATTTTGAAAAAAACGGATTCTCTTTTAATAACATCCGTCTGTTCCTCTTGACGTGCTTGACACATACCTGCTTCAGTCACGTTATACCCAAAAAATTAAGCCCTCAAGCTAGCTAAAATGAGTAGAAAACAAACATCTTCGGAGCTACTTTGCAAAGAAAAAAGGAAAAGGCCCAATGGACCAGACAGAAGAAGAGCCTATGAGTGCCAAGAAAAAGGAAGCTACATGTAGGGAGATTGACAACTGTTTTCAAGTTGGCTGAGAAAGTGGCTGCATTCAATGCCAAACTGGAGCTGTGTGGACAGCGAATGGACAACTGCTGGAGACTGCAAATGACGATGGCCTTAAAAGTATGTTTGAGTCAACTGCAAATCTGCCAGCGTTTTGGATTAAAAACCAAGATAAAATATCCAGAGGTCGCCAAAAAAGCAATGAAAACACTGATTCCATTTCCCGCATCCTATCTTTGTGAAGTGGGATTTTCTGCAGTGACGGAGTAGACTGGACATAAGGAGCACACTTCAGGTGTCATTGTCTCCCATCACCCCTAGGTGGGACCGTCTCATTGCAAAGAAACAAGCACAGGGATCCCACTGATTCTGCATTATTGGTGGGTAGTATTTTTTATGCACTTTGTGTTTGTTATCATGCTCGTTGTATAATCTTATTTTGTTTCTGCGAAACATCACTATAAACCTCCTGGCCTGACCCATTACATATCCAAATCAATTATCCATACAACTATACATTTTCGTTTTAAATATCACCACACATAGTCAACACATTACCCCCAACATATTTATCTAATTAGCATAAATATATATCACTTCTAAAACCCTTAAATATTCCCCAAGCACCCCAAAGCCCCAAACACCCCTCTTATCCCACACACTTGATCCCTGCCCGTCTCTGACGTCATATCCCCAATGCATAAATGTTCTTTCTGACTTCACATCGGGTCCTTCCCCAGTCTCCTGCATCTGGAAGCCAGCGCCAATGCAACGTGAGCGTTTTACCGTCTTGTCCTTTGTTCGTGAAATGTTTGTACAGTGTCCCATGTTCCTTTACGTTGTACTTTGTTTGTGTGTTGCAGGTGGGATCATGAATGCGTTGGAATGTTACGATCATGTGTGCGTTGGAATGCTATGTGCATATGTGCCAATAAACGGGTGTTTGTGAATCAACATGTCAGTCCCATTTGTATCACCTGTATGCTTTAGCGGTAACGGGCTGCCGCACCGTTACACTTTCCCCCTCCCGTACAGACGAAGCCTGTCGTCCCAGGGAAGGAAAAGGCCCCTCCACTCAGGGCTCCTTGCTCACTCCTTCACCCCCCTCTTCCGGGATGCAGGAAAGGAAATCCGCCACTCCGTTTGAAGCCCCAGGCCGGTACGTCACGGTGAAGCTGTATGGCTGGAGGGACAGGTACCACCTGGGGACAATGGAGTTAGTGTCGCGCATCCTCCCCAGCCACTGAAGTGCTCTGTGGTCCGTCTCCAGCTGGAACGGTCTCCCCAGGAGGTAATACCTCAGGGAGTTGAGGGCCGACTTAATTGCCATGCACTCCAGCTCCACAGCCGAGTAACGCCTCTCTCTCTGGAACAGCTTTCGGCTGATGAACGCAACAGGCCTCCGGAACCCATCCACCTCCTGAAACAGGACTGCACCGAGCCCCACCCCAGAGGCGTCTGTCTGGACAATGAAAGGCCTGTCGAAGTCTGGGCTCAGCAGGACAGCGTCGCCACAGACTGCCCCCTTCAGGTCCTGGAAGGCCGATTCGCACTGCTCCGACCACTCTGTTTGGTGCTGCCGCCCTAGTGAGATCAGAAAGGGGAGATGACCTCTCGGAAAAGTTAGGAATAAACCTCTGACACCATCCCACTAGCCCCAGAAAGGATCTCACCTTCTTTTTTGTGGCTGGAGGTGTGCAGCTGCGAATGGAGTCCACTTTCTCTACCTGTGGTCGGATCACACCATTGCCGATCACGTAGCCCAGGTAGCTGACGTCTTTCTTCCCCAGGGCACACTTCTTTGGATTTATGGTCAGCCCTGCTTCCTGGATACGTTGAAAGACCTGCTTGAGGTGGTACAGATGATCCTGCCAGGTGTTACTGTATATCACCACATCATCGAGGTATGCCTCAGCAAACTCATGGACTCCCACCAGTATGGCGTCCATGAGCCTCTGGAAACTGGCTGGCGCCCCCTGTAGGCCGAACGGCATTACCCGAAAGTGGTAGAGGCCGAAAGGGGTCTGAAAAGCCGTGATCTCCTTTGCTCGCTCCTTCAGTGGCACTTGCCAATAGCCTCGGGAAAGATCAATCGTAGAGATGTACTTCGCCTTCCCTATGCATTCCACTAGATCGTCAATTCGGGGCATTGGGTAGGGGTACACCTTGCTGAGGGTATTGACTTGCCAGAAGTCTATGCAGAATCTGATGGTGCCATCTCGCTTCGGCGCAAGCATCACTGGACTGCACCAATCACTGGAGGAAGGCTCTACGACTTTTAGCGATAGCATGACATCCAGCTCTTCCCTCAAGGCACCCACCAACCTTTCTGGCACCCGGTAGCTCTTCCGCTGAGGGGACGCGCCTGGTTGCAGGATGATGTCGTGCTTCACAGCTATTGCCCGCCCAGGTTTCTCCTTGAACAAGTTGGGGTCTAAGAGCTCCTTTACTTGATCCTGCTGGTTTTCCTCCAGGTGAGAAAGGTCCACCGTCTGTGAGATGGTCTTGACAGGGAAAATCTGCTCCTCTGGCTCCTCTTCTTCCGTCATCGCCCGGACAAAGAGCATCTCCACTTGGCCTCTGGAATGAAATTCTTTCAAGAGGTTTGGCCAGGCCCAAACTGGTCCTTTCTCTGGCTTTTCCGTCATACCAGGTTTTCTGTTTTTTCTGCGCCATCTCCATGTTCTGATGTACCTGCACAGACATCTCTTCCAGCCGGTTCCTCATCTGGATGACGTACAGTGCCACATTCTGATTATCTTCTTTGAGCCCCTCCCAGAGCTCCTTCAACAGGTCCAAAGGCCCTCTCACTTGCCGAACATAAAGAAGCTCAAAGGGTGAGAAGCCTGTTGAGGCCTGTGGTACCTCCCTGTATGCAAACAGGAGGTACGGCAGCCACTCGTCCCAATCCTTTCCGGACTGCGAGACAAAGCAGCGGAGCATGGTTTTGAGGGTACAGTTAACCCGTTCCACTAACCCGTCTGTCTGGGGGTGATAAGGCGTGGTCTACATGCCTTTAATGCCTAACAGACTGTACACTTGCCTCAAAAGTAGGGACAGAAAATTAGTGCCCTGATCTGTCACTACCTCTCTTGGCACCCCCACCCGTGAAACTAGCTGCACTAAGCAATTGGCCAACTATCTTGCCTTGATGTTCTTGAGAGGAAATGTTTCCGGGTATCTAGTGGCATAGTCACACAACACTAAGATGTAGCAGTACCCCCGTTTACTTCTCTCAAGTGGGCCAACTGTATCCATCCCGATGCATGAAAAAGGTCTGTCAATGATTGGAAGAGGGTGTATGTGTGCACGTGGGACTGCTCTACCTAAGGTAAGCTGACACTCTGGACATGTCAGAACAAAATTAGATACATCAGTGAACATATTGGGCCAGCTAAACCAGCTCCCTGTTCTGGCAAGTATTTTTGTTTTCCTAGATGTCCTGACCATGGGATAGAACGGGCCAGGGTCATCACTTTCTCTCTAATAGGGCCAGGCACCACTAGGTTCTCACACTCTCCTTTCACATGATACAGGATATCATTCTTCAGAATGTACCCCTCTTCCTGCATCAAGCTACTTGAACTCAGTGTCCCTTTGTCACCCCCTGTGGCTTTCTAAAACCATAGCTCCAAGGTCTTATCCTGTCACTGCAACTCAACAATGTTTGTAGGTATGTCAGTCTGCAATGCCATGCTTGGTTGTGGCCACTCTCGCTCCTCCTGACCAGCTTCAACTGCCATTTTCTTTCTGCGTTTCTCTTGTCTTGACAAATGTTTCCACTCCTGTCTACTCTCCACATCCAGCACCAATTCATCATCAGCAAAGGGAAGTGCCCTCATCTCACTAGCCCTTTGGGCCCTAGTGACTGCATTACAGTGCTTAACCTGGGGGATTAAATCACACAAGATTGGTAGATCATGCCCTAACACAACTTTATAAGGCAACTGGGGCGCTACAGCAACAGACATGTAAAAGGTCTGGCCACTCACAGTAAGAAAAATCTCAGCAGTAGGGTAACTCTTAACATCACCATGGACGCAGCATACTTTAATTGGGGGTTGAACCCTACACTCCTCCTCCGGGACTAGACTTTGATGAACCAGTGTTTGTGAACTGCCTGTATCAACTAGCGCTTTTGCAGATTCTCCATTAACCAAAACCTGGACTGAGTGACCTGTGCTGTTAGATGTATGTTGTGTATGTGGTGTGTGTGGTCTTGGCGTATAGCAAAGGCGTGTGTCCTGTGTTTTCCTTTCCTGACAATTCTGCCTAATGTGGTTTCCCACAATGATAACTGTTAAAGTCCTGTCTGTTATTATCTGGCCTTCTATTATAACTGGTTGGCCTACCCTGAGCCTGACCACGCTTCTCATCACCCCCATCTGCTATCTTGGGGTCATGCTCTCAGATCCAGATGGCCATATCCGTGCTTAGCATATCCATGAACTGTTTCAGGATGATCATCTCTGTGATCTCCTGCACCGACTGCTTCTCTGGACTGATCCACTTCTGGAGGTATTCTTTTAGTCGGATATATAATTCTCTTGGTGTCTCACCTGGCAAAATCTCTGCTGTGCAGAATTTCTGTCGGTAGGTCTTGGGCCTTATGTTGTATTTTTTCAAAATGGCTTCCCTCACCAGGGTGTAGTCCTCTGTGTCCTCCATGTCCATGGCGACAAATGCACTGCGAGCCTTCCCGGTGAGCAGTGGCGCCAGCGGTATGGCCCATGTGGACTCCAGCCACCTGCAGGTCGCTGCCACCCTCTCGAACGTGGCTAGGAAGTGTTTGATGTCATCCTCTTTCGATAATGGGTGAAGCTTAGGATCCATAAACCTCGTCTGTCTGGAGTCTCTCGTCGCTGCCAGTGGCTGGGGTGTGTTGGCTCTTGACGACTCATTGAATTGAATGTCTCCCACCTGAATCTGGAGTAGCTGGAATTGGTGGTTCATCATCTTCCAACGCTGATCCTGGGACTGTACCACTTTCTCCCATCGGGTTTCCCTTGGTTCGTGGGCCTGTAGCAGCGTCTTCATCATGCTAGCCAGCTCCAACACTGCTCCCTCTGCTGCGCCTCCGCTTCCTGAGACTCTCTCCCACTGTTGGCCTTGTGCTGGTGGTGTCCACCTGTTCATCCTCCCACTGGGGACGGGCATCGCTCGCTGGCTTGGCTTTAGGTGGCATCTTCCAACGCAACGGGAGTGTTTTACTGTCTTGTCCTTTGTTCGTGAAATGTTTGTACAGTGTCTCATGTTCCTTAATGTTGTTCTTTGTTACGATCGTGTGTGCGCTGGAATGCTATGTTCGTATGTGCCAATAAACGGGTGTTTGTGAATCAACATTTCAGTCTCATTTGTATCACCTGTATGCTTTAGCGGTAACAGGCTGCCGCACCGTTACAGTGCAACTCTGCAAGCACAACAGAGCACAAAAAAAAGCACAAAAATCCACCACAGAATTATAAGATCGTGACATACACCGATCAGGCATAACATTATGACTGCCTGCCTAATATTGTGTTGGTCCCCCTTTTGTTGCCAAAACAGCCCTGACCCATCAAGGCATGGACTCCACTAGACCCCTGAAGGTGTGCTGTGGTATCTGGTACCAAGATGTTAGCAGCAGATCCTTTAAGTCCTGTAAGTTGCGAGGTGGGGCCTCCATGGATTGATTGGATTGAGATCTGGGGAATTTGGAGGCTAAGTCAATACCTCAAACTCGTTGTTGTGCTCCTCAAACCATTCCTGAACCATTTTTGCTTTGTTGCACGATGCATTATCCTGCTGAAAGAGGGCACAGTCATCAGGGAATACCATTTCCATGAAAGGGTAGGTAGTACGTGTCAAAGCGTGTCAAAGTAACATCCACATGGATGGCAGGACTCAAGATTTCCCAGCAGAACATTGTCCAAAGCATCACTCTTCCTCTGCCAGCTTAAAAGAAAAAGCGTGATTCATCAGACCAGGCCACCTTCTTCCATTGCTCCGTGGTCCAGTTCTGATGCTCACGTGCCCATTGTTGGCAATTTCGGCGGTGGACAGGGGTCAGCATGGGCACCCTCACTGGTCTGCGGCAATGCTGCACCATACACAACAAACTGCGATGCACTGTGTATTCTGACACCTTTCTATCATAACCAGCCTTCACTTCTTAAGCAGTTTGAGCAACAGTAGCTCGTCTGTTGGACCGGACCACACGGGCAGTCCTTCACTCCCCACGTGCATCAATGAGCCTTGGCTGCCCATGACCCTGTCGCTGGTTCACCACTGTTCCTTCCTTGGACCACTTTTGATAGATACTGACCACTGCAGACTGGGACACCCCACAAGAGCTGCAGTTTTGGAGATGCTCTGACCCAATCGTCTAGCCATCACAATTTGGCCCTTGTCAAACTTGCTCAAATCCTTACGCTTGCCCATTTTTCCTGCTTCTAACACATCAACTTTGAGGACAACATGTTCACTTGCTGCCTAATATATCCCACCCACTAACAGGTGCCATGATGAAGAGATAATCAGTGTTATTCACTTCACCTGGCAGTGGTCATAATGTTGTGCCTGATTGGTGTATAGTTGGCTAAAACCTCTGGATCAAGTGTCAGCTTTTTAAGCAGCGGTTTAATTACAGCTACTTTAAAGGACTGTGGTTCATATCCTGTTAATAGGGACAGATTGATCATGTCAAGTCGAGAAATGCTAGGTAAAGGTAGAAATTATTTAAGCAATTTAGTGGAGATTGGGTCTAACAGACACGTTGATGGTTTAGATGAAGATATCACTGACGTTAGCTAGTGAAGGTCAATGGTAGAAAAGAATTCTCTCTATATATTTGGTTGTATAGCTGTTTCTGAGGTTTCTGTGTTGGAGGCTAAATTGTTACCATCTTATGTCAGAAGGTGATGATTTTGTAATAATAAGTTGAATTTTATAATTAAAGCAGCCCATAAAGTCATAACTGCTGATTGTTATTGGAATACAAGGATCAATTTCAATGCCATATACTGGAACGCGGTTGAGGGTGTGGTCAAAGTAGTGAGTGGGTTTGTGTACACACACTGACTGAAGTCAATCAAATCTAATAATCAGTTAAAAAATGCATTAACAAGGCTCCATTATCCATGTCCACATGAATATTAAAATCACCCGCGATATTATTTTATCTGTTTTAAAGACTAAACTTGATAAAAACTCTGGGAAATTCAGATAAAAATTCATAATAAGGACCATAAGGGCAGTTAACTATAACAAGCACAATTGACTGTATTGTTTTCGAGGTCAGGTGAGAGAGACTGAGTTAGAGTTAGACTTTCGAACGAGTTATAATCGATTTTAGGTTTAGGATTGATTAATAGGCTCAAGTCAAATATGGCTGCAACTCCACCTCCTCAGCTGATGTCTCGAGGAATGTGAGAATAAATATGACTGGGAGGAGTGGATTCATTAAGACTGACATATTCTTCACTACACAGCCACATTTCAGTGAGACAGAATAAGTCAATATTACGATCTGATATTAAATCATTTACTAAAAGAGTTTTGGATGACAGACAATCCACATTTAATGTTCCCATTTTTTAACAGTTTTAGTGTTTTTATGTGAAACATCTCTTTTTCTAATTGATTTAACTGGTCGGGGGAAAGACACAGTCTCAGTGGGGTTTTTGGTGAGTAACTGCTCTAAAACAAGTGCCGAGGAACATGTAGGACTGCAGCTCTGCCTCCTGGTCTCAACTCTGGGTTGTCATGGTTTTGGATGACAAACAAACTCAGTCAGATTTTTCGGTGGAGATCCGTTCATTGTATTTCCCTAGAAATGAAAAAAAAAGTTAAAAAAACAAAAACAACAACAACTACTTATCTTGCAACATTTAAAGACAAAGTGAGAAAAAAACATTTCCTGGATCCGTCCCTTTATTGGGATCTGCACAAAAGTTAATGGGGCCTTTTCTGGGATGAGACCTATCCTCCATCCAAGTTTTGCGGAGATCTGATAGTTTTTGTGTACTCCTGTTTACAAACCAACTAACAAAGGGACACGGATGAAAACATGTCCTTGAGAATGAAAAATAATAATAGTTATAAAAAATGTCACGACAACAGTGTAATTATTTACAATGAAATACAAAAATATAGTTGTTTCAAGGAAAATGGATAGCAAAATATAAAAATGAAATCAAATAATGCAAGCATTAACATTACCCATCAGGACCATAAATGTTGTGGTTTAATCCAGCCCCACTACAGCTCCCAGGAGCCAGTTTCAGATGATCTGTCCTTGCACAGCGAATCATTAACTCTGTGGCACTGGAGTTTGACCATCTCTATTATTAGGAAAATAACATGAACAATTAAATTATATCATGAAACAAGAGGAATACCAGGGAAGAAGCACAACCCCCTAACTTGCATGTTAAAGCAGACATTTTTAAAGGAAATGACATTCAGCCAAACTGGAAGAACCTCTCCTGGTCTTGCTACAAAGCTTTAGAAAAGAATGCTGCTGTGTGTGTACTGACAAGAACTCATATTCTATCATATCCTATCCCTCTCATATTAGCCTCTCTGCAGTGGCTTCCTGTAAAATCCGGAATAGAATTTAAAATCCTCCTCCTCACGTACAAAACCTTTGATGGCAAGGCACCAGCATATTTTTAAAAAGCTCATGGTACCCCATTACCCAACTACCCCACCAGGATGCAGGCTACTTGCGGTTCCGAGAGTAATCAAAAGTAGAATGGGAGGCAAAGCCTTTAGTTACCAAGCTCCTCAATCATCACTGGTATTATTATATTATCATTATTATTATTATTATTATTATTATTATTATTATTATTATTAGTAGTAGTAGTAGTAGTAGTAGTAGTATCATCGTCATATTTTTAGCTTTGATATAGATATTATAGCTGCTGTTATTGTTGTTGCTTTTGTCCATCTCCATTCCCTCGGGGATTCAAAAAAAATAAAAGGAACCAGCTGTGGCGAAAAAGTCCAAACAGAATCAACACCATGTTTCAGCTGGCCATCAGACTTGCAGCATGAATGACTGAAACCACAGTGGATTGTAAGGTCATGTGTCATGTGTATTTACTCAGTTTGGCATTGTGCACCAGTTTAAAACAACTTTATTTTTATTTTTTTAAATATGTGGATGCCGACGATCTCTGTTAGACCGGCATGCTTATCCTACTCTGGCAGGCCAGAGATCGTAAGCAGAGTAGAATGGGTCAGTAGCGAGGCAAGTTATTTAACATGAAATAAAGCTCAAGAAATCAATAACTATTGATTTGATTGAAATGAAATTTTGTACATTACAGATATTGGTGGTCCCAGAGAATGAATCATACTGACTTTGGTGATCCTCTGTCATTTTCCAGTAAACACCATTCCACAGGTCAAGATTTTTGGCTTAGTCACTCAATAATATCTCATCAGTTATTGAATGGTTAGCCATGAAATTTGGCACTTACCTTATGGATACCCATAGTCCCCTGAGGATGAATCCTGGTGGTTTTGGTGACCCTCGAAATGTAATTATCAAGTAAAATATCTCTAAATCTGATCAGATCTTCTGATTTTTGAAATATCTGTATATGGATAACCAGGCAATTTGATGCAGACATTCATGCATTATCTAGCACCGCCATTAGACCAAATTTGCAATTACACCAGTTTAACCATTTATCACACATTTGATTTTCTTTTCAAGGGTATCCACTGCATCCACTTTAATTTATATCAAATAATAACAAAGCAAAAATACTGGTTAATCTATTGATAACAGGAGAATACAGTACACCTTACAGTATCTGTTATCTACAGTGGATTTATACTGTATGAAATGCTTCATCTTCAGATCATTTAATCCCTGCAGCCACCTGAAGGCAGCAGGACATATACAGTATGTTAAAAATCTGTAGCCTCTGATTGGACAGCACAGTGTCATTATGGGCATCCTTCTATGAGGTTGTAGTATATTAATCACACACAGTATGTGTATGTGCACACATCAGACTGGTCAGCTACAACTCTGTATTGTACCTATCAATGCAGGATCATTGTTTTAGATGTTGTTTTCATGAATCACTGTGATTAGCTCAGCTGTTTCAGAGCCATGAGACCAGTGATGTGACTGGCTGAAATTGTGTTTATTAGTCACCATTATCTCTGATCTATATTCAACCTCACCAAGGCTTTTTAGATTTTGTGCTGCTGCACATAAACCAAAATAGGTGCACTTGAAGATGCCCACACAGTCCATACACCTTACACGCATTGTTTATTACTGCGCTTGCGCAATTAAAGCACAGCCCATTGTCTGGTTTAGCTCTCGATGTCCTGAATAAGACAGATTGTTGTGAAACTACAATTTATGCGGTATATGTGATGGTTATGCAGGAGCATTGTCAGCCAAATCCTCTTGTAACATCTTAATAATTTATCATATTTTTTGTTTTCCCACAAGAACATTGCCAAGATAAGGTTTGTGTACTGTACTCTTTGCCATTTCTGTCAATAATGATTGATGATCTGCAAGTGGTGCAAAAAACCCAGAAACATCTGGGAAAGCACTACCAGAAAAATGCAAAAACTTTAATTACTGTGCTGTAAGTTTAATCAAAACTGTCCATTTACAAAAATATTATAAAATAATATTACTGATAATTAATATTTGTAATTATCTCCTACATGGTTACTGTCTAAATGAATTTCACAGTCTGATACAAAGCCCTTTGAGAATATGTTTGGAGACTTGTGCTGAAGGACTCTCTCCATGTTTACATTCTGGCCAACATAAGCATTAATATAGTTTATCTACTCAGGACAACCTATTACAACTAGAAAGTGCTTGAAGCATGGTGAAAACCATTCAGATGACACTTGAAGTGTGTTTAAACCAATCATTTGTGCTTGTGGAGAGGCTCTGAGCAGTGCATCTTGAGGATACCTGCACATGATGAATCAGAGGCACATTAGAAGTATAGTTATATATATATCCCTCATCTCAGAAGGTCAGTAAGTTAAATATAATTAGCTTTCATAACTCAGATAGCATTAGACTGACATTGCTCTTCTACATTCTGTGTGTTTTGCTTTTCATGTCTCTGAAGCCCTAAACAGAGAAAGCACCAGATGTGAATATATCCCACTGTTTTGATTTGAAACTCCCAACATCAGCTTTCCGTTTCAGAGCATCATCATGGGTAACTCCTCCAGATGCCCCTGATTGCAGGATTTGTCAACAACAACGAAGGTTAAAAGGGCTTGAGGGAAGTCTCCTCAAGTGGGCCTACAGGAGCCAGCTTCATATGAGGGAAATTTGGGCAATGGGAACTACTTTTTAGGCGGCAGGTGGCTCAATCTTGAAGGTTTTCAAAAACACTTCGGATGTGACAAAGATTCAGTGGGGACCGATAAAGTCCACAGTCTTAATAAGATTCCATTTAGCACTATCAAGCACTATACCAAGTCTTTGAGACCCCTGCACTGGACCAAGTCTTTTAGACCCCTGCAATGGACCAAGTCTTTGAGACCCCCTCACTGGACCAGATCTTTGAGAACCCTGAACTAGACCAGGCCATTGAGAATCCTGCACTGGACCAGGTCTTTGAGAACCCTGAACTAGACCATGTCTTTGAGAACACTGCACTGGACCAGGTCTTTGAGAACCCTGCACTGGACAAATGCGCACATGGCTCTCTTAATGGGGAGATACGCATTTCATTTCTGCTGCTGGACGATTGCTACAGATACTGTAATTTAATATTTTCCTCATTAAGGACATATTACACACACCTGCATCCCATTGGCTATTAATTAGAATGATTAATCTCTAACACATCTCTATCACACACACATAGACATGCAGTTCCTCCTTCTCCTCAGTTAAATATCTGTGTATTTGCTCTTATGCAATCAAACTGAATTGTTGATGGGACAGAGGATTGTGAAACAGTGGAGGAAGAGGGTCCAGCAGCTAAGGACCACATACCTGTCCCTCAGTGAAGCAGGTGCTGCTGTTTGAATATCAAGGTGCCAGGTCTTGGCGCACCTGGCTCTTAAGGAGAATGGGAGATGACACCCTGATTGGTTTAATCTATGATACACTCAAAACACACCTATGACTAATAAAGAGTCAAATACAGCCCCTTTGCACCATGCATGATACTTTGTGCCCAAATTATCTGCTGTTTAACTAGGAAAAGGGACATGGGCACGCCCTAAAAACGCACTTTCCATGCCATAGATTGTTTAAATAGGGCCCCAAGTCTTTGAGACCCCTGCAACAGACCAAGATTTTGAGACCACTGCAGTAAACTAAACCAAGACTTGGATATGGGGAAGATTCAGATTCAACAAATCTTAAGGCTGTAATGTGACTGGAGGTTCTGTGAAAGGTCAGTCAATGTCTCACTTTGAAATCCCAGCATCTGACTAAAACGTGTTCCCTTCAATGGTACAAGGCTTGAGACCCCTGCACCAGACCAGGGCTTTGAGGTCATAGGGCAACATTAGCATTAATGTTTTTATTATCAGACTTGAGCCAGTAGACTTGTATAGTATTTCAAACCAAACCTACGATAACAAAGCCATTTCCTCTATGTCAAGCTTCAACCTGCTCAATTTGGCTATGTGATTAGAATAGAGAGAGTGGATAGCATGAACCTGCAGCAAAGTGGAGTCCTTAGTAGGATTAGAGGGAGTTGGTAATTGCAACAAGGAAGGTGCGTCTTGGAGACCCCTGCACTGGAATGAAGGGTCGTGCAAGCCAAGAACTATAGCTATAAATATATTGTTTTAAAAATAATTCTAACTCAAGTGGATGATGGAGTTTACATTACATCTATAATGACAAAGACAGTGGCAAACAGTACAATTAGGATCAGAGTGAATTGATTCACAGCACAAACACTGAAAGCCAATCAGAATCCATCAGAATTTACAGGGCCATTAGCCTGACATTAGGGACATTTGTCTACAAAATAATCTTATGGTATTTAGGAAACATTTTTTAGATGGTCTACTCAGTCTTGGTTATTTACACAACTCAGTTAATTAAATGCTTATATAATGTAAAGTTACACAAACAGTCTTTAACACTTACTGGCTCTCTGAACCTTTTATTTACTGACGTCCTCTTAAACAGCCAGGATGTTGATTCATACGAAAGAGTGAATAAAATTTGACTTTAAAATACCATAGAAGACAAACACACAAACTTGGATGATCTGTTCTTGTGAGTATCTAGCAGTAAGTTACTTGGTAATTACTCCTCAGTACTCTCCATATTATATTCTTTTCTATCATTTTTGCCTGATGCAGTGACCCAGTTTCACTGATCACTCATCTGATCCAGTGTATTATAATCTGATCTGTTATCACTCCGACTTTGGCTTTGATAATTTTATGGTGTACATGAGCTGTTTTCAGCGGATCTCAAAGGGCTACAAGCTGTGAGAGATTTAATCTAAGTAGTACTTTTAGAGTGACTTGTGTCTTATCTTAATGACGGATATAAGTATTAAAATTAGCTTTCTTTCTTTCTTTTTTTTTGGGCTGTGGCTTTTTCAGATCAGGATGTGTTCTGCTAAGACAGTCTTTCTCTTAAGTTTCATGCGAAAATTGATTTTGCAGAATGGTCTGGTTGAGTTTTCCATGAACAACAGTTTGGAACTTAACAGTATGTAATTCACTGTGCCTTCTGAGAAATCATCTTTCCGCTGGAAACTTCAATATCCTTGTCAGATCTAAAGTAAAAACTGAGAGCTGAAATATGATTAGACTGCAGAAGGGACTATCCAAGACTATGCTGTTAGCTGGCTTTCAACAAGTAATTTTATGGATATCACAACAACACTGTTCTAGGAAAATAATAGCCAATTAAAGCTGCAAGCAGCGATGAACAGGCCCTCACCGTCACCGCGCTTCGGGGCGTGCCACATACCTGGAGTCATCGCCCGATTATTGCGTATGCATGTCTTAACTGTCTGTCTTTGGGACAGTGTAGGAAGGGTCTTTGGGACAGTGTAGGAAGAGGCTAAATGTAATTTCCTGTGTCCAACATGTTAATCGCTAAAAGTGACCTGTACAGTGACAATATCTGACTTCCTGTTGGGTTTGGGTTATTGGTCCAATAGGATTTTCTGTGCATTTGGTCATGTTATACATTTTCGTACATATCAGTGAAACATACCAGCATAGTGTGTCTTCGGTTATTTTGCGATAAAAGTGCGTCGTTGAGGCCGAGTTTCACAGAATTTTGCAAAGAATCTTAGGGAATCCCAGGGGGCGCTATAGAGTCCCCTGGTAACGCCTTTCATCAGCTATCCTCAGGAGGGCATTGGGAACAATTATGCTCAGTTTCGTCTTAATCCGACCAAGCGATGTGGAGATATAAAATAGTTCAATTTAAACAGCACCACCTAGTGTTTATCGGCAAATTTAGCACAGAGCCTTAAGGGCTCATGGGGAAGTAGTCACCTGAGTTTCATGTCATTCGGACATACCAGTGTGCAGATATGCAACACTTTCTGTTTTGAGTAAAATGTACAGGAAGTTGTTATTTAATAACTTGCATATTGGTTTTGATAACAGCACCCTGAGCCCGATGTCAGAGGAGAATGGCTGCGTTGTGCATATGATCTGGTCTATGATTGTTGTCTGCTTTGAAATCACTGCCTGATACTAGTCACTTATTTATTCCAGTGATCGCCTTGTCTTTTGCCTCAAAAGTTGAATGTGAAATTTTTTGCATTCAATTTGTCTTCTGGATCGTTCATACAGTGAACATGCCTTTGCCTTTGCATTCTTTTCATTTTTGTGATCTGTCTGACGTGCCATCCAGCAATATAAAAAACAAACAGCATGACCTCCTGAACCCGTCCTCTTTCTGATCTCCTCTACCTATAAATAAAGTATCTGTGTGCAGTTGAGTGCCCGCTACCTCTGGCAACTGGGGCATTTTGTTCTGGGAGCTGTCAAGTAGTGTTACGATCAACATCAACACAGAGGCCTCCAGACCAGTTCACACACGCATGCACACTAACACACACACACACACACACACACACACACACACACACACACACACACACACACACACACACACACATCTCATAACCAGTTGTTTCACAGGTCACCATGCCGGTGAACTGTCATTAACCAAAGAAGGAAAGTGGCTCCAGGCGCAGCCTCTGGTAGTTTGGTTGTTAACCATGCTATAAGAAGTTTTTAACTGGTCATGAAACCATTTTAATTTGATACTGATGCCTCTATATGACCTACATAAGCAAATGAGACCATCAGTGAGAAAATTAATTTTTGCTAGACATTATATTTTGTGGCTATGGCCGATACTGGGGCAAGTACAGGGGATTAAATTGGCCTGGGGAAGCCGTACAGAAAGTGCAGTTAGTGCAATGGACCTTGAGATAATCACTGCTAACAGCATCTTACGACCACCCAACCAGAACAGCTGGATCAATCACCATCACAAGCAATGTGATCGGCCCAAGAAGACAGGAAAAGAACCAGGTTAAGTGTCAAGCTAACTCAGCTTGGTACTCAGAGTGAGCGAGGGAAACGAAAACACAAGTCAACTTTTGAGATCCAACAGAGGATAGCTTGTTTGCATAAGTTACGTCATTTTGCCACGGAGCAGACTGCAGATGTAGGGCAGGACATTATTTATGACACATGACATGTGATACATGTAATGACACATAAAATAGTGATATATGGGAAGCACATCTTAAACTCTCAAAGTGCTTGTGGGTTTGTGTCATGGTTGTCCAATGTATGATCCAACAAAACCTTAGCCTGTTGTCAGGAGGAGTAGAGTTGGATAATGCTTGTTTGTGCACTGACCACTTTGTCAAAGGTCACTGTGTAAATGTGTGGCTAAGATGTAGTTAACTATTTCCTTACCTTGAAAATAAGACGTCCTTACATAAATGTTATAGTTTTTCTGTCCTTCGCTGGAGTTTGTACCCCTGTAACTGAACAACAATACATAGCAACAATAGCCAACTAACTTTACCCTATCCAGTCCATTCTGCTTTTTGCTTACGGCTTATTATTATGAAGACATAACATTACTACTAATAATAATTAATAATGCTGATAGCTTTAGCTTTAACTCATTAAAATTATTATTACACAGCAATGGAATCTGTTAGCTATAGACTTACTTAACATTACTTTGTTTCACTGTTGTCATATTACAATCATTGATCATGCATAGCCTCAAATAGATACATTACCTCACAGCTATGCATAATGTTGCTTTAAAATCTATTTTTGCATCAATCTTAAGTGTTTAAGAAAACATTTCATGACAAAGTTATTCATTAAATATTTTATGTGGGCCAACTGTGGTGTTAGGAAAGGAAAGGAAGAATTTATTTCATTTTATCTATTATTTTATTTAATTGTTGCTTTTTTGTTTTACTTCCTTGAAACCATCTGTGACGTTTAGAGGACAAATGTTTTTTCTTAGTGGAACTGCTAACAACTTATAGAAATCTAGAATGTAACCAAGTGCACACTGACACTTTTTGTGAGGGGACAAAGGTCAAACTACTGGTTTAATGTTTGCCATCATATTGAAATCTATCATCTTATTTTATGACTTTTAATCTAAAGTCTTACTCTAGAGAGACACTAGTAACTAAATGTGGTTCATAAACTGATGCAAATAAATGAAGGTACAAGGTACAGTTTCAGCCTTTGAAATGTAGTGGGGTGGAAATGTGCATTAGAATACAAGTACTTCAAAAAGTACGAGAATAATCTTGCAGATGTGTCTCCATTTTCATTACAGTTATGAATATGAAAGATAACTGACAGAAGTCGATGTCTGTCTTTATCATAGGCTTGTCTCATGATCATGTATACATAAAGAGACATAACGTCTCGTTATGTAAGTGTTCAGTTCACACTCATGTTGAGTTGGGAAATTCAGAATCTTGGCCTGTCTCCAAACTATGTTCCAGATCTCTGATAAGTTAAAAGCAGCAGCCTTAAACACACCCTGAAACAAAAGACAGTCGACTATTATCCAGAGTCATTTTACAGCAGCTGACTTACACACAGTGAATGTTGCCAGGTTTGCTTCAGGCCACAGGTTCAGGGAAGAAGACTGGAGAGTGTGTGTACTGTTGGAGATTTCTCTGCACTCCCACCGCTGTGCTATGTTCTCCCAGTCTGGAATCCCAACAGCTGCTTAGATGGTTTGAGCACCTTTCCGAGCTGCCAAATTCAAACATTTCCCACCTCACTGATAAATTTGGCTGTGACATGAGTCCTTTATTGCAATGTCTTTCCTCTCAAGGTGCAAGAACATGTACAAAACAAGGCTTAGAGACACATTTGCTCAACATAAAAACCACAGTCTGCTGCTGCCATCAAGTGAGTAAATGTAGGAACTGCAACTTCTATCAAAGTTTTACTGGGCACAGGATTTTGGAATGTTTGTTCCTTTTTATTTGTTGAGCAGTTAATGTATTTGAATAAAAGTAGGAAAACAACGGTGAAAAAATAGTATGTTAAAAATGTACTAGTAGTAGAAGTCCTTCATTCAAAAGCTTATGTAAACATACATTTTTACATTTCTGCATTTAAATGACTGAAAAACAACTGCTGCTGCTGAGTACCATTATGAATCCATAATAATACAGCATCAGTTATATGTTGATTATATTTTGGACTTTACTCTAAACCTATAAAGTAACAACAGCTGTTTAATAAATGTAATGGAGTTAACCAAAGTATTTGCCTCTAAAATGTAATGGAGTCTAAGTATATAGTACTATAAAATAGAAGGGTTATTTTTGGTAATTATACCATAAAAGTAAGGTGAAACTACCTCAAAATTGTTTGAGTAAAATGTTACATTCCAGTAGTGGTTTGTTTTTGTACGGAACTTTAGAAACTAGTTTTGAACAAAAAGATTTCATCCTGAGTATCTCATAAACTTGCCTTAACCTTATAATTCACAGCTCATATTTGGTCTCAGAACAGATTATCTATGTCAATCAATGTCAAACTTTGTAATAGAAGTGTATTTTGATTATATTACACCTAATGTTGTGTTGTTGTAAGTATGTAAAATGCCTTAAGTGATAAGACAAAGCCTCTCGGTACTAAATTTACTGAATACACACAGCATGTGATCAAGAACCAAGAAAGCAGTTGATAAGACTGATTCATGTTGTGAAATAATCGATTGTGCAATCCTGCAATGAACAACAGTGACGAATAGTTTAGGGCTAAATAAAACTAAAGAATCATGGAATAAAGAAGACCAGTCAAAGGCCTAGCAACAGCCAACACACCTGTCATCTATCCTACCTTCAACTGTGTAGAGCACCACGTCAATATTAATCATTTTGTCACTTTCTGCATGCGAACACACAAAACCTGCTTAGTGTGTGTGTGAAGTATAGAGTTGGGACACTGCAACAGAGAATGACAGTTAAATTCAATAAATTCAGTAAAAATTGAAAAATGCGAGAAAGAAGACAGACCATGACATTTGCACTCAACAACTGACCGGCCACAAAGAAATCTTTTTCTTGAGTGAACAGCATGTCAGTTATCCATGTTTGTATGAGACTCCAGGAGTTTGAGTTAGTCAAATCAAGTTTTTATTTGTACTGTTACCTGTTTCTGTTTCCATGGATGGTTTTTCCTTGCTGAGCTGTGGCAGAGGGTAGGTAACACAAATAGACAATTTTGGAAGTCATTTTGGACAATACCCACATTACTGACATTGGAATCACTCAAAGACCAGGGCCCCTATTCACAAACAATCTTAGAATTCTCTCAGAGAGCTCCTAACTTTGCCTATAAATGTCTGGCAAGAAGACCTAGCTTAACGATGATTTAGGAAACTTCTGAGAGCAACTCTAAGCAAGGAAGAGACAGAGAATTTCATCTTAGTGAGGAGGCGTGGTTGACCCCATCGCTAGGGATGACTCATTGTTTTTAAGGACTTTTAAAGCGCCTTTGGTGATAATGCGCATAAAATGGACAGTGAAATTGACATCAAACCCAACCTGAAATCTCTAATAATAATAATATTATTTTATGTAATGAATATCTCTGCTGAATTACTTGTAAGACATACTGGGAAGGGAAGCCTGAAAAATGTTTGAAAACACAGGCCTGCTTGTGTAGTAGCCTAAGGACGTGCTCATTGTTGTTTGCTTACATGTATTTACCATGCAGGTAATTTTGGAAGGCTTATTTGATAACAAGTGTAAAACCATATTAAAGGGACTAGATGGGGGTGTTCTACGGCAAGGATTGGTAGGATTGGTTATGTGCATCACCTCTTACAAGACCATCAAACATTATTCGTGCAGGATCTAAACTGCAGTATTTCATTAAATCATTTTCATTCAGCATTTGGAGAATATATCTCCTCCCTCTTTGTCTTTCTTCCATTTTCTCCTCTGATTAAGAAACTCTGAAGGTTCTTAAAAATCCTTCCTACTCCTAACAGATTTTCACCGTAGGAGCTCTCTTAAGGACTAAGATGCTTTATAAATAACTTCTTTCTTTACAAGGATCTAGTGTTAATTATTACAAAAAAATTCTAGGAACATCAAAATTCTAAGAATTTTCTCAGAATTTCATTACTGGGAGCAACTGGTGGTACTAGGATGCTTTATGAATACAGCCCCAGATCTCTTCACATTCAGTATGGACTTAAGTCTCTTAAAAATGTGTTCCTTCACTAGGGGGAGTACTTGTTTTTCCTTTCACTTCATATACTGTCATAATATTCCTCGACATATGATATCCTTGATGATAAGACAGCCATTTTCAGGCGACTCTATTGTATTGTGTTATTATCTGCTCTGTGTCATTGTTTCCTGCTCTGCCCTCACTTTGACCCCTTCAATAGCTCCCCTGAGCTGTGCTGCAAACTCAGACAGATTGTCCTCTGAAGCTCGGTGAGCTTACACCACTGTCTGCTGACAGAGATAAGAAATCATACACCACAGGGCCAACATGGACCTCCATCCATCTGAAATGAGAGGTGTTGTTCTCAGCAAAAACACTTTGAACAATATCATTTAACTACAGTATCATGGCTCGGCTAGAAGGTCTGCGAGGAGCTTAGGAAATTCCAAAAGGTGTTCAGGAACGAACAAGATGGAAGGACTTGTAGGGTGTTTGAAGCTGAGACTGAATTATGAATGCTGGATGTTTTGATCAACCTCCAGTGCCACTGCTTTCATGTTTTACTGATAAATTCTTCTATTTCTGTGAAGATCCATTCAAGGGCTATTCTCTGTGCTGTAGACAGCTGGATCAAGCCTTCTCTCCTGATTGCTCACATACTATTCCCCCTAGAGACTCCACAGGATCAAATTACATCGGCCAGAGCTTGATGAAACCATGGCAAGACGTCATCCATCCAACTTTCACATGATTGTCCTCCCTTATATCTGATGTGATTATGACTATGCGATCAGGAAAGAACTGGAGCTGCAGGGAGTTAACAGCAGGTGCCGGAATGACACATTTAAGAGCTATCATCTTTGACAGATGATAGCTCTGCTAACATAGTCAGTCAGTGTCTTTAAATCTAATCATTTCCATGCTAAACACAAACATTCAAAAAGATGGATAAACAAAAACACATACAAGAAGAAAAACAAACACACACAAATCAATAATCATTCAACATTAAAAAAGTAATAAACAAACAAAACAATCAATACCCCACACAAAACAAATACTCAAACACTTGAATAGACACATAAGTATAAAGAACACACCCAAGCAACACAAAGCACAACATTGAAACAAAAATGGAGATAGACCAAAAATAAAACACAAAAGGATAAAACAAAAACAGGAAAGTAAAGTCACTCAATAGAGTGCAAACCTACACCAAGGCCCAACAGTCCCCTAATTCAGTCAAGCCTAAGCCAAAATCCAACTCAGAGGCCCTGTTTCACTCTCAATTTAAAACCTAAACGACTGCTTCACCAGTATTTAGATCTAGGATCCACATGAAATTGTACTCACTCAAACTGTAGATACCAACAACCTAAATACATTTCTCCCTCACCTGCTTCTTCCCTGTGTGTGTGTGTGTGTGTGTGTGTGTGTCTGTGGGCGTGGCTGCAGCAGCAGCAGTGTGGTACACTTGAATCCTATCAACCCATCACCCACCGGCTTTAATTACTTGGTCTCTCCACCACTTCGGCGCTAGATAATTGCGTCCTATACGGCTACTTCAGAGTGCTGCTATTTTGTGTTCTTTGAGCATTTCATGTTTTCTGTGTTTTTTGCCTTTGCGCTCATGCCCTTCTCTTTGTTGGTTCATGCAGAAATCTCCAGCGCCGTTCCGCTTTGTTTCCTGCTCTCCTAAGTTCCTCCACGCTGGCTCCAGTCAACTGTTTGCCTGCCTGCCTGCAGACCAGGTCTTCTCCTCCACAACACCCTCCTGAGATTACCGTTGGTACAATAAATCATTTGCTCACTACATCCTGTCTCTGTACTCTGCATTTGGGTCCTAGAAATACACCCCCACCTTAACAGGATTTAACTGAATAGACTCAGTGACTTGGAAATGTTTTGTCTTCATGGTGTAATTGTAGCCAGGAATACTGATTAACCAGTGACTGGACCTTAAGACACAGGTGTCTTTATACTACAATAACTTGAGACTTGTGGATCTCCATTTCACGAATTGTGAGACTACTAGCTGGGCCTCTGTTGAATTAGGTCAGTTACTTTAAAGGAAGTGAATATTTATGCAATCACTTATTTTACATTATTAATTTTTAATTGACTTTACTTTGTAGCAATCTGTTTTCACTTTGACATTAAAGAGTTTTAAAGGTTTTTTTGTCAAAAGCCCAAATATTATGTATGCAATACTTTTTATAGGCACTGTAAATAATCAACCTGCATCTGATGTATAATATCAGAGACAAAGGGCCTGATTGACCAGCTCTTTGATTTTGGGTAACATATTAAATTAAGATAATCCTTTTTTCCCATAATGGGGGCATTTGCATTGGCTTAGCCCTACTGTGAAGAGAGTCCATCACAGGCTTTCCCAGGCTTGTAGCCACAAATCTTCAGGCATATTTTTAATTGTTTATTGAGGTGGCACCCTTACATAATTTAAATGTAACTGTATTGTTACTTTTATTATAAGCATCTATAAAAATCTGAATCACTTTTGAAGGAATCTCTGAACTCTCGTTCAGAAAAAATGTAGCAGAACAATTAAGATGCAGTTCTACAAAGATGATACCACCTTGTGTCCATTGCTTTTATATGTACTAAACTAACTATACTGAATCACCATTGTCACCATTTAAATAACTGCTTTTAGCAGCAGAGCTCCCCTCGAATGGTGATGTGTTCACTAACCTAAGGAAAAGATGAAGAAACCACAGAATCAGTGACTATGAATCTTTGAACCAGATCTGATATGTTTTTTCAAGGTTTTATCTGGTTGTGTTTTTGGCACAAGCAACTGTACTCTGCAAGTCCCCTGAAAACACAATTTGAAAGGAAAGTTAATAGAAAAAAAGAGCTATTTGCCCTCAGGACCACAATTCCTGTCAGCTGCATGGTTCAGTATAAGCAGGACATTCAGTTTATCAGCAGCATTTCATCTCTACTGGATAGATGTCCACTAAGCCAGGATGAGCCACAGTTTATCCTCTCACATCAGCTCAATAATTATTCCTTTCTCCAACACAGGCCTGGCAGCTCTTCTCCTTCTGTCAATCAATGGCAAGCAAGAGACCCTCGAGCATCAGGGACAAAGTGGGCATCGATCTGTGTGGCGTGTGAGGTAAACATCTTCATAACACACAAGTAACACTGTACTGTACCAACAATGGAGAAGTAGCTGGTCCTGCATCACTCAGATCAGGGACTAAAGAGGATGGAGTCCAGGTACTTCTACTATTGATCATGTGGACAGAACCACTCTGAGCTTATAACACGTCATTTAGTACAGGCTTCAGACAATAAATACTATATATGAGTTGAACAGTGCCTGCCATTGCAATTTGGATATAGTAGTGTGATCTGTGTCATCTACTGTATCTTTAATACAAAAATGTGAATTTAGTTATGATGGAACATTATCCACTATGGGACCATTGACTGTAAAAACAGTGGACAGAGGCCAGTGGCCAGTGGCCAGTGGCCAGTGTGAAGCTCAAAGTTTCATGCATGGACATTGATCAAAAGCAGAGCTGTAGTGAATCCTCTCCAGCAAATGACCTTTGTGTAATTAAGTTGGTGATTGGAGCAGTGCAGCACTGAGGTAAAGAACATTCATCCGCTCAGCTCCTGAGAAACACACCAAAGTTGTCCTCTCCACTTTGAGCTTGAGTCAATAAATGGACAAATGGCAACATTTCCTGTAAAACGCTCCATATTAACAGCAGCCTAGTCTCTGTATAAAGAGAGAGAAAGAACTACATGAAGACATTTCTTACAGTACAAGCTGAATTGAGAGTGAGATCATGATGATCTCTCACAGTGGGAAGGATTGAAATCTTGATTCTTTATCTGAGGAGGCCAATTGAGGCTTTCTGTAGAAGATCCATACTTGATAAAGATGTAATTTAGTCTTTAGAAAGGCTGGAATACGTCTATCAGGCAGTAAATGACAATTGAAAAAATCAATTTTCAAGCTTCAGTACTGCCCAGCCATTACATGCCTCATTCTTGCTCCTAGTCTTGCTTACACCACAAGAGTGATTACCAGGTAGGTGTCAGGACAATCCTCTTTGGACATATGACCCTTAAGGCCGGCACACACTGGCTAAAACTTCGGACGTTTGAAGTGTTTGGAGAAAGTCGGACGAGTTCGGGAGCTGCTCTGTTCGGTGTGTTCAGCTGTGTCAGAGGCGCGGACAGCGTCTGATCCGACTGAACATGCGAAGTCGGTCATCTGAGATTGGACGCTTCAGTTGTTCAGTGACCATTCTGATTGGCGATGTGCCAATGAATCAGCACGGCGTGTGGGAGGGGCAGCGGAAGTGACGATGGTAAACAAACCACATAAACAGAGACAGCGCAGAGTTACAAACAACACTTCCCCGTTCATTATTTTTGGGATAAAACAACGTATTTTTTAAAGCACGAGACATGTTCATCCGGCCCACGTGATGCGTAAAATGACACATGGTTGGTCCGACTGTTTACCAGATCTGAGCCACAAGCAGGCCATAGCATGGTCAGATGTCAACCAAGAATGAACCGGACCTGTCCCAAATCTGGGCCAGATCCATTTTACCACAATAGAATCAAGATCAGATCTGGCAAACAGGAGCAGACCGCCGAGTACCCTCATTCCTTGCGGTGGATTCTGGTACAGATTTGCTATCAGGGAAGACATTTAACAATCGGAGGAGCATTTTAGTATATCAGCTAATGTACAGCTAGCTATAATTGCCGTTTAGGGTAAATAAACCAACTGGTAATAAACACAAATGATCAGAATCACATGAATAATGCAAGTCTTCACTTTCTGTGTGACCATAGCATTAGTCAGCTTGGAAGCTCTGAGAGGTGTGCATGTTTCAATAACAGGCTACGCTAACCTCCACTTCACCCATGTTCCACCTCTTTCCCCATTTTTGGATTAGCCAGTTGTTGGTCAGAGTGAGGCACTACCAGGATGGCAAAAGCTGGGGCCACCAAGCTGAGCTTCACATACAGCTCTTAGAAACTTCTGGGTGATACCACGGAGACTCTCCCCAAGTTTCATACAGTCCATGGTCTGAAGTGAGACATTCTGCAAAAATAACAAAAGTATTTCTTGAAAACTTACTAACCCTAGCTTTAAAGATAGTGCCTAGAAGTGTGTAACTTCTTGCTTGTCTTGTGTGACACATTGCCAAATGTTAGGTTGATTCATCTACAAGTATATTACTTATTTTCCAAAATGTGTACTTAATATGATTACATTTATTATTTATTGTAAAAAATCTGCAAGGAAACACATTACTTCCAACTGCTATATTTAACCATAAAGCTTACTGACATCTGTATTAATTTATACGATTCTCTTTAAGATAAAACAAATGCACAAAACACTGGAGCACTTAGAAACACATTCTTTTCCCACTACACAAAAAATCGTTATCTAAGACATGAGGTCAGGAGTGGATTTTACTTAAAACACAGTGAGCTTCGATCTGTTGATGTGGGTCAACTCATCAGCATTTTCCAGTTCATGTGTCTGCTGCTGTGGGTCCCCAGCGCTGAGAGCTAACAGAGCGAATGGGTGTGGGAGACTAATTGAGTGTCAGGGCTGTGTGAATAAAGCCACTCTGGTAATCGTCTGGCTCAGCAGCAAATGGGAGCGATAAGGAGCACTGAGTTGGTATGGTGTCAAAAAGAGGAGTTTCCCACCCCTCTGCTGCCATCACTCTCCTTTCTCTGGCTGTCTGCAGAGGAGGCCACAGATAATATCTTCAGGAAGAGGAATGCACACTCAGCCCTTAGTGCTTCTAACAACATCATCTTTTGCTACTGAATGGGCTGCAGGGGGTGGGGGGGTATGGAGTACATTAAAAACTCAGTGGCAAACGATACAATATCTGTGCTACTCTGAACAGCTGGAAAGGCCATGCGAAGTCCAAGGATCACAACTATATACCCTATGTCTATATATCTACTGTATGTTGATACCATTCTGTAATACAGAATAAGATGGTGGTTAATGTTCAACTCTTAAACATGGTTATCTATTTGTTAGCTGCCTCTAAGGATCCTAGTTAATTCGTACAGTCTACAGACATTATTAACAGAATGATTAGTGACTAAGTGAGCTGGAAAAAGAGGCAGATTTAAGCTCAAAAGGCCTCAAACCATGTCAGCAATATGCAATAAGGGGGCTACAGGAGACTTGGCATCTACATAAAAGCCTATCAATATTTTTAAACTAGCAATGTATCAAATTATTATGTGTAATGTGAAAGGTGTCAGGGATTGTGATGAACACAGAGATTTGTCACACAACTCTGCTGTCCTGACACCCAGCAGGCTGATGAGATAAGGATGGATTAGCTTAGCAACCAGGCGCTGTGTCGAGCGGCAGCCAGCAACAGTAGCTCTCTCTTTTCTGCACTTTTAGCTATTTTTTTTTTTTTTTTAGCTAATTAGCCATTTCTATAGCTTATTTATTGTTTATGATTACTGTTTTTTGCTTGTTTTTTTTTCTTTATTTTTTTGTCTGTGTGGCTCATTCTTGGGACAATGTTTCCTGACTGCGTCTCCGTCCTGGCTCAACAATACAGCGGGGCTATTGTTTACACTCGAGATCAGCTGTTGCTGTTGTTGCTACGACCAACCGCGCTGATACCGGAGAGGCCTGAAATTCCCAGAGAGCTGAAGAGGAGGTACAGGGGATGTAAGGCTGACCTAAACACAGAGAGAAGAAGAGAAGATATAAACCATCTCTCCCTTCCATCACCATGGGGAACGTGAGGTCGCTAGCTAACAAGATGGACGAGCTAGCAGGCTTGGTGAGGACTCAGTGGATGTATCGTGAGAGCAGTGCACTTTGTTTCACAGAGACGTGGCTTCATGAGGACATCCCGGACTCTAACCTTACTGTGGACGGCTTTCAGACTGTTCGGGGGGACAGGACTCACCGTGAGAGTGGCAAGAGGAAAGGAGGGGGACTTGCTATTTTTATTAACAACAAGTGGTGTCATCCTGGTCATATCACTGTGAAAGAGCGTGTATGCAGCCCGGACATTGAACTGCTTGCCGTCAGTCTGCGGCTGTATTATCTGCCGCGAGAGTTCTCACATGTGATCATCCTGATTGTTTACATTCCTACGTCTGCAAACGCGTTGCTAGCGACTGACGTCATCCACAGCGTTGTCGCGAGACTTCAGACACGGCACCCAGACGCATTCATCGCGATATCTGGGGACTTTAATCACGTCACTCTGGCTGCAACACTGCCCACCTTCAAGCAGTTTGTGGACTGTCCCACTAGGGAAAACAAGACTCTGGACCTGCTGTATGCCAATGTTAAGGAGGCTTACAGCTCTACTGCCCTTCCTCCACTTGGAAGATCTGACCATAATCTCATCCACCTGAAACCCCTGTATAAGCCCCAAGTCCAGCGGCTTCCTGTGATCACTAGGACTGTGAGGAGATGGTCACAGGAGACCGACGAAGCTTTGCAGGGCTGCTTCGAACTAACAGACTGGGAGTTGCTCTGTGATTCGCATCGAGAGGACCTTGATGATCTCACGGGCTGCATAACAGGGTACATCAACTTCTGTGTGGACAGTGTTGTTCCTAAAGTGACTGTACGCTGTTTCCCCAACAACAAGCAGTGGGTCACCAGTGACATCAAGTTTCTGCTGAATGAGAAGAAGTGGGCTTTCAGAAATGGGGACAGGGAGCAGATGAGGCTGGTTCAGAGGAAGCTTAAGGAGAGGATCCAACAGGGTAAAGACAACTACAGGAGGAAGCTGAAGCACAAACTCCAGCAGAACAACTTGAAGGATGTGTGGAGCGGCATGAGGAGCATCACTAGCTACAAACAATCTGGCAGTCAGACATTAGGAGGTGATACTGAACGAGCCAATGAGCTGAATCTGTTTTTCAATAGATTTGATGACAGGGCTCCGGACTACACCTCCCCCAGCTCCTCCATAACCATCCACCTCCAAACCTCCAGCCCTGCTGTCCCCCCTCCCCCATCGTTCCTTCCTGACTATGCCCTACCTGTTCTCTCTCCCCACCTTCATCACCTCCCCCCACCCCCGTCAACACGCACGGCACACAGACCTTCACTGCAGAGCAGGTGAGGAAGGAGCTATGCAGACTCTGCCCAGGCAAGGCAGCAGGTCCCAATGGTCTCAGCCCGAGGGTCCTAAAAACATGTGCATGAGTCATGCAGCACAACTTCAACCTGAGCCTGAGTCTGGAGAGGGTCCCTGTGCTGTGGAAGACATCCTGCCTGGTTCCAGTACTGAAGAATGCGCGTCCCAGCACCTCCAACGACTACAGACCGGTGGCGCTGACACCACACCTGATGAAGTCCCTGGAGAGGCTGGTCCTGTCACTTCTTCGGCCCCTGGTTAGTTCATCGCTGGTCCCGCTCCAGTTTGCCTACCAGCTGAAACTGGGAGTGGAGGACGCCATTATCTTCCTGCTCCACCGTGCCTATGCCCACCTAGATAGACCGGGAAGCACCGTTAGAATCATGTTCCTTGATTTCTCCAGTATGTTTAATACCATCCGGCCTTCCCTGCTGGGGAGTAAACTGTCGTCGATGCAGGTGGACCCTCATCTGGTTTCCTGGATTACAAATTATTTGACAGATCGACCACAATATGTCAGACTGCAGGACTGTGTGTCTGATACTGTGATCAGCAGCACTGGGGCCCCACAGGGAACCGTTCTTTCTCCCTTTCTGTTCACTCTGTACACCTCAGACTTTCAGTTCCATTCTGACTTGCAGAAATTTGCGGACGACTCTGCAATTGTTGGCTGTGTCAGTGAAGGGAAGGAGGAGGAGTACAGGGGCGTTGTGGATTCCTTCGTTGAGTGGTGTAAAACTAACCGTCTATATCTTAACACCACCAAGACAAAGGAGCTGGTGGTGGATTTCCGCAGGAGGAAATCTGCCCCCACACCCGTTTCCATCAATGGTGTGACTGTGGATTTTGTCCAGGATTACAAATACCTTGGAGTACACCTGGATAACAAACTGGACTGGGCCAAGAATACTGAGGCTGTTTACAAGAAAGGCCAGAGTAGACTCTATTTCCTGAGGAGGCTCCAGTCATTCAATGTATGTAACATCATGCTGAGGATGTTCTACCAGTCGGTGGTAGCTAGTGCCATCTTCTTTGGTGTTGTGTGCTGGGGCAGTAGTCTGAGGGCGGCAGACGCCAACAAGATCAGTAAGATCATCAGGAATGCTGGCTTCGTTCTGGGGGACCAACTGGACTCTTTGTTGGAGGTATCTGAGGGGAGGATGCTGCGTAAACTGCATAGTGTCCTGGACAACAATGCCTACCCTTTACACCAGGTGCTAGCCTCACATAGGAGCACCTACAGCAACAGACTCACCCCCCCCCCCGGTGTAAAACAGAACGACAGCGGAAGTCCTTTCTTCCTGTGGCCATCAGACTGTATAATTCATCTGCCTCTGGTCGAGATAGGGACAGTTGAGACATTATGTCCTGATGCCGTATGTCACTTTATTGAATATTGAATATCACTTTATCCAATTTCACGTCATTACTTTATTAGTTTGTACTTACAGTGCGTAAAATTGTATATCGTATTTACCTGTGTATTAACTGTCATTTGTTGTATTTACTTAGTTACTTATTTATTTTAAGTTAATTTAGCATATTTTATCTCTCTCTTGAATTACTTCACCACTTTGTATTGCAACTGTTGCACAGCAATTTCCCTCGGGATAATTAAAGCTTCTTGAATCTTGAATCTTGAAAAGTGCAGCATTGTGATGCAGTGGCAAGCACTATTGTCTCACAGCACGAAGGTCCTGGGTTTGAGACCTGCCTGAGGCAGGGCTTTTCTGTGCAGAGTACATGTTCTCCCCATTTCTGCATGGGTTCTCTCACGCTACTCTGGCCACCTTCCACAGTCCAAAGACATGCAAGTTAGGTTAATGGGTCACTCTAAATTACATATGGGTGTGAATGGTTGTTTGTCTCTATATGTCAGCCCTGTGCTAAACTGCTGACTTGCCCAGGGTGTAACCTGCCGCTCATCCAATGACTGCTAGGATCGGCTACGTCGGATCGCAGGGGACGTGCGAGGAAAGTATTAGTGGTCATTGATAATGACTAAATTAATAATGAATGAAAGGTTGAAAATTGGCAAAGTTATCTTTTAAACGTTACATGTGAACACTGCTCCTGGTGTTTCCCATGATATACGATCATTTGAAAAAAAAAATCACGAGGGGCATGTTTCCAGGTTGCACAGGTTCTCCTCATTATTAAATCACACTGTCTCCAAAAATACTCGCAGATTGTGACTAAATTGGTACTGTCTTGAGTCCGGTTGGGGAGACTAAAACAGAGTGAAAATTCCAGTGTTGCCAGATTTGGCCATTTTCTGGCCAACTGGGTGCTTTTGGTTTGTATCGTGGATTTTGGAAGTGGTTCACCATTTGTTGAAATGTTTTCTTAATTAATTAAAAACTCGAATTGCTCGGATGTGAGCACATATCTCCAACAAGGCCCACCAGTCCCCTTTCGTACTCACCCATAGACAGTGGCGGTCCTTCCTACAGGTGACATAGGTGCCTAGGGTGCCACCTAGTGAGGGGCGCCAAATATGCGGCGAGAAAATATTATAATTAAGATTATAATTAAAAAATAATTTATTTTTCTATCTACAACAATACTTAGAGACATAAAAAATTATTTAAACATAAGTAAAAGAAATTACAATTCTGACGCCCCTTTAGCTATTTCAGGTCACGGTCACAACACACTAGTACGCACACTGATTCGCAGTCGGTGGGTCGGCTGTGTGTCGACGGGTTACAGTCCATGGAAAATGAAACGGCAAAAGCCATCCGGGGTGCCCTTTCGAGAGCGCAGAAAAGAAGAGCAGAAGAAACGTGCATAGGAGAAAGGTACGTCATTTTGGTTATATATTTTTTAAATTCACCAAGCATTCATGATATAATCATGCAAGCTAGCAGTAGCATCATGTCATCTTACTAGTAAGCTAACATTAAGTAGATGTGAGGGTGTGTGACATTCCGCTTCGTTTGGCTAGATGTGGTCATTATTAACATGCAGTTGGCTGCAATATTGTCAGAATAAGACTGTCATAAGACTGGTTCAGACTGCTGGCCTGGGTTGGCCTTGAATGGCTGGCTGTTTTTCTAGAAAAACACTATTCAAGTTGACGCTAGCTACAGTATATAGCACTTTGCATTTCATTGTGTGCTATGAAAGTAAAAAATTGAGTGGATGTGAAAAGTCTATTACTGTCCATATAGCAAAATTAGATTAGATTCAGTTTTGGATTAGTTTTATCTTTACTGTCAAGTTCAAGTACCGTGAAATACAGTTTAAGATCTAACCAGAGTGCAAACTAGTAAAGTGCTGAGTGAGTCAGTGCCTCATATGCAGATGAGGATATCAACATGTGGACTTTATAGACAGAGGTGCAAAAGATGAGCATATGTTATATACTGATGAACAGAGGTAAGTATAAGTCACCTACTGATGGAATATTGTATCAAAACAGTCGAGCATAATAATAATGAATTATATATACAGGTAGTTAGGTTTATACAGACAGGTGTGCACATAGAGCTGTGAGCATATGGGACTAAGTGAATTTATATGAAATGAATGTCAAAATTAAAATGCTTAGCAACCTAATAACATAATTTGAAAAAATTGAAATGTTTTACTCCATGTTGATCATACACTTGTTTGTTATATCATTTTAGATTCAATATTAAAATATTTGGGATCACCTGCAGCTGAATCATCAGACCAGGAACAGCCATGCACCTCAGCTGCTCCGGTTTCCTCAGGTGAGTTTAATGTGTCAGTGAAGGTTTGTGATGATAGAAATGTATTGAAATACGTGAAAATGACAATATGTTGTGCCATGTCTCATCCAGTCAATGTATTTGCACTTGTGTGTTCTCTCTCTGTTTATGGACCCAGAGCCACCAGAGGAGACACTACCAGAGCATGGATGTTCAGGTAAGTGCAAACTGCTCATCTTGATTGCACCACTGATTCCACACTTAGTGTGTCTCAGGTGTGTGCCTGATGAATGTAAGGAGTTTTAGCAATAACTGTCCTGTGTTATTCAAGTTGGCTCAAGGATATTCTCTTTAATAAAATATCAGCCTAGCTTTATGCTGCAGTCAAAAATAGCATTACATTGACATTATATGTATTCTATATCTTGTGTGTGTGTGTGTGTTGGGTAAGTTATCTTGAATACAAGTTGAGAAAGTGTGCTTCATGTGCCCGCTAGATGCAGCAAACACTGGCAATTCACCTTCAGCTGATCCTGCTGACTGGCCTCTTCATGTAACAGACACAATGAGAACAGAGTTGGTTCAGAGACGGCTGTATCAAGTACCACCTGATTTCATTTGTCCTTTTTGTGTATTTATTATTGAACAGGTATATTCATTTGCACATATTGTTATATTGTTTGGATTATCATTGTTTAAATAAATGAGCAATTGTTTGGACATGAGGTCTTTTTCGTGGGGATGGGGCGCTATCAGTAAAGCTCGCCTAGGGCATCAAATGATCTAGGACCGCCCCTGCCCATAGATACAGTACCAGCCACCTGATTTTTAAAAAATATATAATTTAAGTTGTCCCTTTATTTGTTCTTGATTATAAAGGCAGTGGACAGTATTGGAAAAAAAGGTTCAATAGTTGCATTGTATGATTTAGCCTTTCTATCTACATTAAATTGTTTTATTATTGTCACATTGATAAAATGATGAACCACAATATTGTTACCATTGTTGATTAATTAATTTTTATTGTTTATTATAGACAATATTCAGGCAGATTTTGAGCATGTATTAGACTGGAAAAAATTCAAATCAATCTGGCAAAGCTAAATGTGACAAGGATCAACACAGACTCAAATGCACGACCCAACTCTCAGGGATTCAGGGGCATGCTTCAGGGGAGTGCAAAACATCCGGGGCTTTAGCCCTGCAGACAGTGTTGCCTCAGTTATCTTGAAAAAAGTAATCTGATTACCATTTACATGTTTTTGAAATGAACTTAGTTAGATTACAAGTTACTTTATTAGTTACACTCAGCAGCTGCGGACAACAACCCCGTCAACTCAACATGAAAATGACCACGGGTTTTGCCAATAGCCTACTCACTTTATTGGAAGTGCATTTTTGACATTAACGCCGAGCACGGCAGTGATACTAGTAGAAATTATGGCAGAAACGAGGGCGAGTCAACCGTGTTTAAGGGCAGCATTTCCTCTACAATATACTGCCCCGCCAACTTCTTCATCCCTCCCCAGCTTACTTGTTTTGCACTGAAGCCCAGCTTTTGTTGTTTGGGCGGTGGGGGACCTCCTGCACAAGTCGAGGCCGTGGCTTTCTGATTTTCTCATCTTCAGCTGACACGAACTCAAAATAATGACTGTATTTCCAGCTAGAAAACGTGCATCTCTCTCCTCCCTCCATGTTGTTTGTGTTTATGTCGCTCCGTGCTGTTACACGTGAATTGTCCTCATGCTGAAAACGTGACTTGTTGCACTTGTGACATCACTCCCTGAGATGGAAAAAATAAAGCAAAAAAATATATTTTATACTAAGGAAAATGACAAAAATAATAGTAATGCACAGTGACTTGAATAAGTAACTTTTAATCTGATTACTGTTCTCGTAATATTAATGTGTTAGATTAGAGATTAGAGTCTTTTTTATAAGGGGGGTCTGGGGGAAATTTTGAAAATTGGGCTGTTAAAGATGCAATTTCAACGTGGTTTGAGAAGGACATGAAAGGCCAATCGTTGGGGTCCTCAACGTCATATTTTAATTACAGATAAAGCTAATTTTCCCTCACTATAGGCCTACAAACAGCAGGCTGATAGACGGGCTCTGGTAATATCAGTGACGCATAGAGGGGGAAAGAACAACGCTGATGTTGAATTTTCAACAAATTATTCTGACTCTGCCCATATATGGGCATGTGCTACAAGGAAAGCCAGGTCAGCTTCTGCACAATTTGTGCTGGTGACACTGTTGCATTTGTGGCTGCTGGCCGTTCGATATGCAACCATATGGCTATTAGGGGCTATTTTCATCATTAGACAATTATATATATTTTTTAAGGCAGCGAGATCCAGGGCTATTGCCCAAAATATCCGGGGCTATAGCCCCGAATGCCCAGGTCTAACGACGCACCTGCAGGGATTGATTCAAAACTGAAATTTAATGCACAAGGCAAGGCGAAAACAGGATGAAACAAAAACTTGACTAATGACAGGAAACTGTTGACTCGACTGGCAAACACGACTGGGACGCTCGACGTGACGAACAAGACGAACTAGCAAAGACAAACACTAAGCACAGGACTTAAATACACAAAGGAAAGGGAAGGAGACAAAAGCCCCATTCACACTGGCGTTTGGGTGCGGCTTCAGTGCGCCAATTCTCTGCATCCGTCCCAGTGTGAATCTCTTGGATGAGAGGAGGGGTGAAATTTCGCTCCGGCGCTGATACGCCTCTGGAGGTAGTATCAGGGCCGCATTATTGGCGAACCGAACCAGCGTGAACGGATAAGCCGACTTCGCGTATCGAGGGCGTGTCGATCGGACTGTCGGTTAACTACACAGGTCCTTCACTCAACTTAATACAGAGAAATGTCCCACAAAGCAACGTTACAGGACCAAACAACAGTAACATCAGATATACGCAGAGAAGCCTCTGTCCTCCTGTCTGTCTGACTGACACATTCATGCCAGAAAAACAGCGTCTGTCACCGGCAAAAAACTTAAACTCACCGAGTGTTTGTGATGGAAATAAATCACTGCGACGGTCAGCCCTCCCGACCGAGACTTCGATGAACTTTCCCCCGGAAGACAGCCTCCGTCCCCGCGAGTCAGACAGCGTCCAGTTTACTGATGGTGATGATGTAATTATGTAATTTAGCGCGAAAAACTTAACTTTCTCACTTTCCAGGATGTTTGGTGGGTCAGGATCTCAACCACGACACATCATAACAGCATCCATATGATTATAAACTATCCGTGGGTTTAGATTGACAGGGGGGACACCGGGGAAACACCTTGAAAACACACTGACGTCATCATCGTGACGTGGACCGTCACGCCTCTTTAGGAGCCGCAGCGCCGGAATTCTGTGTGAATTCACGTTGGTTCGTCTTTAATGTGGAGCTGCTTCGCTCTGTGTGAATCGCTATCGGCGGAGAATTGCTGAACCGCCGCTGTGGAGATAATGTGTCTTCTCCTGTGTGAAAGGGGTTAAAGACACAGGTGAAAACAATCAGGGCGGGGCTGCTGCAAATCAGCACACAGGAGAACAGGAGGGCAGGGAGTCAAGACACCTGAAACGAGAGAAAAGGGTAAGTATTACAAAATAGAACAGGAAGACCAAACAAAACACACCTTAAGCAGGACAAGTCTCTACAGAATGTTCCAATTAGATTTATTAGATGGCCACAAAAATGCCCCCAAAACGAAATAAATGTTGCTCTCTGATGTCTGAATAGTTGAGAGTGGAAATTTAAATGGAGCCTTGAAATAGTTCATGCAGGAATAGAGGTGATGGGTTACATGTTCCATGTACCCTCCAGAAATACGTGCATGGCCTATCTCTCACAATAGGTGGTAAGTGTAAACATTTGGCACTACTTCAGTCTGCACACAATTCAGAACTCAGAATACTCAATGCTATGCCATAGCTGCCTCAACTTCTACTGCCTCCCTTTGTTCTAGTGTTAACCTGTATCTCAGGCTTTGCCTGGAGGAGGACTGTGTCAAGCTCGCTCAGACTATTTGCACAGCTTCATATGAACAGAGTAATCCCCATCAAACTAAAATGCATATTGTTGCAATAAATGGTTAAACTACTTTTCCTGAGCTAGCTGGCTTGAGATCTTTGATAATGTAGTGGAAAAATATTGCACATGGGACATTCTTTAAGTGACTGACGCCTTACATCACCTGTCAGGCTAGGAATTCTTGTTTTTGGACATAACCCCGGTGCCAATATGGACAGGGGTAGGTAATATGGGTTTTGGGAGGCTCATGATCTGATATCCTCGTGTTGGTTTGTTTGTAACATCATAATTATTGTTTCTCCGGGACCATCTTTTAAACTAACCAGTCACATCTTTGTAATGTCTTTCCGACTCTGGTGAAAAAGATCGGAAAAATACCCACATGCAAGACGTTATCTTCTCAAACATGTGTTTAACATTTGAAAGGGTGTGTTGTAACCCAAACTATCTTTTTCTTAACCTAACCAAGTTTCTTTGTTACCTAACCCTTACCAAGTTTTTAGTTGCCTAAACCTGACCAAATATTGTTGTGGCTTAATTCTAACAAATACTTTGGTTGCCTGAACCTAACCAGTCTTTTACGTTACCTAAAACATACCAAACTTTTTCAAACGATGATTTTTTGTTACGTCGACAAAACCAAGTAATTTTGTTATGTAAACCCAACCAAGAAGCTTTGTTGCCTAAATGTAACCTGTCAGATTTTCAAAATGATGAGGACCCAAATGCAGAGAAAGAGGCAGCAGGCTGTAACAACAAAAAGCGAGCTTCAGTGATATGAACTGTAATCCACAGTCCAAAATCCAAAAACAGGCATGAGCAAATCCACAAAAAAAAAAACAGCTGGGCAGAAAAGAGGCATGATGTCGGTGGGAACCATGCTTCCTTCAGGAGTTCTTCCAAGACATTGGCTCTGGGGCAGGATCTGCCAGAGAATTGGGGGGGCTCTGTGTCAACCAAATGTTCAACTGACTGGAAGCTGTCTGTCATTGAGACTTGCTTTCTTGTGGGAACCCTTTTGTAGGCTTAACAGGTTCCCCAGAAAGCCGCCTCCGCCTAACCTCTGTCCATATTGGCATCAGGGTTATGTCCAAAACAACATTCCTAGCCCGACAGGTGATGTAAGGAGTCAGTCGCTTAAAGAATGTCCACTAAATTATCAAAGGTCCAGCTAGGTCAGGAAAAGTAGGTTGGTGGCTAGCTAACAGTGGAGCTTGAGCTGGCAGGAGGCTAGCAGATTGGTGGCTAGCCTCACCAAACGATGCCCGGTATAAACGAGGCTGGGAACTTTGAGCTGAGGCTTTGACTGGTAGCTGGACACCTGGGACTGAGGTTTTGGGCTGGTAGCTGGAACTCTGGGTGATTGTGTTGGTAGCTGGAAACCTGGGGCTAAAACTGGAAACCTGGGGCTGAAGCTTGGACTGGGTGCTGTAAAAACTCCTGCAAACAACAAAAATGGACAAGAAATAGAAAATAATTCATAGACTTAAAAATAATAATAAAAATATAAAGTGAACAGTAAAATCCTATATTTCAAACAGGATCCAAACACTGGTCTACTGAGTAAGAGTCCTGCACACAACCAGCTCAGCCACAAGAGCGGGGTTTTGGTATGTTTTGCAGCACTATTTGATGAGATAAAATGATGGTCCTGGAACAACATTAGTTATAATATTCTAGAAACAACATCAACACGGCAATATCCAATAAACTGTTAGAAGGCTTTCTATGAATAGAATAATTTTACAAGCTTGAAGAAACAGCTCAGACAAGAACTGAACTCTGACAGAATCCTCAGCTTAGAGACTACATGTTAAAAGCTGGCAGTACACACTAATACCCGTTTTTACTACCATTATAAAAGGCCCACTAATGGCAAAATAAATGTCAAGAGGATGTGGGGATTTTTACACTGCAGATATAAAAGACAACAAAAGGAAAGAGACATAGTGCAGTCACAGGTCACAAAGAGACTCAAGCAGAGAGTATGGTTGGAAAAAAAGATGTACATTCAGCAACAGGGGGGCAAATCCAAACGGCAGAGACAGGAAGGCAGGTAACAGGCAGGTACCAAGTCTAAACACTGCAGTCTTTATGCATGGGACAGATAGCATCTAGCCTGCATTGCTGATGCGACTCAATTTTAGTTGACAGTCCGTTCTTTATTTGTCTTACGCACTATAAGTACAGACAGATAGCAAGTTCTCATGTTGTCGGACAACAAAATACAGCTTATCGTTTCACTATACAGAGTGGCAGCTACTCTGTTGAATGTGCCAAAATGAGATCATTTATCTGAATGGCTAATGTTAGAATAGAAAGATAGAAATGCACAATTACTATTTTTGAGTATTTTTTCACCCTGTCATATGAAAATGTATTGCTTTTCTATTCATTTCTTACAGGCATCAATGGGAAAGGAGAGCAATTGTTGGAGGGAAAATAAAGCTCTGTGTGCAATCTTTGTGATGTGGCAGTAACTAGGTCAGTGTACACCAAATATGATGTTGACATAACACCACCCACCCCCATTCTGTCTTGCTGAAATATAAAGCTGACAATATTCTGTGTTTTTTCTTACGGACAACAGATGTCATGAAAAGACCCAAACCAACAAGGAATACATACTCCAACCCCCATTCCAAAAAGGTTGGGACACTGTGTAAAATGTAATTAAAAACAAAATGCAATGATTTGCAGTGTTGAAGAAATCATTCAAGTCCTGTTGAGTAGTTAGCTGTGGTGATGTGTTTATTCAAAGAATACCGGTAAACTGGTGAACCGACAGGCACAGAGCAGATCTGAGCCGGTGAGTGGACCCAGAGCAAATGAAACAGTAGCATTTTATACAGTAAGAAGAAAAAACAAGGAATGGCAGGTTCAAACAATAGGTAAACAAAAGGCATGTAAAGGGAGGGGTCTGCTCTTTGGAGAGTGTGAGCAGCAGGGAGTCAGGAGGTATGGGGGCACACCTTTAACATAGGTGAACAGCAGGAAGGGTGGGGAGAGTTATGGGGGCACACACTTAACATAGTGATCAAGGTGGGTCCAGACGTCCTTCGACCAACTGGTGTTACGCAAATGTGTATCTGCAGGGTGCAGGAGACAGACGGGAATCACCAATTGGGTCTGGAGGTCAAATGCGTATTTTCTTCCTCAGCAGACAAACTGTGTTTACACACAATAGCTTTGCAATGTTGCTGAACCCATGTACTAATAGCCTTTATACGATGTTGAATCTTGCCTCATCCTTGCTTGTGAATGACTGAACCTTTTTATGATATTCCTTATATACATGCCATGATGCTATCACCTGTCACCAATTAATATGATCATCTGTGGAATTTTCCAGTCAGTTGTTTTTGGAGCATTCCACAACTTTCTCAGACTTTAGTTAGTCTTTAGCCCTTGCCCCAACTTGTTTCAAATGTGTTGCTGCTATCAAATTCCGAATAAACAGATTTTTTTACAACAATCAAACATGTAAAAAAAAAAAAACACGTAAAACATAAAATACACCGATCAGGCATAACATTATGACCACCTGCCTAATATTGTGAAGGTTCCCCTTGTGCAGCCAAAACAGCTCTGACCTGTCAAGACATGGACTCAAGACCTCTGAGGGTGTCCTGTGGTGTCTGGCACCAGGGCGTTTTATAGTGGATCCTCTGGGTCCTGTGTGTTGAGGGGTGGGGCCTCGTCTCGTAGCACGTCTTGCAGATGCTTGATCAGATTGGAAATATAATGCAAAAAAGAGTAATATCATGATTGTCAGAAGCAGGGAAGACAGAAAATTAGTATTTCCTGACTTCTTCCTGTCTGACATTGCCCTTAAAGTGTGTAATGAGGCAAAATATTTAGGCCATTACATAACTGATGATCTATCAGATGATGAGGACATTTACAGACAGTGTCGGAAGTTGTATGCACAAGCAAACGCGTTGGCTCGTAAATTCGGTATGTGCTCAGTGCCTGTGAAGACCTCACTTTTTAAAGCTTTTTGCACCCCTTTACATACTACCCACCTGTGGCGATGCTATAAAAAAGGCAGCATGCGGAGACTCACAGTGGCATACAATGATAGTATGAGGCTGCTGCTTAAAGCTCCAGTGCAAGCCAAATGTTTGTTAATGTTGGTGTACCCACTTGCTCTGCTGTAATAAGGAATCTTATGTATAAATGTATGTGTAGGTTATCTGATTCTGTAAATGGTATTATTTTAGCGTTAACTAACTTTGAACTGAGCTCTGTCAGGCTCTTGTCCAGAATGTGGAACCACTGGCGTTCTAGCCTGTATGTAAATATATGATCTATGATATGATATATGATATGTTGTATTTTATTATATTTTATTCTATTTTTAATATTTTATTATTATTGTATTGTGTTGTATTGGTGCTATGGACCTTTCACATGATGTGTCCTTAATAAAGATTGAATTGAAATATCTTCTTCCTCTGTGCCAAAGAGCTCCATTATTTTCCCAAAAATATTAAAACACATAAATGAGCCACACATTACCTTTACTCATTACCATGAAAATACACTGTAGTTTATTTTGACTCAATCATGTCTGCATCTTCCTATATACAGAGTACCAAATGTGGATTCATCCGCAGCTGAAAATAGTCCTCAACAAATGCACTGATTTTCCCTGTTTAACATTTCATAAAAACTACAGTGACAAGTTGTTATGCAAGTTATCTGCAAGAGGCATGTGTATACATGTGTCAAATTGCCAGGTAAGCTTACAGCTTTCAATCATTCTGGTTGTGAGTTCATTATATTTTCATCACCAGACAGACTTTTAGCAGTTTTCCATGAAAACGGCATACTTTAAATAGATGATAAAGTTCTCATGTTACTGTATGTGATGGACAGTACACACAAACTATGTGTATGAAAATTAAATTTAGATTTGTACTCACCATTCCACATTTTGGTTAAAAAGCTTATTAAAAATAGCCTACTGTGCAAAGTATGTGTCCAGTTCTCTGATTAGTGACATTACTCCCACACAGGAATGCACTTAAGGGAAAGGGGAAAGGTCACTGATTTTGTAGAGATGGAGTCATATTTTCAGCTGAGAGGCTCATTGGACTACCACTATATAAAACTACTTTAGGTGTAAAAATGGCAGCAACAAACAGCTTGAAATAGCAAATGATACCATGAGTAAGTGATTCTTTGCATATCGGGCATCTTCATTTGTTATATATTCACACAATTACAAAATAGCAATGGGCACACTCAATCGCTCCGGCCAAGCTACATGCTAGCAAAGTAGTGCTGTGCGCTGGAGCGATTGAGTGCACGCACGAAGGCGAGAGAGGTATGTGTCAACTCGTCTAACATCGGGAAGAACATAGTTCAGTATGGAAAAACGGTGCCGTTTTCCTTTAAAGAGCTGACTTAAAAAGTCAGAAAGGATTATTTGAATTTGTTCATATGCTGTTATTAATAAGAGAACAGTATTTAAATAATTTGGGATGCATATATTTCTGCCTAACTTGCTCTGCAAACATTTCAAAATCAACGTAATTAAATGGTAAATGGTCTTGCATTTTTATAGCGCTTTTCCAGTCTACTGAACACGGGCGAAGCTAAGCACCCCTAAAGCTTGGAGTAAGAAATGTTGTTATTCTAAAATTTTTGTTTGTCTTTGACAAGGTTAAATAATGTCCAAAACATACTCCGTAGTTTGTGTTTTAAAATGTATATGTTAAGGATGAAAATGAAAACACCCCCGCTTAGCAAATGGTATCATCCTCTTCTCACCTGCTACTTCTGCTCTGTACCTGCAGGCTCTGTAGTCCGGTGTGACACATGCAGAGTGAGAATCTGTTTAGTTGTAGTGTTGTGAATCAACTAAGTAAGTTGCTCCAAAGCTGTGTCTCACACTTCTTTCCTTTTACTTAGAGTTGTTCCGATTCCAAAACCATATCGGTGACTAGGCCTACTGGAGTCCAGGCACCATTTGATTTACCAGTTAGCTCTGTTAGCCCGGTTAGCTCCGTTAGCGCCATTAGCGCGGCTACAGTCGACCTGGAGCAGTCCGTTTATTAAACAAAAACAGCAGCGTGACAAATAAACTGCGTACCTGTGTAGTGCGTCCGTGTGTCTCTGTTGTTAAAGTTTATCGTTACTTTGAGACTCATTTTAACACCGGGAGTCATGTAAATATGACGTCACGCGCGTCGTTTCTGGTCAGTCGTCATGGTAACATGAAGCCCTGCCAGTGGTGCGGCGTTTGGACCAAAGTGAAAACAAACGTGTACGAGCTGAAAAACGAAACGACATATCACTGTATACCACCAGTAGCCTAGATTTATAGCTGTTATTTTTCAGTTGTGTCTGACTATCAAGCTAGACAATAAAATATAGTTAAATGTTTTTCTTTTGCTGTATTCATTCATGTTTTACAGAGGATTTAACCTGAACCAGGCTTCGCAACAATAGGCTAATAATCACATCACATTCATGCTGGTGTAGTAGGCCTACTACACACACACACACACACACACACACACACACACACACACACACACACACACACACACACACACACACAGCAGGTCTATAGGCTTTTTATAACACACAGGTAGCCTATGTGTGAAAGATAACTCCTAGCGTTACTCTCTCTCTCTGTGTTTGTGTGTGTGTGGCCTGCCAGTGACCAATGGACATAGGCCTACGACAGTTCTTTAAAAGAAAAAAGACAGATTCCGGTGAGAGACAAGGGACAGTCCATAATGACCTCTGTCTTGTTTTTGTTTGTTTTTTCTTCTGAAAAGTGTTGAGCTAAAGTAACAGATAATATAAACCAGCGATCTGTAGTTGTATCAAATTACTTATGGCAGTGGGCTCATTGGGTGCTCAGCACCCCTAAGGCTCTGACCCTAGAATCGCCCCTGCTGACCGCTCAAAGCGCTTTACAACACTTGACACATTCACCCATTCACACACATATTCATATAGTGACGAGCCTTTTCTTTTTCTCTACTGAGGAGTGTGTGGAAACTGTGGTAACAGTTTCTTAAAGTTTATATATTTTTCAAATGACTATTGGGCTACTTGTTGGGTCAATATTAGCCTATAACGAAAGACAAAGAAACACGTAACGATTCGGGACGGCTTGTCGACATTTTCTGTCAAGTCTCTGCTTTTCTCCAATAACTGATGCTCCCATGAACACCGAAATGTCAATGGGAATTGAGCCCACACAACGCCAGACAGAACGAATCCTGTTGTTTCCCCGATGAAGTCACCCGTGAGACTGAACTGTGTTGTGTGGGTGAGCGCCACCTTAGTGCTCGTGTCATGTGGTTAACAGTGTCAGTTTAACGAGCGCTCCCATCACGCTGGGTTAGACCCCGTCTTGCCGTGTTGCGGCAGCGCGCCCGTTAGAAATAAAGCGCTCCGTCTGAGAGTAGCGGCTGCGCGCCGTCGGGTCGAGTTCCCTGTGCCAAAAGGACTTCACCTCTCCTCCCCAACAGGAAATAACGGCGTCTCTCCTCACTGCTCGGCTGCATTCAGGCAGAGGTTAAGCTGCGGAGGGCGAGCATCATCATCTGAGAATACAAGTTTGAAATAAAGATGTCAAGACCAGCAGCAGGATGCGGGTAAGTTTCTCCACGCTGACATGTATGGATGAGGCAAATTCTGCGGCGGATGACTCTATGTGGCGAACACATATTTTTGATAGACGTGATATTAAAGCACACATGAAAAGTTATGTGATATGTGAATATGCTGCAGCTCCTAAGAGTTGACTTGTGCGGAGCTCAGTCTCGGTGGGTGAAGTGGGTCAGCTGTCAGCGGAAGTGGCGGAGCTGTGGACCCTGGACCCCCATACCCCGTGTCCAGCTAACTTCACTTCACTAACATGTCCTTTTGGGTTTTATATGCTGCTTTTTGCAATCAAGGATGAATGTGGTGCGTCGGCGGACAGTTTGGATAATGATGATGATGATAACGAATGAGATGATGATGGCACTTACCTGTTGCAACCCACATCTGACCAATGTAAAATTGAGCAATACTGTAGTCCAGCAAAGTGTATTCTGATGTATTCTGGATATTTGTTTCTCTGCACAAACTGCATCCAGCATAGACGTTTCACATAAACTTACACATGAGCATTCTTACTTTGCATTTTAATTCCCTAATTTTTCAGTAAATGATTTGCTAGGGCAGGTTTCCATGTTGGTTTTCATTGATTGATATTCAAGAAAGGAGAGTTGGTTTTAATGCAGAACCAGTAGTGCTGGAGATGTATTCAGATTACAGCAGCACATGTGGAAAGATGTCATAAAACAGATTTGGGTCTAAGAGCCAATAATGTAGGCTAAGTCAATCTACAAACATAGAGGACAATTAAAAAAAACCAATACCTGATTGTTTGAGTCCCCCCCCCACCTTCTCTTCATCTGAGGCTCAGAGTACCTGAAAGTCAGCAAGAGGCTCCTCTCCTCCTGCAGGCTCTGGCAGTGCCTCTCCTTCTGAAGCTCATTTCCGATGCCTTTCATGCCTGCAGTTTAAACCCTTTGATGTTTTCTCGCGCTGAACCCTGTGCATTGAAACCACTCTCGAGTATGTTAATGTTCTCTGATTGACTTATGAATCTTTTAATTAACCCACTTGTATGCACACCGCAGCATTGTCCTCTGTGAAATGCCATCGGGGGAAACGGAGCCATGACAGAATGACATGCTGTCAGCGGGGATTTCAAAGTCAATGGCAGTATGTGCTTAAATGATTGCTGGTTTGATATTGTCTGCAACTTATATCTGTGAGAAATCCTGTCTCTGGATAAAAAAAAAAGAAAAAGTGGTGGATCTGGTGATTAAGACTTCAGCTACACTATACAATATTAATGAGAAGGAAGAAATCAAAGGATGAACCTCAGAGATGCAATGGCCTGGAGTAAGCCTCCATTAATAATGTGCTTAATTCCATCAGCAATTCCAGTGTTTCTTTAGTGCTTTCATGTTGAGCCTTGTGCCCGAATGAAAGCTTTTTAATTATTCCATACATTTCTATTTTCTCACAATTTACATTACTCAGATTTGCACCTTGCTGTCTTCTCTTCCCAAGTGTTGTTCCTCTTTTTCCAAAAATCAGTATCCACACATTTTTGCACAAGGCAAAATCTGTCATCGTAGATTTTTTAAAATTTGATTTCAATCACAGATTACACATAACGTGCATGATTGCTCCCTGCATGTATGTGGAAGTGAAATGTGATCATTCGTGTTATTACCACTAACAGTCAGTAGGTGGCAAAATGCTCTCAGGGATAAGAGGAGATCTATCACGGTGCTGTGTGACATTCTGAAGGGCAGCTCACTGTAGTCAGAGCTGCTCAGCTGAGTTTCAAAGACATCGCTGTTGCTTCTCTGTCTCATCCCATTTAAATCTTCTGAGGATGAAACTCAGGCCTCTTTAAAAAACAGATTCAACCCTATTACAGTGCTAGGGATTTCTCCATTGCGCTGTCAGAGTGTAGGCTTGAAATGACTCAAGTGTGTTTGAGGAATAAGTGTTGAATTCTAATTTGGGTGGTGTGCCCTATTACCAGAGTGCACACTAAGGTTACACTGATTACCTTTTACCTTTTGAGACCCAAGGGATCCTTAGAAATAATGGAACATCTGTCTAGAATTAGAAAAAGTGACATTGGCCGAAGATGCGGAGAAAGTGAGAAATTTGAATTTGAGGGGCGATTGTTTTGTTGACTGCTTTCCAAGATCAAGAATAAACTGTTAAACCTAAATTACAAATTTCTTTTGAAATTGCTCCACCAGAACAATTTCCTGCTATATTATCAAATCTTGTGGTCCTGTCTCATAGAATGGCCCACTGACAAAATAATTATTTTAAATGTTTTTTTTTATATAATATACACAGAATGAAATGGAAGAAAGTATTTTATTATATTAATAAAGTCCCAGAAGAGGTAAATTTATGTTGTGCATGAGAGAGTAAACAGGGCGGCATGGTGGTGCAGTGGTTAGCACTGTCGCCTCACAGCAAGAGGGTTCTGGGTTCGAACCCACCAGGGGCCCTTCTGTGTGGAGTTTGCATGTTCTCCCCATGCATGTGTGGGTTCTCTCTGGGTACTCTGTCTTCCTCCCACATACCAAAGACATGCAGGTTAACTATAAATTGTCCCTAGGTGTGCATGAGACTGTGAATGGTTGTCTGTGTATGTTAGCCCTGTGATAGGCTGGCGACCTGTCCAGGGTGTGCCTTGATGCCCTAAGTCTGCTGGGATAGGCTCCAGCTCACCTGCAGGATAAGCGGTAGACGATGAATAGAGTAAACTACACTGGACTCGGAGAGTAGGTGGTTGGGGCAAGGTGTGTATTGGGACTCAGCCAATGAAAGTCTTTAAAAACATGTGACAGTAATGGGACACTATACTGGTTAGGTTAAGGTTAGTGGCTCTTTGGTGAGGGATGATACACATGTGCAATGACAGGAAAGGATTTGATTAAGAATTAATAACAGAAGAAATATTTTGATAATTAATTATTGAATTAAAACTTTATATACAAATACACAAACCAAAGTGTATGTACAGTATCATATCATTTCCATTACTTTCCTCAGTTCTTTCCCCCTCCTGTCACTTCTGTATTTTTGCCCTGTGTTTGCTGAACCAGCTGTGTTTGCTTCCAGGGTGTGCGATGAGGCTAACTGTCTGTGAGGGGTGACAGCTTGTGCCTTCCACCACCGGCAGCATCGACTCGCCACTTAACAAATACAGCAGAGTACTCGGAGTACATATTATCCTCAAGATGAGGAGGAGGAGCAGAGGTGTCAGGAAGCTAAATACGCCAGAAAGAAACTGACTGCAATTGCTTCTAATAATGAATACATATTGTAGGCTGCTAATAACAGTTGTACAATGGAATGATTTGGAGGCATTTCCTGCAAACCAATATGAGAAGTATGTGCCTTGATCTGTGGAATGGGACCCCAAACTCTGGCAGTCAAATCAAGTTGTTTTGTTCTAAAGCAGAGAGCCTAGCATTGTTCACCATATAAGTTACAGAAGCTAAATGGCTAATTTGGTTTATTCTATCACTGCATAAATGTAAAAAAAATAAAATAAATATATAGCTGCAAGCAGCAATGAAAAATGATGTGAGTGATGTGAGAAAACATAGAATCACTATAGGGTGTCACGCAGCGTGACACCCTATAGTGATTCTATGTTTTCTTATTATTAGTATTGGGGGTCAAGCAGTAAAACTGCGTGACACCCTATAGTGATTCTATGTTTTTGGGGGTCAAGCAGTAAAACTGTGCAAGTTATGCAGCGCAGACTTGTGAGCAAAGTAAGCAGTACGCATTTTAAAGAATTTACAAGCATAAATGCATGTCAAACATTGAACTAGTGGTGGTGCTATAGCGTTCAATGCAAAGGCCTGAAAATTGGTGTGAGTGATTGGGACAGTGTCTTGACTCCACGTATCAAGTTTGGTTACGCTAAGTCATAGCATCGGTGAGACGACAGCCCACTTCCTGTTTTCGATTGCCTCTCACAGGAGAACAAACTTGAAATTGAAAATTCTTTGAAATAACTTTTGTGCGGCTTGGTCTGAAGATCATCTTTTTCAAGTTTCGAGCGAATCGAACAAACTTTGTGACCAAATTGTGACCCACTGGTGGCGCTAGACAGCTGGGTTTAGAGGTCCGTAAATGAGTGTGAGTGCTCAGTACAGTGCTCCGAAACTTTCAGCCAATTTTTTTACCAAGGCGTTCTATGGGCTGCCATAGACTTCAATGGCAGAGGAAGTATAATAATAAGAAAACATAGAATCACTATGGATGTCTCGCAGTTTTACTGCTTGACCCCCAATGAAATCCAAGACTAAAGGCTCTCTGTATAGGTGAAGAAAGAGTTGAAAGACAGAAAAGTTTTAGAAGGAAAATAATGAGGTTTTCAATGAATACAGACCCTCTTAGTGATAAAACTGCCAAATTCATAGTCAAAACAAATACGGGCAGCATATCAATAGTAAACGCTTCATGCTGCCAACAGTAGCTGCCATTAGCGAGTTGGCAGTGCAGTTAGCAGTGCAGTTAGTGGTCCAGTCTAGGAGCTTGATGCACCTGGGGGGTGTTGGTGTTTACACTGCTAGCAGAGGAGCATTGGATCGCTAATGGGGTGGGGCTAGGTGGTTAACATGCTAACCTCAATAGATATCTCTGCAACATTGTACACATTCGTCATGGTGTCAATGTTACTGTTATTATTTAGCATTCTGTTGATAATTTTAGGTAAGTTTTAAATGTTAAATTTTATTTTTACATATTGCGCCTTTAAGTATGATTCACAGTGTACTTGCATATAAGTTTTGCTGTGGCTAATTAGAATTAGGTGTCTGTGGTGCGTGTATTGTACGTACACAGACACATGTATCGATTATGCAGGCTACTTGGAGACCACAATAACTGTAGTCTGCGTCACATTTTCTCCCGTTGCTGCTGTTTGTTGAAAAAAAGACTACAACCATGCTACAATGCTATGCTATGTATGTTTAACAAGTGTGTTTACCATGTTAATCATCTTGGTGTGTTAGCATGTTAACATTTCCTAATTGGCACAACTTACTCAAAAATACAGCTATGTCCCATTTCATAAGTTTCAGTGTTTGTGTACAAGAAAACATATGGCCAATCCACCCTTGGCTGGACACAAAAAGGTTTACTAAGTCACATCTATGCCTAATGCTTAAATCTATTTTCAAACCCTTTATATCTCTTTGTTCTTTTATATGAGTGAGAGACAATCTACAAACCCTTCACTTCACTCTTACAAGCTTCACAAAATGGTCTTCCAATGACTGGTTAAAATTTGTTTTAGTTATGATAGCAGGTAAAGTTTCAAGATAATGACTTAGTATGTATTTGAGTCAGTAAACATGTTTAAGTTACTTGACTTCAGCAATAGCAAGTTACTAAACAATGGCAGACACATGTTAATTAATTAACCTGCTTAACATTAGCAAGTTTGTCACAAGTTAATTATAGTTATAAGTTGATGAATGTTAGCAGGTAACAAGTTTCAAGTTATTTATCGTCACAAATTAGGAGTTTTCAAGTTCATTAACTCAGCATGTTATAAGTTTTTGGGTTAATCATCGTTTGCAACTTTAACTTTAAGTTTATCGGGGTAAGCAAATATCACGCTTTCATGTTCATCAACGTTAGCATGTAACAAGTCTTCAAGTTAATTATCCGTAGCCAGTAACAAGTTTTCAAGTAAAACATTTCTTCACAGTTTCAAGTTTTAGCTACAGGCTTGAAACATTATTTATACTGCCACTTAAAGCTCCTCTTCAGGAAAGTTCACACACAAAGGGTGATTATAGATCTGAATTTAATCTATAAGTCTTAAGTGTAGTTATTTGTAAAATTAGTCCAAAGCAAAATTTAATTAGGCTTGGAAGGATTCCGATTCAATAAAATGCTGTTGAACCTCAACCAGATTAAAAGCAGACACATCCTGATATCAGTCAGTTTATACATAATTTGCTTCTCAACTGCCATCTCTGTTGTGGCTACAGCAACACATTAATGCAGAACTATAGGCCTACCTGACAATTAACATGTAGTCAAACTTCTAACCCTGGTAGGAATATTGCCTGGTGCACAGTGTGCTAATGTGCACTGTACATTTGAAGGGTAATACAGCAGTTAAACAATGTGAGCTACACAGTACAATCAATCCATGTAAAATCAATGCTCTATACATGGAAATTTAGCTCTTGATAAGGAAAACACAAATAGCAGCCGTTGTACTGTTCATCCTGCTATTACGTATATTATCTACTACAAGTGATAACATAATCAACACATATGGTGAGCGAAATGAGTAAATGAGTAAGATGGACCATGTAATGTGGAGAGTCAGGGAGTGGAGGGGTGGGAAAAGCGAAGACAAGATTATAGAGAAGCCTTTGATGCCGAGTCTGGCTTTGGGAATCCTAGTGTGCCTTCAGGGGAAAGCTCCTCTCACACAACATCAATAATGAATGAAAGATATCTTGTTCAGTGGAAGACTGAACTTAACCGGCATACTGATTTGTTACCATGGACCTTATGTAAAAATTGCATCAGTGTGTTTGCTATGCTTCATTAATCAGATAAGGAGCTGCCACTGATGACAATGGAGGTGGGAAAACAAGGGAAGTCAAAACAATAATCAAGAAAAACAGGACTTTGTGCATTTTCCTTAATTGTTCTTAATTGTTTGAGTAGGGACTTATTAGTTTTCCATGGCAAAGAAAATGAAAGTGTCTATTGAATATTTTAGATGTATTTGTATACAAAGTTGCTGTGTAGCCTACACAGCAACTTTGTATACAAAAATCTACACAGTGTAGGTGTCTGATAGGGAGCTTGAACAGGAATATCAAAAGGTGTTCTCACTGGTAGCCTGCATAGAATACATGCAGCATTTGAGTGTTGAAAATACTAAAACTAAAAAAAAAAAAACAGTTCACTATCCAGTCCACTTACAGAACAGAGCTTTTTCCAAGTTTTATTTTGGCCTCTCAACAACAGAAGTTGCACAGCTTTTCAGGTGTCACTGTTCTTTGCTATTTAGGAAGAGATGAGAGTTACCATTGGAGTCAGTCATTGGTGCATCCAAATCATTTTCATATTTTCACTCTAATTTTCACTCACATACGCAGCAGGATGCTACACTTTAGAGTGCAGCTTTGGTGAAGGAGAGCAGCACTGCAACACAAGCTGAGGTGGACAAAACACAGTAGGGTTTAGTAAAGGAAAGTTTGGCTTTGAATCTACTTTATTTTAGCTGATATGGATTCATTTAAACATGCTTAGAGCAGAGTAAGATGGATGAATCCGCAGTTGAAAACAGTCCGTAACAGTGCATTTTTTCTTCCTAAATATCATTTGATAATGACTACAGTGACCAGCTGTTTTAGGAAATTACTGAGCCTCAAAATACAGACACTTTGTGCAGATATTTGTGACTTTTTAAAATGTCTTCAGATTTACGGCTTCAGTCGAAACCAATGGTATTTGGGCTGAATGCCACGAAAAGATTAGAAAATGATAGAAAATGGAATGTAGAATAACAACAGAGTCATCCTTCAGTATTTATCAAGACGGTGATATTTCCTTAACTTTAACACTTCACTAAGTGATTTATGTGCCTAACCATTGCCATGAAAATGTTCATCATGACAATGAACATTTTGCAGCAAAACTCACCCCTCTCCTGATTATTACTCCATTACTTCCATTCTTTTCCCTGTCAGCTCTCGATAATAAGAACTGAGGATTCCATGGAGTAATAATTATTCATTTTCATCCTTGAGCTGCAGAAATCTACTGCACTCGGTAATCGACTCGTCAGGGCTTCCCCACACAGGCAGGCTGCTGGAGGAGAGGGTGAGTTGTGCTGTGTTTTTAATACAAATCCGGCAAAGCTAGCAGATGTTTGATGCTTCATACTGTGTGCTGGGACTGTACATGTACTGTTGCTGAAGTTTGGTGCTGTTCTCACCATTAATTGTGGCTATGAGTGGCTTTTTGATGGCGGTTTCTAGTTGGAGACATAAGTAGCAGTGTGTTGTTTTCATGCGGTCTTTTCTGAGGTTGCTAAAACTAGCTAAGCTAGCAGTCAGCAAACTTGATCTCTCGAGGGGGAGTCTTACTCGGTGTCAAGGTGTGTTAGACCATGGATTAAACTTACACCGGAATATCCCTTTAAGATTGAATATGTTGCAACTTTTGTAAAACAAAAAGATTAAATTAGTGTTGATTAAAAAAAGATACAGGTTGCATTAGTTTTCTTTAAAAACGTATTTGCTGCTGTGAATTCATAGCATATGAACATGACTGTATGATAAAGCGATGCTGGGAGAAATCAAAGCTGGACAACTATGTATGTCACTACTATGTATCTCACACAAAAACTTTTTTTTGCCTCCTCTCCAGCAGTTTGAGCTGGCACATTTTACTCAGTAAATACACAAGTGGCTTTGTTCATTAGAAACTGTAGTGACTGCAGTAGGGCAGAAATTGAACATGCCAGTAGTTTGAACCGTGATTACTGATAAGCTTAAAGTACTGATCTGACAAAATATCAGATCAATTATATTGCATATGTGTAAACTCTAATTATTCATCTCATGTAAAAATGCACAAGCTTTAACATTTTGGCATTTTTGTAACCTTTTAGTCAAGAGATACAAATTAAAAAAAAAAAATGTCCCACAAATAGTCAAAGCCACAAAGTCTTCTGTCTCCAGCACCCACAGCACACTGTAAACCCGCCCACACACAAACACAATTCTGGCACACTGCATGACTGTGCGTCTCCATGCTGCTTCCTTGTGCAGTTTCGACACCAAGCAGTTCTTCACAAGGGCTTATTGATTCTTTAAGCTTTTATCCTGCGGGGGGAACACAGAGCAATTTGAATGAATTAATCACATGTGGAACTCCCTCACAAAACTGTCCATGAAATGATTATGACACAGTCTGCCGTATCTAAGAGAGGGGGCCGGGCCAACGATAATTCAGCATGATGGTGATGTTCAGTGTAGAAGCACTGATTCTCTCATGTGCTGCACTTCCCACCTTATAACTATTTTAACAGGGAGGAGAAGTGGGATTTTTCTGCAGTAGAAGTTATTTGAAGGGCATGCTACTCTGCTTTAAACACTGTTTTAATTTGCAATGCAAATTACTCTCATTCTCATCTGAATAATCCTCCTGGTTACCTAATACGCTGTCATATTCAAGTGCTGTGATGTCTGTTGGAGACTTGCTGCTGTGGTAAACCAGTCAAACTCTTTGTCAGTCCCTGTTCGCTCTGTGCTGTCTGAACTTAAAGGTCAAGCAGCATTTACACATACATGGTGTTTGTTTCACATCTTGTCAAAGCTTTGAAGGAATGGGGTTTCCCAATTCAGGCCAGGTCACATAGTGACTTGTTTTTGGACTGAAGCCAATAATGAATGTCACGTTAAAATCTAGATATATAATAATCCATATATAATTAAGCAAACTAGATCCTATGTACTAGGGATGTCCCGATCAGGTTTCTTTTACCCCGATCCCGATCTGAGTCCTTTTTATATTTAGTATCTGCTGATACTGAGTACCGATCCGATACTTGGCCTTGACCAATATTTTCCTGGATAATACAGCTGCATTAAGAAAAAAAGTACCTGCATCCAAGCTGTTCCTCAATAGGTTTTTTTATTTTGTTGAAACAAAGTATACTTTATGGCTCTTTCTTATTTTGCATATTCTACTGCAACATTGGCCGACCACCTTCCTTGTGTTAGCAGGTGAGTCTGTGACGCTGCGCTGTGACAGCAGACCCTCCTGTACAGCCAGCTGAAGTGAGTGCGAGACGCAGCCCATGCTTGGTACCTCCATATCATCCATTACTTTTTTTCATATTCCTTATGTTGGCACGTAAAATGACGTGACCCACTGCTTGTCTATTTCACACGTGTTCAGCATCTCCTTGATTACCTGTTTTACATGCTCTGCTGTATGAGACCCACGAAACTAGTGTGCGTACCGGCGCGTTGTAACTCGAAAGTGGAGTAAATGTAATGTAATGCCGAGATCGTAGGGCATACAGGAGACTCAAAAACTGTCTCGAGGATATTTCTCTTTCCTTTTGAAAGTATCCGCAAGTGTTCGTTGCTTTGCTGTCTTTGCCTGTATTGCTTGAGTGAACTCGTTGTTTAACTTTGAGGGTTTTTGTCTTTTATATGATGTATCAAATGTGTAGTATGAAATACAGCTCTTTTGTTGCCCCCTCGCGAAACGATCTGATCTGATAAAAAATAATGAGAATAAATATACATATATATATCTGATCCCGGATCGGGATGTAACGTCCGATTCCGATCGAGTCTGAAACCACGTGATCGGAAATCGGGACCGATCACGTGATCGGATCGGGACATCCCTACTATGTAGGCTACATTAGGGGTGGGCAATATGATCTAAAATGTATATCATTATATCATTACTGTTTTTTGCAGTGAACTTCCACTTAAACATGATTTGACCTTTTTTTTTCATTCTATTGATAATGTAAGGAAACATTTTAGGAAAGAAAAAAAAAGATGTGTGTTTACTGGGTTCAAATAGGAATATAAATGAGGTATAGGTCTAAATGTGTTTTGGGAGGAGAAGGCTATACCTGATAATGCTAATGCCAAGTTTAACAAACATACCTGCAAAAACCTGCATAAACAGTAAAGCAACCTAAAAAATGGCAGGTTTACAGGTTAGGGTTTAAACTTGGTAACAATCCATCCTTTAACCTTTTTTTAGGGTAATACAGGATTTTATGTTGCTGGAGGAAGCAGTCAGGTAAAATGGTTTGCATGTACCAGTTTTCTAGTTGCTGCGGGAGTATTCTTTAAAAGAAAGAGTTAATCCATTAGGTCTTCGCTTCATCAGATGGTTGCAGTTGGTGAAGACATTTGTGTGTTGCATCTTGCTGACATCAAACAGAGAAATTTTTGTTCTTTGTATGGACCCTCCAATGTTTGTGTTACCGAAGGCATTAACTTGGCATGACCAAGGAAAGCAATAGTTGCAGATGTAACTCCAGTTCTGTGAGTACTTGTGCAGCCTTCTAACTGCATGTTAGTATAGCTGTGTGGAGGTGAGAAAGGAGTTAGGGATTGAATTGATCTCACTAGGTCTCTTTGTTCAGTCAATACGCAACCGTCTCTCACATTTTTCGTGTGTGAGAGACGGAGCAACACTATCTTATGCTCGGTGCAAAGCAAGTGTCATTGCTCGTTTCAGACTGACAAAGTTGTCATTTTCACGTATTTTCACGTTGTGTAAATAGCAAATGTACTTGCGCCCACCTGTGCGCCCCTGGGCGTGTTGTTAAAGAACCAATAAAAACAGAACTACAGACTCTAATGGAGAGTGTGTGGCTTATACACTTTCACCTCATTTGGTGCATTAAGCTGCAGCGTTGGTATGTTTCTGTAAGGTGGTTTTTGCTCAGCAATGCACTTTTTCTTGCTGTCGTTGATGTCTCCACATGGGAGAGGTGGTGGTTTTCCTTCCACAGCAGCAAAGTTGCTGTCAAACTATCTACAATGTGGATTTATATTTGGCATAATGGTTGAGCAGTATATTACTAATGGTAAATGTAGAAAGAGCAGAGACAAACCCTCATTTTCTCTCTCAATTCTCTGCCTCCTTTGACACCCCATCACTCCTTCCATATACTGTTTCCCTCACCCTCATCCCTCACTTCATTCCATTTATTTTTCTCTCAGTTAACTTTTACTTATTTAGTTAACTACTGTGTATTTCTGTGCTTTTCTGAAGGCAATTAAAGAAACCAGAATGGAATTTTGTGTTCAGATATACTCCCTACTCAGCAGTGAGAATTAGCACCCTTTAAATATGCAGAAAGTAGGCTTCCCTAATGAACTACACTGGAGTTAGTCCAGTTAGCAACAGATGAATACCCTCATGCTGCTTACACTCACGTTCATATCTGTGCTGAGAGCTGAGTTACTAATTATGGTGAATCCGAATCAGTTCATCAGAGTTTGGTCCTCTGTTTAATTACGACCTGTATGGCAGGTTCACCCCTGCAGGCACTGAATATCAAATACACCTGTCAGGTCATGGATAAGTCAGACTCTATAGCCAGAATAACTGTTTATATCATTACTGAAGATATTCTTAATCACATATGTACAGTTGTTCATCTTATCGAATTTTGAAAATCAACTTGCAGAGACCTGAAACTTGCTTGGTGAAACACACAATTAAACAATATGTTGGTATTTTGTATTTAATTTTTTATTTTCTGAAATTCTTGTATGTGTTTTGAAATTGGGCTGCAAGCGCAGATGATTTTTAAAACTATCATTGTTTTCAAGGACATTTGAATTTCTTAAGTCACAAATTTGTCTGCAGAGAAGCATGGCTGAGCTGGATTCTTAGAAAAAAAGACAAAAAACAGACAAATATAACTGTCATGAAAACTAATGACTCATGAATTTAGCTTATTTGTCAGCATGCTAGCATTCGCTCATCTCAAACAGAAATGGTAGCTGAGGCTGATGGATGTATAAGTTGATAGAAAGAGAAACGATGTTAAAGTTGTTTTATGGAGACAATGTTTTCTGGTTTTCCCTCTAATGTGCTCTGACTACTCTGCCTCAACCCTCTGAGATATATAGTTTTACTGCTGGACAGTTGGCTTTAACGCTATTTGTTGCTAACCACTAACAGCAGCTAACTGTACCAGGCTCCAAGTGAAAGCGAGCTGTGTCCGGACCAAACATAAATTCCGAGACCAACTGCGGCCGGTCTGACAGCCGGTCTGAGATGATTTACAGATTTTAGCTGCTGTTCGACAGTTATCGCTCGCTCGTCTAGTCATGCAGCTAATGTTAGCGGCCCTATAAGCTGACTAACATTAGTGCCCTGGTTTGGCATGAGCCAAACCCTACAAGAAAACCCTGTGGTACCATACTCCCTCTCATCAAATTGGCAGCTGTCGCCCCCTGGGATGCTACGCTAGGTCCCCCCGGGCAGTGTTTGGTGAGCCCTCTTAATTGTGTGTGTCTGACTTCACGGTGAGACAGAGTTGACTACTTTGAGATGTTGACAGGTCCCTTCCCACGGACTGTTTTTTATAATAAAAACTTAAACATGCTGAAGCAAATAACACTGTGCATTCTCTTTCATGGGGACTTGAAATGAAGAAAGGGAGAAAACATTTCTGGATCCATCCCTTTATCCAGATCCACAACAAATTATTTATTTTATTCTGGGCAGCAACCTGCAATTTGGCTGTCCTTTTTGCGGCTAGGTCCGTGGATTTAGACAGAAGGTGGTAAATTGGGGGTCCGTTTTTGGCCGCCAATATGACGCCTCGGAGGGTACACTTTTTGCCACCTCCATTGCTATGTAAATCCAAGTCGTCGATGTGCCGGCAATTGTGTGAGATGGGCGGAAATGTTAATGACGTGCACTGTTGTGCGACCCACAGCAGTAATATCATCACTCCAATGAGTAGGAGTGATGATATTACTGTGCCACGACGAAGTGCTACCAGGTGTTATTCCGCCATACATTATAGTTATCCTTTTTATCAGCTTTGAAAATGGGCATGTTTCACTTGGTGTAACCACACTTGGGTCGTGTACAGTAACTACTCACGTAACCGTACTTAAATAGGGAAAACGTGGAAGTGCTTGGTCGCTTCTAACTTCACCCCTGTGTGGGACCGAAGGAATGTCCTGGGCTGGCAAAGTAGCGCTGCGCGCCGGAGCGATTGACTGCACGCACGAAGGCGAGAGAGGTATGTGTCAACTCGTCTAACATCAGGGAAGAACATAGTTCAGTATAGAAAAACGGTGGCGTTTTCCTTTAAAAAAAACACAAAGTTCTGACAATGATTTTGTATCATTTGAAAGCAAAATAGTACAAATTAATATTATGTTCTATATATAAGTAACAACTTATGACAGAAATTGAAAATGTCTTGCATTGTATGGAATTAGATTTGTGCCAAAAGTACCAAACAAAACTTCTGAAATGTCAAACAAAAACAGGAATTTGAGAGAACATAAAACTGATTTCAAAAATAAAACGTATAACTTGCAATCAAATAATTTGTCAAATAGTGTAAAGTATTGGTCTTTCACTCTTCTAATAATGCATTATGTTGTTTACGGTTCCCTCTGCTTCTCTCTCTTCGCTCAGACTTTTGCGCTGACTCTCAGCTTTGCGGTCTCTCTGCAGCTCTCTCTCATTTGCGCTTCCTCCACTTTTTGTTTGCAGTTTTGGCACAAACTTCTCAAGTGGGCAGGCTTTTTCAGCAGAGCGTCCCCATTGGCTAATCATATTTGACTGACACAGCTCAGAAGGCTCAGTGCCCTGTAAGTTATGTGTAGGTAGCTGGCACGCTAAACCATAGACATAGGCTGTATCCCATTTCAGGGTCTGCATCCTTCAAAGGACCTGGCCTTTGCGGGCTTCGAAGGCGAGTCCTTCGGAGAGACCTGCGAGGCCCCGTCAACCGTTGTTAAGTGGGACGGTCTAGCCTTTGAAGCATTTCCTGGTTGCGTCACCAGATGTTCCTGCCCTTACCCTTGCGTCACTATTAATGCTGCCCAGGTCCGCGAAAGTGACAAGAAGAGTAAAGTTTGACAGGAATTCCTGATTTCCTTTTTTATCCTCCTCCTTGTGGAGGAAGAGGAGAAGCGGCTCTGGTTTATCTCTGGTTGAGAGGACCGTGGAGAGGTGAACCTGTTATTGAACCCACAGTACTATTATTATCATTATTAGCTAGCTAACAGTTTGGGGTAATTAACATACCGATACATTACCTTAATGCTGACATATAAACTGTTGATTGCCACATATGGTTTTATTTTAATTTTAAAGGCATTATTCCTATTTGAAGTGTTTGGCAGATAGCTTTGTTTGTTGTAATGATTTATTATTATTATAATTATGCTATGAAATTATAATTTTTGCCTCTCTCTTAAATAAAAAATTCTTAGTGACATGGCAGCCGTCGATCGAGTCGGCCCTGCAAACCCAGTTGATGGACGATGTGTTGGACAGTGGAGACTAGAGCACCAAACACCCTGAGTACCGACCCAGAAGATGTCCCACTGACACCAGGGTCTTTACTGCAGCATCCCATCCAGCCCAGCAGCCCTGCAGGGACTCCTGCTCAGCCTGTTACTGTACATCATTTGAAACTGTTTTAATATTGTTTTTAATAATAATTGTTTCTGTTAATAGTTAATAATAATCTGTAAATAGTTTTTTATGCTGTAATTTTGTAAATAGTTGTAAATGTTAAGACCTTAATAATAAAAGAAAAAATGAATCCCTTGTTGTCCCTGAAAAGTAGCACTTGATGCTGTTTGCTGTTATAAATTGTACTTTAGTTGTAAATACTGAATGGAAAAAACGAGTAACACATTTCATGAATTATATGAAATGAACAATTATGAACAAATAATTTGAAAAGAACTCATAAATTAACTAAATAACAACAGAAATAATGTAACGATTGTCCTCTTGAGCAGAGAGAAGAGCCTCTCCATCCTCTCTCTGCAGCCTCATGTCCTCCTTCATCCTCCCTCCTCCTCTTTCTCCTCGGCCCTGGCTGACTCTCCTCCTCCGCATCATCGTCATCCTCCTCTTCCTGGTCACCTGCCGGCACTCGGCCCTGGTGTGTCTACAGGGATGGAGGCAGTTAGGACGGGGGGCAGTGGAAGGCCTCTGTCCTAAGACCTCATCCATGAGGACAATCCTAAGGCAGTGGAAATCAATCTCGTCAACAATTTTCAGCAAATTATCAATTAACTTGCATGGGTAAAACAAATATAATTTAGTTTCCACATCATCATTCAAACCTGCACCTACTTTGTACTTGTACTTTAAATGGTCCCACTTGTTTTTGGCCTGCTGGGGCTGGACCTTCCCCTGCAGGCCCATTGTTTCCAGAACTGTTCTGAAGCGAGAGAAAAGGTAAACATAAGATCACATTAACACAGGGATGCAAAGATTTACAGAACGTGACATCAGGACTGACAAATGGGTGCTTTTTTATTTATTATTTATTATTGCCTTACTTCCATCCAGCCGTGGCAAAATGTTTCGCCCCTGTGAACAAATGGTCGTTCTGACCTCGGACAGTGATGAAGCTCTCTGTTTGCTCCCTAAAACAAAATGAAATGTAAAAGACATTTTGTGTTATGTCAACAGACAAAAGGGTTCTAATGTAGCAAAAATATAATCATCATAAGGATAATCCTAAACTTAGCTCTTTATTCAAATCAAATGTTTAACTAGACTTTACAGTTTTACAGTCTGGAAATAAAGCAGGGATCACAGCCTGATCTAAATCTGTTCATCTTGCTCCGTTTATGTACATGAAGTAAAAATAGTCTATAACATCTCAACAGTCACAATAAGATATACGATATAAGTCAACCTCTGAACGTCTAACATTTGAAAGTGAAGGTTTTTAAGGCTTTACTTCCAGAGGCATAGAGCTGAGCATTACCAACGTCACATATTTTACCCTTGAAGTTTAACATATCTGCTGTTGGATGTTCAAATGTGTAAAAACCGAGTAGAAACCCAATACTTACATTTAAATGTGAGATCTGTGCCACTTGATGTTGCCAATTTCTTCTTTCTTTCTTTCTTTTTGGGCGCGCAAAGAATCTTGGGATATGTGAGGCCACGAAGGATAGTAACGGTGCGTCCTCCAAAAAGAGGAAAAGAAGGCCACATTTGTGGGCCGCATTTGGAGGAGCCTTTGAAATGGGACAGCCTTCGCGCGGCGTTGTGACGTAACTGGCCTTCAAATGCGGCCTTCGAAGGATGCAGACGCTGAAATGGGACACAGCCATAGACGCCTCATTGAGTAAATATGACATCTGTGGGAATAAAAAGCACCAACGTCGTTTTTATAAATAACGTGATTTTTGATAATCTAAATACTAATAATAACAATCATGGTGACAAAAAATGAACAAAGTCTGCAAATCAAGATAAGAATTGTTTCTTTCAGCAGTGAAGAGATATACTCCATGACAGAACATTCCAAAATATGATATTGTATACAATAACATTTAATGAAAAAAAAAAAAAAGGAAAGTTGCAGTAGGCTACTATTATAAATATGCACCATATATAGTTTCCATTATTATCATTATAATTATAATTACAATAATAATAATTATTATTATTACTATTACTAGTATTTTTCTGCATATTCTTGACTTTGAATGGGAGCATCTGTAATGCTGCAATTTCCTCTCGGAGATCAATAAAGTATTTCTGATTCTGATTCATACAGTATGAAGTCAGTTGTCCATATTTAAAGTTTTAAATTTAATGAAACAAGTTGACAGTATGGTAAACAGACGTCACATTTACATGTCAGGATGTGGTTATTATAGACACAGATTGAATATTTAACTGTCATGTATCATCACAGTAAGAGCATTACATACATTGGCAGCTGTAAACACTCGTAAAAACATTAGAAAAATACATATGTCGGTTTGGTGCTGACCTGTATTCTGAACACATAAGGAGTAGTTAACATTCATAATCATCAGAGAATGTTACTGACTTTGTTTTTGGTTCCTATCTGTTTCTCATATATATCTGGACGTGTGTGAATGTGTAAATGAGAAACATTAACTTATAGCACTTTGTAGAAGGAGCTTCATAAAGTTCACACCATTGACTTGTGTTAGTTCACGGGGCAGAGCTGCCTCCTCCTATATGGCGGCGACGTCGACGTACGGTCCAGCGCTATATGTCTATGGTTTAGCGCGCCAGCTACCTACACATAACTTCTGGGACACTGGGCCTGCTGAGCTGTGTCAGTCAAAAACTAATTAGCCAATGCCCGCCCACCCGAGAGGTTTGTGCCAAAACTGCAAACAAAAAGTCAGTAAGCGCAAACGAGAGAGAGCTGCAGAGAGACCGCAAAGCTGAGAGTCAGCGCAAAAGTCTGAGCGGAGAGAGAGAAGCAGAGGGAACCGTAAACAACATAATGCATTATTAGAAGAGTGAAAGACCAATACTTTACACTATTTGACAAATTATTTGATTGCAAGTTATACGTTTTATTTTTGAAATCAGTTTTATGTTCTCTCAAATTCCTATTTTTGTTTGACATTTAAGAAGTTTTGTTTGTTACTTTTGGCACAAATCTAATTCCATAGCATTGACCTACTTGTAACCACTTCCAGCAGCAGCTTCAGTTCACAGTGACGCCTACATATTATCAATAGTGAGTACTTGACATAAACAGCAATATTTTGGTCTGTAATTTCCAGCTGATGATGTTTGCAGTTGCAGTTTGCGGCGATGTGTACTGTACAGCATGTGGTGTGTTTCTGTGTTTACTGTTGGTGAGTGATGATTCACCTCCCACTGAACCTTCAGAGTTGATGGTTGCCAGAGTGGCTGTTGGCAAATGCGTTGCCGCGCTGTGCCAAGCGCTTGTACCCGTTCGCTGTGTCTCGGGGGGGTCCCTGGCACCTCGCTACCCCCCTGCCTCCCTGTTTCTCAAAGACCACAATGATAAGAGGGGAGGGTTGGGTTGGGTGTGGTGTGAAAATCCTCTTCAGACTCTCTTGTGGAGCCAGAGCCACTCAAAATGTTCCTGAAAATACTCCTGATTTTCAGGAACAACCTGAAGATGTGCAGAGGGAGAACTGTATCACCAACGATCAGTCAGATATTTGGCTGTCATTTAGGGTTATTTATGCATCACATGCACAGCATTCCAGAGGTTATTTTTTGGAAGTTAGCAGAAATGGAGCCCGATTCAAAGCAAGGACATTACTCTGTACTCCACCCTGTCCTCCAGCTTCTCCTTCCTGCTTAATTTCCCTCCCTCTTCCTGTTGGAACACAGCGTGCCGGGACATGACCCATGTCACTTAGTTAGGGCAGTGTATATTCAGCATCCTCTGTGACAGCTGACTCATGATAAAGCTTTAAGTATTTTTTTTCTTTTGAAGAGGAAGGAAGGAGACATCAGCATCAGCTGCGGTGAAGGACTGGAGGTCAGTGACATGGCAGGTAGACTGGTGCATGAGACAGGTTTAAAAGTGGGTGGTTGGATGTCTGGCTGAGGGTCAGCAGGGGTGGAAGACAGAGGATCTGTATCAGCTGTTGGCTGGACCGTCCACTGAGGACCATGATCAGGTGTTGGGTGGACCACCTACATAAAGGCAGATACAGGTGTCGGCCGGGCCTGGAAAACAGAGGCTGTCGGTCAACCCAGGAAGAGGCTCTGGACCAGGAGGTGAGTTGGTCAACCCATGACGACGAGATGTCTGCTGGGACCCCTGACGTGGGAACAGCAGAGGTGTTGGCCACGACCCCCAGTGCCGGAGCTGAGGACTGATCGGAACTGGGTAGCTTTGTGTTTCCATCTGGTCAGCTGGCTGGAGGGTGGCTGGCTCTAGAATGAGGTCTCATTGTAAAGAGATGAGGGCTTGGAGCTGGGCTTGGACAGGGAGTTGGATGACTCGGAGCCTGGACCTGGTTGATGGCCCCGCTTTCTTGTGGGAGTTTGGATGAATGAGAGAGGCTGAAGGATTGTCATTCTGCTAGGTCCAAGTACTGCCACTTTTATAGAAATAGCTTATTTTAATTTATCATAGAAACTGAGTGACTAAATAAAACAAATGTTAAAAAATTGTCCCATTATCTAGATGCGTATTGGATAATCTTATAAGAGAGAGATGCACACCCCTACAAACTGCAGCTTCAAAGCCCTATAAATGGTATCTGGGACAGCCCTGCACTTCTAACACCTTGTCATCACAGGAGGCGCAGCACGATCTGCACGTTAGCAGAGCAGCAGCAGCCCCATTGCTCAGAGAAAGACCACAGTTGAAGCATAATAATGTATGGCCTGCATAGACTGCTAGATTGTTTAGAATACAAATCGTTCTGTTCTGTCAGACATGGTTGATGTGGACAACTGAAAAAACCTAGCTAAAACACTTTCAGCGACTGTGGCTCAAGAGGTAGAGCGAGTCGTCCACTAATTGGAAGGTCAGGGATGGGTTCGTTAGGGTGGTCGATGCTACTACTCTTATTGATACACCTGGTTCACTTCCAGGTGTTGTAAAGCACATTAAGTGGTCATTTACCGATTACCATTTTCTGTATAGACTGCCATAAGACACTTCAACTTGAGTGATGACTAGTGTACCATACTATAAATCACGTTATGATTTTCACAGAACAGGTCAACATTTGGGAAACCTGAAGTCTCCCTTTTATTCAGAGAGCTGAATTCCTGACATGAAGGAAAATCTGAATATTGCATTGAAAAAAGAATCAAAATTAAATTAAATACATTTTCACCTCCGTGCTTTATTTTTCAGTGCCAAATATTTGTTTGTTAGTTCAGGTTTTTTTTTTTTTATTACAAATTTTATTTTCAGTGCCGTTGTTCACTGTCAGCTCTGGCCCCATACAGTCACAGAGGTTGATGACAGTCCCTAACCAACATCACAGGTTGAATGATGGGAATGAACCAGTAAGGAGTTTTGAATAATTGTTCAGCACCAGATTCTGTAAATTTGTATTCACTTCCACTTTGCACATTTTGCTCATTAAATTGTATTCTGAGTTGAATAATTATCATGCTCTTACAATGTGATTACAGTGCCTGATTCCACATGAGCATCATTAAGGTTTTTTGTATTGCCAAATTTAGTTTGATATTCAGAAGAAGGGAAACTGTGATCACTAACAGAACTGGAATGCTAATTAGGCTCAGCCATTTCATTCGCTGTAAATACACATTTGTGGCCCTGGGGAAGACATTCCTGACATTCTTGCTCATTTTTAGAATAAACAGAAAAAGAAAAGAACTCTGTTTTTTGTTTTGTTCACATGAAAGTGTATCAATTTCTCAGTGCTGCTCCTTAGGCACTGTTATTCCTCATGATCATGTAGGATAAAGAGTTGATGTGTCTAAAGTGGCAGATGACATTCACTTTTTCACAAAAATAATTGAATGTAATGCAGTTACTATAGAAACATGGTTATCATCATAGAGAAGGTTACATCTTCCATTATCCAGAAGCATGCTTGAATGGAGCAGAATTGAAAAAAAAAACAAAAAAACATGAAAGACAGCTGGAAATAATCACCACTAATGTTTGTTGATGGTGATAATTACAGGTTAGTGAATTGGGGTAAATTGTCACATGAAACCTTTTGTGATTTTAATCATCGTATTTTTAGCACTTGATTAAAACGCATTAATTCTAATCTATGTATTGTCATGCTTTAGCCAAGCAGCGCCTTTTTAAAGTCTTGTTTACATGCTGAGCTGTCGTCTGTTCTCAGGTTCAGGTCTCATTCAGGTTAATCTGCCGACATGAACATTTGGCTGAGCCTCTTTCTGTTTTCATGAATACACCAGCTAACACAATATTCCCTTCACCCCTGACTAAGCAGTTGTGCCATCTAGCTAATACAGGGAAGAGACACATCATAGTTTTCCATGCATTCATGATGAAAATCAAAAGTGAAAGCGGCAAGTTGTTTTATGTATGTAGTAGCTTTTCGGTTAACCAGTGTGCTTACATAGTGCAAACTCAGACCTTTGATATCATGTTTCTGGATGGCCAACAGATTGAACCCAACCAGTTCAATCCCTAAGGCGTTCATCAAAGTTGTTAGAGGAGGAAATTTTGATAGATAGATACTCGTCAGAACTTTTAAAGTAGTATTGTCACTGTACAGCTTCAACCTGTTCTCACTCCCAACGCGATAAATACAGCTGCTTGGTCAGCAGTGTTGGGGGTAACGCCTTACAGAGTAATCTGTTAGAGTACTCAGATTACTTTTTTGTTGTAATGAGTAATGTAACGCGTTCTCATTTGTTATTCTCATGCTGTATTCACAGGCAGGTTTAGTCATTTGAGACGTAAGGCAAACATAAGCATGGGGTTCTCCACACCCCTTGTTTTCCCCAATTTTCAGTCATTATTAAGACCCACTTGTAACGTCTTTTCTTCAAGCTTGATCTTCTCTTCACTATCATTGACACAGCAATCATGTCCAGACATCTGGAAATGCATTTCTGAAAAAAAAAAAAAAAAAAAACACAAACAAAAAAAAACACAACATCACATATTAATTTCAACAAATGCTACCTTTGTAAAATCTTATTTGCTTTATTGTCCTTTCTCATGGAAGATCTGCCGTTGGTTGTCATCATTTAATTTGATTTTCTAGTAGGTTCTTTGATATATATAGAGAACTAATTTCACAATATATGTTTTTCTGACTTCTTACAGGTGGTTCTCATAGGACAGCCACGCTACAAACATATGATGACCTTTTAGAAAATTATGCTTATCCTTTAACATCTACAGCAGTAAAATGACAAATACACATTCATGCGGCAGTAATGTTAATCCAAAAACATCAGATATAATAGGAAAACATTGCTGATGATACTTACATACCTTTACTTAAGGAAGGTTTTGAATGCAAGACACCACTTCTGAGTGGTTTTTAGTACTTGAATTTGTGTAAAGTATCAGTATATTGATCAGTATTCAATAGTTGACCATTTTGACAGTTTTAATGCTCAATAAGTGATACTCATAAATACTTTAATACTGAGACTAGTTGTTCTTCATCATGGAGAATGAACGTGCCACTTTCGGCACCATCTACAGCTGTAGCATCCTCATCCTCACTGCAAACGATACCTGGGCTGGCAACGGCAGCGATGGTCAACTCCTCGCTATTAGCAATACTAAGGGCAAGGATCGCCTGCTTCTTACTGCTATTTAGTAATGTTGTTATCAGTAGTGGTCGGCATAAAAAAGGTAGTCAGCGTTAGTACTTGTGCCCCAAACTTTGTGTTTTTCTCCTGCTTCCTCAGTTTTTCTGCCTCGTTTGGGAATCTTCACTTTATCTTTGGTGTAATTTGTACACCATGTCACTACCTGATGCGAGTGGCTGCCTGATGTGAGTGATGCATGCACCAGTTTAAGACTACGATTACACTTGCTTATAATAAATCTTTTGCATAGTGGTGCATGGTTATCTGTTGCATTGAATATTTTTCTATGTTTATGTTGCTGTTATTGTTAACCATCCACATATTTCCATGAATTATACTGGTAACACTTTACAGTAAGGTACAAGAAATGTTAGTCGTTGCTGAGGAGTGAGTAAGGAACGAATCTGGAACAGCTTGATAGTTAATGAATCGTTGAGTAATTCCTAAATAACTGATTCGAGGACCACTAAATAGATAATGATGAGTTACTGGAGAACAGACTGGAAGATAACACATTAATGAATCATTAGGTAATGATTAGTTCATAAATATATGTGAATCAACATACTAACCCCATCTTCATGATTTGTTCTTGATTAACTATTAAGAAGTCACTGAGTGGCATGACCTAGTGACAACTCATTCATTCTTACTATTGAATAATTAGTCATTTTTTTTGTGTAACTTCAAGTAAAGTAAAACATCATACTAAGTATTTACCCAGTATGGACTCATTAGTTACGAGTTACCTAATAATCAGTTACTCTTTTGTGTACATTTAGTACACTGAATAAGAAGCCTTTTATTTTTCTTCTGAAGAGATGGTGATATTCAGGCTATGTAAACAGGGTGAGATGTCTTTTGAAAACAGTACAATTCGCTTCATTGAATATAAACTTCACTCACTGATCATTTTAGTTTTAGCTTTTACTGTGACTATGGATTTCAAATAGACTACATATATTTATTCACTGTAAGGGCATACATCCTACTGACGTGCACATATTTTTATTTATAGCAGGAGCCTATTTTGTTATGAGTATGCTATAGTTTGATACAAAAAGAAAAATAGTTTTTGTCCTGGGGACTGGGACAGAGCCAGAGTCTAGAAAGCACAGACCGAGGAGGAGGAGGAGAAGGTGGACAGTTCATATCAGTGGCAACAGGGCATTCAATCCAGTATGGGGGCCGAGTCAGCCCTTGGCGAAACAGGGTGGCAAGTTCACAACGTCCATGGAAGTGGACAGTTATTTCTAAGGCATTAAAATCACTAATGGTGAAGAATATAACTTGGATGTGAATATTAGTGTGTATGTGGTGTAAATATAACTATTAAAATATTTTATGAGAATCCAACTGTCTCAGGCTTGTTGTTAAAAAAACAATTGTAAACTCCCAGGAAATATTCAATAACTACTTAATATTATGTATCACATGGTACACAAAATGAGCAATTAATGAGTCTCCTGTATAAGTAGTCAGTGTGATGTTTCACTTTAATTGAAGGGGCACAAAAAGTAACTAATGATTCAGTAATTAGGAATTAATGAGTTGTCACAAGTTCAAAGTTTTTGAGAGGTGTTAAAATCATACTTAGGGAAAAGTAAAAGAACATTTTCTTAACCATAAGTTTATGAGGCGTTTTTATGGGGCCCTTGCTAGCTTGGGGCCCAAGGCAATTGCGAACCTTGGCAAATGGCAAGTCCGCCTCTGGCTGCATTAAAGCCATGTCCTTAGCATAGTTATGTTTGCTGGTCATAAAAAAGCAAATTCCACTTTTCACTATTTGATGTATATTTCAGATTTTAATTTAAATGATGTTGTTCATCAGATTTTAGTGGAAGAATTAAGTAATTACCTTGGTTCTGATATCACTGTAGTGCCACTAACAGGGTTTCCCATTAATTAATAAGACACTGGCAGTCCACCAAAGTGTAATTTGCTGTGTCATAGTCTCATTATGATCAGAAAATGTTTATATGTTATATTTCATTATTTTATACATTGTAAATGTTCTATAATTTCTTGTTTGTATGTTTGTGTTATTTATAATCTAGTCTCCTGATTTGGCTCTCAAAGTGCATCAGATTGATGAATTTAACTGTAAAATATGCTAACTTGAGCATGCCTCAGGACCCCCCTAGAGGGTCTGAAGTCCACCCACCATAGTCTCATGAAATCCTGTGGGAAACAATGCACTAATGATGGTTAAGCATACCCTTTATTGTAATATGAAAATTATACAATTGTTACTGTTAACAGCAGTACAGTGCTCTGCTTCCCTAATGGTGAGCGCTGCTTCTCCACACAAGGGGAAAGCTGACAGTCATCTACAACAGGTAATACTCTGGCAAGGGGTCACCGGCACAGCTGATGTAGGCTTAGGCTGCAGGGCTGTCCAATTACAGTGGTTTTCAAAGTTTTTGAGCCCAACGCACACACCCAAGGGCAGGCCGAAATCTGGCACACCTGTATTCAAATCTGTGCAAAATAGCCCTTTTGACGTGGTATCTAGTCACCCTGTAGACCTTTATTTTTGGATCCTCGGAAGGATGAGATATATGATATTTTTTAGGGTACAGAATTTGCCTCTGTATTAGGAAATTTAGAAAGGACTGATATAGTAAATTGCAATAATAATCTATGGTTGTAACAAAATCCCAAGGGATACATGAATTTCACAGCACCATTTGGGAATCACTGCTCTAGAAGCATCAAGGCTGAACGGTTTCTGTGAGATCCAAACATTTCCAATAACCCAGACGAGTTGGAAAGATCAAAGTCAAAATGTATTGAAAAAGGATTTCTGTAATCATCCAAAACACAACATGTTTTAATCTGACATAATATTCTGCCTAATCCATATTTGTTGCCGCTTAGCCTTTCATAAACAACATATCCACTGTGGAGGCATGCACCAGCATCAACTGGCCAGAGTTGCATCAGCCCCATACATTTTGTTCATTAAAGGAAGTTGATTTAAATAAAACAATAAGACTAAGTCATTTGATCCGATTAAACACTTATGTTGTAAAGCTTCGGCAAAGTTCAGAAACGGTTTTATTAAAGTTCATGATTATTAATTATTTTATATTACTTTACTCATAAAAAGTAGCCTTAAAGGAGATCACAGGCACACTGTGGGTCAAGATTTATTTTCACGAGTAAAAATTCCTCATAAACATCCCACTCTCAGACAATTTCAGAAATCACACCCTGTGTACAACAATGAATATATTGGCATTTGTGCTGTCATTACTTGATCAGAACTACTTGTTGAATAATGCTGACTCATCCCACGCTCTGTTCCCTCTGTTGTTTGAAGGTCAAACGCAAGTGTTTTAACATTAATGATTTTTTTTTTTCCACTTGTACTACCGTGGTAGACTTTTTTGAGACATTCACCCATTGGACTGAGAGATGGGCAAGTGTGCTCAGTCCAAAAAACTGTAGTTTGAGTACAGTGAGTAGAGATGTTCCAATATGCCATCACAGCAATGGTGGCGTTGCTACACAGCAGTACACATAAATCAGTGGGTGGATTAGTCTTTAAGGCTTGCATGCATTGACTTCACCAGCCTATGAACAGTCTTTATTCATGTTACATTACCCTCCCAACCACAATCAGAGCTCTTTCTCCTCTTAACACTTCCTTCGGCAACACCCTTCCATCTCCATCCATTTCATCCATCTTACCTTAGGGCTGATTGAATCCATCACCTCTTCTCAGGCCTCTGACCTGTTCTAGGCAGTCCAGTCACGTCTGCAGGCCCTTAGAGCTGTCTTAAACACTGCACAGATCATCTGGTCTCGGTTTCTTTGATCTCACAGAGACAGCAACGGCGTCTCAGAGGCAAAATCCATACTAAAGCTTTTGGACTTCACAATGCCAAACCAATCTAGCAAATGATGCCGGGATATGAGGAGCCTTTCAAATGGTGGTTTGATTTCCACCTCTTTAGTGAGATGGACTCCGCCAAGGCATCCAAAGAAAGACTTAGAGTATCGCTGACTCGGCGGCCAACAGAATACAAATGGCTACTTTGATATTGGGCCCTGGAGAAATGTGTAACTCATGTGCACCAAAGGCACAATGATCTGCTGTGTGCTGTAGAGAGGAGATTTGACAACAGACACTAGATTTCTATTTATTTTTCCCAGCAGCACTAAGTCTGTGTCCTGGGGAGGATAATATATGATATGATTAATGATTAGGTAAAATGTTATCGATCCCTGTGAGGAACTGTGGTTGTTGTAGCAAGCTGTGTCATAATAGGATACAACAGAGGGAAAAGAGAAGATAAATGAGAATAAACAAAGGCCATACTGAGTATAATCATGTATATCAGAGGAAAATGTGTTGAATACAGCATGATGATGTGTGGAAAATGGGCACAGAATAAAATGTTTGCAACATCAAAGTCATAAAGAAAATACAAATGACATGGATGAATGCAGAAAATACAGATTCATAAGATACATAAACGTTGTTGTGTTCACATTTAAGGTGCTCTGTGTGTTGTAGTGGAAACCTGTCGTTAGTTTATGTGAGCAGATTCCATTTCCAACGCAACGTTAGCTACTGTTGCTCTCTGTTAGTGTAGGAAAGAGAGGCACTGAGAGGAGGCACTTGAGAATGTACATAAAGCATAACGTCACATCCCTTGGACTGTCACAGAAAAGAGAGTCTTTCACAAGGAAATACACAGTCCAACAGCATGGGACAACTTAAACAAATCGTCTACAGGCTTATATAGGAAACCGAGGGAAGGTCTCATTTTTCATGTTCTGTTACAATCCACTCACATATGGCCAATAAAAAAGCGCTACAAATTGTTATATAGAGCCCATTTGCATGTAAGTCAGTCCCTGTGTACAGTAGCAGGAATATATCTGGCTAAAGCAGATGCCAAAAAAGTTGTTTCCTTTTCCAGTACTGGCAAAAATACAAAAATGAATGTGTATAAACTATGTGGCAAGTCTGACTGACTAACTAACTGACTGACAAATGACTTATGAACTGACTGACTAATAAAATAGAAAATAAATAAAAGATTACAGTCCTCATACCTAGAAATTATGTATATCACCCTAGCAGCATACCAGTGACAGGCATACAGGCCTTTGTCAGAGTCCAAATTTGATAGGTTTAGGCAAAAAAAACTACATCTGTTTAGAAAATGATCGTGTTTTAAATTTAAACAGGTACGTTCCTTATGCACGGTCATACATTATGTTAGCCTACTTACATAACTTGACGTGACATGACATTTACATGGATGTAAATTAAGAACTGGATGCAATGCCAGAAGCAGAACCCCATTTATTCCCCATTAACTGGCTCATGAAGCCAAAAAAGCTTGACTTCACAGGTATCACACTACCTGGATCAAATGGATTGAATGGATAAAATCATGATTGTGAAATGAGTCATTTCGTGGAGGTTGTGATGCTCGAATAAATTTATCTTACAGCTACTTCTTTCACAATATAAGCTTATGGGAAATGTCTTTTTGGAACCTTCCTGCTGATTCTTCGATCATCACCCTATAGCTTTCTCTCATACTCAAGCACACAAGAGCACACAAGGAAAACAAAAATTCTGATTAATTGCATGTTGCAGGGAATGATAGATGGTGACCTCTGTTTCACCTTTGCTGTTGTCATTGTCCCACAGCTTGAAGGATGGACATGAGAACACAAACCAGTGATCTTTTTCCCATCCAGCCCCAGTGCCTTTGAGTCTGAATAATTCAATTTGTATCCACCAAAGCTGCATTTGTCATAGCTGGTATGTGCTCTCGGGCTCTTTACCCAGGATGCTTTGCTCTATACACTTTGATTCACCACATTCATTGCAGGTTTCAAAAGATCACTCCACACATGGGGAAGTCAGGGTGATGGTATTTCACAGTGCTAGCTCAGAAATGTATGCGACTCACACGTGTTGAGTAAAAGGCACTTCATAAAATATTGTAACAGCACACTAAATTGATAGTCAGATTAATAGTATCTCAGTAACATCAAATCACTGTGACTGTGGTGGAGAAAATTGTTAGTTCTATCCAACAGCAGTTAGACATTTAAATTCTGTTGTTTCTCAACATTAAAGGATAGTTCTAGTTTATTATAATTTTGGTCTTAAAAGTTTGAGTTTATTTTCTTAAGGCACGAGAAATAGCTAAATGAGAGAGTTTCAGTGACATGTGATGCACATTGTTATTGGAAATATGTCACATGATATAGTCTGTAGGAGTGTATGATTAAACTTTTTCCCGTGGTCAAGTGTTAAACAAAATTGCAATCAATTGTGCTTTTTTAACCAGGGTGGTTATGTGTGATGACCAAGATAGGTTCTAAGTGGGTACCTATAACTGTTCACCTGCTCCACTTCAGCTCCACTGATGTAGACAGGGGTGTGTGTCTTTGCCTCCTTTTCTCTTAAGTCAAGCAGAGGGCATGAACCAACAGACTAGACAGGTTGTAAAATTAAAACAATAAGCTGAAAGACACTACAGCAATTCCTAGGGCTGAGGGGAAGTGCAAAGTGGAGTTATAATTCTCTGTGGGTTTGTCACTGCAAATGACAAGGTTAACATTACAAGTAGTCCTTACAATAAAAACACAGTTAAAAATGATATCCTGCAAAATACCATCAAGCCTTGAAAAGCCTTGAAAGCCTTATATCATAATAACATGCCAAACATGCAAATGCAATTTTTCTTTGCAAACTTTTCTTCCAAAGTCCTCCTCTGGGCCAGGTCAACTGTAAAATATTCACCCCTGTGTGTTCACGCAGCTTTTTTTTTTTTTTTGCTTAGAAAAATGGACAGGAGGTTGAAGTGCACAGGTCCCACCTGGCAGTCAAGACACTGAATCTGTCATATGAAGATTTCAAGGGCAGAGCCTGCATTTGCTAACATACCTTTAGCACCCCCCCCACCACATGGAACTGTGAGTGGAATGATTACTTCTCCATGCTTGCGTAATGTCTGATGAAAGAGCGATGCAATATCCAAATCATCTGCAGTGTGCTGCATCAGTTGTAGAGAGTGCTATTTACTGTTTAAAGCAATGTTATAGGCTATAGTGATGTCCTTTTTTATGTCATCTGGTGCCTGAACAGCAATTGTCTTATTGACCCTAACAACAACTGGCTTTAAAACCTAACTATGGATTATTTCTGTCACTCATTCATTTTTATAGCACCTGCAAACAAAATGAAGCAATAGCAGGGTGTGTTTAGAAGAACAGACATCTCTGATTTTACTGGGGTAGTACATTCTACAGCTCTACAAGGGATCATTTAGTTTTATCGCCCCTTGAGTAGCTGTGTATACAGCTTGGTTAATTGAGAAAGCAGCTCAGTTGCGTAGTGTGGTGTGATCTAGCACCTTGGTTGACCCAGAGCCTCAACATTAGTTTCTAATCTTATTTTGACATAGGGCTAAAGTTATTCTTTTACATTTATTTTATTCTGTATTTAATTCAAAATGCAGTTCTTCAAAGGGACTAATGCTCACAAGGTCTCATAGTGTGGTGGTCAGGTTAATATTGGAGTGAAAGATCAGTTACTATAGAAGTTGCTCTGACTATTTAGTATTTCAACCAACTTTGAAGTTGAAGTCCTGATGCGTCTTATACAAATGCTATAGTGCATGTTGTGACCAAGCAGTAGGACACCAAGGTCATGTCCTCAGTATTTTTGTGAGTCTTTAAAAAATGTGTAATGAATACATTTCCTAAAATGTTAAATTAAAGGGACAAATTGTTAAAACTACTTAACCTAATTGGTAGTGTGTTTTGAACAAAGGTTGGCATAACGAGTTGCGCACGTACAGTACAGTCCTGTCATTTATTCTGACCCACATTCAAAACTAGTAACTCCATGTCACACCACAGGAATAGAAGCAGCCACTGTGTCCTGATCTGACCTCCCAAACTATTAACCAACATTGATTTCAAATGTGACATGTCCAAGCTTTGGTGCACAGAGCTTATTAGGAGGTTCCGTTCCCACATTTTTAGTGACAAAAGCATTCCCTGTAGGAAATCAACAATTACATTATACTAACGTTACACTACACAGCAGCAGCTATGAATAAACAATCAGCCCACCTTGCTGCAGTCAGGCTGTCTCCAGCCATCACCTGCTCCAAATGTGGCCCGTACCAGAAATTGTGCGTTGTTCCTGGAGGATTGATCAGGGCACGTCTATGTTCACTTGTGTATGTAAGAGAAGTCAGTCTCTTCTGGTCATTGTGCTGCTAAAGGATTTGTATTAACAAGATTGAATATTTTTCTTCTTGTTCTCTTTGCTTAAGTTATTACCAAAATGTTTCTGCGATACCTCATTTAGCACTATTTTATTGATCAATAATGCGAAATACCTGTTCATTTTATATGATTATAAGTACAGCTGCTGCAGTTGTGCTCCTCTGCTCAGTTTGTTGGATGGTGAGGTGTTATCAATGCAATAAGAAACAGTACTGAAAAAGAGTCACATCCATGACTCCCCGGTGGAGATTGTGAAGAACACCAATTTTCTCGTTGTCCACCTGGCGGAGAACATAACGTGGTCCCTCAACACCGGCTCCACCGTGAAGAAAGCTCAGCAGTGTCTCCACTTCCTGAGAAGGCTGAGGAGAGCCCACCTCCCACCCCCCATTCTCAACACTTTCTACCGAGGGACTATAGAGAGTCTCCTGGGTAGCTGCATCACCGCCTGGTTCGGAAACTGCACCCAACTGGACCGCAAGAACCTGCAACATGTGGTGAGGATGGCTGAAAAGATCATCGGAGTCACTGTCCCCTCCATCTCAGACATTTACACCACATGCTGCATTCGTAAGGCAACCAGCATTGTGGAAGACCCCACCCACCCCTCACATAGACTTTTCTTCCCCCTTCCATCTGGCAGAAGGTACCGTAGCGTACGGTCTGTCACTGACTATAAAACAGCTTCTTCCCCCAGGCCATACGACTCCATACGATACCACTCCAACTCTCAGGGACTGATGTGATCACCTCTGTTGCCCTGTTGTATGCTGTCCTGCATCGCTGTTTAGTATTTGTCTGATGCACTATTGCACCTCATGTAAATAATAATAATAATAATAATAATAATAATAATAATGATCATACACTTCACTTTACAAGTCACTTTTGCACTACATATATACTAGTATTTTTGCACTATACTTAGCAGCTACATGTAGCATTTGGTATTGTTGTCGTTGTTCTATGTACTGAGTATATGGCTGGAATGACAATAAACCCTCTTGAATCTTGAATCTTGAATATATGTACAAATGCAATCATGTAAAGGTTGCATTATCTTTATTGGTAAGAGCTACCTACTAGGTCAGTATTATTAATAATGACAAACTAAATGACAAATGTCTGTAGTTTTGAATAAAACAAAACAGGAGCCCATGAAATTCCAAAAGCTGATTTAATTTTTTTTTTTTTTATCTTATATCTATTTTACATTTCACATAAGTGAATTGCCTTTCAGGAACAAGTTAATATCTGCAAAGTTAATTCATGATAGGCCTTATACTTTGTCTATAGGATAAATTGCATTTAAAGATTTTAAGTGTTTGTTGAAAACACAGATATGTTTGAAGCATGGTGGTGTTGAATAGTAAATTCGCTATGTTAGCACAAGATAAAAATATCATCTAAGGGGCTCTGTATCTCGGAGGTGAGGACTGCTCAGGTTATAAACTTTAAACGTTATTCTTTTTGCCAGCTGAAGTTAACTTCCTTCAAGATATCTTCACAAAACTACTGCTGAGTAGGTTACATGTACTCCAGAAATCCACAGTTGATGATATTTCCCCTCCTATAGCTTGTCAAGACATTTTACCATGCAAGTTCAAATTAAAATCATGGCTTTGTGACCTGTCAAAGCAAAAATGTTCTCATAAAAAACGATTAATCGTTCAGCCCTAGTTTAAAAAGTTTTACGTAGATTTAGATCACTTTAAATATGTATAACAAATAGATAAGTAACCTGATCAAGCAAATCGGAGCCTCTCTACATATCAGTTGCCATGCAGCTGCATGATTGAGAGTCATTCTGTGATGTTCTCCCTCCAGTTTCATGCTGTTGCAGAGAGTGCTGGTGCTGCTGATGGTACACTACATCTGAATAGGCCATTTGTCTTGGATGATGATTGGTGTCCCATTTAAATGAGCATTAAGGTGTGAGGTTTGCTCAGAGACTTGTGCTGGGAGATGGATGAGACCATGAAGGTGGCTGGAACACTACTCTGTCTCCCTGGATTTGTCAATATGAAGGAATCTGTCAAACTGAATCAATAAGAGGGATTGCTCTCGCCAAGCAATTATTGCTCTGTAATTGATACATTTCCCATTTTTTATTCCAAATGTCAGCCATAGATATATTTTCACATCAGGGTCAATCTTTCATATGGTATGTTAATGATTCACAAATTACACCATTTCATTATTATGCAGAAATATTGTCTAATCAAATTTTGCTTTTTTTAAGATTATAAACTGAGACATAAGTTCTTTCTGTGGGAAACTGTGGTATACATATAAAGCAGACAGAAGAGGGCAGATAGAAAAACATCAATGACTACTACAGTAGGAATACTGAATTTTAAATTCAATCGCTTAAGTAAAAGTTAAAAGAAGCACATAATTCAAAAGCCCCTGACTTCTCTTATATCTCTTATGCAAAGTGGAGAGAAGTTCTGGACTAGACTTTCTTTATTGTCATTCAAATTGCACCTTACAGTGCAGATCGGAGCGAAACTTCATTGCAGTTGGCTCAGCATAGTACAGGATAAACGGCAGTAAGTATTACACATAAAAGTTAAATAAATAAAATGTGTAAACATAAAATACTATATAAAATATATTGCACATGTGTATTGTTATATTATATTGCACAATCCAGTGAAGCAGTCCTGACTGGGTGGGTGAGGGAGGATGGAGGGATTTTTATTTAGTGTTCAATAGTCTTATGGCTTGTGGGAAGAAGCTGTTATGAGCCCTGGTCTGGCAGCAATTTTTTGAAATGTCCTGGATGGGAGGAAGAGAGCTCCCGAAGATTTTCTCCGCTGTCCTCACCACCCTCTGCAGGGACTTCCAGTCAGAGGCACTGCAGGCTCCTGACCAGACAGAGGTGCAGCTGGTCAGTATGCTCTCTATAGTGCCTCTGTTAAAGGTGGTGAGAAATGGAGGGGGGAGGTGTGCTCTCTTCATCCGACGCAGAAAGTGCATGTGCTGCTGAGCTCTCTTTACCAGAGCTCCGGTGTGATGGGACCAGGTCAGAGTGTCTGTTATCTGCTGACCCTCCCCACTGCTGTGTTGTTGATGAGGAGTGGTCTGTGACTGGGCTGGCTCCTCCTGAAGTCCATGGTGATCTCCTTAGTTTTGTCAACATTCAGGGCCAGGTTGTTTGTTTTGCACCAGTACACCAGATGTTTCACCTCTTCTCTGTAGGCCGTATCGTTGTCATCCCAAACTTCCCGATGTGGTTAGTAGTGGTCCTGGCACAACAGTCGTGGATCAGCAAGGTGAACAGCAGCGGACTCAGCCCTGAGGGGAGCATGTGCTCATATTGGAGCCGTTGTTGCCCACCTGCACAGACTGGGGTCTGTTGGTGAGGAAGTCAAGCAGCCAGTTACACAGGGGGGTGCTGATGCCAAGGGGGGCCAGTTTGCTCACCAGATGCTGCGGGATGATGGTGTTGAACGCCGAGCTGAAGTCCAGCAATAACATTCGCACACGTGTGTTCCTTCCTTCCAGATGTTGTAAGCTCAGGTGGAGTACAGGGGAGATGGCGTCCTCTGTGAAGCGGTAAGCAAACTGGTACAGGTCGAATGTGGGGGGGGGGGGAGTCCTTGTGTGGTCCTTTACCAGCCTCTCGAAGCACTTCATCATGATGTGCTATGGAGCAGTAATCATTGAGGGAGGAGATTGCGGGTTTTTAGGCACCAGTATAATTGTAGCAGTCTTTAGACATGCTGGTACCACAGCCTGGATCAGCTGGTCAGCACATTCCTTGAGCACCCATCCTGGTATGTCGTCGGGGCCCGCTGCTTTCCAAGTGTTCGTTCTCCTCAAGGTTCTCCGGACATCAACTGTATCCAGACTGAGTGGCTGCTCATCGGGACGAGGAATAAATTTCCTTGCAGGAGTGATGTTGAGTGCCTCAAAACTCCCAAAGTGGTTATTGAGTTCGAAAGTTGATGTTGTTGTCGCAGGGGGGAGGAGTAGCTTTATAGTCTGTGATGACTTGAATACCCTGCCACATTTTTCTGGTGTAAGTGGGGTCATGGTAGAAGTCCTGCACTTTCTGACCATGAGCATGCTTTGCAACTCTTATGGCACGGTTCGGGTTGGCTCTAGCTGTTCAAAGTGCCACCATGTCACCAGATTTAATGTCATTCCGTGCTTTCAGCATTGCATGTACCTCACTGGTCATCCAGGGTTTCTCATTGGCCCGTGTTTTTGATTACACCAACATCCACCATGCACTTCTGAATGTATGCAGACGCAGACTCAGCATATTCTTCCAGCCATGTGTGATGATTGTCCGTAGCAGCTGCCTTGAATGTGTCCCAGTCCGTGCGCTAGAAGCAGTCCTGTAATGCTTCCATAGCTCCTGCAGGCCAAACCTGCTTCACTGTGGGTTTTCCCTGATCAGCAGGGCTTGTGTGCAGGAATTCGCATCACAGAGAGATGGTCTGAGGAGCTAAGGTGGGGGTGGGGTGCAGCCCTGAATGCCTTTTTGATGTTACTGTAGGCCGAGTCCAGCGTGCTCTCCCCCCTGGTTGTGAGGAGGAAACACAGTTTTCATATTGGCTTGATTAAAGTCCCCTGCCACAATGAAAACTCCCTCTGGATGTTTAGATTGCAGTTCACTGATGGAGCGGTATAGAACATTCAGGGCCTTTCTGGTGTTTGCACTGGAGGGAAGGTACACTGCTGTGAAGATGATACCAGTGAATGTTGTCACTGACTGAATCCACAGTTTTTTCCATTGGAAATTATTAGGTTGATAAGCGAAAAGCAATATAGACGCCCAGTCATTAATGTTGTTAAATTGATTGCTAATATGATATGATTGCTTAGCTTTGACAAAAAATACCATACTATACATAGCAACCAAGGTTATTTATTTTCAGCTCTTTTTGTTGGAAAGCATATATAATCATACAGTATATGTCATAGACTACAGTAGTAATATAAAGTAATATAGTATTATATTATAGTCAGTATTCGTATAAGTACCAATTCTGTTTCCCTCACAATTTTATTATATGTATGGATATTTTTCTTCAGGATAATGAATAGTCGTGAAGAACTCAAGAGAAATCGCGATTGAATTAGAAACGTATACAGACAGTCCAACCTGAAGTAACATTCAGCAGAGGAGTTCATGTTTGACAGACCAAGAGGAGCATATGTTCTTTAAACATACAGTTAATTTGTCACTATCTGTGGAACTAACTTTGTGTAGTCTGTTTAAGTGTTTTCATTGCTCCAAGCTCCAACATGTCTTTTAAAGGTGGCATGGATGCAATTGTGAGTTTTGTATACAAATTCACCTCTAAACAGTAATTTCACACATTTTTAACAAGTTGCTTAGTTTCTCAATACTAAAAATGTCCATAAATATACTAGTAGAATAAAGCCATACTATTCAGTAACCCTCCACCTACTTCCATGACATGGATCCACCCATTCTCACCTGACTTCGCTCACTCCTAATCAATGGTCTACTCTATATGTCCCGCCCATTTCCTTTGTTCTGGCTGGCAGGAACACAAAGCAGCATGTGAGGGCCCTCTGTCCCTGTGATTCAGATACAAACCTATGGTTGTGTGTGATAAAGTGAGTTTACTGTTTTCCTCATATGTTGCTGTACTTTAATGGTTATTTGTAGATTGGATGTGATTAAATGTTTGACCAATATAGATAAATAGTAAAAGTAAATACTATAATTGTCATCTTGTCTGTTTGCCTTGAGACTACAGATATAATATTGTGTGTAAGTGCGCAGTGCACATGATTTGTTAATTGTAGCTCTTTAGGAAATGCAAGAATCCTTTTAACCTAATTTAGAATGTCGAATTTCTTATGTAATTGTTAAATGGATGTTTCTTTGTTATGCAGTACTCTATAATTTCACCAGCGGTAGGCCTACCCCTCACCCCCTTGGTTAGAGTACTAATATTGATTGTTTGTTAGGTACCTAATTGTTTAGTGTGATGTTATCCATTGGTTAACTGTATTGTAATTCTTGTGTGTTTTTCTGTTTATCATTTATAGAAAACCATAACCGTCAAGCCTCATCATCTCCTATTGCTCTAAATGTGTGCATAGTGATAATAAATGGCTTAAACGGAAACATCAGTTGTCCCTCCTACATTCTTATCGATGTACCATGGCGATGCTCGATCTCCTGTGAACCAATCCTAGAGATAGATTCTACAGCTATCATATCATTTTACTGATGACTTTTCAATCCCCTTGCAGCAAGGCCATCCTTCAGTCTATGTGAAACCTGTCTACAAATTGTTGAGTGTGATCTCCCCACACTGACAAAGCCAAACAAAAACAAACAAACCAAAAAAACTTACTAGACTGAGTCACACATCAGGAGTTCTATTTAAAGCTTGGCTGAAACCCAGGGAACACTGACTCTAGTCTCTAAATTAATTTGGGCCAGAAAGAACCAGGGAAAACTTTGATCTACGTTCAGCGCATATGGAAGCCATCTCCAACATTCCAGCTGGAGTAAAGCATGTTTTTAGAAGCTGTTTAAGTAGTCTTATGTCTGGCCATGGTGAATAGAGTTTCAAAGACTGTAGATTCAGTTACTGTTAATACGGGCCTTCTACAGGAGTCAATCACAGGCCAGTGGAGGAAGTGAATGAGCAAGAGATATACTGTACATCGGGGGGAAATTAATGGAAGCTGAAAAAGTGACAGGATATTGTTTGCATGTGTGTTTGTGACAGAGATAAAGTGTTGCTCTTTATATGGGTGCATTAATATCATCATGCCAAAATGACTACTGTGAATGATCTGCTTAACTGGAAAGACAGTAATTCCAGCCTTCCACGCAGATGAACGGCTGCTTGTTTAAGACATACGATGGAGAGTAAAAAAAGTAAATAAGTGAGATGAAGTTCAATTTGAGGTAACTAGAAGTTCACAGAAGTATCCTGCTGTTCCACAACTGGGATTTCTTTTCTACAATCCCTCTGAGGAGTTCTTAGAAATGTATTCACTGTATTTATGAGCATCCTCACCCAGGCACATTTCCTTGCTTGACACATCGAGGACACAGTGGTTTACAAAGAAAGGAAAAAAAACAACAACAAAAAACAACACGACTGTAAACAAAGACATCTATGAGTTTGGGATTTAGTAGTCTGAAAAAAGTTGCAAATATTCACTCTAGACTTGCTGTCACTTGAATTATCTTAGAAATGTCTTCCTGGAAAATGGAGTGATGGAATGCTAATAAAAAAAGGCAAAAATCACTAGGAAACACTTTTGATAAGTTGAGAAGAAGAAGTATGTCTTCATCACAAATTATTTTACCTTGGCTTAGAACAATATTTTTGATGCAGCTGGAAAAAAAACATTTTTCTATTTTTCTTTTTTTCAAACCTGGAGGCCAATACAGAAAATGTATAAAAATAAGTATATTTATTTTGATTTTGGAGTCCCGAAGTCAAAGTGCCAAGTTCTCAACTCTGGAGCAGCCTTCACATCTTAAAGTAGGCTAAACCACCCTCTCCACTGCTCATTTTTGGTTGATGTCAAAATTAAAATAATAATATAGTCTCATTGAGAGTAATTCAATCTCCAAATTTCGCATTTTGCTTCAGTATCAGTTAGAAGCCATACTGAACAGATTATTTTCTCCACCATTCCCCATTTCCTCATTCAATTCACTTTCATCTCATTTTGACTGCTTGTATTTGGTAAATATTCATGTCTGATCATCAATTCTGTTACTATCTACTTAGTTAATACATATTTTAATTTAGAGCCAGTCGTGATTCTGTGTCTTCTTTGAAGTGGATATCAATGTAATTGAGAAGTCACACTTTTATATATTTGACTGATAATTTAAGAAATTATTGATTTTCTTCTTCAGAGGTGGTACCCCTAAAAAGCATTGGGATTCTGCTACATTTGTAACTTGCCACATAAAGGCCTGGCATGTTTGAGTATTTAGAATCATTTTTGCCTTCTTGTGAGTACAGAGACATTTCAGAAAAAATGACAATTATTTTTTACATGGAGGAGAAAATATAAGTTCAGAAAAAATATTCATGTATCTGTGGACAAGGCCAAGGCCTCTTTTTTTAAGTATATTTTTTTGGTCTTTATGGCTTTATTGATAGTGACAGCTGAAGACATGACAGAAAACAAGATGAAAGAGAGGGGGAGTGACATCCAGTAAATGGTCCTCAGGCTGGGACTCAAACCTGGGGCCACTGCAGTGAGGACAAAGCCTCTGTATGTGGGACGCCTGCTCTGCCAACTGAGCTAAACTGTGCCAATTTTCTAAGCAGATAAAAAGGATAGAACATCACTCTTATGAGTAGGAGTGATGATATTACTGTGCCGATATTACTGCGCCGATGTCGTATACATTATAGTTGTATGGCGTACGTTAGAATTGTATGACTTCGGCGCAGTAATATCATCACTCCTACTCCAAGGAGTGATGATATTACTGCGCCAACGTTGAAGTGCTCCCAGGTGTTATTCCGCCATGCATTATAGTTATCCTTTTTATCCGCTTAGAAAATTGGCATGTTTCATTTGGTGTAACCATACTTGGGTCATGTAACTACTCACGTAACCGCATTTAAATAAGGAACACGTGGAAGTGTTTGGTCGCTTCTAACTTCACCCCCGTTTGGATCCTAAGGAATGTACTGGGCCAAGCTACATGCTAGCAGAGTAGCGCTGTGCGCCAGAGCGATTGAGTGCACGCACGGAGGCTAGAGAAGTATGTATCAACTCGCCTAAGATCAGGGAAGAACATAGTTCAGTATGGAAAAACAGTGGCGTTTAAGAGTTTTTAACTGAGCTAGCATAATTTATAAGTCCCACGTCACTAATTCCCATGAGAGTAAACAATGCTCATGCACTGTACCAATGAACCCGGCTGTAAATGGAAGAGGGTGTTTCATACATAGTGGCATTATTATCATTATGGATTTATTTTACAACATCTCAAAAAAGACATGGATTAGAAAGCAGTTCAAAAGGGATGCAATTGCTCCATTGGCACAATGGTATCATTCTCAGCAAAAAAGAACCAAAAGGAAGTCACTAACATGCAACTTTCCAGGGATATTAAGCGTGTTGCATGACATTTTTTCATATAGTATATGATGGTGGACCCAGGACAACAAGGTTGGTTGTTAACACGTTGACACTGCAAATGTAATATACCAGAAACTGGACCAAATCTTAATAGTAACACCTTAAATTACTTTGTTGCTGCTAAATGTAGTAAGAAAACGGAAGGAAAAAGTTAATTTAAATCTATGTGAACTGAACTTGAGCTAGCTCTTGTGAAGTGTGAACTTGCACAACAGTGATTTTAATGGAGCTAATTTATAATGACTAGATCAAGGCCCTATCCACACATACAATGGTATTTCTCAAAGTAAAGACTTTTCTATGGATTTTGGACTTGCACACATGTAAATGGTGTTTTTGGTCACTGGAAACAGTGGTTTGGGAAAGCTCCTGCCAGGGTGGAGATATTTCAAAACTCCATTTTCAGTGTTAACATCTGGATGGGCAGAAACAGAGATGTTTGGAGCCGATGATGCAGACACACATGTTTATTAGTGTTTGTAGCACCATTGGTAAATGTGAGCTTGGAATATGTGTTATGATATTGGAGTATTTCAGTTTGTATAGAGATGGAATGGATATAATATGGTTTAGTGTTATATTTAGAAAGACACAAATGGACAAATAGATATTATAGTACAATAAAGGAAAAGAGAAACACAGATGGCTGCTTACAAGGTTTTGCTTACAAATAATCCAAGAAGATTAAGCAAAGATCAGTCACATTTCCCTGGCTAGTATTTTTTGCACCTGACCGGAGTATACACTCTGCTACCCGTTTACAACAGCACACGCATGCCCAGTGTACATGAATGTCCATGGAATATGCACGTCAGGTGTGTTACTATGGACAGAGATTTTTTCTGAAATGGTGCTAAAATGCTCATCTGGATGGAAATATATATTTTTTAAAAACTTCATTTATAAACTACCCATGCATGTGTTTATTACACAGAATCATCTGAAAGGGTGCCACTAGACACTTTTTGAAAAGGTCTATCATGGTCTATCACAGGCCAACTTTAACCAATCAGATCAACAGCAAGGGAGAAATGCTGCCATCGGAATCGAAGTCAGTTGTGACAAGAGGGAAAACATCTTTTCATCTTTTCATCGATAAAAGCCTTCAGTGCTGTTCTTTGCTCTTCTTTGTATGAAATATACTCTGCAATTCTGACTTAACTGATGTTAGCAGCAGCTGGTAAACTATTTTGAACCAGCTACAATTAAAATACAAACTGGACCCATTCAGTAGACGATTTAATGTTTTGGTTGTTGGTGTAATTTGCACCCACAAGACTTTGCTTTTACACTGTCAGATGTCACTGCATTAGAACCCCCCAAATTCAACCATGCTGCCACACCCACTCAGAGTCCATCACATCTGTTGAATGATCGCATCCCTTCACACACGCTCACCTACATTACTCTGCTAATGTGTTGACTCCATGACACCTTAAAGCTGACACTAATGACTAGCCCCGTCATTAGCAGCCCGGTTAATGACTTCAGTCATCAGAGCCATGGATTAGGCCATGCACTCAGACCCCGGATGAGTTGTAAATTTTGTGTATAAATATGCGCTGTGAGGAATATAAGCTGCTCTCAGCCCTGTCGTTCTGATTTCATAATAAGGTAATGAATTGTTAATGGTATGATTACTCTGAAAATAGAATAACTGTGGAAAATGGACCTGGCATTATGGCTCCCATTGTTTTTACATAAATTCTCTACTAGAGTTGTCATTGCTAATTTCAGACCAAGGCAGTTGTCATTTTCCCGCCCATAACCCCACGTTGCAGAAAAAGCTAATGTACTTGCACCCACCTATGTGTCCTTGGGTGTGTTGGTCTTAAAATATGGTAAATGGACTTGGACTTCTATAGCACTTTTCCAGTCTTCTGACCACTCAAATCGCTTAACAACACTTGTCAAATTCACCAATTCACACGCTGAAGGCAGAGGCTGCCATGCAAGATGCCAAACTGTTCCTCAGGAGACATTTGGGGTTTAGTATCTTGCTCAAGGACACCTTGAAATGCAGCTTGGAGAGCTGGGGATTCGAACCAGCAACCCTTAGATATTTTAACACTGATAAATAAATTAGCACTTAGAAAGCATCTGATTCATCTTTCTAACTATTTTGTTGCATTCTCTGTATTAATAGATACCAGACATCCGGAGTGAATGGCAACGGTGTAGTACTGAGAAAAGTTGCGTTCAAAGGCTGACATTCTAATATGTTATTGCAACTATTAGATGAAATATCTTGTCAGACTAAATATATCGCAGTGATTTGAAATAGTTCATTTTAATTAGATTTAACTTTTTGCCGTGTGCTTTTGGAACAGATATTTACTGTATATGTTTATAAAAGTATCTATGGTACAGAGGAATAAGCCATATCAGGCGTTGGATGGACAGATAATATTTGCTAGTTTGTTGGTTTTGGTCTTTTCGTGGGATTTGTTGAAAAATCTTAAATATTGCTACACTTAACCTTTAATAATTTGCAATGTTTCTATCATGAAAATTGTCAAGATATCTAGGTTGCTACTTATGCCAGAGTGTGACTCTTTAAACCCCTCACTGGTCAAACTCAGTTGAGAACCCTCCAGCCTCTTTCACCAGTAAGCCGTCTCAATGAGCCGTGATGGAAGTGAAGCTGAATGGCTGACAGCAGAATACTCACCTGAGCCTTCATTTGTCAGCAGCGTCTTAATATTTCAGAGCCTTCCTCAAACAGCCATCCCCAGCAGTTTCTGCGGGTTTCACACTGCAGGCAGCTCCAGCAGGGGCTTACTTGGCTTTAATTAGAGAAGGAGGGCCCTTATCACAGGAGCAGCCGCCGCCCAGCAGCACTGGGCGCCAGGATCATGCTCTGAATGTTTTATCAGACTCTAGGCTGCCAGGGAGCACTTGACTAGAGGTGTCAAACAGAATGTGGAAAAGTCCTGAGGTGTTGTGCATATCAGCTCTAGAAGATGTTTGTATTGGGGACTTTATTTAAGGGGGTGGTGGCTAGGAAGACTGCTTTGGGCTGGCAAGTCTCCAATTGCACAGTTGCTTTATGTACATGTGTGCATGAGTGTTGGAGCATCAACCATTAAAGTAGCCCTTACAAACCATGCTGCATTATCAATTGGGAGCTCAACACTCCTCAAATTATTAGTCTTTCAGAATAGAAATGGAAAGTTATTTGGCTGGGTGCTCTGATAGGAGGTGGGAAGCTTAATATAACTGAAAAAATATTTATAAAATAGAAAGAATGTTGCATGTCTCATGAGTTTGCTATGGATTGAGACAACAGCTATTACATATTTATCCATTTTAATTTATAATAGCACAATCTCTGAGTGTATCACTGGCTGGTATTTTGTGGGAAAGATTACAGGCAAAGGAGGGTTGAATCAATTATTTAGGATAAAATGAAAAGTACAAAGGAGCCATATCGCTGCCTGCAGCGAGCTTGGGAAATTAGGTCAGTTTCATAATGTTCTAGTGGGATGTAAGCTCTGCAGCTGCTGCACTGAAGGAGAGCTTGGAAACAGAGACGCCTTCCATGGTTGGGGATGATGAAAATCCACTGTTCAGTTATAAAGATAATTTAGATTGATAAGACATTCTACTGGATCTGACTCATTTTAGTTTTCTGCGGGCATGAATGGTATTTCATGCAGAAATACAGTAACAAATTAAAGCTGCAAGCAGCGATGAACGGGCCCAGCAATTGTGGCCTGATGGTGCTGCGTACCGTATGCGGCGTGCTGAATGCATGGGCTGTTGCAAGCGTGGGCTGCTACAGGTGAGATGAAAGAAGTTACCCAGAAGTTTAAAAAAGTTCCTGCAAAAATTGCATTTTCTCGTTGGAAGAATCACACACCTGATAAGCTGAAAGAGTTTTAAAAGGTGGCCATTTTGAAAGCTGAATTCTTGAAAAAGCTGAAAAGTTATGAACTGAAAGAGCTCAAAAGGTGGCCATTTTGATAGCTGAACAGTTTCTGTAGTTTAACATAAAGCTGAACATTTTAGAAAAGCTGAAAAGGCAGAAAAGCTGACAGGTAAGAGGGCTGAAAGAGCTTAAAAAGATGAACAGTTTCTCTGGCTGCACATGCTAGAGCAGTAGCAGAACTGAAGTTGAAAATGTCCCCATAAGAATGAATGGGAAAACGCCTGCTAAACTCCTGCGATTTTTGAAAAAAGTGCATGGGTTATCGCCAGAATATTCATACGGTGAGTAAAAGCAGACATTGCTGAACTCTGTGATGTCTTTTTTATTTCTGTAGAGTGAAAAATTAGGGCGCCAGAGTGAGAGACAGAACAGGTACCATCTGCTCTCCTCCAGAAATGTAGGCTCAAAACATGGCGACATTAACATGGCGGCTTATGGGGGAGTTGCTGGAGTGCTTGTCGCTCTAGGACTTCCACAGCCAAAGGTTTGAGGTCTACATCTGCAATAAGACAATCAGCTGAAAGCCAATAAGATTTCCTACATTTCTATGTATATATTGTCTATATGAAGTAAAAGACGTAGGATCCACATCAAGCTGAAGAGAATTTTTTCTCCAGTTTTTCCAGCTGCTCTCCACTCTAGCGATGATGTCACACACTCTAGCTCCCGCAATACACACTCATTATAAACTCAGAAGAGGAGCTAAAAATCCTTAAAACTAAAACTGTTATGATTTCAAAACTGTAAAAGATTTTAAAAAACTGAATGCAGACCCAATAGTTCAAGGTCTTCTGAGTCTTTAAAAGTTGGAATGGTGTCTCTAGCTCAAAGTGTGAAGGACAAGAAGAGGTTGAAAGTCGATGAGTTTTGAAGAGGATTAGAAGATTTTCCCATTTACTTCCATATTAATAATTTTTTTTAAAAAAAGCTGAATATCTGAAAAAGCTGAAAAGTTAAAAAGCTGAAAAGTACAATGCTGAAAGAGTAATAATACATATCAGAAGGACATTATTTGCTAAAGAGCAGTCACACTAATAATGAAATGACTACACTGTGTGACAGACTTAAACAGAGGTTTGTAACTATCAGCAAGGCAGCATTTTTCGTCATTTAACAATAAAAGCGCCACCTATTGGCCGATATTCACCAAATTTTGCATAAAACGCTCATCCAGCCATGGAACACAATAAGCAAAAGTTTTGTGGTAATGCGACTGTATTTGGTCAAGATATGCAAGACTGTCTGATTTGACCACAATGTGCAGGAAATTTTTCTTTTATATTTTGGCCGTTGTTTGGACGATCAGAATTCTTTTGATAACTTTTTGTCAGGAGGGTCAACAGATGCTACATACAAAGTTTGGTGCAAATCGGTCAAATCGCCTAGGAGGAGTTCGAAAAAGTAAGTTTTTAATTTTACGCGATTTTGCGAATTGAAATTTATCGCAAAAGTGGGCGTGGCTTACATCACACAATTCAGCTCAATTGAGGGAACACGTAGATAAAAGGTTTAAAATGTGACATTATGTGGGAGTTATTGGCTAACAACACTTTTGTCTTGATAATAGCGCCACCTGCTGGTCATTTTTAGTGTGTGAGTTACAGGGGCCAGTCTAAACCACCCCTACGAATTTCATTGCCGTAAGTGTTATGGTGTGGGCACAGTACCAAATATTGAATTAGACTGCCACCAGAGCGCCACCTAGTGGTGGATCGGTAACACCTTCATCAGATATCCTCAGGAGGGCATTGGCAATAACTCTACCAAGTTTTGTCTCAATCTGACCAACTTATCTGGAGATATAAAATATTTCACTTTAAAGAGCGCCACCTAGTGGTCATCAGCCAAAATTTTTTGCAGAGCCTCAGGCTCTCATGCGGAAGTAGACACCTGAGTTTCATGTCATTCGGACACACAAATGTGGAGATATGCAACACTTCCTGTTTAGACCAAAATCTACAGGAAGTTGTTATTTAATAACTTGAGTATTGTTTGTGCTATCAAAATTCTTTTGATAACTTTTTGTCAGGAGGGTCCACAGATGCTCTCTGCAAAGCTGGGTGCAAATTGGTGAAATTACCTGGGAGGAGTTCGAAAAAGTAGGTTTGCGACATATTGCAGGGGCGCAGATGGAATTTTTGAACTGGGGGGGACCAAACTGTCAGCAAATTATTTCAATTCAATAAGTTATTTTTGTGTAATTTGGGCTTTAACTAGCGCTCAAGTAGTTACTCTCGTAATAGCCTAAGGGCCAATGGTTTGCACTAAAAAGCCATTGGAGAATTCTTATTTGAAATCATGGATAAACAACAATGAACATGTTAAACAAAGGCCGACCTGATCAACACTAGCCATACATGATGAAACTGTTATTTGTTATCACCCACCAAAACTTCATGCCTTCTGCAAAATATGTTTAATTTAAACATTTGTGTATGAACTCAGAAGTGTAAACAACAACATATTTACATAAATAAAAATAAGTATGTATACTGTAAATGAAATTCACATTTTAAATGATAATAATTTGAACTGAAATCACCCACTCTGTCATAATAGACAATGGTCTGATCACCGCAACAGGCACAGGCGCAGCTACAGTTCCTCTTTAGGACCCTGGGGAGTGAGAGTCGTGCCTTATGGTGTGTTCAATTTACACTGAAAGTCGGAACTTGGAGCTCGGAACAACGTAACCCCAAAGTTGAGTGCTCCCAGCGCTTCCCAGCCTTACAAACGTACAACAAAACATGTAACTACTGTTTACGTGAGTAGCAGATAGCATGAATTCTGTCGGGCTGGTGAGATTAATCCGACTCTCCGAGTTGGAGATCCGACTTCGCGGGGGGTTCTGATTAAAATTCTGACTTGGAGATCAGAAATTCCGACATTCGTGTACAACTGGAACGCACCATTAGTCTTAGCACACAAACGCCGGGCTCTCAATGTGCGCTGCGATGTAATTTAGTCTAACTAACGGAACATTAATCCTCTGTTTTACCGGCGATGTTTGTCGCTTTATGTAGGGACAGTGGGGGGGACGGATCGGGGTCACTATGAATCTGAGGGGGTCATATCCCCCCCGTCCCTAGTGCCATCTGCGCGCATGACATATTGTCAATTTGCGGAAGAAAAAAAAAAACAGCTGGCAGATGTGGCCATGGCCTATATCACGAGATTCATTACAATTCATTGAACGCGTGGATATAAGGTTTTTCGGGCCCTAATAATAACAGAAATGTTCTGTCGAGCAGGTCATGGTCATAATCATGAAAACAAACAGGGTAAAGGAGATTCAAACCTGATACTCCTTATTAAAATTTAAACTATAGTTTGAGTGTGGGATTTAAAGTTACCAGTGGTAGAATGTAACGAAATACATTTACCATACTACGTATATTTTTGTGCAATTGTACTTAATATCTTGGGTATTATCATAATAGTAGATGCTACTTTATACTATATACTGTCGATAACGTACTTTTTACCCTACATTTATTAGTTATTAGTAGTTACTGGTTACTTTCAAGGCTCAAAGTTTAAGGTTATTTATTTTTCATACAGCATACAGAAAACAAAGTTCAACTCGTTCACATAAAACATAGCTTGATTGGCATTCGCGAGAGAACACCAGAATTGGCAGGTTCGCCCTGTTCTCTTCACAGATGAGAGCAGCTTCATACCGAGCACATGTGACAGGTGTGAAGGAGTCTGGTGACGCCGTGGTGGGCGTTGTGTTGCCTGAAACACGGTCCAGCATGACCAGTTTGGAGGTGGGTCAGTGATGGTGTGGGGAGGCATATCCTTGGAGTGTCACACAGACCTCCATGTCATAGCCATGAAATCCTCAGAGCGACTGTCATCATTAGAAAGTGGTCTGATCACAATAAAGGTCCCACTAGAGGACATCGGGTCCTCATGCCACCCTCATGTTTTGTCAGAAACGTGCACACCAGTAGCATGCTGGAGGTCATTTTGTAGGGCTCTGGCAGTGCTCTTCTTGTTCCTCCTCATACAGAGGAGCAGATACAGATATGGTCCTGCTGCTTGGTTGATGCCATTCCATGGCCCTGTCTAGCTCTCCTTGTGTAATGGCCGCACTCCTGGTATCTCCTCTATGCTCTTGAGACTGTGCTGGGAGACACAGCAAACCCTCTAGCGACCACACATATGGATGTGCCACCCTGAAGAAGCTGGGCTACCTGTGCAACCTGATTGGGCTGCTGCAGGTACCACCTCATGCTACCAGTAGTGACTGTGGCCTTCATTTATCAATCTAACGTAGAAACCAGCGCAGATCCGAGCGCAGAAATCATCTTATGACAGGGTTCACGTGTGGTTCATGAAACGTTCGTATCTCGCTGATCACAGTGTAAGAAAAATCGGGCGTTGATAAATGTGGCGGCTGAAAACAATCGTCATTTAAATACCACGCCCTTAAATATTCTCAGTTTAGAGGCCTTGCCCCTAGAGTTTACAACATGGAGATGCGTAATACGTCCAAGAAGAGGAACTTCTCCGACCTGAATGCTTGAAGCATTTTGGGTTTAGCCTATATTTAAGTAAATAAGGGTTATTTTACAGTTGCAGTCAGAGTTTATTTCTTTATTTAAATGATGTTTCAGATAATTCGGAGCCAGGCACGAGTGGCGTTGTCCAGGCTGTGGCTGAAGAAACCAGTCTGGAGTCAGTCCCACAGAGCCAGTCAAATGCGCATGTCCTCCACCGCCCGTGCAGGCACACCACCATGACCCTGGCTTCTGACAGCAGAGGTCTTGGAAAAACAAACCGAAATGTGTCAGTCAATGGCAGAGATAAATTGCTCACTTACAGCAATAAACGACACTTTAAAAGAGATAAACGAAAACCTGAAACGTGCATCACATCAATAAAATATTTGAGTAAACGTTGTGCATTGTCTGTTTCCCTGTATTGAATAGTTGCCAAACATAAGTATTTAACACTTTTAGAAGCGATGAATGAGGTCCTGTCTCCTTCGTGTAGCCTCCAGTTGGGGCTCTGCTGGCCAGGCTCTGCGCATAGGTTCATCTGGCTGCACTGGGACATCAAATGGCTCCCTGTTTTGCGCAATATTGTGCAGAACCCCACAGGCTAAAATGATGTTGCAAACTTTCTCTGGCGTGTACAATAGGGTTCCCTCCGCGGATCCTAGACAGAGCCATCTGCTCTTAAGCAACCCGATGCAGCACTCCAACGTGGCCCGTGTGCGTAAATGCGCATGGTTGAATCTGCGCTCCTGCTCTGTTGCAGGGTTTGCCAGTGGAGTTACCTGGTATTCCTTGAGGGGATAACCTTTGTGACCAAGCACATAAATCATTGCATGTATTGCTTGTAATTATGTCACCTGCCTCAAAAAAATTCTCAAAATGAAAGAGAAATTAATATTACAGCAATAAACTGTTAACCCCGTTAATTGCAAACTATTTGAAACTAGTAGGCTACCTTTAATGTCAGGGATATATGGTCTAATAACAATTCTTGGACTCCGCCAGATTTACTATGCTGCACCACAAATCAACACTGACCTGAAAACTTGCGTACAGGAGTTGAGACTTGACGTGAGATTTGATCGTAGCCTCTGCTCACATCCAAATAAATAAATGCCGAACTTTGCGTGAAAATGACTGTACGTCCAGTTTTCTGTCGTACGTTTGTTTGATAAATGAGGGCCAATGACACTAGAAGAACACAAAACTAGAGAAGAATCAGTCAGAAAGGATAAGGAGAGAGCAATTGTTTGTGGCCACCACATGCAAAACCATTCCCTTTTTGGGGGTTGTCTTGCCTTTTCCTCTCCATTGCACCTGTTGTCACTTTCATTTGCACCAAAGCAGGTGAAACTGATTCACAATCACTTCTGCTTCCTAAATGGACAGATTGATATCCCTGAAGTTTAACTGACTTGGTGTTATAATGTGACCATTAAGTGTTACCTTCAAGTTGACATACTTACCTAACATTGACATTAGCACTGAAATGTTTAACATAATATGACATATGATATAAAACATTTGTTCTGTTTAACAAGTTTTTTGACTTTTTTTATATTTTGCTGAGAATACTACTGTCTTTTTCCAGATTTTTTTTTTTTTTTAAATTGTGGACTGCAGCTAGGGGTCTCTGAATCAAAACAAAATGAAAACAAAAGATGTAGTTTGATGATGTTGTGAGGTAATGTTGCGTCACAGGAGTTGTTGTCTTCATTGCTAAACGACCATCATTGCTGAGGAAAAATCTATCCACTATGACTGAGGCAGAAATGTTCACACGAGGCAAAGTTATGTTTAGTCATATTCGCTGACTTCCTTCTACGCTCTCTAACATGTCATCTGATGTTTAAGCAATAGCGACAGACGACCAAATGAAATGCACCATTACCTTAAGTAACATTTCTAAAGGTTAGAACATTGTTGGAAATAGTTGGGATAGTTTAAGTACACAACTAGACAAAACTATACAACAAAGTTATTGTTGCTTCTAGACATTTTAATCTGGAAATGTTAAATGTGAATTAATCAGGGCATATAAAATGCATTGTCCAATCCAAAATGAAACAATGATTGTTGTGGGTTTGAACATTGTTGAAAAACTTGGGAAAATGTATGTACACCAATAAACAAAATATACAGTGGGGAGAACAAGTATTTGATACACTGCCTATTTTGCAGGTTTTCCCACTTACAAAGCATGTAGAAGTCTGTAATTTTTATCATAGGTACACTTCAACTGTGAGAGACGGAATATAAAACAAAAATCCAGAAAATCACATTGTATGATTTTTAAATAATTAATTTGCATTTTATTGCATGACATAAGTATTTGATCACCTACCAACCAGTAAGAATTCCGGCTCTCACAGACCTGTTAGTTTTTCTTTAAGAAACATTCCTGTTCTCCACTCATTACCTGTATTAATTTCACCTGTTTGAACTCGTTACCTGTATAAAAGACACATGTCCACACACTCAATCAAACAGACTCCAACCTCTCCACAATGGCCAAGACCAGAGAGCTGTGTAAGGACATCAGGGACAAAATTGTAGACCTGCACAAGGCTGGGATGGGCTACAGGACAATAGGCAAGCAGCTTGGTGAGAAGGCAACAACTGTTGGCGCAATTATTAGAAAATGGAAGAAGTTCAAGATGACGGTCAATCTCCCTCGGTCTGGGGCTCCATGCAAGATCTCACCTCGTGGGGCATCAATGATCATGAGGAAGGTGAGGGATCAGCCCAGAACTACACGGCAGGACCTGGTCAATGACCTGAAGAAAGCTGGGACCACAGTCTCAAAGAAAACCGTTAGTAACACACTACGCCGTCATGGATTAAAATCCTGTAGCGCACGCAAGGTCCCCCTGCTCAAGCCAGCGCATGTGCAGGCCTGTCTGAAGTTTGCCAATGACCATCTGGATGATCCAGAGGAGGAATGGGAGAAGGTCATGTAGTCTGATGAGACAAAAATAGAGCTTTCTGGTCTAAACTCCACTCGCCGTGTTTGGAGGAAGAAGAAGGATGAGTACAACTCCAAGAACACCATCCCAACCGTGAAGCATGGAGTTGGAACCATCATTCTTTGGGGATGCTTTTCTGCAAAGGGGACAGGAAGATTGCATCGTATTGAGGGGAGGATGGATGGGGCCATGTATCGTGAGATCTTGGCCAACAACCTCCTTCCCTCAGTAAGAGCATTGAAGATGGGTCGTGGCTGGGTCTTCCAGCATGACAACGACCCGAAACACACAGCCAGGGCAACTAGGGAGTGGCTCCGTAAGAAGCATCTCAAGGTCCTGGAGTGGCCTAGCCAGTCTCCAGACCTGAACCCAATAGAAAATCTTTGGAGGGAGCTGAAAGTCCGTATTGCCCAGCGACAGCCCCAAAACCTGAAGGATCTGGAGAAGATCTGTCTGGAGGAGTGGGCCAAAATCCCTGCTGCAGTGTGTGCAAACCTGGTCAAGAACTACAGGAAACGTCTGATCTCTGTAATTGCAAACAAAGGTTTCTGTACCAAATATTAAGTTCTGTTTTTCTGATGTACCAAATACTTATGTCATGCAATAAAATGCAAATTAATTACTTAAAAATCATACAATGTGATTTTCTGGATTTTTGTTTTAGATTCCGTCACTCACAGTTAAAGAGTACCTATGATAAAAATTACAGACTTCTACATGCTTTGTAAGTGGGAAAACCTGCAAAATTGGCAGTGTATCAAATACTTGTTCTCCTCACTGTATAACAAAGGTCTGATTGTTTTTTAGACGTTTTAATGCAGAAATGTTACATATCTATTTTATCAAGGCATTCATTTTAAGGTAATTCAGCATCGCAGCGCTGGGCTAAAAAAAAGTCCTCATCTCCTCTATTTTCCCACCATGCTGTTTCTCTGTGCACTGTGGCCGGAGTTTCAGAAGGACATGATGTGCCAGGGCCGGACTCTCTGCTGGGGTTTTAATGAGTGCTCTCGGACTGGATCAAGGCCCCGGGGCAGCAGGGCTCTATCGAAGAGAAGAGGGATTGGAGACTGATTATCTTGCCAAAAAGAGCAGGATCTTCCCTTGACTTCACTGTAGCACTCTGCAGTATGTGCTGTCAAACTCTGCAAGTGTTCGGCTGACAAACTGAGCAGCAGAGTCTGAACATATTATATTTATTACAAGCATGTAAGAATTGAATAACATTAAAAATTATATTCCTTTTTTCTATTTTCAAAAATAGAAAAGTGAAAAGTAATAAAAAAGTAATAAAGTAAACCTGTATTTTTGCTAAGTTCTTTTGTCAGGTATGGTCGCTGGTGGCAAAGCATTTCACAAAAGAATTGACAAATTGGGACTGAAAAAAAAATGTTCTTCACAAATAAATGATTGAGTTTTCTGTACAAAAATGAGGACTAATCATTAATTGTTCTCTACCTCAATGAAAAATGGTTGAAGCTTTTATTCAACAGCCATGGGACAAATCATTTCGTCTTTCAAAAGACCGCTTTTCTCCAAACAAATCATGCAACACACAAACACACAATTTAGCCAAACTCATCAAAAAACCCAACAGAGAAATTCTAAAAGGGACAAAAAGGTGACTTAAATTTCACAAGTCAAAACTGTAAATTGAATTAACTTAAGTTTAAACAGACCTGCCAAAATATTGTCCATGTGTTTTAAATAGGGCCGGGACTCGATTATTTTTTTTAATCTAATTAATTAGAGGCTTTGCTATTAATTAATCGCGATTAATCGCATTTTAATCGCATATAAATATTTGACCTGAGAACAGTGAGAAGTAATTTTTTTCACATGGATTTTTAGTATACCATTGAATAATGACTGAATACATAAGCTTAAGCAACAAAATATTGTTTATTTTTGCTCAACCAAGTCCAACAGACCAGTGCAATTTTTGCCATTAAGTGTAGCGGAGTCGGGCTAACGTCCACGCTAGCTGCTATATGTTTTGCATTGAGGTGATACTTGAGGCTCGATGTGCTGCGGTGATATGCGAATTCCTTGTTGCATAGCTTGCACACAACCATGCTCTTATCGACGCTACATCCGTTCGTTTTTTAAAACAAAATTTCCACGGGGCCAACCAAAGCGGTCTCATCAGCTTCTTCGTTCATGTTCACTGTGGTTTGTTGTTGTTTGAAGTCATGAACGCTACTTGGTGCTCCAGTATAATCGGTCCGCCTGAAACTCGTCCAGTGAGAAAGATTCCGCGGTGAAAAAATAAGTGCGATTAAAATGCGTTAACACGTTTTAACGCGTTAACGCATTGTAATGAATTAATCCTAATTAACGCGTTAAAGTCCCGGCCCTAGTTTTAAATATGATCTTTCATATGATGAGAGGAGCAGATCAAGGAAGGATAAAAAAATCAACAAAAACAAGTACACGGGCCACAGAATGTTGCCAGGAAAGTTACCAAGAAGTAGGTAGTAGTAGTAGTAGTAGTAGTAGAAGAGTGTGTGTGTGCGTGCGTGTGTGTTTCTGTGTGTGTGACATGCACAAAATACAGCAAAAGTAGACAGTAGACAGCCATAAACTGGGAAATAATACTTGGTAATGCTACCTGGTTCTATGCTTTTTTTAAAGTATGGTATGGTATGTTCTGTCGAACAGCTTTTACTTGTTCAGTCAAATACATGTGCTTAAGAGGGTCATAACATGTCTTTTGAGATTTTCTGTTATTTATGAACAGTTATGATGTCAGATGTCTACAGTGGGGAGAACAAGTATTTGATACACTGCCGATTTTGCAGGTTTTCCCACTTACAAAGCATGTAGAAGTCTGTAATTTTTATCATAGGTACTCTTTAACTGTGAGTGACGGAATCTAAAACAAAAATCCAGAAAATCACATTGTATGATTTTTAAGTAATTAATTTGCATTTTATTGCATGACATAAGTATTTGGTACATCAGAAAAACAGAACTTAATATTTGGTACAGAAACCTTTGTTTGCAATTACAGAGATCAGACGTTTCCTGTAGTTCTTGACCAGGTTTGCACACACTGCAGCAGGGATTTTGGCCCACTCCTCCAGACAGATCTTCTCCAGATCCTTCAGGTTTTGGGGCTGTCGCTGGGCAATACGGACTTTCAGCTCCCTCCAAAGATTTTCTATTGGGTTCAGGTCTGGAGACTGGCTAGGCCACTCCAGGACCTTGAGATGCTTCTTACGGAGCCACTCCCTAGTTGCCCTGGCTGTGTGTTTCGGGTCGTTGTCATGCTGGAAGACCCAGCCACGACCCATCTTCAATGCTCTTACCGAGGGAAGGAGGTTGTTGGCCAAGATCTCGCGATACATGGCCCCATCCATCCTCCCCTCAATACGGTGCAGTCTTCCTGTCCCCTTTGCAGAAAAGCATCCCCAAAGAATGATGTTTCCACCTCCATGCTTCACGGTTGGGATGGTGTTCTTGGGGTTGTACTCATCCTTCTTCTTCCTCCAAGCATGGCGAGTGGAGTTTAGACCAGAAAGCTCTATTTTTGTCACATCAGACCACATGACCTTCTCCCATTCCTCCTCTGGATCATCCAGATGGTCATTGGCAAACTTCAGACAGGCCTGGACATGCGCTGGCTTGAGCAGGGGGACCTTGCGTACGCTACAGGATTTTAATCCATGACGGCGTAGTGTGTTACTAACAGTTTTCTTTGAGACTGTGGTCCCAGCTCTCTTCAGGTCATTGACCAGGTCCTGCCGTGTAGTTCTGGGCTGATCCCTCACCTTCCTCATGATCATTGATGCCCCACGAGGTGAGATCTTGCATGGAGCCCCAGACCGAGGGAGATTGACCGTCATCTTGAACTTCTTCCATTTTCTAATAATTGCGCCAACAGTTGTTGCCTTCTCACCAAGCTGCTTGCCTATTGTCCTGTAGCCCATCCCAGCCTTGTGCAGGTCTACAATTTTGTCCCTGATGTCCTTACACAGCTCTCTGGTCTTGGCCATTGTGGAGAGGTTGGAGTCTGTTTGATTGAGTGTGTGGACAGGTGTCTTTTATACAGGTAACGAGTTCAAACAGGTGAAATTAATACAGGTAATGAGTGGAGAACAGGAATGTTTCTTAAAGAAAAACTAACAGGTCTGTGAGAGCCGGAATTCTTACTGGTTGGTAGGTGATCAAATACTTATGTCATGCAATAAAATGCAAATTAATTATTTAAAAATCATACAATGTGATTTTCTGGATTTTTGTTTTATATTCTCACAGTTGAAGTGTACCTATGATAAAAATTACAGACTTCTACATGCTTTGTAAGTGGGAAAACCTGCAAAATAGGCAGTGTATCAAATACTTGTTCTCCCCACTGTATGATAAAACATGGTTCCAGACAGAGTTCCAAAACTTGGGGTGAACGTATGTAAAAATGATAAATAATTTGATGATATGGTGCTGTGTTCCGAAGGCATTTGATCTAATTTGCAGTAATCTATTGTGGTATTTTCCCAAGGTTGGCAAGGTTGGCACATGGTACTTGTCGTACTTTGTAGAAAGTCACAATACAGACATTTAGCTTTGAGCCTGCAGATACTATTGCTAGGTATCATTATTGTTTGGAAATGCAGTTGAATACATTCAGGTGCTGATGGGACATCTGCAAAACATCTGTGTTTCCAAAAAAACTGTATGCAAAAAAATCAAGGTGCAAAGAGAAGTGATGCTGACACTGAAAACAACAACATATAGAATTTCAAGAGTTGTAGGTAGGCCACATAATGCACTATTGGCAAAGATAAACATGACTAAAACTGACAAGTTCCAGCTGAATCTATGAATACACAGAGTGCTCTGATGTGTATCTGCTGGCATCCTTGCTGTACCCATGGCTAGATGACAAGGGAGGGCAAGTCGGACTGCAGACCTCCAGGGTTTATTGTGTGATACCCGGCTTTTGATTACAGATGTAACTTTACACAGCTAAAGTAAACTATCAATTTATTTATTTTTAAGTTATTTATAATCCTGTGATTGGAAACATTTTTAACATCTCTACCACTACAAAATGTTTACGTATGTGATTGTGGGCTGTCAGGGGAACGTTCTACACCTCTAATTTAGAAGTGGAATTGTTGTAACAGTGCATTGTGCTGCAGGGGGCATTAATTAAATTTAAAAGGAATTAATTCAATTAACTATATCTATAACTATAACTACTGTTACATACTAAAGGGAAGAACTTAAATAATAATTATTGTTATATAATAATTCATAATTCAAGACCATATTGTCCCTACTGGTTACACTCTTTAACTCTTCAGCATGTATTAAATTGTATTCTTTATGGTATGAAAAAGGTCTCATTTTAACTGTAACCCTACTTTGCTCAACACTTGTGGAGGCCTTAATGCAAATTTGCATTAGATAGATAATAATAAAATGCTGAGCAAAGTAGAACTCAGTGGAACTTCAGGTGCAAGAGAGATAAGGTGCAGTTTTATTTACAGTGATAATAATTTAAATGATAAATAATTTATGTGTGTGTTTTTGCATGGGTGTTGTAAAGTCTGATGGCACCAGGTAGGAATGATTTCCTGTGCCGATCCTTACGGCATGCGGGGTTGAGTGAGTCTGTTGCTGAAGCTGCTCTTAAGCTTGTCCAGAGTTTTGTGGAGAGGGTGAGAGACATTGTCCATGATCGCCAGCAGTTTTGCCAGCATCCTGTCCTCCACCTCCAGCGTGACAAGCTTAGAGCCAACATCAGGCCCTGCCTTCTTAATGAGTTTATTTAGTCTGTTTGCGTCCTTAGCCTTGATGACCGCACCCCGGGACACCACAGCGAAGAAGATGGTGCTCGCGACAACAGACTGCTAGAACATCTGGAGCATCCGGTTGCAGACATTGAAGGACCTGAGCCTCCTCAGGAAGTAAAGCCGGCTCAGGCCCTTCTTGTAGACCGCCTCCGTGTTTGTGGTCCACTCCAGTTTATTGTCCAGTACCACACCCAGGTATTTGTATGTATTCACCATGTCAACGTCTGTCCCACCAATGCAGACTGGAGAGGGCAGGGGCTTGTTCCTCCTGAAGTCCACCATCATCTCTTTTGTCTTCGCCATGTTCAGCTGCAGGTGGTTCTCCCCACACCACTTAACAAAATTGCTGACCAGTTCCCTGTCCCTGTACACCATGTCAGATCATGGTAAAATAAGCCTGTGCCCTGATTTGGAGAAAGTGGATGAAGTCTTGTTATCTCCTCAGAACAATAACAGTATTAATTAATATTAAAGTTTTAGGGCAGTCTGGACTTGCTAGTGCTGAAACTGGAAACAGTGACTTAGTGTTCAAGGCCACAAGATCCCATGACTTAGCAGACGGCGGTTCTGGCAGAGGAAGTTCACATCTTTGTTTTTTGTTTGCCTTTCCATTCGGACCCCACAAATCAGTCATGTTCTACCAGCAGCTCTTTAAAAACATCAACACTACGTACACAATCGGCCGCCTCCACCCTGCAGGACAATGACTGGCATTGTTTGGATGTTATTCCAGAAAGACCTTGGGAGACAAAGACACATCCATTTACAGAACAGGAAATCATTAACAGATTACTCTTGTTATTGCTTTTTAATGAAGGATTGCACAATAGAATGCCATTAGTGTTTGTCCTTATTTTTAAATAGCTAGTCTAAATTACACTGGGCAGCTACAGCATGTCTGCTGCTGATTATGCTGAGCACTGGGTGCATGGAGGCATCAACAATATTCCAACTGCCAGTCTAGTACACGTGTACTGTACAGTCGCTCTGACATCCTATTTTTTTTAGAGTTATGTTCAGCATTTTTCCTCTTGCACCAATTTATGTGTGTATTGATTTCTCCTGGAGCCTTGACACAGCTCATAATGAGTATCAGTGCCCAGTCTGATGCACATTATGTTAAATGGTGCTGCTATGCTATTCTATTGATGATGTCTCCACAAACTGACTGGCCTTTCATTAGTTTTCCTTCTTGGCATTTTACGGTTCAGTAGAAGCAGTCAGCAGTTTTGAAAAAGTGTGTTTGTTGCTGCACTGCTATCCACTGCAGAGACTTCCATCAAATTTTATAATAGAATTTGTTTTGTAAATTTTATACACATACTTATATACCAACATGAAGGTTCAAATGCAGTTTTAAAGCCCTCAAACTGCAATAAATCTAGTGGGGAAATATTTTATCCTTTATTTTTATTCAAACATACTAAAAACTATTTATACTGATGCCTCTATACATACATACTCTTACGGCACACATTCCCGTGGCATACATTTCAATCGTAATGTAATGTTACAACATTTATTTATGTCCACAGTCGAGTTAATTTTTTGCCAAGATCTGTACTGATGGGAGAATCAGGCCACTGTGTAAAGTCTTCTCCAGCACATCCCAAAGATTCTCAGTGGGGTTAAGGTCTGGACTCTGTGGTGGCCATAAATGTGTGAAAATTACGTCTCATGCTCCATGAACCACTCTTTCACAGTTTGAGCCTGATGAGTCGTGGCATGATGGATGCATCACTTCATCTGCCTCTCTTCTTACCCTGATGTGCCGATCACTGTGGAACAGGGTAAATCTGGACTCATCAGACCACATGACCTTCTTCCATTGCTCTAGAGTCCAATCTTTATGCTCTGTAGCAAAGTGAAGCCTTTGTTTCCAATTAGCTTCACTGATAAGTGGTTTTCTTATGGCTACACAGCTGTTTAGCCCCAATCCCTTGAGTTCCCTTTGCATTATGCATGTGGAAATGCTCTTACTTTCACGATTAAACATAGCCGTGAGTTCTACTGTTGATTTTTCTACCATTTGATTTCACCAAAAGTTTGAAGTTTTAATGAACTCCGATCACGATCATTCAAGATTTATTATCTGACCACATTTCTTCCTCGAAAATGACAGTTCACCACTGTCCTTCCAGGTTTTCATAATGCGTTGGATAGTTCTTAACCCAATTTTAGTAGTTTCAGCAATCTCCTTAGTGGTTTTCTTTGCTTGATGCAGGCGAGTAATTATGTATATGTCTTCCCACATGGTTGTTGAAGAAATGAGAAGCTACTCACTTCATCAGTTAATAACTACATCACTATAACTTATTGCTAGCTGAAACATCACTGTAGTAATTATACAGTGGAAGGCTCTTATCTAATTGCTTAGTTAAATCCAGGTGGTGACCTTTTTTTGGCCAGGCAGTGTATGACATTAGCAAACAAGGCAATCAGCAAGAAGACTTTGTAGTTTGGGGTGGTTATAGTAATTCTTAATGCTATAACAATTTTTCATGGCCCTGAGAATGAGTTGAGGGGTATCACAGCCTAAGGTAAGAAGCTACTGTGCAACAGTAAATGTCACAGTAAAGACTCACAATGTGCTGAAATGAGTGCACATTAAAGAAACAGTGTCTGAGTGAGTATTTAGCAAAATCTAGCGGTGAGGTTCTAGACTGAAACCCTCCCTTGCTCACCTCTTCCTTTCTGAAGACGTTGGAGAAGCTCCAGAAGCTCTGTCACACCACGTCATTACTTTGACTGTGTTTGGCACACTCCCAGCCCTCAATATCTTAATTAGTTATCACTCCATGTGTTGTCTCAATGCAACAGACAAGGAATATATATAGCAGGAAACGTCAGCGTCAGTTTGCAAACATTCTCTATCATCAGAGATTTCCATCTTGGAAAGGCAGCTCCAATGTTTATTCTTGTTTTCTGCCATCGCTCTGCCAGATTTTTTTCCTGTTTCTTTGACTATGATCCACGCTGCTGTGATTTTTCTTGTACAAAATAAGTATGATCTGCCATCCTTTATCAGATTGTGGTTTCAAACTTCTCTCAGTACAAATTGTTTGGCAGGAAACAGCAGCCACTCGCTCTTCTTCTTATTCTCTTACAACCCGGTCATATCCGGTGGTCATGCAAAGCGCAAAAGGCCCTCAGTACTGCCAGGTTTGTCCATTCTGGGCTACTGGTGGTGCAACATGGCAAACTCCGTGGAGGGGGACCCACTCCCTTTGTAGATATAGATGGCTCATTCTAAGGTAATGACAACACAACAACTCTTATTTTCAGGTGATTATACACCAATTACAACATACTATAATAAATCCTATTTCTGCCAAGTCTGTTCTGCTAGATACCACTACATATTACACACTGTACCTTTAATGAGGTAGGTACCCCTAAAAAGGGCCTAAAATTGCCTATGTTTAGGACACAACTTGGACAGTATCCCAGGCATTGGCAATAGCAAAATAATGAATTCCATCTTTTCTATTAGTGGGTGCATTTTTCTATCATTGAGCACAGCACAGTAAATATTTTCTGTTAGAGTTATTATTCTACAGCTGTTTTGACATCCGTCCTCCACTAAATTTGCCACCCTTCCCCCTTTGCCTTGACATAGCTCCCATTTTATATGTCAGGTTGATTTCTTGTGTCTTATGTGCAGAACAGAGCAGCATCAAATCTACAGTGTAAGCATGGGATGGAAAAAAAAGAGGAGACAGAGCTTTCTTTATTTAACATTCTTTTTCTCATGTCCCTTTATTGCTTCCAACCTCCCGCTGCTTTCTGTGAAAATGGGCAAAATCAATTGTTTCCAGTCAAGTTGGTTAAACGGGGTGAACCGTGCTAGAACAGAGTTTTGGCAGATGACACAAATTTAGCCTTGGCGGCCCTGCATCATTTCCTCTCCCCTCTGTCCTGACACTGCAGCTGAATGACAATAGGACCGGAGGCATCTCAGCGCTCATTTCAGCCATGCCTGAATAATGGCAGAGAGGAGGATGGAACGCCTCTCTGCGCATCTTGATTATTTTCATCCCGATGTCCCCCATCGTTCGGAATACAATCAGCAAGGGCACAGAGCAGCGAGGTGCCACGTGCCTCTTCCCCCCCCAAGGCTGGAATTTGCATGGAGATAATGTTGATCAAAGCAGGCATCCCCTCCTTTTTCTCAACACATCAATTGCACAACAGCAGGGAAGACTTTATTTTAGCTGCTAGAGGAATGTTTGTGAGAGGCTAGGAGATACTGGGACAGAGAATGGTGAGGGCCTTAAATGCCTCTGTGACATGTCACTGTATTAGAGGTCGTGAGCTGAAAGACACTTAACTTTGATGAAAAATTTGCCAAGAAAGATCTTGTCTTGCTTTTGTAGCTGTAAAACTTTGGATTTCTCCTTATCTTTATGACTTTATGAATGTTACTGTTAGCTCTGTCAGCTGACTCTGTTCGGAACACAGCAGGTGATTGTTAGTATTTTCACTGCTATCACAGCAGCGTTGGACCACTAGCAGGAGGTGGTTTTCAGGGATGGTGCTAAAGTGTACACCAAAATTGAAGCAGTGGATGATGGAACTGGTCTCAGCAGCCTCTACAGATAAATCATATATTGATGTATTAGAGGAAGTCAAATATTAGCTGATGAATGGAATTAAACTAATCTTTTTATGCCTTCTAATTATATTTAAGTCAAACACTTCATATGCTGTTTATGCACCAGTGTCTAAAAATGCATCATCTTGCATGTTGAGCTCAGTTTTCTTTTGATCAGCCATTCATAAAGTTCATAAATTTCCAATATCCTCCTGCAGCCTCTTTACACATTTTAAGATTCTCGCTAGCATGAGACAAACTGATATATATCTACATTTGGACCTCCACCACCGTCACTCTCCCTCTCAATACTGCCCTAATAAATCAGTCATCTGCTGATCTGCATCTCTCCTCAGACCTCAGACCAGTCCAATCAGCCAGGGAATGAGGGAAGAGAAGGAGAGAGAGTCGAAGTCAGTCAGGAGGATACAGTGGAGCCTGTAGGGCTCGCAGGAATCTGTATGCCGTGTGTCAGTATGAAATTTTAATGATGGCGGGTGGTTGGGCATGAGTGCTGAAACGTCTGTATTAGGAGCTGCAGTGCTTGGCAGGCTGGGAGTCCTTGGAGAGACAGATGAGGAGCTCATCCAGGGGAGGAGAGCTTTGATCAGCTCCTCTTATTTCCATATCGCAATACGCCAACTGCTCTTCCCGCTAAATGAAAGACGACAAGGATTATGAGTCACTGGGCTCAAGCGGCAGAGCTGCATGTGCCTGTTTCTTGGACGAAAATGAGAATGATGATCCATTATGCTGTTTAGTTCTTCCTGTGCCAGTGCAGCATTATTTCTGAGCAACATTTGCACGCTTCACCTGCACTATGTTGTTCATCCAGCAGACAATGTAGAGCCTCCTTTAGCATTTGGACCTTGATTCTCTGAAAGATGATGAACAGCTGAAATATGCGCTGTGCTTACGCTGGGATATGTTTAGGCACAAAAAAACACTTGGTTAGGGTTGATAAAAAGATCACATTCTGACTAAAAATACCTGTTTTCATCACCACAAACACGGTGTCATGCCTACAAATGTTTAAACATTCCACCTCCAGACATTGAATTCGCGTCATAAACATGTAATGTGAACATGAGTCGACAAGTTTTGTAGAAACTTCAATATGGTATGTACTCATACAAATGTAAAAGGAGAAAAAGGTCAATCAGTATTTCCCAGTGACTTCCTCAAATGTCAGAATATCAGAATAGAATCAGTTCACTGTCATAGAGGACGAAAGAAATGAGAAAATATTCACATTGAAGAATCTGAAATCAGAAAATGTTGACTGCAAATAAAAATACTCAATGATCAAAATAGTTGATGATTTATAGTTCCCAACTAATCGTTGCAGCTCTTGTCTTTAGAGTTTGAACTATTATCCTAAGTTCATTTAACTCACATTTTAATGGCAGCTGGAAGGCTTATGTTTTTCAGTCAAGCCAGTTTCAAATGTAATACAGTCTACCAAAAAAAATTAAAACAGATTTGTTTATCTACTTTCATTAAGCAGCCCAGCTCAAAGTTGCAGCATGTCTAAAGCCCCCCACATTAAAATATTGGATCTTCTATACATAATTTATCATACTTAGAAATAGAAAACTAGATATTGGGGTTTACTAAGCAGTCACACTGCAGTTAGGATGTATTAAGTGTCATAACACTAACCCTAACCCTCTGGCCCGACAAGTAAATTAATGTGTTCAACCTAAAGTTAGTGAAAGTGTTGTTTATAATGAATAATGTGCATTTTAGATGTATACACTTTGAAATAACAAAATGATAAAATAAATTTAAATTGAATGGGTTCATTCAAGTTCATGCATGATGCAGGTTATTTTTTATGCAGAAGTTACGTAATAACAAATATTGTGATTGGTTCTATTAAGTAATGCATGAGACACTAACAATATACTAAATATAATACCAATAATACCAAAATGTGCTACTAGCTGTTTTAATTAAAAAATTCTCAAAACCAAAACTGTTGTTTGTGGCAACAAGATGGTGATAGTGTCATAGGAAATGTACTTCAAATAAAGACAGCATAACCTAAGACCCAGGCTTAAAACACCATTTAACATCATCTTCTGCATTTTGAAAATAAGCTTCTTCTGTGTGACAATGTATCCACAGCTTATATTGTACTGTGGTGTTTATACTGTATGCAGTGTGCACTCCTGCTCCAACAGTCTGCTTCTTTAGTGCAGCAAACTCTGTTTGTTTGATGAATGGAGCTCTTTTCTCTCTGCTGTGTTATATGTTAATCTCCTTCCCACTGCCTGGTTGTTGTTTTTTTTCTCTCTCTCTTTGGCACTGAGCTGATGCGCTATTCCTCAGGGCTCCAGCATGCATTGTGTGCTTCTGGCATCGGAGGATCGGGGGAAAAAAGAACACATAAAAGAGGGGAACGAGGGGGAAGAAGCAGAAGTGTTGGCAATGAGGAGAAAGAGAGAGAGCCGTGACAGCTGTACGACCCCCAGCTTTTTTTGCAGTAGCTGCTGTTAAGTGGAGATGAGACCAAAAGCCCCATTTCTCCATCTTTGATCATGGTTATTACTGGTGCGTGTGTGATGTTAATCTGCATCACTTAATGTTCCTTTTGTCTCCTAATAGAATCGAATGAGATGGAGTCGTCTTCCTTTCTAATTTGTCCACATTCTGACACCTTCAAAGGACTTTCTCCACCACAGTTATGCCACATCACAGCATCTCTCAAACCCCCACCCTCCACTTCCCACCCTCCTGCTCAAACACGAACTCCACCCGCCCCACTTGGCCCAGTTTTCGTTGCATATCTAATCCATTACACTATGGCGTTTGTTTGTTTGGCCTGTAATGATGGCCAAGATGATTACCAAATGAAGTGTGTTGTTGTTGTTTCAGTGTGAGTCACTTGCTGACAGAATGAAGGTATTTACAGGGGCTTTGCTGGCTGTTTTCAAATCATAAATGAAGAATAGAGTCAACAAGCACAAGCTATGGAATTATCATAAAAGAAATATTCTATTGAGGTCTCCTGTCACTGGATATCCTGCAGATATTTACTTTAAATGCATGTCATAAGCAGGGAGTGTTCGTGCAGATTATTTGGAGGCTTAAGATTTAACTTGACTGATGTGCTGAGCTCCTGTACATCATAAGTACGACACCAGACAAAACCAGCAGCTTCTCTCATTACCATGTGATGCTGTTGATCAGTTATCTTAGTCTCTGACATAAATTCAACCGCTAACCTTCACAAAAAGGAATTATTTTTTTATTTTTTTACATGATAATTGAGAATACAGTTTTGTGGCAGACCCGGCGGAACATACGTTTTAGTTGGTTGTTAGATCCCGAGTATATACCTGTCCAGGAGGTACTGGACTAAGGTTAGTTCCCTAAACCTACAAGGTGTTACTTTAAAATGGGATCGAAAATAGGGACTGCTTAAGCTGGGAGTGAGGAGACTTGCCTAGCTTCTCACTTAATCAAATCAAATCAATTTTATTTATATAGCCCAAAATCACAATCACATTGCCTCAATGGGCTTTACAATCTGTACAGTGAACGACATCCTCTGTCCTTAGACCCTCGATCGACTTCCTATGTCCGAACGTCTACCCTTCTTCTGCTGGCTTGGCACCTGACCTGAATAGCCCCTCAGTCAAATACGGCCACCAACCTAATTATTTGTAATTAAAGCTTTTTATGTTTTCCCTTGTTGGCTTCTGCAAACAACCTTGTGTAATAACCTTGTGCGGTGGCTGTGTGTGTTTAGACACAACTGACAAATATGTCAAATAAGTAGATCATTTAGCAGTAACACTATTTTTGAATAAATTACCAGTAACTTTTCAACGTCACTCGCAGCAGATGGAGAAACTATAACAGATGCTGAAACTATCACTGCAGATTTCATGAACTGTCTGAGCCAGAGATGCTCACAAGTCTATATTTTCGAGTCCAAGTAAAGTCTCATGTCCTTGAGCTAAACTTCAATTCAAGTCTAAAGTCTCTTATGGCTGTAGTGAACGTTATCTCATTTGCTGTATGCCATCCGGTCTGCTGAGAATACTGCATGACTATCTATACCTAAAAAACATTAAGACAATTTGCATATATTTTTTTGTGTTTGGCAATTAAAGTTTACCGTTTTTCCCAAGCAGTAACTCCCTGGCAACACCTAAGAGTTTGACAAATAGGAACAATCATTACAATCCTATAAGGTTCTAATGTAATGGAAACATTGTTCACTGCTCCAGTAAATAAGATGGACCTTAGATATGACATTGCAAAGAGAGAAATAAAGTCCACTCAGCTCATTGAATCCTCCGGGCTCAGCTGTTTGCCAGAAAGCCAACGTTATGCTTGTAAGATTCAAAGTAAATTACATTTGTGTACGGTCGACAAACAGTAAATATAATTTCAAAGAATGTTAAACAGCAAGACTAGCTAGCTAACCAGGCATGTCACTGTCCCTAAAACAATAAAAATGTTACACTTTGTGTTGTAAATAAGATATTCAGATTTTTTTTAATTTAATTTATTTCAAGGTGTATGCAGCCAACTGCTGCCAATGCTGCTCATTTTAGATACAGGATGTAGCGCACTATTTCAGAATGGTGTTACGTCCCTTTGCTATTGTCCAGGGGGAACAGGGAACAGTAACATGACAAACCAAGGATTCAGACAAGACAAAGTTAATGCTTTAATGAGGATGAACTTAACACACAACTTGGTTTACAAAATGTGGGGGAGGAAAGGAGAGCGGTGGACTGCCAAAGCAATGAGACCAATAAAACAAAACAAGGCCTATACTAATTCTCAGTCAAAACACAAACAAAAACCTGTGTGTTCGAAACAACTCTCAAAATGATACACGAGTGGCATCCATCTACCGCTAAACTAGTGTTTTTAGACAGAGTTTACTACCTTACCTAACTCCCTTCTCCCACCACATACCTTTAAAAATCCAAAACAAAACCAAGTCTGCCAGAGCATCTGTATAATGTGAGGACAAAATGCAAAATGAGAGAAAGTGAGCTCCAGGCTCCCTTTTGTTGGGCCTCCAGTCAAGTGATTGGCCACGCAAGAAATTAACACAAAAGGGGGTGGTGTAGACAATATCTGGTGGACTGGGAAGGTTATGGACCTGAGGAGAGACAATGGATCCCTTCACGCTACATTGTAGACCCTATTGTCTTTGGCAGAGAGCCACACTCTCTGACCTGGCTGGTAGGCGGGGGCGGGGCCGTCTCTTGCGGTCCGCAGCTTTCTTGACTCGGTCCCCTTGGTGAATCAACACCTGCCGGGCGGCTGCCAGATACGGTGACAGCAATGTATCACGGCATGGGCGGAGGGCACAGACACCTCTGGCTCATTGTCTGCAAAGACGGGGGGCTGGTAACTGAATACACATTTAAAGGGTGAGAAACCTGTGGCTAAGTTGTGGGCATACTCGACCCAGACCAGGTGCTTGCTCCATGTAGAGGGATTCTGGGAGACCAGACACCGGAGGCCGGTTTCCAGTTGCTGGTTAAGGTGTTCGGTCTGGTCGTTGGCCTCCGGCTGATATCCTGAGGTCAGGCTGACCTTGGCTCCGATGAGCCGGCAGAACTCCCTCCAGAACCGGGATACAAATTGGATGGCCACCAGAACCTCTGAGAGATGGCGAACATCGTCCTCCGAACTCCCAGATGGCAGGAAAGCAGCGAGGTGTGGGCCCAGTGGATCTCCTGTGGGCGCAACTCAACCGGGACAAACAAACGATTCTCTGGGCACCCACAACGTTGGTGGAGCCTCACCATTAGCTTGCTCCCTCATTTTCTATCTGCCAAGTCACCGCTCCAAACACACAGGTTAGTGGGAGGATAGTTTCTGGTTCCTTGGCAACAGGCTCGGGGTCTGTAAGAGAGAGAGAAAGAAAACCAGTTTAAAAAAAAGCGCCCACCTGGCTTGGTGAGAATTAAGTCTTTTAGCTTTTCTGATGTATTCAAGGTTTTTGTGATCAGTCCAGACAATGAATGGATGGTTAGCCCCCTCTAGCCAGTGTCTCCACTCCTCCAGGGCGACCTTGACCGCCAGCAGCTCCCGGTTGCCGACATCATAGTTTCACTCTGCTTTGGACAGCCGCCATGACAAGAAAGCGCAGGGATGCATCTTCCCATCCTGCTCCGACCATTGAGAGAGAACTGCCTTGATCCCTTCGTTGGAGACGTCTACCTCAACGACGAACTGTCACTGAGAGTCTGGCATGGTGAGGATGCAGGCCGAGGTAAAGCAACGCTTGAGGGTCTGGAAGGCTGTCACCTGAGAGGAGGTAAGAGCATAGAGAGGAGCAGCTTTTGAGCTAAAGCCGCTGATGAACCGGCTGTAAAAGTTAGCGAATCCGAGGAACTGCTGAACCTTTTTGCTGCTATCAGGTGTGGGCCACTCAGCCACAGCGCTAATTTTTCATGGGCTACAATGAAGCCCAGAAAGGAGACAGTGTTAGCATGGAGCGCACTCTTTTCAGCTTTGACATAGAGTTTGTTTTCCAACAGTCTTTTCAGTACTCTGGTTACATGGTCTCAGTGTGTGTCAAGGTCAGGGGAGTAAATGAGAATGTAGTCGAGGCAAACATAAACAAAATGGTCAAGAAAGTGTCAAAGTATATCGTTAATCATGGCTTGGAACATGGCAGGGGCATTTGTGAGCCCAAAAGGCATGACTAGGTACTCATAATGACCGCTTGGGGTTTAAACCCTGTCTTCCACTCGTCACCCTCTCTTATTCTGATCAAATGGTAAGCATTGCGAAGGTCCAACTTGGTGAAAACTCTGGCCTGCTGGAGCTGGTCAAACACAGAAGACATGAGAGGAAGTGGGTAACGGTTCTTTATTGTAATGTCATTAAGAGGGCTGTAATCTATGCAAGGTCTTAGGGACCGTCTTTCTTGCCCACAAAGAAGAAACTGGTGATTATGAGGGGCGGATCAACCCCGTTTTCAGTGAAGCCTCAATGTACTCTTGCATGGCCTCCCTCTCCGGCCCAGACACCGAGTACAGGCGGCCCTTGGGAACGGTGGAACCTGGGATCAGTTCAATAGCACAGTCGTATGTCCGATGTGGATGAGGTGACAAGGCTTTGGTTTTGTTATAAACCTCCTGGAGGTGGTGGTAGCAGGAGGGCACGGAGCTCAGGTCCGGGTACTCGGAGTCTGTGGCGGAATTAGCAGAAACATGGTTAACCACTGTTACGTCTTCCCCCTGAGTCGAAACGTCAAGACAGTCTCTAACACAGTCCTCCCCCCACCCCATGATTTCTCCCGTTCTCCAGTTTACATGGGGGTTGTGGCGAAACAGCCATGGCTGTCCCAAAATCAGAGCATGAGAGGGCGAGAGGGCGACTTGAATAAATAAAAGCTTATGTGTTCTCTATGCTCGTTTATGTGCAATTTGAGGGGTTCAGTGATGTGTGTGATGGAGAACAGTTCCTTTCCGTTGAGAGCTTTGGCCTTGATTGGCTTAACTAAAAGTTCGGATTTGAGGCCCAGTTCCTCTGCTAAACCTCAGTCCATCAAACTCTCATCAGCCCCTGAGTCTATGAGCAGCTCAAGTTCTGTGGCGGTGTGGTGAGTTACCTTTGACTGTCGTGAGGATACGTGAAGTGAAGCCTGAGGCAGTGAATTGACTCACCACCGTGGGCCTCTTGGCTGAGCAGGTGGCGACGAGATGTCCTGATTCCCCGCAGTAAGAGCAACGGCCTTCCTGCTGTCGTTTCCTTCGCTCCTCCTGCGTCAGCCGAGTCCTACCCAGCTGCATGGGCTCCCCTTCTCCTTCTATGGGGGAATGACAACGTTGCTCTTGCGTTGAACCGGCCAGCCCGGTGCTTTGGTGCGCGGGGGTCTTTCCGTCATCGATGATCTTGTGCTCCGTTGCTGTCTGAGATGGCAGACCCTGTTATCCATCAGGATGGCGAGCGCGATGAGGGAGTCTAAGTCTAGGGGTAGATCCAAGGGAACAAGAAGGTCTTAAATAGGGGCTGCCAGCCCCTTCAGGAACACATCATATAGGGCTGTGGAATTCCACCCACTCTCCACAGCCAAGGTGCGGAAGTGGATGGCGTAGTCACAGACGGAGTCGCTGCCTTGTTTCAGTCCACTCAGCTCCTGGGCCTTTTCCCGGTCTGTCGCAACCGGGTCAAAAGTCCTCTGTAACGCTGCCTTAAAGTCTGTGAGGGAGCTGCAAAGTGGTGAGTTCCGAGCCCATTCTGCTGAGGCCCATGCTTTGGCTCTTCCGGCCAGGTGGGATATCATGAAGGCTATCTTGGACCGGTCAGTGGGGAAAGCATGGGGAGTTAGTTCATCAAGTCGAGTCTTACATAGTCCCAGTTCCCCAGAGAATTGCACTGGTGGGGCTAACTTACTACCAGCCCCAACAATAGGCACGGTCGGGGCAGGGACAGGAGCAGCAGCGGCTGCCGGTGCTGTGGTCGTCTGGACGAGATGGTCGTGCAGGCCCTGAATTTGAGACGAGAGATGACGCAACTGAGAAGCCATAGCCATCTGAAACTCCTCCTGATGGGAGAGACGGGCCTCTTGGGCACGCAGGGCCGCAGTCATCTGTTCAACCTTTGCTGAGTCCATACTGGCCAGCATGTACTGTCAGACCTGGACTTAAAGAGGACTCAGATGCAAAGTAATGACCGTTAAGGCAGACTTTATTGATAAATTCTCCAACCTCTCAAACAGAGTGACAAAGTAATAGGCTATGAAACCTTATCTATCAAGTCGAAAAAATAAATAAAGGAAAAATAACTAAAAACCCACTCCGAAAAAAGGAGTGAAGAAACCACCAAACAAAGAGAAATAAACCAACAAAAAATCTCTCCACTAGGAAGAAAAAAAAAAGGCTATGAAACTTAACTGAACTATGATTCTTAACTATGAAAAATACAAACAAAAAATCACTTGCAAGGAGGCAAAGAAAACAGGCTTATGTATTGTTGAAAAAGCAAGGCTGAGACACAACATGGACTGCGGCGACTGGCTCGGGTGCACGGCAGAAATAAGACACTCTGGCACAAGACAAGGGGAGACGCAGACTATAAAACACATGAGGGTAATGGGGAACAGGTGGACACGATCAGGAATCGGGGAGACAATCAGACCGGTGACACATGAGGAAGGGCAAGTGACTGCGGTGTGACATTATCATGTCATACTTGAGTTCCAATGATTTCTATAACTCTCAGTTTTCTGTGATGAAATGAGTGGAAGACATACTACTTTGTTACGAAAAACATTCATGAAGTTTGATTCAAAAATGACTCGAGTCCAAGTCGCAGACACGACTCCCCATCCCTGGTCTGAGCAGCCCAACTGGCTAACATGGGTGCTGAAAAGTGGGCAGCGCACCTCCAGTGTGTTCCTCCCATAAGTCTACCACAATAATGTCAGTGACTAATTCCATTTACTGAAGTACTGTACTTAAGTACAGTATATTCTTTCATTTTTTGTATTCAAAACGTCCACTCCACTACATTTTTTAGTCAAATGTTGTACATTATTACTCCATGGAATTCTCAGTTCTTATTATCGAAAGCTGACAGGGAAAGAAAGGAAGTAATGGAGTAATAATCATACATTTTCATCCTTGAGCTCTGCGGAAATCTACTGCACTCGGTAATCGACTCGTCAGGGCTTCCCCACACAGGCAGGCTGCTGGAGGAGAGGGTGAGTTTTGCTGTGTTTTCAATACAAATCCGGCAAAGCTAGCAGATGTTTGATGCTTCGTATTGTGTGCTGGGACTGTACATACTGTTGCTGAAGTTTGGTGCTGTTCTGACCATTAATTGTGGCTATGAGTGTCTTTTTGATGGCGGTTTCTAGTTGGAGACATAAGCTGCAGTGTATTGTTTTCGTGCGGTCTTTTCTGAGGTTGCTAAAACTAGCTAAGCTAGCGGTCAGCTAACTTGACCTCTCGAGGGGGAGTCTTACTTGATGTCAAGGTGTGTTAGACCATGGATTAAACTTACACCGGAATATCCCTTTAAGTACATTTATTGCCAGGACAAATAATTTTGATGTGCATGTCATCACTGTACAGCTGTTTTCTATGTAACTAAACTTTTGCTGTTCAGTAAAGTGACTTTGTTGTGCACAAGTATTTATGCAGTATTTTTTTTCTGAAGAAATCAACAGGTTTGTCTGTGTGGTCATGTTAATCTCCACGTGGCATCTTAACTTCAGTTTAATACTGTCAGTAGAAGCAAAAGTAGTCATTAAAATAACTACGTGAGTAAGAGTACAAAAGTACTAACTAAGAAAGTGACTTGAGTAGTGAGTAACTAAAATAAAAATAAGAGGAAAAAAAATGGCACACTTCTGTCTTTTCCCTTCCCTTATTTATTGTGGATCTGACCGAATAATTTCAACCACATACGGTCTTCATCAGGTGGGGAAATGAACAGACAGCACTATTTTTTGTGATGCAATAACATTTCCACAGGTTACAGTGTCATTAAAGTTCAATCATTCCAGTACATATGTCTCAGTTCCATCATATTCCGTGTGAGCTCCCCATTTCCAGGTCTGTCCAGTCACATGAAGACAGTAAGACTACAGAAGTGGTTAATGACTTATTTGGGTGAATTAGGAGACAATACTATGCCTGTGATGTCTCTTCATTGTATATTAAATACAGGTGTGTGCACAGTTTCCACATGTGTGTGTATAATTTGGTCTAATATACTTTTCATCAGGTTACACCAAAAAGCATGACTATTTAAATGCATGGCACTCAACGCTCACACACTGTTATGATATACTGTGTATATATTATCAAACTAATGACTACAACAGACACGCTTACAGCTCTCTGTAAGAGATGGCTTCTCTGATGTTCTACTGACTTTCTTCAACTGCAGCCCGCTGCCCTGTGCGCTATTAATTCATCCATAAACATTAGCAGTTAGCGCCAATTGAAAGCCATACTCCTGCTGCTCTGAACAGAGACATGAAAGTCGTGACTGTGTTGATAACAGAGCACCAGAACCTCAGACATGCTAACCACCTGCCTCTTATTGGAATGTGCACGAATGCATAACATAACAAATAAAGGTAGCGCCATTTAAAGTTTTTCCAAATGTAAGGGCATAAAAGTGAAGATTATTATCAAAAAATCTACTCATGTAAGAGTAAAAGAATTCTACATTACAATTACTCCGAAAAGTACAATTGACCCAAAAAGTTACTCAAGAACATGTAACGGAGTAAATGTAACTCGTTACTACCCACATCTGCATGCAACACTGTGTTTCTCTTCATTACTCACCATTGTATTGGCAAAGCAGAGGGCGAGATATGCCATGTCACATTTTTTGGCTGTTTTTGTTTTGTTTGGTAGCCTCCCCGTGTTTAGTGTGCCCCCCGTGATATCTGTGGGCCCGCCCTCTGGGTCCCGACATATCTCACAAACATTTTTGTTTGTGAGATATGTGCGCCCCCCCAACCCCCATACACACGCACGCACACACACTTAATCATTAACCTATTCATAAGAACACTTTGGTGATTTTTGGTTGAGAAATGTTTAGATATCATTTACTCAACAGCAGGAGTATACTTCCAGGTAGTGGGTCCTCCAGTCAACCCACAGGACTGACAAGAAACATTTACTGCACTGATTAAATTATAAATACATGTATAAATTGACCAAGTGCCAATTTCTCTCTCACATAGTGGTAGGTAAGGTTTGAAATGTATACATTTAAAATTGGCAAAACAATAGCGATTAACGTCCGGGTTACACTAGCCGTCGGAATCCACAGAAAAATAAAAAAGACGTCATCTGTGGGGCGCTGTAAAATCGCCGTTTTTTTATTGAAAGAACACCATCAAACAGCTACTAGTGATGGGCATGGCAGTTCTTTTAGAAGTACTGAATCACTAGAATCAGTTCACTAAAAAGATTCGCCCAAAACATTTGTTCATCGAATCGTTCAGTTCTTGGCGGGAGGAGCCTGCGACTCCGACTTCCTGAACTGATACACGGCTGAACGGTTCATGTTTCAGTTCAGTTCACGGCTTCTGGGACCGGGAGACAAGAGTGTTGTGGCTGTGTTGCTTTGACAAACATGTTTGTAAAAATAAACTTGTTTATACATCATGATGTTTTGAGTGATCCTGTCCTATGGTAGACTATTTAACTGGTCTACTCAACAAATTGGGCTCAGTGAGTGATCCGTTCACTGAACGTACCACAGTACCCTACAGTGCATTCAGTGAAGGATTCACACTGAACATGCACCATTCCCTCGCAAATTGTCGCAATGAGAGGATCAGACAGTCACACATTTTCTCAAACTGCGGGTTTTATACACTGTTTGTTACATGCTGTGTCCTACTGTACGTACATTGTTGCGGTGGCAATTTAGCAAAGTAAAAAAAACAAAAGGCTTTCTCCGGGGTACACTTGAACACAACACACCCATAGTCTGTGTGTCTGTGAAGTGCTCAGAAGACAATGATTCAGGAGAGTGAGTGATTCAGGCGGTAGGTGACTCGGCGCAGTTGGCGGTCTCTCCCTCCCTGCAGCGGCGCGCTGCTGACAGCTCAACTGAACTGGTAAACGAACGAATCACTTGATGAAGTGATTCGGTTCAGTACGTTCACTTAAAGGATTAGTTTAAAAGAACGGATCATTCGTGACCGACACAACACTAACAGCTACATAAAAGAACACTAATAATATAACAGCCCAGATAACAACACAAAGCGAAAAATTAGAAAACCATGGTTTCCGCTGTAGCAGTGTCTATAGCAACCACCACAGCAACGATATCAGTACAGTATGTAACAGCCCCACAATTTTCTGTCGAAACCGGCAATAATCTTCGTAAATACTAGCAAACTAAAGACCACATGCATTCACTGAGTGAGTATTATAAAAATAGAAGGCTTATTCCTCGATAAAAATGTCATCAAGACACAATTTTAAATGTAATAACGATCTTAAAATATTTCATTTTTCACTGGAAATCAAAGGAATGGCAGTTGACGGTTACGTGATGTGGACACAGGCAATAGAAAAGAATAAGCCAAAAAAAATGGAGACATCTTACAGTTTAAGAGGCGTTATTGTGAAACTACTACATTTTGCCCTGTGGACCAACCTAGCTATTATACATTTCCATGTGAGACTGGGTTGGCTAAAATATGATAAAGCAATATTATTGTTCCATGACACATTTCCTTACAAGATGTTTGTGTTGGACCTCTGCTCCAACACAGCAACTCTTCTCTCTTCTTTATTCCATCATGTCGGGGCTTTTGGTTTGTATACAGAAACCTTTCTCATTCACCTGAACATGTAGCTTTAAATATACGTAGTTTTATAGCCTGCTCCTGTGGAAACAGGGCAGACTGGAAAGTCATTATTTGTGCTAAAACAAACAACGACAACATTTAAGAACAGTCAAGAAGAGGATCAGAGGTATGCAGGGTAAATCTCTGGGCTGCCAGTATATAGGAGAATTCTAAGTGCTGCATCATACTGTAGGAAGTTAGACTTCAGTATTTCTTGAAGACGTTTCACCTCTCATCCAAGAGACTTCTTCAGCTCTAAGTAACTGGAGCGGAGTTTGCAGGCTTTTTAACTCTGTGTGGGAATGTCCTTACAGAGTCATTAAGGGCACGTGTGAGCTCTGAGTTTCAGAGTCGTTAGGGCATATTAAAGCTGTTATTGTGACATTAGCATTTAGCCCAAAGCAGCCCTGTACCTAAATACAGCCTCACAGAGTTGTGTGCTAAGTTAATTTATGGTCAGTTGATTTTTGTTTTCTGCAGTTTGCAGGTTACAAAGTTTTGTTTTAAGTATTTTAGATGTTTCTGACTGAAAATGGCGGATTCAATAATTCTAAAAACCCTTACACCTAAAACATTTACAGATGATAGTAGTGAGTGGGCCATGTTTAGAACTCGGCCCTGGTGGCTGGGTAACACATTCTCACTCTCAACTCCTCAAATACAGCAGCTTGGTCAGTGACCTTAAACTTCAAACTATGATGCTCTACCTACCCTTCTAGTGTCAGTTTTGCCTGTGAAGGGCTCCACGGTCAAGATTGAAATAATACATTATATGCAACGTCCAGTTAGACTTAGTTATTAGGTTTAGGAAAAGATCATTCGTTGGGTTAAAATAACAAACTCTAAAAGTGTCACCTAAATTGACAATATCTGACTTTCCGTTGGGTTTGGGTTATTGGTCCAATAGGATTTTCTGTGCATCTGGTCATGATATACATGCTCATTGATTTTCTTACATATTGGTGAAACATGCCAGCAAAGTGTTCTTTTGGTTATTTTGCGATAAACAGGCCCCCTTGAGGCCGAGTTGCACAGAGCCTTAGGGGCTCATGGGGAAATAGGAACCTGAGTTTCATGTCATTCGAACACACCAATGTGGAGATATTTAACACTTCCTGTTGTGACCAAAATCTGCAGGAAGTTGTTATGTAATAACTTGAGTATTCTTTGGAATATCAAAATTCTGTTGAAAATTTTTTGTCAGGAGTGTCCACAGATGCTACGTGCAAATTTTTGCGCGCATCGGCCAAACGGCCTATGAGGAGGTCGAAACAGGTGATACCACATTTCACGATTTTGCGGATAAAAAATATCAATGGAAATGGGCGTGGCCTATATCAGCCGACTCAACTCAATTCAGGGAACGCGTGGATATGAAGTTTTTGAATATGCAAGATAGTATATGTGATTTATTGGCCAAAACACATTTGCCCTGATTATAGCGCCACCTGTTGATGGACACATGTCATTTTTGGCGTGTGTGCTACTGGCACTTGTCTGTACCACCCATATAAATATCCCAAAGTTAGTTGTTATGGTGTGGGCAGTGCCAAATATTATAGCGGACTGACACCAGAGCGCCACCTAGTGGCAGATCGGTAACACCTTCATTAGCTATCCTATAAAATACTTCAATTTAAAGAGCGCCACCTAGTGGTCATCACCCAAAATTTTGCACACAGCCTTAGAGGCTCACGGGGAAGTAATAACCTGAATTTCATGTCATTTAGACACACCAATGTGGAGATACACAACAGTTCCTGTTGTGGCAATTATCTTCAAAAAATTATTAATTCATAACTTTGGTATCTTTATGAATCTGGACTTTCTTTGCACAACATTCTGTCAGGGACAGTCCACAGATGCTGCGCATCGGTGAAATGGTATGTGAGAAGGTTGAAAATGTCGATTTTGCATATTTTGCGATTTTGCGGAAAAAAACGGTAGGCGGAAATGGGCGTGGCCTAATACCACGAGATTCAACACAATTGAGGGAACGTGAATGTGCGACAAAGTATATGGGAGTTATAAGTCAAAACGCACTTTCCTTGATTATAGCGCCACCTAGTGGTGGACATTCACGACGACAATAGTTTATGAAATTTTTCGCCAAGCCTAATATGTCTGCCAAATAAAATTGCGTTTTCATCCATGTTCAGGCAGTGAAAAATGCAATCATTATGGACAAAGAAAAAAAACTAAAAAGAAAAATAATCCCTAGAAAAACAATAGGGACCTCGCAGGTCGTGACCTGCTCAGGCCCTAATTAGTAACATTAGGTAGGTTTAGCAAAGTTCTGTCCAAAGCTGATTTTTTAGTTGTCGTAAACAGCAGTTAAACTATTCATCAGACTGAATTTGCCAAACATTCTGTATGTCATTGTATCGAACAAATGCGTCTCCATCCCAACTGAGAATTATAAATGTTTAGGCCTCAAGCAACTGTTAACTTTTCCTAAATTTTGACTTCAACGTGCATCTATTCAGCATTTCTTATTCAAATCATCATCATTTGCATTAAAAAATTGAACCTGGCTACTGTCAACTAGCCAAGAATAATCCTTAAGGAAAGTGAACACCAACATATAATAAACAAGGATGTTGGTGTATTTATGTGTGGATCCTGCAAGGGATTAACAGAAGAGTAACGTGGGATCTCGGGTTTGTTGTTTATGTGGGACAAAAAAAGGGAAAAAGGGAAATAGAATTATTCCATTTTGCTACCTAAATTACACTGTTGTTAAAGGAACAGTTCACCCAAAACTGAAAATTCAGTCTTTAGTTACTCAGCCCCATGCCGATGGAAAGTCATAAAACATAAAGAAACAAAAAGAAAACACTTCCCACCCAACCCTGTCTGAAGTGGGTGCAAGCATCACATCAGTTTGGGATCTCAGGGCTTTAGAAGACTTGGATTGCACCAGATGAGCTTCATACAGCCATTGCATGTTTTGTCTGTTTCCTTTTTTTACATTTTAAAACTTCTTTGGCAGTTAGGGGGAGAGATATAAAAAAATACCTCTGATTACTGTAGAACTAGCCAGGTTATGGCTGAGAAATAGTGGATATACTGTGTATTATCCATGTTTTTGTCATGCATTTTCTTGCTAGAGCTAACTGTACTAGCATCCACACAGTCCATGTTGCCTCCGTAGGTTTCACTATGCTGTCTCAGCAGGTGTTCGTGCTACTGTTGCACGTTGTCCAACAGATCTTGCAAATGGCCAGACATTTGTGCAACTTTCCCTTCTTTCTTATAAACTCAAGGGACTCTATCTCCAGCCTGACGCAAAGCAGCGCACAGCGCAGTGCAAGTGTCATTGCCAGTTTCCGACAGATGCAGTTGTCATTTTCACACCCAGCCAGGCATGGACAGGCCATCTGGCGTACCGGGCAATGCCCAGGGGGTGACACACATTTTTGGGCTGGCCCAGGGCTGTCATAATTTAATCAAAAAAGTATACTATAAATCATTTTTATCGACCGCAATGGCCCATTGGTTGATTTTCTTGAAGGACATTGGGCAAATCCCGACCAAGGTTATCAAATTTTGCCATTTGAGCTGACCGGAGTTGGAGAGAAGTGAGTGGAAATGGATAAACCACAAAAGTGCAAGAGGGGCGCTAAGGCTAACAAGCCTACAAGTGGACGCAGCAAAATGTGCCAAAAATACTGATATGTTCGCCATTGCCACCACAAGTTCAACTGCAGCAGAGGGTGCAGGGCCGGAGAAGGAAGGAGAATTAGCTATTCAGTTGGATTCGGAGGAGGAGAGAGATGTGACCCAGCAGGGACAGATTGAGGAGGAGGTCAGAATAGCTACTGTCAGCCTGGTAAAAAGTAGCCTGAAATGTTAGCAGAATGAAGAGGGACATTTCATGTAGGGAGGGCGTAGGGCTGTTGTGTGTGTGAGAATTGCCTTTGTTTTCAAATAATGCTATGAGTAGACTTGGTGTCCAACTCACAGTGTTATTTTACCTTGCCATAAAGTTACAATTTACAGGTGTTACAGCTTACAGTTATTATTATCATGTAATGTTAGTGAAACATTGCTTTGCCGAAATGGATGATTCATCATTGGTAAGTAACCAGAGAAATAACACTAGTGAAATTAACATTCCTGCCTCTCTCTCTTTCTGTGTTTAGTCAAGCCAGACTGTTGAAATAGGAGTGGAGAAGTCACAGGGAGATCAGGCAGTTGTAGACTATTTTAGCTGTTTTTCATAGTTTAAGGTGCCACTTTGGTGAGGAGCTCTTTAATTTACATGGATATATGGTCTTACTGTGGGCATAATTATTTGTATAAACAGTGTATTTCATTAAACACTGAAAAGACATCTCTAGCAGTGTTTCTTTGACATCCACTTTCACTTCAAGATGGGAATTGTGACACTGTGGCCATCTCTCCCAAGATGAAAGTCTCTGTAAGTAGTGACAGAGTGTATCAATTTTTTTTAACATGGTTACTCTCTTCCATGTAGGCTACTGCACTTTATTTTAATTTTTGAAACAACACAATGTGCGCATATATCCTCTGGTATGTCGTGTGCCTCCGCATATCGTATAAATAATAATGGTGGACCACCATGACCAAAAATGCCAGGGCCATTTTTTGGTCCTAGTTCAGGCCTGCACCCAGCGTCCATGTTGTCTAAATAGCAAATGTACCTGTGCACCCCTTGGCATGTTGGTCTTAAAATTATGTGTGGTCATGCACATTGATGATGCATTGCTCTTGAGGTGGCAGAAAGCGTCTGCTAGTCTATAAAACTGGTCTAAAGTCAAAGTGTTATAAAGCATTAATAATTTCCTCATTAAAGATATATGTCCCCTATTTGTATTCCATCTGCTATTGTGTTTACGTCATGGAGTGTTCAAGATGGTGGACGTGGCTACGTCACACCAAAGGCTGGTCAACGGAGGTGACTGGGTGAGGATTAAACAAAACAATGGCGGAACAGTGTCTGTCAACCTCACTTGTGCCTTGAATCACAGTGTGGTTTGGACAGAACTGGACTAGTTTTCAACAAACTGTTCACGAGACGAGAGGGAGAAAGAGGGCTAACTTTGGGAGCACAGCAAGGACGAGAAACAGCTGTGGAGTGACAATACTGACCTCATTAAAGCAGCCGGTGAACGAACTCATGCTCGAATCACCTTCGGATGATCCTTGATAGGAACGCGGCTTTTTGTACACTCACAAGGCGGCAAAGCTAACACTTTAGTTCCACAGAGTGGAGAGGCTCAAATCAGCTCTTGATGAGCACAGAGAAAAACAAGCAGCAAACAGTGTTTTACAGTGTAAAACTAGGAGCAAAAAGCACTCAGTGGTCCGCAAACTCACAAACAGTGTAGCCACAAGCATACAATACACGCTAATTTGTAGTATCTAGCCAAACACTAAAAAGCCTCACTTGTGACCGCACTGTTGGTTACAGACCTCTCTATTGTTAGAACCATGTGCTGAGGGTCCCAACATTAATGCTCTAAGTCATCTGAATCTTGACAGATGACACCCTGATTGGTTTTATGTATGTTCCAAGTCCAAAATGAAGAGTCTATAGAGAGCCCCTTTGTGTGCCTTACTTTGCGCACAGATTTACCCACTGTTTAACTAGCAAAATGGACTTGGATAAGCCCTAAATTCGCTTACGGGATGTGTTTTCAACAAAGCATCCTAAATTATTTAAATAGGGCCCCAGACGTCTTCCGAACTTTAGATTTTAAATTTGTTGGTGCACTGCAAACAGTTCTCACGTTGTCGGACGTATTGTTTCTTTTCTTCACCTCACAAGAAGTGCCATTGTGACTCTCATAAAAATGCCATATCCACTGCCCTCCACTTAGTCTCACGTCTTCAGAGTAAGAAGAGCTACATCAGAATGCTGTTTGTTGACTTCAGCTCAGCATTCAACACAAGTTCACCCATGAAGTTGATTGGAAAGCTTCACACTGGACTGCCGATCACACTTCCTCTACTTTAATGCTCAACACCGGAGGCCCCCAGGGCTGTGTGCTCAACCCTTCCTGTTCACCCTGTGCACCCATGACTGTACACCCAGACTTTGAGATAACTCTGTTGTGAAGTATACGTACCAGACTACATATCAGCTACTTTCCTCAGACTGTGAGACTCCTCAATTCATCCTCCGCAATCTACTAAGAGATATAAAAAAGTCTGTTTCGTTTGTTGTTTCTCTTTCGTGGAGACATTGTGCAGAAATAGCAGCAAAGGTTCAGGAACTGATTGGTAAGTTTAGGGTCAGGCCATTGACCTGCTCATAGTTCATTTAGACAGGGCCTTCATGTTGACATACTTGCATCTTCAAGATTAAAAACATTTTTCCATTCATTATGGTGAATCTTTACACCCCTAGCATATATATTTCACTGATTTTTAGGGTCTAAAGGTCATAATGGCCTGGATGTTCATCATTGCTTCAGCTGGATATATAATCTGCTTGTAATGCATCACTGCTCCTCAAGTAAAGTCTTACTTGAGAAGTTTCTCAGACCTGAGAACGTTTTGCTGTAGCTCATGAGCAAGCAGTGCTAATTGGATGGATAAAGCTTAATCAGGACAACAGTGCTATTGAGGACAAGGCTACTCCATACAAAGCAGACAACAGGATGCTGAGAGGGGAACAGGAAACAAAAGACACAGCCTGGCGACTGTTGCCAGCACAGCTCGTATAAACAAGGTGATGAGCCTAGCTGGTTGACTGCCATGGGGTGTGAATGTGGCTCTCTAACAGGAGCATACGTAATCAGTGATAACAAAAAACAGGCATGCACAGATCAACATGGATGTGAAACAGGTTTTTTGGCTGTTAGGTCTGCATCAAATTGAGATAAAAAGCTGAGTTTGTAGATCTGTTGAGTGTGAGGCAGGAGGAAAAAGGCCTCTTTCCTCTGGAGCCTCGGTGAGAAATGAAACAATATTGTGCCTGGCTTAGCTCCAGGCTCAGTGAGGGGACAGACAGCTCAGGGTGGCTGCGAGTTTATGAAAACAGCAGAGGATGTAGCTGTGATGGCTCGTCTGAAGAGTGTTTCTCTTAGAAATCTAAAAGCGGGCTTAGGTCCCTCAGAGCTGGTGTTAACATGCGGCTGCTCCCCCTCTTTATTGGCATCTTATCAGGCACTGTGCTTTCCTGAGCCTGTTTTTATACCAAACCCCACTAATTGCATCATTATGTAATGACCCCGTCCTTTGGCCCTGATGAAATGAGAAATATAATGCTCAGCATATTAGATGTCAGAGTGTCCTGATGGAGGCACTGTTTGTCTGTTAGCTGCCTGTCACTGACGAAAGAGAGCATATTTTTCTAGTTGTGTTGATGCTAATGATCACGTATTAAATTAAGCATGTTTTCTTTTGAGCTGAAGCATGAAAATATATGTCATGATTAGGATATCTTTTTGAATACATGCAATCATTCTGTGCTAAAGCTGAACAGTAGCTGACAGGCTGCATGGAAGGGGATTGCTAAAAGCTGTCATCCACATTTGGTGAACTGAGGCAGTTTAAGCTTGGCCTGAGCTCTTCTTTCTTCAGATTTATATTTCATTCATAACTTGGTGCATGCTATAGGGTATTTCACGGTCTGTCTGGCAAAGTAATCAGTATCATGTTTAGATAAAGCTAAAAAAATGAAATTCATATGTACACAAGTACTTCACAATCACATGAAGTATTCACTTGATACTTAAAACTACAACTTCACTTCAGTACATCATTACCAATGTTTCATGAATTTACTGTAATGACAAAGATTCAAAAAGATGGTTGGAAATCATCAAGCCTGCTCAGAATTCAGAATTTAAAGAATGTCAAATGTTTCTTGATAGAAGATTGTATTAAAAGTGGTACAATTAGAGAACGCTTTATTAGCCTCGTACTTTATAGTTATAAACTGTCGTATCAGTGATAATGTTAACTGAATCTTAGTTTAACAATACCACAGCCTTTTTGAAGTTATTTGGAATAGGTTTATCATTCATGCCTACAATTTTCATACTGTAGTCAAGAGCAAAAGCATAGAAGTACATTAGACAAAATGACTCAAATTATTCCATGTCGTGTGAGGACAACCGAGCAATCTGAGTAATCTCCATCTGCCAATTAATTTGTGAGATAAGTGGACCATGAGTTAAGATACATTTTGTCTCTACATATAACCCATTTCAAAACATAAAATGTAATTTAATGCAATGGCCTATTGTGTCCTCAAACTTCTCTTGCCTCCAATCTGCTTATACTCCTCCTAATGCTGTCTACATATCATATAGACCATGTCCATTACAGCGTTTGTGGTTTGCTGTAGCACTTATACCATACAGCATATATACAATACCTGCTGGAGTTGATAGGTCCACACACAACACCAGTGACAGAGGACTAAATGGCTGCTTGTAACGGTATATCCTTCAGAAGTTATCATCACAGCCATACGTGTGAATGTGTGTGTCCTAAAGAGACCGTGGACAGGGTTGGTTAGTCACACTTAGCATGATTAGGAACAGCTTTCAGACATTCTCCCAGCGTGTGGAGATAATAACATCCAGAGGACCAGTCTCAGTTTGGACACTCTGAGCCTGTTGGACAGGTATCTGTATTTGTGGATGTGAGCTTACTGCAACACATAACCCTCTTCAGCCATACCACCAATTTTGTATGTTTGACCCCATTAACAACACATCATTTTTGTTACTGCAGACTGCTTTCCAAAGCATACCATAAATATATCCTATAGTTTCCAAGCACTAGTTCATTTTTGTTTATATCCGTAAGCCCACTGACTTGAAAATTGCTTTAAATAGATGATACAGCACTAAATACAGCAATAAATTGCCTTTATTTCATGGACAAAAGAATGAGAAGAAGAAAGAAAGAAAGAAAGAAAGAAAGAAAGAAAGAAAGAAAGAAAGAAAGAAAGAAAGAAAGAAAGAAAGAAAGAAAGAAAGAAAGAAAGAAAGAAAGAAAGAAAGAAAGAAAGAAAGAAAGAAAGAAAGAAAGAAAGAAAGAAAGTCAGTTCATATACATGTAATCTAAATGTAATATGACAAATACAGTGTATGTGAAGAGATGTCCACAAGTCTCTGAGGTGCAAGTCCAAGTCAATTCGCAAGTCTCAATGTGTGGCAACTGAAGTGAACCTCTAATCCAAGTTGCAGACTCGAGTCCCGATCTCTGAAGTATTGTACACATGTCAATATAGTCAGGATGACATGCACACATGTTAGCTTACAGTTTCACGGATGCAGAAACGTTAAATACCAACATTTTATTCTGGGAACTGGGCTGTACACTACACTGTAACTCAATTTACTTTCAGGTTGTGGGTCAGTTTTGAATGAATTCACCAACTATGAAGAAAAAATTAATGAAAATCTTTCCTCTCCATAGCAACAGTGGCTCATATAGTCCTCAGAAACATCCACCATGCCCAAATGACTGACAAAATACAGTATGATATCAAAGAAACAGTGTAAAACTAATTGAAACTGGTGGTTGTTCCCATGGAGGATGTTTTTTTATGTTCAGCGAGACTGATTATATCATTTTAATAACAATTCTGACATGAGAATACAGAATGCAACTATAGAACCCAGATGATTAATTAATTGAGTATATACTGCAATTTAACAACAAAAAGCCTACGTTACAAACTGGGGGGGTCCAGTTTGAAATTAAACATTTTCCAAGCGGGGAGTGTTAAAGAGAAGATACATTTGGTTATATTATGTGAAATAGGATCCAGTGTTAGTGGAGCAAAATGGAGGACTAAAAGTCATGATATCTCTGTCTGTTCGGATTTGCACTTTATATAACAATTGGTGATGGTTTGTAACAACCAGGTTTACTGTTTGTCTCTGGAAAAACAGAAAAGGTAAACCTGGTTGTTACCAGGTTTGTTACAGAGTTTGTTACCCCCACCAACAAAAAGACTAACAGTAGACAGTGCAGTACAAAATAATGAGTACAGCATTCCTAACATGTGTGTGTGAACTGTTTCATGTGCGCATGTCTTTGTGCTTGTGTCTGTGTGTGACCATGGGTGCATGTGAATTAATGAATAGACTTGTACTGTAGTGCCTTCATAATACCTGATACTCAGACTAGGTCCCAAGACTCCCAGCTGGAGCAGCTCCATGCTCAACATGAAACACCAGGCTCCCCCGCATGTCTGCCACACTGAAGACACTCCCTTCATGTAGCATAATGAATAATGCACATGGAAGAGGAAATAAAAAAAAAACCCTCATAGCTCTTGTATGTACAATGAAGGTAATGTGTAGTTTGTCTGATTGGGTGAGAGTCTGTCATATATCTTGTGCCTTAAGGGTGCAGAGGCTGCTCACTTTGATTCCCATGCAACTGAAAATGATGCAGAAATGATCTTGCAATGGATCTTAGAGCGACTGATGTATAATCAATTGTTGTCATGCTGTTGTCGAGCACCTCCAGCATCTGATTGATGACACTGTCGATACTTGTAGTGCCATTCAGGATTATTGACCTTTCTCTGGGGCATGTTAGCGCCACTTGCCCTGGTCATTTGGCTGTGATCCAGGCGCTAGGGGTCAAATCGGTAGAGCCTCCATCTATCACAGGTAACCAAGAGCTGCTAAACTGAGCAGGAAGAGAGACAGAACACAAATACACACAGATTATACTGTACAGATGTATTACATGTGCATTACAGATGCAGATATGCAGAAGACAATTTTTTGAAGACCGATACAATCTGTACTTCATGGTGAAAAATATGGCTTAAAGACAGACGCACTTCTATCTTACTGGAGTCGCAAGTGGACAGCGACCATTTTGAAAATAAGTTGTTGCAGCAAATGGATAGGTGCCTGCACAGGACCTGAGGGAATGTACCCTGGATCAAAGTTTGCTGAGGAGCAGCCTGTGGTTTGATTTAAGATAGTGTCCATAGCTTCATTTCCTTATCCAGCTCTGAACCAGCTTTGAAACCTCTGACAAAAGACAAGTTGGCTCTTAATGATTGCAAACAGACATTGTCTTTTACACTTGAGTATTACAAGGGTTTTAAAAAATAGTCCAACATTTTCGGAAATACACTTATTCCCTGTTTTACATCAGAGGGTCAATATTATGGTTAAAAAATATATCTCCCAACATTTCTCACAACGTAACACGGTGTATCTTGTTTTGTGCAATCTATTCTCTAACCGTAATGAACACCAGTTTATTCAGCCACCCAACACTTCTGTTCAACGTGTCTCATATAGCTACATAGCTAAGGCTCAGGTTGCCAGATATATTCAATATTCACAGGTTTTGTTTTGGTCTCTGTGCATGCATGATGTTACCAAAGCTTGTAACCTCACTGTGAAGGTGACGCTGCACACAGTCACAGCTGTTGTTGCTGCACTTAACTCCACCTCAAACCAAAATCTGTTGTTTTTACCCAGCATATTTTTGTTCAATCAGAGTCAGAATCTTTTCTGGGGCCTGTAGCAATAGGAAAAGTTGGACTTGCAGAGTTTGGAAAGGATCGTTTTCAAGGGGTTCCAAGACCTTTGCTGTATGCATAAATTGTTTAGCATTAAAGGAACTGTTACGGTCCCCTGGCATTCAAGACAATAGGCTGGAGCTCGACTGGCGCACTTTTTATTTATCATCTGGCACCGTGAAACTAAAACACACACATGAAAGATTGCGTTTACAAAATGACACATTAAAATACTCCACAGCAAGTTCAAATTATACTCCCGCTACTCATCAATAATCATACAGTTTAACAATACTTCATTGTAACCACGTACACATTTAAAAAACACGCCAAACATTTACCTCACTTCGCCTACCAAGGGCGTAAACTCCGCAATCCAACAAGTAACGGCTCCATCTCATGTCTTCTGGTAGTAAACAAACACCACAGTTAAAGTCATGCTTACACACACAATCGCGTCATGACTAACATACTTTTACGTACCATATTCATTCATTCTCTTAATCTCCTCAACCCCGTGGCTACTCAGGCAAGGTTTGGCGTGCGTACAATCAAAGCAGGTGTGCATCACAAACAAAAGTAGCGTATGACCACACCTGATACCCTTATACTGCTTCCGGGGCACCTGAGAATACCCAGGAACATGTATGACGATAAACCAAGACCCCTGCTGGTCATTTACACTCCCACCAAATCATGTTAACCTTAACACACAACCATTATTAAACATGATTTCAAATACAAGCGGCTACAGCATCAAAAATTTACCAAATACAGTAAAATTCATACCTAATAATTTAACCCCTTATACACCACACTAATCACTTTCCAGTAAAAGTACCAGTTTTTGAATGGGCCGTTCAATGACTGATGGTTTTGAAGGAAACCCTTGCTTTATCGCTGACTTGTGCACTCCAACTTGAACCTTGACACGGCGAACCAACTCATCCGATCCTTCCATAGTTTCAATAACTCGCCCCATGTGCCACTCATTCCTCGGAAGGGCGTCCTCTTTGATAATGACCACGTCATTCACCTTTAAGTTACGCCGAGAAACATGCCATTTTTGTCTCAAGGAGAGGTTCAGGAGATATTCCCTTCTCCACCTACTCCAGAATTGTTCTGCCAAGTACTGGACTCTTCGCCATCTTTTTGCTGCATACAAATCTGCCTTCACAAAGTTTCCAGGAGGTGGTAAAGCAACCTTAGACTTCATCAAAATTAGATGATTTGGTGTAATAGGCTCCAGTGACCATGGATCGTTGATACCCTCCACACTGAGAGGACGACTGTTCACGATCGACATTGCCTCATAGAACAAGGTTCTGAGCGATGCATCATCGAGTCTTCCAGGACACTGTGCAATGGTGACATTAAGGACACTTCGAATGGTTCGTATCTGACGCTCCCAGACACCACCTGCATGACTAGCTGAGGGAGCGTTGAACACAAACTCACACTGCTTGTTGGCCAAGAAGGCTTTGAGTGCTTCACTGTCACATTGTTTGAGGGCTTCTTTGAGCTCATTACTAGCGCCAACAAAATTTGTGCCTCTGTCACAACGTAGGTGAGAAACAGCTCCTCGCAAACTTATGAAGCACCTCAAGGCATTCATAAAGGAGTCAGTAGACAGGTTGTCCAGCATTTCAATATGTACCGCTCTGGACGACAGACATGTTATGATTAGCCCATATCTTTTGACCTCCTTACGACCGTTCTTGATAGCAAAGGGACCAAAACAATCCATTCCACAAAATGTAAACGGCGCCGAGATCTCACAGCGCTCCTCAGGGAGGTCAGCCATTTTTTGCTCTTCCGTAGGTCTCCTTTGTCTACGGCACCGCACACATTTATGAACCAACTTTCCAACTGTTTTACTCCCACCTATTATCCAAAACCCATTTGCTCTAAGCTCCATCAAGGTTTGATTCCGTCCTTGATGACAAACCTGACTGTGAAAGTGGGACAGAATCAGCTTGGTGACATGGCCATCCTTTGGGAGAATCACAGGGTGCCTTTCTTCCTCACTGAGAGTTGAACCTTTAAGTCTCCCTCCAACACGAAGAAGTCCTCCCTCCAAACGTGGGTTGAGCTTAAAAAGAGGACTTGACCTGGGGAGGCTGGCTCCCTGGAAGTTTCTTTGAAGGGCATTAAGCTCCTCAGGGAAGGCTTGTTGTTGCACTAACTTTAAAACTCCCTCAGCCGCTCTTTTACGTTCTGCCACGGTTACAGCATTATCATACTTAAGCTTTGCCGCAAGTCTTTTAATCCTTGCAACCACCTTGAGGAGTGTGGTCCAGGTCGAGAACCTCTCCAGACGCCTTAAAACATCCGTCTGATTGCTGACTTGAGTTGCAAACACGTGCACAGATTTAACCTCAGGGTCACCAACCAACAGCTCTGAAGAAGGTTTGAGCACTGGGAACAACTCTTGCTCCCAGAGAAACTTAGGACCTGCTAACCAGCCTGATGACGAAATATCTACAGCACCAAGACCCCTGGAGGCGAAGTCCGCAGGATTTTGTGCCGTATCAACATAGTACCAGTTGTTAGGATCTGTTTTCTCTCTGATGAGCTGAACTCTATTTGCAACAAACACATGAAATCTTCGTGCTTCATTGTTTATGTATGACAACACGACCTGCGAGTCAGTCCAAAAGTACTCTTTATCAATTTCCATCTGCAGTTCTTTCTTTAACATGGCACTCATTCTGGCTGAAGTCACCGCAGCTGAGAGTTCTAATCTTGGGATGCTCGTTATCTTTGTAGGTGCAACCCGTGCCTTCGCCATAACCAAACTACAATGGATCTCATTCTGATTGTTTTTGTATCTCAGATAAGAGCAAGAGCCATATCCAGTGGTACTGGCATCAGAAAAATGATGCAACTCAACGCTTACGACCCTCCCAAAATTTTCAGGGTGGTAACATCGGGGAATAGTGATATCCTTTAGTGCTCGAAGGCCATTTGTCCACTCCTCCCACCGTGAATGTAACTGCTCAGGAACCGGATCATCCCATCCAATACCTTTGTGACACAGCTCCTGAAGAATCTGCTTTCCACTTAGGGTGAAGGGGGCCATAAAGCCAAGTGGGTCATACAGGGAAGCTACAACAGACAAGAGACCCCGACGGGTTGGAGAATGGTCCTTTGCCTTAGCATTAAAACTAAAGGAGTCACTCGCCATTGACCACTCAATGCCGAGCGTGTACCCTTCCGATGTTATCTCTGGACTTAATTCGAGAGGGTCTGTTGTTTCTGCCCTTTCTGAGGGAGCAATACAGGAGAGAACGTCTTTGTGGTTAGAGTTGAACTTGTATAATCTTAAACCACCGTATTTACACAGTTGCTGGGCTTCCACAATTAATTCTTTGGCTTCTTGAACAGTTGGAACACTGGTTAACCCATCATCAACATAGAAATCCCTTTCAATGAAAACAGAGGCTGCAGGAGCAATGGCTTTATACTGCTGGGCTAGGTACTTTAGGCCAAAATTAGCACATCCTGGTGAGGAGGCAGCTCCGAACAGATGAACAGTCATTCTATATTCTTGTGGTTCATTTTCTAGTTTGCCACCATCCCACCAAAGAAACCTTAGAAAGTTGCGAGCTTCTGGGAAGACATGGAATTGATGGAACATTTTTTCAATATCGCAGACCACAGCAACCCTTTCTCTTCTAAAGCGACACAAAACTCCCACCAACGAGTTAATTAAATCTGGGCCAGTGAGCAAAGTGTCATTTAAAGAAATACCATTAAACTTTGCTGAACAATCAAAGACTATTCTCAATTTACCTGGCTTCTTTGGGTGGGACACTCCGTGATGGGGGATGTACCAGACAGTTTCGCCTTCAGCAGCTGCAGGGGCCAGCTCTGCATCACCTTTCCTTATTGTTTCTTCCATGAAGCTGGTATACTGCTCGTGATATTGTTTATTGGCCATTAACTTTCTTTTCAGATGTTGAAGCCGAGCAGTAGCAAGTTTTTTATTATTTGGCAGTGATGGGGGGCTGCTATTTTTGAAGGGGAGGGGCATCTGATAATGACCGTCTTCCTCCTGTTTTATATTGTCACTCAGAAGCTGTATAAAGCAAACATCCTCCTGAGACACAAACTTGTCTTCGTAGCTTCTTTCATTAAAGTCTGACTCCAAAGCTTTCAACACATCTGTAACAGCAGGCAACTCTTTCACAGCAACACGATGCACAAAACTATGGTTTCCCTGCCGATCCAGATGAGGGTTAGCAGACCCTATAATACTCCATCCAAGTGCGGTTTGTTGGGCAAAGGGCTCATTTTCTCCTCCGATAACAACCTCTAGGGGGGCTAGAGCTGACGGACAATCGTAACCAATGAGAAGTCCTACTTCGCAATCTTGCAGTGGTGCCATCCTTTTAGCTAGGTGGCTTAGGTGCGGCCACTGAAGTGCTGTAGCTTTTGTTGGGATATGGGACTTGTCAACTGGGATGAAGTTGCGTGTGTAAGCCCGCTGGATTTGTATGTGGGATTCTGCCTGAAGACTGCGAACTTGAAGACCACTGGCTATTTTACTGGTTATATTTGTGTTAACAGAAGCCATTGTGCTTAACTTCAGCTGGACTGGACGAGTGCTTACATTTAGCTCTGAAATTAAGTTTTCCAAAATGAAGGTGGAATCACTTTGTGTGTCAAGAAGGGCGTAGGTAAGTATTTCTCTGTGGGGTTCTATTTCTGAGGACACCAAGACTGGGACAATGCTGGATGTAGCAGAGACACTTTGAGTCACAGCATGAGACATAGCTATATGAACCTCATTATTAACAGGATCTCCTGAGGCAGCAGGTTTCGTATTTTCCTTATGCAAGCAGGTGGGATGACGCCGACCACAAGTGTCACAGATGTGTCGCCTTCTACAGTCCTTGCTGGCGTGGCCTTTCCTTAGGCATCCAAAGCACAGATGATGTTCAAATATGAAGGCTCTTTTCTCATCCATTGACTTTGCTTCAAAGGTTTGACATTTAGCAACTCCATGCTCTTCATTTTTGCAAAATAAACAAAGTGGCTTCTGCTTTTCTTGTGTCACTGAGTTGGAGTCTTCTAATTGAGTGCTTGTGTTCAATATTTTAGCTCTCTTTAAAAACGTCTCATCTGTTGTTTTCATATTAATGAAAAAGGGGGAGGCGATGGGGTTACACACAATTCTGGCCTCTTTTTGCAAGAACTCAGTAAAACGTAGAAAGCTGGGATAATTACCACATTGATCTAGCTCCTCAACGACAATCCGACTCCATCTACGCACCATCCACTCAGGCAGCTTCTTCAGAAGTTTGTGATTTTCTTCACAGTCATTGAGAATTGACAAACCTTTAATATGGGGCATAGCTTCTGCACAGCCTTGGAGAAAATCAGAAAACTCTCTCAGTGATTTGGGATCATCAGCTGTTATTTTGGGCCATTTCATCAATTTTTCTCTGAAGGCTCTTTGCACAATAAATGGACTTCCATACCTGTCGTCCAAAACAGCCCAAGCACCCTGATATGCATCCTCTGAATTCCGATAGAAAAACCCATCCACCGCCTTACGTGCATCTCCTGCCAGATAACTCTTTAAATAGAAAATTTTTTCACTTACTGGGAGAGGCTTCTGGTCAATCAAGGCCTTAAAGGACACTTTCCAATCGATGAACTTTAAGGGGTCGCCTGTGAAAGTTGTTGGTTCTGGGACAGGTAAACGACTTAAAGTGAATGAGCTTGTTATTGCTTGAGCCAAACTTGCCTGAGAAATACTGGCCTCTTCCTGAGTTGACCTTTGAGGTGCCAAGTATCGAGTTTCAAAGGGTGTGGCTTGTGGGTTTAGAATAAATTTATATTCTGTATCTGGGGTATCAAGGGCAACTTTGCGGGCCTCATCCACACAATTTCCAGGCATGTCAAAACTGTTGTATGCTCTGACGCGGGCCTTTGCGACCTTCACTTCACTCTCTGCTTGCAGCTGTTTTAACTTTGATTTACCCTCTTCCAGCTTTAATTTTATTTCAGCCTCCCTTTGTTTGACTTCTGCAAGCATTTTTGTTTCTTCCAGCTTCCACTCTATCTCCATCTTATCCAATTCGGCCTGGTGATCCTGTAACATCTGAGTAGCCTTTGCCTGCTCCACCTTTGCTGCCAAGTCTGCCTCTGCATCAGCTCGATTACTGGAGGACCTGGAAATGTTGCTGTCTTCATCATCGGATCCCTTAAGCGACTGCGAGGCAACCGTTTCAGTATTGCTTCTTCCGAAGACAGATCCATATTCTTTTTTGCTCAACTGCATCCTCACTCTATCCTTTTCCAAACGATCATTAAAGGTTTCATTAATAGTCTCCATTCTTTTATTTACAATATCACAGATCTCTGACGACAAGATACTACAGGCATCCATTTTCTTTACGATATCTGGAGAAATTATACGGTTACCCTTAATCAATTCATAATGTTGGCACACTTTATCATGTTTGTTCTTAACGTCTCTTTGAATCTCTTCAAGGTCCTCTGGTGAGCATAAAGTCTTTAGTTTAGCTCTTATGCATTTGGCAGTTGATTTCCAAGTCTCATATGCTTTGCTGAATGCCTTTTCCTTCTTTTTTACTTCCTGGTTTTGCAGCTCTTGGCCCTTTTGTGTCAAAGTTCGCTCCCGTGAACTGGACCTTGTTGTTTGAGCCCCTAAGGTACTCTTAACTTCCTCAGCAGGTGCTAACATATTAACTTTATGACTATTTATAGCAAAAGGTCCTTTAAGTGTTGTGCAAAACACAAATTTAAAAAGGCTGTGATTTTAACTTATATTTAAAAGCTGTAAACCATCGCTTGTATTTGGCATTTACACCCTTTGCACATCAAAGTACATGAAAAAACAAAAACAAAACAAAACAAAAAAAAACTGCACAAAATATACCACCAAAACTTTTAAACTCTTTTAAAGGCTTTGATTTCTTGAATCAATTTTGTTAAACTTAGCTGCAGCCCTTAATATTTGGTCAGAAACTTATGATCAGACATTCAACCTGCAAACCATCACACATTCCAGGATAGTCCTTTATGAATTAATTCGGCTTTGAGCATTTAAACCATAAATGTCCATTAAGAACGGAAAACAAAACAAAAAAAACAACAAAAAAGGAGGGGAGAGCAAGTGGCCAAAACAGTTCAGACTGTGAGTAACTTTACCCCTCTTCAACCAGAGTCCTTCACTGAAGTCACAGCACGAGGAAGCCACTAAGTGATGCTGTCCGTTTCAGGATCTCAATTCAGCGTCAGCGATTTCACTTTCTCCAATGCGCGATACACTTGCGTCGCTCCGATGCAGCGTCGTGGCTCACTGGCTCCATAAGCGATGAGTTTCACTGTTACGGTCCCCTGGCATTCAAGACAATAGGCTGGAGCTCGACTGGCGCACTTTTTATTTATCATCTGGCACCGTGAAACTAAAACACACACATGAAAGATTGCGTTTACAAAATGACACATTAAAATACTCCACAGCAAGTTCAAATTATACTCCCGCTACTCATCAATAATCATACAGTTTAACAATACTTCATTGTAACCACGTACACATTTAAAAAACACGCCAAACATTTACCTCACTTCGCCTACCAAGGGCGTAAACTCCGCAATCCAACAAGTAACGGCTCCATCTCATGTCTTCTGGTAGTAAACAAACACCACAGTTAAAGTCATGCTTACACACACAATCGCGTCATGACTAACATACTTTTACGTACCATACTCATTCATTCTCTTAATCTCCTCAACCCCGTGGCTACTCAGGCAAGGTTTGGCGTGCGTACAATCAAAGCAGGTGTGCATCACAAACAAAAGTAGCATATGACCACACCTGATACCCTTATACTGCTTCCGGGGCACCTGGGAATGCCCAGGAACATGTATGACGATAAACCAAGACCCCTGCTGGTCATTTACAGGAACAATGTGTAAGATTTAGTGGCATCCAGTGGTGAGGTTGCTTACTGCATCCAACTGAATACTTCTCACCTCACCTTCTCCTTTAATATGAATGAATCTTAGTTTAACACTACCACAGCCTTTTTGAGGTTATTTAGAATAGGTTTATCAGTCATGCCTACAATTTTCGTACAGCAAATAGCAAGCAAAAAAGTACATTAGACCAAATGATTCATATAACCTTTTACAATATATAAAATGTAATTGGATGCAATGTCCTAATGTGTAGAAAAACAGAAAAAAAAACTACGTAGTGCACCTTAATCTCTATGTCTCACTGGAATCCATCCAGTTTTAATACTTTCCATAGAAAACATGTTATCAATTAAACTTCATCTTGCCATCGATCATCGTTATGCTTCATGACATTAGTTTTTAGCAGGTGCTTGCAATACAAAAAAACCAAGCCATGCGTAGGCTAGAGTTATAAAAATAAACACAAATGAATGACTACACCCCTCTGTGTGTACTGAAGTAGCACACATGAGTGGCTCTATCAAACTGTCATTTCTATATGCCCTTATTTTTATGCGGCTCAGTAGTATGCTCAGTAGCTGCGCTGTTATCAGGTTTATATCCGCTACGGCAGCAGGAGCTACATTTCTAAATTGAGCCTCATGAATTATTCTTGCATTGCATTGCCTCTTGTTGCTCACTACAATGAAGGATGGAAGTTTTCTTATAGGAGATTGTAGAAATCATACGACCAAAGATGCATCTGCAGAAGACATAGTAACTACTGTGTGAATAACACCAGACTGTAGAAATCTATGATGCAGTATAAACCTTCTCACAGTATTCCCAAAAGAATCCATCTTCCTCCTCTGTAAGAAGTCCTCCCCCAGTACACTCTCCACCTCCATCTTTTTAACATTTAAAATCATTAGAGCAACAAAGTTTACTATTGTTGTTCTGAAGTGTGTCTAAATCTGGCAACAGGTATCTGGACCCTTTGTTTAAATGTATTAGCAGGACTTCTACTACAGCATACTTTTAAACCGATAAACAAGCCAGGAACAGGTGACCTTGGTCTAAGTGGCACATTTCTGGAAAAAAGGCACTCGATTACATGACTTTAAACTTGCAATAGAAAACTTTTTTGCTTTTTTACATCTACATATCATTAAATGAAGTAAATACTGATTGCACAGTGTAATGGCTTCAGAAAAATGTCACCATCAGCATATTGGTTCCCTATAACCTCTCTTTAACCATGCTAATCAGACTGCCAAATAGCAAAATGAAGTCCGCATTATGGCACAAAGGCTATCACGCAACCAGTCGCTATTCCCAGTTAACTGGAGCAACTGTGGAAACTTTACACTGCCCTTTGATGGTGGAGGAAAAGAAGGTGAAGAGGGAGAGTGAAGGGAGAAAGAAACCCTGGTAAATCAAGTAGATTAATTAATAGAATAATTATGTTTAGTGGTTAATTCCGATTTATAACAAGTTTTCTCTACAGATTGGCCATCATTTCTTTTGATAAGAACAAGAATGATCTCTCCAAGTTAATACCTAAGATCTGTGAATGTGGCAAAATCGCTAAAAGAAACACGAGGGCAAGAAGGCCTCATCACAGTTGACATATGACTTACTTACTGCCTCAACTTCGACTTACTGTATCCACTGTAGTTGTGCACAGTTTTCCTGTGCAGTTAGGGGCCAGACCATCAATCCTTTTTTTTTCCATAGACAATCATTACAGCATAGGAACAGCTGTAAAATAATCAAGACATTTTACTGAGCATCACAACCCCATGAAATTACTTTGTATGATCAGAATGTAACCCCTTCAATCCAATAACATCTGCAACGTCTAAGGGAGCCATGTGAGTAAATTGTTTCATGCCATGTGTGAGATGAAAGCTCTTCACCAATTCTGCTGGAAAAGAGCCCTAGTGAGCATGGTCTATTGGTTCAAAAATGCGGAGCCACTCAGAAGCCTGAAAAACATTTCAGGGTATGTTCCGAGTGAGCATCTTTCATTAGAATGGATGGGTTGGCATCTTAGACAGCAGTAACAAGTTTTTCCTCATATCTATCTGGTGATATGAGAGATTATTCAAACAATTGTAGGTGCACTAACTTTCTGCTTTATTATCTCCAAAAAAAGTGTTTTAGATAATCTGGCTAAACTTTTCAAATTTCTTTTTAAATATTCAAAATGGAACTTACATGTACATAATCATCAGAATGGGAAGAAACAACAATGTTGATGTTATGTCAAAGACTTCTGTGTATCTTCAGCGATTGTTAGCATGTAAGTTATTGTGATATCTTTTCAGACCTGTAAAATCACCCCTCACTGTATAAAAAACAGGTGTTTGGGGGTATCTGATAGACCTTAGAGTCCCATATTCAGTAATGCCTTAAAAAGCAACTGACCTATGTTCAATAGAAAATGAATGATAGTCAACAGCTCCACACTAGGTAATTGTTCCTAAAACAAAGACTTTAAGAATGCTTTGGTCTTGATTATTCATATTGTATCATGTTCTGTGTAAAGTGGCAATGTGAGTTATAAACAGCGCATGAAAAGAAGGCAGATCATCAGTTATTCTTACATAATGATCCTTTCTTCCACATTCACAGTACCATACAGCTTTTTCTGAAAGCAAAAGTTTCAAGATCGAGGCTTCCAGAACGTGAGAGGAGAACTTGTTGAATGTGTGTGTGTTTCCTCTGTCCCTCTCGATTTAACGGTAACAGTAATGTTTGTCTAACAGCAGGGAACCCCAGGGGAGATAAAACTGCTTCAGCCAAACAAGCAAAAGCTCTCCTCCCACTGGAAGCTGCAGCATCTCTTACCTCCCGCTGCTTCAACCTGTTACTGAGACACCCGACAACCCACAGCCCCTAACCCTGGATGGCTCCTTACACACAGGAAGCAGTGAGAATTATTACTGTGAATGCTAACAAGCATTCACACTATTGTTCTTACGGAATTTATTATTATTTATCCGTACGTTTTTTGACACCTTTCTTCTCCTACAAATTTTGAGCTACAGAAACCATTCAACTATCAAAATGTTCAGCTTTTTAAGGACATTACTGCTATTATTTTTCTACCTTTTATACTTTTTGGAATATTCAGCTTTTTCTGCAAATTCTTTCCCATTCATCCTTATGGGGAATTTTTCAAATTTCCTTCTTCAACTACTTCAGCTATTCAAACCATTCAAATATTCAAATGTTCAGCTTTTTCAGCTCTTTCAGCCTTGTACTTTTTTTGTACAGTCTTCTTTTTAAAATATTCAGCTTTTTCAAAAATAGAATTAATATGGAAGTAAATGGGAAAATCTTCAAATCGTCTTCAAAACTGCTCGACTTTAAACTCTTCTTGTTCCTCATACTTTGAGCTAGAGACACCATTCAAACTTTAAAATACTGAGAAGACCTTGAACTATTGGGATTATATTCAGATTTTTAAAATATTTTACGTTTTTTAAATAATCACAGTTTTAGTTTTAAGAATTTTTAGCTCCTCTTCTGATTTTATAATGTGTGTGTATTACGTGACCTATTTCAGGATAGAGTGCGTGACATCCTCGCTAGAGTGGAGAGCAGGTGGAAAAAGTGGAGAAAAAATTCTCTTCAGCTTGATTTGGATCCCACACCTTTTATTTCACATAGACAACATATACATAGAAATGTAGGAAATCGTGTTGGCCTTCAGCTGATGGTCTTATTTCAGATGTAGGACTTACGGTTTTGGCTGTAGAAGCCCTAGAGCGACAGGCACTCCAGCAGCTCCCCCATAAGCCGCAATGTTAATTTTGAGCCTAAATTTCTGGAGGAGAGCAGACGGTACCCATCTTGTCTCTTGCTCTGGCACCCTCATTTTTCACTCTACAGAAATAAAAAGACATCACATAGTTCAGCAATGTCTCCTGTTACTGTCTATATGAATATTTGGGCCATAACATTATACTTTTTTAAAAAATTGCAGGAGTTTGGGAGGCATTTTCCCATTCATTCTTATGGGGACATTTTCAACTTTGGTTCTGCACCTTCAGCACATGTGCAGCCAGAGAAACTGTTCACCTTTTTAAGCTCTTTCAGCCCTCTTACTTTTCAGCTTTTCTGCCTTTTCAGCTTTTCAAATATTCAACTTTCTGCCTTTTCAGCTTTTTCATACATTCAGCTTTATGTTCAGCGAGAGACACTGTTCAGCTATCAAAATGTTCAACTATTTTAGCCCATTCAGCCCACTACTTTTCAGCTCCTTCAAACATTCAGCTTTATGTTCAGCTCTCAAACTGTTCAACTTTTATATCCCATTCAGCCCACTACTTTTCAGCCTTTCTGCCTTTCAGCCTGTTCAAATATTCAGCTTTATGTTCGGCTATCAAAATGTTCAACTTTTTTAGCCCATTGAACTTTTCAGCATTTTCAGCTTTTTAAAATATTCAGCCTTCTGCTTTTCAGCTTTTTAAAACATTCAGCTTTCTGCTTTTTCAGTTTCTTCCATTGTTCAGCTTTCTGCCTTTTCAGCTTTTCATATATTCAGCTTCATGTTCAGCTATCAAAATGTTCAACCTTTTAGCCCATTCGGCAAATAACTTTTCAGCCTTTTCAGCTTTTTCAGCTTTTTAAAACATTCAGCTTTCTGCTTTTTCAGCTTTTCATACATTCAGCATCATATTCAGTGAGAGAAACTGTTCAGCTATCAAACCATTCACCTTTTTAAGCTCTTTCAGCCTATACATTTTCAGCTTTTCAGCCTTTTCAGCTTTTTAAAAATTCAGCTTTCTGCTTTTTCAGCTCTTTCAAATATTCAACTTTATGTTCAGCTAACAAAATGTTCAAATTTTTTAGCCCATTCAGCCTATAAGATTTCAGCTTTTTAAAACATTCAGCTTTCTGCCTTTTCAGCTTTTCATACATTCAGCTTCATGTTCAGCTATCAAAATGTTCAACTTTTTTAGCCCATTCAGCCAATAACTTTTCAGCTTTTCAGCCTTTTCAACTTTTTAAAACATTCAGCTTTCTGGTTTTTCAGCTTTTCATACATTCAGCTTCATGTTCAACTATCAAAATGTTCAACTTTTTTAGCCCATTCAGCCAATAACTTTTCAGCTTTTCAGCCTTTTCAACTTTTTAAAACATTCAGCTTTCTGGTTTTTCAGCTTTTCATACATTCAGCTTCATGTTCAACTATCAAAATGTTCAACTTTTTTAGCCCACCCAGCCAATAACTTTCCAGCTTTTCAGCTTTTTAAAACATTCAGCTTTCTGCCTTTTCAGCTTTTCTGCCTTTTCAGCATTTTCAAATATTCAACTTTCAGCCTTTTCAGCTTTTTCATACATTCAGCCTATAACATTTCAGCTTTTCAAATATTCAGCTTTCTGCCTTTTCAGCTTTTCATACATTCAGCTTCATGTTCAGCTATCAAAATGTTTAACTTTTTTAGTCCATTCAGCTTATAACTTTTCAGCTTTTCAGCCTTTTCAGCTTTTTAAAACATTCAGCTTTCTGCTTTTTCAGCTTTTTCCAATATTCAGCTTTCTGCTTTTTCAGCTTTTCAAACATTCAGCTTCATGTTCAGCTGTCAAAAAGTTCAACTTTTTTAGTCCATTCAACGTATAACTTTTCAACTTTTCAGCCTTTTCAGCTTTTTAAAACATTCAGCTCGATGTTCAGCTTTTAAAATGTTCAACTTTTTTTAGCCCATTCAGCCAATAACTTTTCAGATTTTCAGCTCCTTCAAACATTCAGCTAGTACTTTTCAGCCTTTCTGCCTTTTCAACTTTTGAAAAATTCCGCTTTTTCTGCAAATTCTTGACCATTCATTCTTATAGGTTTATGCATTTCCTGCAGTACATTCAGCAGATTTCGCAAATCCATTCAGCTGTTAGCATTCACACTGTATTTTCGTAGGAAATACAAATGTTTCTAGTATTCATATTATCAACTGAAGTTCGGCTGTAAGGGTACATGTGGCAAAAAACTAAACAAAATATGGCAGTATAGTAGGTCTCTCAGGGACAAGGTGACCCATGTAATATTGATCAGTTATCCGATAAGTCTGTACAGGCTACACCCATGTGCATGACGCACCTACTATAGAGGTCAACATGTATACCTGCAATGATAACATTCCCATACATGATGATAAAGATTACTCACCATGATTTTGTTGTTTCTGCAGGCACTGGAATATCTATTTGTATTATTGTCTGTACGCAGCAATACCAGTTTTATCCACATGTTTTGTGGTCACTGATGGTTGTATTTGTCCTGATTTTCCACTGTATGTGATGTAACCTTACCTGTACATTACCAAGCGAAAATAAGTCAAACTCAAGACCCAACAGCTGCCTTTTTGTTGTTTTTTTCTTCTTCAGTCAATGAAATAAAATCTTCAGTTCTGATATACCTGATGCATAGCAACATCTTTGCTAACCTCTTGAGGACCTGCCATTGCTGTTGCCAAACAGTTTCTTCTCACGCTGTTTGTCATAACTAAACTGCACATTTAGCTGCCAGTAGTTCTTGGCAGAACACTAATTGATTGAAACAGTGTATTCAGCCACAACAACGTAGCTTGAATCCTGGCATAGTGGATTTGAGGGAATACATTATCACATGATCGTGGAAATCTAGCTTCCTCATAAGGTAATGTTCATCTGTCTGAGTCAGAGATCTGAGTCTTTAGAATGCGCAAGTAGATCCCCTTCCAGTCAGAGTTCATACAATGTACATGCCCAGAAACAGATCATATTTTAACACCACGTCCCTGTCTTTCTCTCTATTCTCACCTCTGTCTCTACCTTTCCTCAATGGCATGCACTATCAGGTGGTCATTAATTACAAAGTGTGGTTACAGATCACGTTAATGGGTCTCTGACTGCAGATTAGAACATTATGAGCACTTTTATACTGTAGCAGTTTATAACTCTATTAAATAGAATTCAGCAGAGAGGACTGATAACACTACAACTCCACCCTGAACATCTTCATCGGCACCTTGTGTCAGACAGCGGTTACATTGGTGTCCGGGGGGGGGTGAACTGCATCTGATTTATGAGGATAAATTCTCTGCTGGGAGTCACAGTTTCTTTTCTCCTCTATCACCAAGAAGTCTGTTTTTACAACAAGGGCAATTACTTTTTCAAAATGTCTATATTTAAATCAGCATGGCACCACATCAGAATCAGAATCAGAATCATCTATTGCCATTTATGCTAACATAGTATGAATTTGTCTCAGCATTCCAGTGTGTGTGTTTCCACAGATATAGTGCAACAGGACAGGACAGTGCTAACAAGACAATAACAATGACAGTGACCACAGTGGTTAGCATTGTTGCCCCACAGCAAGGGATTGGGTTTGAGACCTGGCTGGGGCAGGTCTTTTCTGTGCAGAGTTTGCATGTTCTCCCCATGTTTGCATGGGTTTTCTCTTTTTTTCTGGGTACCTTGGCTTCCTCCCAAAGACACGGGAGGTTAATGTGTTTTGTTACACTGGATTTCACTGTACTATCTACTGGATTTTAAGATGTATGGCTTTTATTCTGATCTGTTTCAAAATTCAGTGGGTTCCTCCTTGGCCCTTCCACCAAGTTTCATGAAAATTGGGCCAGTAGTTTTCCTGTTATCCTGCTGAGGAACAGTCAAACAAACCAACAAACAACAGTTGAAATGTGAGTAGAGGTTCCCTACATCATTTCTTACAACCATTCTTTCAAACCATGTAGTGTAGGTGCAGTTAGTCCATGACGGATAACTGAAAACCTTTATTTTGTGTTGGTTTGAGTAAATCAGAAGTTCCTAACTTGGTGGTAATACTTTTCCAATACATTTCTTCCAGTAGAGTATCCTTTGGTATTCTGTTCTAATTGGAAGACATTATAAAGGAAAAGCATTCATCACATTTGTTAAAATGCAAGGATACACACAACCTATTTTGTTCACAAGAAAACTCCACAGGGCACCTTTAATAATATATGTGCAATGCTGTAGTTGCCATTTAAGATTTTTCAGAATCCTTCATTAACAGCATTCAGTCTGACATGATATGCTATTTTTTTTTCTTCGCACAGTGTTTTCAGCTACATGCTAAAATGAGTATGCTTGTTGCATACATGTTTAGCAGATTTAATGTTTACCATGGTAGCCAGCATACTATCATTTGCTAGTTCTAAACACAAAGTACAGGTGAGGCTGCTGGGAACTTAATTGGTTTTACAGGTATTTGTTCTTAAACCATGGGGACCATGATCGTTTAAAAAAAGTTTATGACAATCCATCTGGTGGTTGTTAAGATATTTCCCTTGAAAATGTCCTTTAAAATGTCAACCTAATGGTGGAGCCAGATTCAAGGCCATAGTATCACCAAAGGAAATCAGCTTCATTCTGCTGGAAACTTGAATGTCTGTACGAAATTTCATGGCATTGTGAGATATTTGACACAGAACCAAAAATGTGTTGACTGACCAACTAAATTGCCATTGATAGAGCCTAAAAACTAATGACTAAAAGACTGAAAACTGCACAATATCAAATCTCATTTCCAATATTTACCCCTGCCCCTTGTTATGAAGTACCCTTGCTCCTCAGATTAAGTTGTAAGGGTTAGTGGTAAAAATTTCAGCCATGAAATGGAACACCCTTGCAGACCTTCATACATCATCAGTGGTATTTACGTAAACAGACATTTCCAATGTACCCTCTTCAGCTGTGGTGATTTATTTTGTTTATTTGTGGCAATCCTGGTATTATCACAATGTCATTTGCAGTTTTATCTGAAGGAGGTAAAAAAGCATGGACGCGGTGACATATTCACACAATCAATTAAATAAAAAAGAACACTGCTTCACTACATGGCAGGGCAGCCCGTGCCCCTACCCTGCCAGTCTGCACTGATATTAGAGGAATGTACGGTGGCCGAAAGGGCAAACGCACAGCAATGGCCAAACGCTGCAAATACATAAACGATGCAGGACCAAAGACATACAAAACACATGGAAAGACAAAATGCTGCAACGGAAAAATGCTGCAAACAAAGAAACAATGCAGAACCAAAGACACACAAACACACAAAACAAATGCAACGACAAAATGCGGCAAATACAGAAAAGATGCAAAACCAAAACAACACAAACCCCCAAAACACAGAAATGCTGCATATTGAGTCAACACAACGGAAGTGTCCACAACGGAAAAGCGCCAGGCCGCTACGAGGTCCCGACCTCCCGACCTGGACCTATTATACTGTATGGACCAGTCTGTACATTGTACCTGACGAGAGTGGAGTAAAACTTTTAGAGACATAAATCTGTTAATCTTTTTGAACTGTTATTGTTATATCACTGTAAAAGATTACACAACCAAATGTTTAAACCACGTACCTTTTTATGTTGCCTCTCTTAAAGTTTTACTCCACTCTCGTCAGGTACAATGTACAGACTGGTCCATACAGTATAATAGGTCCAGGTCAGGAGGTCGGGACCTCGTAGCGGCCTGGCGCTTTTCCGTTGTGGACACTTCCGTTGTGTTGACTCAATATGCAGCATTTCTCTATTGCATGTGTTTAGTGTGTTTGTGTGTCTTTGGTTCTGCATCGTTCCTTTGTTTGCAGCATTTTTCCGTTGCAGCATTTTGTTGTTGCATGTGTTTTGTGTGTCTTTAGTTCTGCATCGTTGATGTATTTGCAGCATTTGCCCTTGTCGGCCACCATAAGGAATGCTATCAAGTGCAGCAACTTTGCTGCTGGATTTAAGTTTAAATTTTGGGCATCACATATCATCAAAAGATGAGAATGCAACCCTGAATTACATCAAAATGCAGGCCCTCCATGCTCAAATCAACAATAACAATATTAGCTAGCTCACAAGTTGGCTAATGGGGAGGCTGTAGCTCAGGAGGTAGAGCAGTTGACCACAAATTGGAATGTCAGTGGTTTGATTCCAGGTCCCTGCAGTCTGTATCCCTACATTTGTTGCATTTAAAAAACAAACAAAAGTGTGGCAACTTCAGCAACAATCTTGCTCTCATACTTAGTTTTTTACTATTTAGTTTTAATATTTAGCTTGTGTTCTCTCTGTATTATTATTATTATTATGCTGTTGTTTTATGCTTGTATTTTTAATAATGTTAATCTGTATTATTATTTTTGATCAAAAGCCCTACTAGGGACAAGTGTCGTGAATTAGCTTTGGCTAAAAACACTATGATGCATACATCAGATGACTGTCAAGATTGTCTATGTTTTTGCATCTGTCCCTACTCAAATAAACCTTAAAAAAAAGTCTATATGTCAAAGTTTCCTTGGGCTGAACCCCAAATTGCTCCAGGAAGCTCTTCTATGTGTATGAATGGTTATCTCTCTGAAGAGCCGGTGGCACCTTGCAAGCCCGTGTCACCAGTGTGTGAATGTTTACTTGTGTTGTAAAGTGTCTTAAGTGGTCGCTAAGACTATAAAGGCACTAGCACCATTACCATTTACCAAGACATCAGCAACCTAGTAGCAATTGTTTTAGGGTTACCATAATATGCTGAAACAAAATAAATTTCTTAGAATCCTTGGTTTGAAGTGTGTCTCTGAAAAACCTGGAGCCTTAGCACTTCGTGCTATTCATCTATCCCAGCAAGAATCGGGAAAATCCCTCCCCTTATGTTTGAACTTGAAAAACAATGGTGTATGGCTAGGTGGAAGGGGCAATGGGAATAGGTGGAATGGGATAGGGCCTTAGTCTCACTTAGGCTAAGGGATGTGTTTTACACTCAAAATGATCTATGGGCAGTGAGAACAGTAATGAGGTAATTATATGGTGGAATGAGGATATAAAGAAGTTATTTACAAGTGGGCACTTTTGAATTAATATGTAGTCCTTATTCGTCCATATATATAATCTCAAGAAGAGAGATTTGAACAGCCAGATTTCAAACAAGTCAATGAGAGGTTGATTTAGAATGGACATAAAAAGTCTCCCTGAGAGCAAAAACTTAGAGATGGGAAGAACAACAGACAAATACAAACTGACAGTGCTACACCTTGTTATACCCATCGAATTTCCATGAGTTTCTCACTAGGACTAGGAATGTATTTCTTTTCATATGTACATGTGAGTATGTCCAGTTTGATTTCATAATTGACTGTTGGAAGAGCTAGATAGATGTAACAAACTCATACTTTTCTATATGGTTGTCTGTGTTACAGGGTTAGTAAAACAAGCTTCTGAGTTGAGCTGGGTGACACCAAACTACGCCACCATGCATCTCTGGAGTGCTGAAGAGGTACCACACGTGCTCCAGACACATTAACTGCAGGTAGGGTTCACCCGATGGCCTCCCAGTTTCACCAAGCCTCAGCTCGCTCCGTGCTCAGTGCACCCTTGGCCCACAGCTGTGATGAAGACTGCCAGCCGTGCCCAGCCCCGCAGCAGTCCTCCATTGGTCCAGATGAGGCGCTATACACCAAGGGTGTATCCTTTCCTGTTCCCGTCGATCATAAGCTCCCTGCCACAGCTGCCACCCCCATCACCGCAGAGGATACAGATCCAGCAGCCTTCCAGCAGCGGCAGCACACCTTCGCCTGTTGGTGAGTACTGATGCTGCACCTTCACAGATACTGGCTGTACATGCCTGTCCCAAAGACACATTCTTGGATTCTGTAAAATATTGTACATGATTGATCATTAATGGTAACCACAATCCTTCCTTAACCTTTACCATATTAAAGCTGCTATGTGCTTTCACTGTACTGAGTGAAGCTTTTAAAAACATTGGCGTAGGACATAACTGTTGCAGAATAGTCCAATACTCTTGTTTTTCAGGACTTGTTGCAGTACAAGAATGAACACTGATGAGATCTGTAGCACTGAATCTTCAAGCTGATCAGAGTAAACATCAGTGATTTGCAGTGTGTGAATCAGTAAACACTTTTGTAAATGATGAGTCATTACTTTCCAAACTTGTGTGCACCCAGCAAACCCTGCGGTTATGTCATTGCAGCTGTTGCTCAGACTTGACGTTTGAAACATTTTGATCTGCTGCTTCACCGACTGTGCACGACTCCTTCTTGGTGATGTGATCTGTGATTGGTTCGATTGCCCGTGTATTACTATAAACAAGAAGTATGCAGGAGCAAGTATAAGAAAACAGTGCTTGCGTTGTACAGTGGTGAAACCTATCCACTGTGAAAGTTTTAATGAAAAGTTGGTGTGTGCTGCTTTTCCTGCTTCATCTTCATGTGTGCTGCTGTAGAGTTGTCGATAGCACTTCACAGTCTCAGTTGAGTTGCATTTGGGTAATACAGACTGCTGATTTGGACAAGTAAGAAGAATGTGTGGAAATAAAGAAATGTGATATCTCTTTTTCTGATGCATTGATTTTCAACTGTCCATCTTTGGTCCAACAAATTTTTAGGAGTGCAAATAATGGAGCACTCTCTAAAGGGGCGCTCCACCAATTCTATTCATCAAGGTCATGTGGGCTATCTTGGCTTGGGATTGAAACTCCAAAAATTTACAGCAGAATGCTACAAAGTTGAAAACTGCATGCGTAAAGTTGCAAAGATTGGGAAATGTGTGTTTCATCATATTTTAAGCTTGACTTCCTCACATACATGCAAGTCCACTTGGACACAAGTATGAACTGATTCAATTTTGGTGATCAACTTCACTGTGATAGGGTTGCAATCGTATGACATTTTCACATTATGATAACTGTCTCAGAAAGTATCATGTTATTACAGTATATAGTATTAGATTATTACTATTATTGTTATTATCATTATTATTATTGTTATCAGTTATACATTTCACAAAATATTCTGTCCTAACAGACATGAAAATGTATATATACTTGAAATAATGAATCCTTATTACAGTACAATTCAATATTGTACATTAGTAAATGTACACAGTTTGATATCAACTGATTTTGTTGAAGTGCAATAGGAAATTGCTTCAGTAAACCAAAAATGAAAAACTGAGGTCTTTGCAACAGAGTACAGTCTATCTCAATAGCACTGTTCTCCACTGACACTCCTAAGGTGTAAGGTGATCAGACAGACAGAACAGGAATGATAACAGCTCAGTCAACAGCAACACTGCATTACTCCTCCTGGATTATTTCCTCACTCTAAGTGGACCCTGGTGTCTCCCACTGGTTTGTGTTGCCTAAGCCTAAGCTCTACTGTTTTCAAATTTCAACTCCACACATTTACTTCCTCTCATTCCTTTCCCCCGTCTCACTCCCTCCACCACCTCAAAATCTGCTCTGACATGAAAACCAGCAGACAGGTTCACCCAAGGGGGATTCTTCTCCCAGTGAGAGGCTAAGGTTGACAGCTTTGTGTGCTGCTGAACTCTGAAGTGCAAATACACTAAAACACAAAGAGTCAAGCAATTTCAGTACGGCTTTTTGTTGAGCAAAGATTGTATTCCTGTTGATAACTTGCCTCCTCTTCGTTTAAGAAATAAGCCACAAGCCAAATGTATATAATGACATTCAAAATGAAAAATCTTTTCTCATCGATCATAGCAAGAGCATTTAAGTCCTAAAATTGGAATTCAGCAAACATTAATGAATATCTGAATTTGTGAATATCTGACTTTGTGCCTCAGCATGTTTCAAATGTATGAATACTTGGTGTAAATCACCAATAAACCTATCACAAAAGATATTATAAGGACTCTTTGGACTATGAAACAATGTTTGCTAATATCACAAATTCGGTCACGATAACTTTTCAATTTGATTAATTTTAGGGGCCTCAATATGAGAGAATATCATTTGCCCATTTGCGGCTGCCATAGCTTACTTTTCTCCTTGTGACCATAGAAGAAAATCAAATCACATAAAAGTTTCCTTTACTTGCTTAACAACAAGAACTTTTAACAAAAGTATAGAATTCGACTCAATAATAACTGTCAAGGAGACAAACCAGTTATCTGCTGTCTTGATAAATTCAACAAAATGTGCAATATTATCAAAAAGTCACATACTCTCACATACACATACTCTGACAGAAATCCTGTTCTCAGATTACTTTACTTTTATTACCAGCCATGACAGTGTTAGCTGATAATGTCTAAATGGATTCTACTTATAAAGCGCCTTTCTAGGCTTAGCGCTGTACAACACACTGGTGACAGTGCTGCTCATCAGGCACGATTAACATTCCTATGCATGCATACACTGATGGAACCAATTTGGGGTTCAGTATCTGTAACATGTGGACTACAGGAGCCAGGAATCGAGCCACCGACCTTCCGATTGGTGGGCGATTGCTCAACTTTGTGAGCCATAGATGCCCCTCACAGCTTGTGAGTCTGTGTGTGAGTGTCATCATGGAAAAATGCATTCCGGGAGACAAATTTTGTAGCCAGAGCTAACACAGAAGCAGTTTTGAGTAGTTTGCAAGGTGTTTACATGTCTTCTGTCTGTCTGTGGACAGATTTTTGTCAGCATCACAACCGAGTTAGATGTAGTCACAAAAGTTTGTGTGTGTGTGTAGTTGAGATCAAAATGAAGGCCAGATTTGAAGATGGGTGTAGACCTACTGAGTACTAATGTAATAATGTAATAATGACTACTGACTACTGAGAGGTCATGGATAGGAAAATCAACATTTTTATGGGTGTTGTGGCTGGTGTGATCCCATCATAAAATGGTAGTGGAGTTTTAGTTAAGTAGTTGGGCTGTTTGTTTGATTTATTGTCAGTTAGACCAATGAACTGAAATGACATGAAATGAAAAAAGGGACAGAGGATTGTATCTACATATTCAAAGTATACCTATAATAAAGCCATATCAACATCTTGTGTTTAAGAATGTCATTGCACAAAGTCAGATCCTACAGTAAGTAAAAGTACTGTAAGTTTTCATTAAATGTTACTCAAGTAGAAGTAACTAGTTGAGTAAGGGTATGTTATGGCCCTAGTGTTGTGTTTGTGTTTTTCTTGTTTGCCGCCCTTTGCTATGTTACGCCCCTCATCCCCTGGGTTTACAAGGACGTAACATATTTGAAGGCTCATCTGAAGAACTGTTTGTTAAAGTTTATTTTGTTTATCTCGGTAGCCACCGGGATAAGCCCTGTTCTCAGGTTTGCCAGTGTCTAGCCTGTGCAACATTTTTAAAGACTGCTCCTGAAGAAAGATATGTGGATGTCCAGCTGGGTTGTTCATCAGTTGTTCCATCTGGCACTCTTTTGTTATTTTGCCTTTTTTTTGGGGGGGGGGGGGGTGTAATCCTGGGCGAGGATAAAATTCCCTGTTGGAGGTAGGCGTTTTAGGATCCTGGCCGCTGACAGTTCTCCTTTGAAGTCCCCTCGAGGGCACGCTCCAGAAGATATACAGGTAAGTGTGTGATGGACAAGATCTGGGGAGTTTGTTTTTGTAAGGCAGGGCAGTTTATAATTGTGTGTGGCATCATGCGTCAGTATTGTCATGTTTGCTGCTGGTGGAGGTGGTGATTGTGATTAATTTTTCTTACCAGACAGGTGTAATATTGAGTGATTGGACTACAGTGTTAGTCTAAACTACCTGTTGGCTAGGTGTGTTTTGGAGTTTCCTCTCTGCTTCACGGTGAGTATGGTGACGTTTGTTTTGGATGAGTTTGTGGCAAATCCTACTTTGAGTCAGTAGCCGTTTTTATACTGGGCAATAAGCCACCAATTTGCCACCTTTTTGGTGGCTCGCTCCGCGGATTTAGACAGGAGGCGGCAAATTGGTGGTCTGTTTTGTTCCACCAATTTTGCGCCTCGGAGGGTACACTTATTTGAGCCTCCGCTGCAGTCTAAAACCGAGGCTGCAATGTGGTGGCATATCCTGAGGTGGGCGGAGGTGTGGATGACGTGCACTGCTGCGCACCCACAGCCGGGAGTTTTAAAACCAGTAAACAGCTGATCACAGCAGTCAGTTCGTCACTTCATCCACGAAGATGAGCAGCTGGAAAGCAGCTGAGATCCGGGAGATGCTCAGCGTCTCCTCGGTCTCTGTAGCTGTCTTGGTTGTCCGCTTGTTGTTGTAGCGGCAAGCTAGTAGCGGTCGCTACTTTCAAATTAAAAGCCCCCCGCTAAGAACCCAGTTCTAAACTCCGATGGGGTGCAATGTAAAGCTCTTATTTTGAAGACAAATTCGACCTGCTCTTCTTCACGCCCAACTTCGTGCTTCACGTCACGTCATATGTTTACGCCTACCCCAGAGGTGGAAATGTGGTGGCTTATTTGAAAAGGTGGAATATTACACCTCGGTTTTAGATAGAAAAGGCGGCACATTGCAGCCTTTACCTTGCTGCAAATGTGCCACCTTTTCTATCTAAAAGGGGCTACTAAGTTTGAGTTGTGTAGGGAGTGTGATTTGTTCACAGCAGCTGGTCAACAATGCTAAAAGCTATACTGAGTTAGTCAGTAAGGGAGTATATCTTGCCTGTGTCTGAGTCTTCTGGCTTGGTGGTCGCGAGTGATGAACGCCCCAGATTGGCAGAGCCCTCCGTCGCCAGCCACTCTGCACCCCAGGTTGGAGAAGCGGCTAGGCCATGGCCTATTGATCCCACTCGCGGTGGTGGAGAAATTGGGTTGGAGATAAAGCCGTTTTGCTGCCTCGTTTCGAGCCACTTTCGAGTCGTCTCTTGGCTCAAAGGTAGATGTTCAGTTAAAGCTCTGGATAGCTCGTCTGCAGCTAGCAGGAGAGGAAGGAGGAGCTGGATTTTCAGCTCCGGAGGGAATTAGAGCTTAAAAAGGTTGGAGACAGAGACTGCCATTAAAATGTGACAGCTGGGGCTTCAGAAGGCCACGGTCTGTTCTCCTGTTGGTGCCCAGTCTTTTTCTGATTCTTTCACAGTAAGAATATTTCCCTTGTTCCCGCATTTCGTGAATGTGAAGTTGAGCCATATTTCAGTGCATTTGAGCATGACTCAGTTGCTTGCAGTGGCTGAGGGATGTGTGGGCCATTTTGTTCCAATGTAAATTAACTGGTAAGGCTCAGGAGGCCTGTTCTTCTCTTTCAGTTGAAGACAGTATGGTTTATGACAAAGTAAAGCGCACTATGCTTGTGTGTACGAGCTTGTGCATACAAGCATATACGAGTCATATGCTGAATTCACTAGGCTCTTGTTTGACCGCTGGTGTTCTGCCTGTAGAGCTCATTATTTTACCTGTCAATGGCCTCAATTTCATTATGAGGAATGACACTGCTGGTGGTAAATACCATTCCTGAGTCTGAGCATGATGACTTAGCTGAACGGACTGTTCGTAGCTACTGTTCTGACCCAAGCGCAGGCTCTTAAGCAAGAATGTTGATATGTGTGATTCGCTGTCTGCTTCTCTCCCAGTTGAGGATAGGTTGTTCCCTGATGGGGATTCAGTGGATTGTCCTCCTAAGGAGTCTGGAGGCCTCTGTAGAGCCTCTGCCACTTGCTCGTGAAGCTCTAATAAGCACCCAGAAAGGTGACTCATCCTTAGCTAAGTGCTTTACTGTAGCTGAGAAGACCACTGGTGAGTGTGGTGAAAAATACATTTCTTTTGTTCATAACAGTGTGTTGATGCACACGTGGCTTTCCAGGTGTTATTGGTGAGGACTGGAACACTGTGTACCAAATTGTTGCTCCTGTCGAGTGAAGACGGCATGTACTAGAGCTAGCACATGAAAATTTGTAGTCTTGTCTCATGGGTGTTACTAAGGCATCTAATCATGTCCTTAAACATTTTTTTTTTTGTGCCAGGTATGAAGGTGTGTTGTGTGTTTTTGTAAAACCTGGAAAACTGAACCAGGTAGTGTCTCCAGCTCTGTATCCAATTTTGTTTTTTGGTGAGCCCGTTGGACACGTGATTGTTGATTGTGTCAGTCCGTTGCACTGAACTAATCTGATAGAGAATGTTTGCATTATGCCTCCAACATGGTGAAGGAAGTCTTCTCCTCCTCTCAAAGCGGTATGAAGAGGCGGTTTGATAAAAAGCAGAAAAGCAGTGGAGCGGCAGTTTCTGGTCCCTGTGCGTAAGTACCTAAGGTGTCATCCACATATTGTATCATTCACACACCTGAACAAAGATGAAAGACGCTGTTGTGCCATGTTAACATGCTCAAACCATATAATTCCAAAGATACTGCTCAGGGAAAGCAGGAAAAAAGGTTCTCTGTGGTTGCGCCACCAAGCTATGCAATATCGCTGTTTTCACCGTGCTTTTCAAAGCGCCAAAGTCTTTTTGTTGTAGTGCCCCTGATCTGGCAGCCCATAACTTCTCCCTTCCATTCTGACTTGAGGTGGATGCATGTTCTTCAGTTGGTTGGTGCAAGGATTCAGATAAGGCACAAAAGAGGAGCGGACAACGTGGTGGCAGATGCTCTGTCCCGTTGGTGAGATGACCAGTTTCTATGTACTGCATATCAACGTGTTGGTGCTACTGTTTGTAAACATGATTATGGTAATGAGTAGTGTTTTTGCTAATGTCATAAAGTAAGTATAGCCTGTGATAGCAGGCCGAAGTGTAGGTGAATTTGTTCATATGGGATGGGGTGTTATGGCCCTAGTGTTGTGGGTGTGTTTGTCTTTTATGTTTGCCCCAAAAATATTACATTATTATACACTATTATAATTGAGTTTCATGTTCTACTTTTTTATTTGACAAATAAATCAGCAAATCTTGTGTATAATAGACTGTCTGTTATGTCAGAAAGTAAATGTAAAGAGTTTCCACAGGTTACAGTATTACAAATTCAATCATGTACAATTCTCTCAGTTCCCATCACAATCAGCTGTGAGCCCACCATACCCAGGACTGTCAAATCACATGAGGACAATAAGACTACTGAAGTGGTTGAATTATTTATTTAGATAAATTAGGAGATCATGCTGTGCCTGTGATGTTTTTGTTCATTGTATATTAAATACAGATGTGTTCAGTTTTTTACTTGGATGTCCATCTGTGCTTAAAACATTATATCAGGCATGTCCACATTTATGTGGTCTCTACTCTACTGTTTTGTCTCTTTTCATCAGGTATCACCAATAAGCATGACTACTTAAATGCATGGCTCACACACCATTAGCTTGAATATTTACATCAGGGCAGAAAGTAGCTGTAGTTTTGAAGCATGATATACTGTACTCTGTGTATAGATTATCAAACTTATTACCACAACAGACATACTGACAGCTCTCTGTCAGTGATGGCTTCTATGATGTTCTACTGACTTCATACAACTGCAGCTTGCTGCACTGTGCGCTGTTAATCAATCCGTTAATTTAAGCGGTTAGCGCAATTTGAAATCCATGCCGCTACTGCTTTGAACGGAAACATGGGAGGTGTGGCTGTGGTAGGATCGATAACAGGCTGGTAAACCAACAGACCTGGGATCAGCTGATTACCTGATTGTACATGAATACATAAAATAACAAACAAATGCCATTAGTGCCATTAGTAGCACCAATGATTCTTTTCTCAAAAAAATCTTCTCAAGTAAGAGTAAAAGTATGCTGCATTAAAACTACACGAAAAAGTACAATTCACCCCAAAAAGTTACTCAAGCACATGTAATGGAGTAAATGTAACTCATTCGTACCCACCTCTGATGAAGAGAACATGAATACATCAATTTGATCTCACCTCTCTGACTGGGGCAGGACAGAGTGAAGACATGACATATGCAGCGACATCCATATCAAACATAAAAACAATAACAGGAGCTAAGGAGATAAAAAGAAAACGGATGATGTCTTCTCCTTGATCATCCTTTGGTGTATGAAATAGACTAAAGCAGAGACTGTATTATTCACAGCACAGAGACAAAAGAATAAATGCAAGGCTGTCCTATGTAGATATATCTGAACGCATCTGAACTTTAGACATCAAGAAAAAAAACAGATGAAACAAACAGTAAGGTAATGAGCGTGGCTGTTGAGTGTGATTTGTGGATTCACACAAATGGTCCAGGCTGTCGCAGCCCCCCAAGGGAAAAAACTCAAACACTCACTGTTGTTGGGTCAGCAGTCCAGTACACCCTGCGTGCTGTCTTCTACCTCCACAGGGGGATTCACCAAGGAAACTGAACTCTACGGCAAACATCACATCACAACTCCTGGGAACACTGGTGGCCCAGTCAACATCACTGAGGGCTGTGTGAGTGTGTTTATGTATGAGAGAGATAAATAGAAGACATAAAGACAAAGGAAATATTGTAATCAAGTGCACACATTAATACATTAATTCTGAATTTTACATTCCTACTGCAATTATTTCCATAATGCACAACAATATTTGGTTTGTTTGTTTTTTAGTGAAATTGTATCCCTTGCCTTATAACATTCTCTTTCCAAAAACTTGAAGACTAATCACCGTTATAAGCCCCTTAAACATTGACATTCTATGGTTCTTTAAAGAGACTTTACCCCCAAAATGTCCTTATGGACCATAGCAGTGGTTTTGCATGTTTCAGTTTACTGTAAATCACATAACATTATAGCTAACTGTTACAAAAACCATGCTGATGGGTTTTAGATATCTGAATATATTTTTTATGGTCCAGGCAGTCATTTGTTTCCATTAATTCAATTGTTTTGCAGACCTATGTCATGTTTCTTTATTTTGATGTATTCCATTATACTGTAAGACAGTTTCAAGAGTCTGGATATTTATTTACATATTGTAAATGAATGAGAACTAATGCATGGGCGGTTGGAACATGCTAAGGTTTAATCTGTCTGACAAGCATTTAAAATGATCAGAATAAATGCTCAGTGAAATTATATAAAGTTTGAGTCATAAATCCTTACACACTGGCATATTATATATGGTATATCAACATACACCGATCAGGCATAACATTATGACCACCTGCCTAATATTGTGAAGGTTTACCTTATGCAGCCAAAACAGCTCTGACCTGAAGTGCTATTAATAACACTGTACACAGAGTATTCCTGGAAATTGTGATATCTTTACACTAAAATGTAATCCTAAACAAGACCTTTACAAAAATACTACGTTCATGAAACTTTTATGGATGAGCACAGTATTACTGACATTGTTAATACAAATCCAAGGTTTTCCCTAGTTTTCTGGTATGCCTTGGTTCTGAGGTGGTGAAAGGCCATAAAGATAGATAGATAGATAGATAGATAGATAGATAGATAGATAGATAGATAGATAGATAGATAGATAGATAGATAGATAGATAGATAGATAGAAAGCTTGTCGCCAGAGATATACTTACACCTGCAAATACCTAAAATCCATTCTGATCCTCTTGTTAAGGAATCTGCAATCTGTCTATTGCACAATCTGTCTATTGACAATGTTTGGATTTATTGTGCAGCCCTACTTTTCACAGTCAAATGTGCAGCATATGCAAACCTCTTATCTTTGATCTGACAGCTACACAATTCTAAACAAACAGCGCAATGAACTTGCCTTAAAAAAAAGAGAAGCACAACAAAGCATCGTGCATAACTATGATTGATTCTTTAACTCATCACACTGTGCATCCAGTGCAAAAATACACACTTTCAGCTTTAGGGTGCAATTTGCCAAGAACAGACCACACAAACATGAATCCCTATAAACACGCACATGAGCATAATTTTACCATACAAGACAGACTTCCCATCAAAGAGAGATGTTTAACTGTTTATATGACTTGGTAATGTTAGCAGAATTACCCTAAGCTAATTGCAAATCCACATCTCACTTATTCAATTAACTGCTCAGAAGTGCATCATAACATTAGCTATAAGAACCATAGTTGTAGAGTCTCTCTTACTGAACCTTAGAAATAACATCACCTTGATAATCTGTCTAATTTACCTCATAGTTAACTTCCAAATTCCTGAAATGCAGGCATTTTTTTTTTTTTTTTTTACTCTTCAGTTCATGTTATTCACAGTAGTAATTTACACACACATAAATGGCACCAACAATGATAATGCTGATTCATACCAAAGATGGCATCATTTTTCTGATGATTTAACATTATGTAACAGGGTATAAGGCTCATTAATGTTACAGATGATGTTAACTAGCTTAGCATTAGCAAAAAGCCAAGCCAACCTTTTCTAATGCAACCAGCTGAGGGAAAGCAGCTATATATAATTACATTCATAAAATATAGTTAACAAGCTTGAGAGTCAAAATACTTTAATTAGCTGTTCATTTAAACTGAGAAATTTACCTCTTCATGCCGTCACCGATAATCCAGACCACTTAAATTTCCACAATGCATCTCTACTGCTCACAGTAATACTGTATTCATGAATATAATATTATAACACCATTAAAACCATGATAATGTGACATATTTATTATGTATTATACACTGTTTTGTTTTTACAGCAGTTCAGTGATGTTTGACTAGTACATGATTTTGTGCTGTGATTTTCTTCAGTTGCCTTTTGGTTATTGTGATTATCTCTGTAATTTCATACAGGGTATTATCAGTTACTCTAATTTAATATAATTTATACTGTGATTCTTTGCAGTACATTGGTTTTTACTTTGATTCTTTACAGCACATTTTTATCACTGTGATTCTTTACAATACATGTTTGTTACTGTCAATATTTACAGTACACTGCTTGTTACTGTGATTTTATGCAGTACATTGTTTGTTAATGTGATTCTTTAAAGTAAATTTTTGTTACTGTAATTCCTTACAGTACATCAATTGTTACTGTGATTCTTTACAGTACATTTTCTGTTATTGTAACCCCTTACCGTGCATTGCATTTTACTTTGATGCCTTACAGTACATCTTTACAGTGGTTGCCTGATGACTGTGGTTTTCACAGTAACTTTCTGTTCGCTGTATTTTTTGACTGAATACACGGTAATCTACAGTGAAATAGTATGCAGTGATTTACTGTGCACAAATTACCTAAGTGTGTCAGCGAGCTGGTTAATGGATCCTGTCATTCACATACTTCCATCCTTTCCCCATCTGTTGTATCCCCTCCCCATCCTCTCCTTCCGTCTGGCCTTGAGGGGGAATGGGGAAGGGATACCTGTACTTCCAACCTGTCAGTGTCCTACCTGCTCACGACCCCAACAGATTATCAAAGCCTTCATCTGACAGGGGGATGTCGACATGCTCCTCGTCTCATACTGAGATGCTTACAGAAACAATCCTGTACAGGAAATGTTTCTTTGTCTCTCCTTCCTGTAAACCTCATGGCAGCATCTGGCCCTGAGCAGAGTGTAGTGTTAGCTGTGATATGCAGACTTGGATCTGAAGAGAGTGAATAAATGTTTTCAAGGTGAATTTTCAGTAATTCTATACATAGAGATGTGTCCTAATGTAAAAGGAAAAATATTTCATATGATTTATATATATATATATTTATATCACTTTCTCCAAATTTCAAGATAAAACTCACTTCTCTTCAGTGGTGTCTAGGCAAGCAGATTTGTTTCAGTTTTATAATCCACCTTATTGTTGACATTCAAACTACCAAAACTGTGAATACAAAAAGCAAATAACTTTTAAATGGTGTGAGCACTGCAAAATAAATAACATTGACTTTTAGAATATCTTTATTGTATTTTGGGGGAAACACAAAAATGTAATTACTTTTTGGAAAAATAATATTACTGACTGGAAGTCATGGGTACGCCATCTTTTAATCTGCAACCACATTTGTTTAATAATGTACAATTTTTAAATAAAAGGTTTTGATTTAATAATTTAATAATTTGGCAAGGCTTCACTTAAAAAGGTTTGTTCCCTTTAATTGAGACATAGTAAAAGTAACTCTCATATAATGACTTACATGGTACAGCATGGTCAGCAATAATTCCATCAAAGTCATACTCAAATTCGCTCTGAGTTTCTCGATTTTAACAGAAATACTTTTCTTACTCATGAATACAGTTCAGTCTCTACTTTGCCATTTCTTTTCATTAGTTTCAATCCTCAACACATCCTTGAGATGCATTGCATTAAAAGCCTCCCAGGAATTGGATGGATAAGATTCCTATGAACAGCTGTAAGTCTTTAATGTGAAGTATTTGTAAAAGAAATATTGAGTTTCATTGTCAGTAGAACGCATTGCCTACTGCTTGACTACACCCACACAGACTGTCCTGTAGCTCTCGCTGGTCAGTTGGGAGATATGTGAGTGGCTTGCTCGCTAAGTTAACTAAGCTCTCTTTGCATTTTTAGTCTAATAAATACATAAACAACTCTGTTAAATGCAACAATTTTATAAGAACAAGCAAAAAGGGAACCTAATTCAGTGTGAAAAGGCTACCTGGTGCAACAGTTACTCATTGTTGAGAGATTTTCCACAAATATAACAAAAAAATGCTTCTAGAATAATTTACCAATCCTATCATTAATGCCAAACGAAAAAAAAGCTTTTGAGAGTGGTGAGTATTAAAAGCTGACTAGAAAACATAATTAAGACACTTTTACATAGGGCTGGATTTTGGGGCTTATTATTTCACATATCATTTAAATTGATAATTAAAACAATAAAAATACTCAACACCTGAAACCTAACTTCCCCTGCATTTAAGCCACTAAATCTGCCATAAAACACAAGGATATTAAGGAAAAATGACCCTTCTATTTGATTACTTTTTTCACCATAATGATAGTTGTTTGCTTTAAGATGAGCACTACCAGAAGTCACCTTTTTATCTGCCATCACATCTTATATAATGTGTTAAAAACTGCCCTAACTCACCTTTAAAGCAGCAGGCACACGTAAAAGTGTGATGCATGAGCTGAGGGAATGGTATCACATAGGATTCATAATGCAATTACAGAAAGAGGAAGCTTACTCTTAGTGTCCTTATAATAACCCATCTGTGCAGCAGTCCGGCCTGAGAGATGCCCCATGATGTAAACGCACGAACATATATTGTATATATTGTTTGCTTTAATTCTGCTTTGTGCCTCTCTAATAACAGACTGATACAACAAGTCTGCACAGCAACCGATCTTAAAAGAGACTCAGCTGTCAATTGCTCTCAAACTTGGCAAAAGCACACTCCCAAACCTACACATCCCCCCCCCCACCCCCCGCCAGATTTAGCCCCTCCTCTTTCCCTACCCCTTCCTTTATCTACCTCATTCATTTCAAGTCACTGTCTGCCTCACTGTCTGTCAGTGTTTCCCTGTTGTTATTTTTGAATCCATCGCAGGGTATTTAGGTCACATGCGGTTTCTAGCCCTGGAAAAGTATGAATAATGCAGACTTCTCTCATTACACCATGTGCTAACCCTCTGGATTGAAAATCAATGTGCTCTCAAGTGGCTGGCGAATGAATGGAGCTAACTCGCCAGCCACTCTGCCAACAGAAGCGAAGAGAGCAAGGGCTACATCTTACAGTGTACCCTAAAGGTTTAACAGACGCTTTATTTTTACAGGTTCCAAGCCTTTACCAAATACAATATGTGTTTCATCTCCTGTCTGCGAGAGGCGGCGCGTCTTCATTCACCAAGGGCTGAATGTGATGAGAACAAGGCTTGTGTTACAAAAAAAGTAAGGAATAGATTATTGGTCATCGACAATGCATAGAGGAATGTCTGAAAATGAGACCATTGTCGGGGCTGTATGACTGATTGAAGAAGGGGCTGTTTTTTTTTTTTTTTACCACCACTGTTTCCAACCTCTCTCCCTCCTACAGTTCAACCATAGTTCACATTGCCAGGAGTCTCCTCAATACCCGCCCCCACCTTCCCCATGTAGCGCTCGGAGAATCCTATGCATGCTGCCACAGATTCCACACATAGACTCAAACAGTGTTTACGGCATGATCTACAGTTTGTCTCTTGGTTTGGAAAGGTTCCGAGCTGCTGCGGGCAAAACTGGTAACAGACTGTGATCACATCGGCCATGGGGTTTTTTATGGCAGGGTTTTTTTTTATGGGAGGGACCCCCAGACATCTGGCACACATCTGGAGCTGTTTAATGAGAGAATCTGTCCGCCTTTTACTTCGAGCCCACCATAAATTGGTTTCATTCTGGAGTTGTCAAGAGACTTCAGCACTCATCTCCTCTCTGGCAAAAGCCAAATGATGTCGATACATGAATGATCTACGTCTGGTCTGTAAGAATCTGAGAGGGGAAAGTATAAAAACAGAGCAAAACTAATTGGGGAAGCTTCAATTTGGAAATGCATCTTATGGAATTTACTCCCCAAAGCAATAAGCAACCAGTGATCCATGCTGTGCTGATTATGGAGCTGTAGTTTACTGAAATGATTTTATTGATATGATATTATTGCACCTGTGGACAGACCCAGGACTTCTCTGCACCATGTTTGTCTCTCTAAGCCATGAGAATGTGCTCGATAACAGGGAAGAGATTGTTGCTGGGACTCAATCCATGCTCAATTTAGATTTCTCTCTTGGAAAATAAATTGACTTCTTAGTCAACAAACAAACTGGTACGATTCCTAAAGCGATACTGGTGTCAGAGGCAAATATCCAAATATGCATCTTAAGGTATGGCCCCCCCTGCCTCTGGTCACAGTGCATTCTCCATGGTAGCCGCCCTTAAATCAAGAAAATGGCTCCTTTTGTATGTTCATTAATGGGCAGAACGTGCATCCATACAAACCCCAACTATTTTCTGAATGGACTTTGATTGAAAGCCAGCCTTTTTAACAGCAGCATTCTTATTCTTGCCCTGTAGCAGCTTGTCTAGCTGTCCAGGCTCTTATTTATTACCCCTTGAAGATGAGACAATGAAAAAGCAGTTCTCTGCTCTGTTTGCATTGTGAGGCCTGCAGCGCAAAGCAGCCGGAGAGCTTCTCATTGTTCGACAGGGCCAGCAGAGATGCGGCTCGATTCAAAGATTGCTCCTTTTTTGGTGGAGGTGGGTGGTACGGGAGTGGAGGAGGGGCTCTGAAACTAACCATGAGGGGTAGATTTCATCACAGGAAGGGAGGTGGGGGCAGGGAGAGAGGGTGGAGCTGAATATCTAGGAGTCAAACACAGGCCAATATGAACTTTCCAGTGCTAAATTTGGTTCTCATCTATAGGAAGCTTCACTGCACTCAGGCTTGTGCCCTGCAGAGGATGCAAACACTTTGGATTATGGTCAAGGCTTGAGATTTCAATAAATGATCACAGGAAGTATATCCTGCTGTTGCAACTGAGATTTTTCTAAGAGTCTTATGTGGCAATGCAAATAGAGGCTGGCAGTCACAGCAAAATGAGGAGCAAAGTCCAGTTTTCACACTGGTTCTCCTACATTTAATCTGGACTCAGGATTGGGAAAAAAAAGGGCTCGGATATGAGTGATATTCTTAAGCTTCCCACAAAGAAGCTATTTAATGTGAGTCCGTGAGTTGTGTGTGTGAACCTGCAATTATGAGGCAGAGAGCCCAAGTCTGCACCCAGAGATAAGTTGGACGGATGTTCACTACCATTCATAGAGAGCCAATGTACTTTACTCTGCTAAATGTGCTATGGATAGTCCACAACTTGCTGCCTGACTGAAATACACACAGAGAAGGAAAAAAATGGAGGTATCAATGGAAAGGCAAATACATGAGTGCATAAGCACACACTCTTATTTTCATTTTCAGCTCATTACTGCTTTAGTTTTGTAGATTTTGCCTTCATTCCAATAAGTAGCATAACATTGTACTCAGCAAGTTATTCCTGAAATCTAGGAACAGACAAACAGACTGTAACTATCCATCTCATTTAACAAACCGACAGCCTGGTTTATCTTTAGCTAACCATATTCCCTGTTCTTTCCATGCAGGGAGTGATAAATTCAAAGCTGAGATACCAAATAACAATGCCTTACATTAACATAATAATTCAATTTCACAGAGTTGATTGACTGAACTATGGTTAAGTTATGGTTAGGGTTAAAGGGATATTCCAGTGTAAGTTTAATACATGGTCTAACACACCTTGTCAAAGTGTGACATTCACCATTAAGAATACTTTTTCTTATGTAATTTAACAACTAACCTTCAGTCAACAGACATTTTTTTTTGTCATTCTAGCATTGCCACAGTATTTTTCTAATCCTAACTAAATATTTTTGTTGCTTAAAGGGATATATAAGTTTAATCCATGGTCTAACACACCTTGACACCGAGTGAGACTCCCCCTCGAGAGGTCAAGTTTGCTGACTGCTAGCTTAGCTAGTTTTAGCAACCTCAGAAAAGACCACACGATAACAATATACTGCTGCTTATGCCTCCATTTAGAAACCGCCATCAAAAAGCCACTCATAGCCACAATTATTGGTGAGAACAGCACCAAACCTCAGCAACAATACATGTACAGTCCCAGCACACAGTACGAAGCATCAAACATCTGCTAGCTTAGCTGGATTTGTATTAAAAACACAGCACAACTCACCCTCTCCTCCAGCAGCCTGCTCGTTGCGGGGAAGCCCTGACGAGTCGATTACCAAGTGCAGTAGATTTCCGCAGCTCAAGCATGAAAATGTATGATGGAGAATGTATTACTCCATGGAATGCTCAGTTCTTATTATTGAGAGCTGACAGGGAAAAGAACGGAAGTAATGGAGTGATAATCATACATTTTCATCCTGTGTATTGTTATCGTACGGTCTTTTCTGAGGTTGCTAAAACTAGCTAAGCTAGCGGTCAGCAAACTTGACCTCTCGAGGGGGAGTCTTACTTGGTGTCAAGGTGTGTTAGACCATGGATTAAACTTACACCGGAATATCCCTTTAAGCAACAAAAATATTTAGTTAGGATTAGAAAAATACTGTGGCAATGCTAGAATGCTAGTGTTAAATTACACAAGAAAAAGTCTTCTTAATGTTACAGCCTGAGTAAGGAAGCTTCTCTGTAGTCTAATGGTTAATGCATCTGTTGGTTTGCCAGATGGTAGCAGGGTGAACAATCTGCAGTGATGGTGGTGTTACCTACAAACTTGAAAACAGAGTTCTTTCCATGTCGTGGGCTGCAGGTGTGGGTGTACAATTTCAAGAGGAGGGGTCTGAGCATACAGCCCTTGGGGGCTCCAGTGTTCAGCTTTGCAGAGTAGAAGTTGTGTTCTCTTACATGACAGTTGGATGCATTATATGCTGATCCGCTGCACTAACCTCTTTACTCTTTCTGTATGACTATACTAACGGCATGCTACTGCATTGGCACTATCCATTGGGAAATGATGTAAGTCAAGTCGCAGATTCCTCTGATATGAATCGAATTCTTTTCAAATTTTAATCTATGTGAACTGGCCCCCATAGAAAAACAAGTAAATATAGAGATCGTAAGGCCAGGTCACGTCTTGAATTGTCAAAATTGCTAGTTCCACAGATGCCCCGCTGTTTCTACTGTGAACTGTCATGCTGTGGCATACATGTCAAGCGGTTTTGCTTGCAGTGAGTCTGCCACGGTTGAACCCTTTGTATAGTCACAGTGTTATATTTAGTCCCTGGTCACAACTTAGCTCCTAGCTCATTAATTACATTAGGCTGAGAATGTGCAGCGAGCATGCAGCTACTGGGCAAATGCTTGTTGGTACACCGGTAGGCTGAAGAGATAGCACTTATCAGGACTGGAGGTCCATCACATAAATGCTGCTTTCTTCAATCTTTCCATTCTCTACTTGACTTCAGGTTCCTGGCTGACACCAGCATGCACATCCCATGAACAGATCCCTCTAATCGAGTGAGTTTGTCTTGGGGGAAGGCCAGTAGACTGTGGAGCCTTTCATTTTTGGTTTTGAGCGTGAACAAAAGGTTGTTTATGTGTGGAAGCTGTTCTCTCATAGAGGGAGCCGGGTTAGCTGTGTCTGTTTGTGCCGATGCAGGCAGGCATGCTTTGAAAGGCGCTTAGCCACATACTCCTGGGTTCTGCAGAGCAGCGTTTGCAGAACTGTAGAGCTCCAGTTACTGATTAACAACCACTGGATGTATGGAGCAGAGGCAGAAAACAGCAGATAGAGACAAAAGACAGGCAGAGAATGAACAGCTTGGTGACGGATTGATGGTTTGACTCGCAACAACATTGTTGTTGACCGGTTCAACATGATTTAAAACAGACGTTAAATGATTTTAATGAGTGATGACAGACAAAGAAATTAAATACCAGAGAATAAGAGAATGATAGATTGACTGTTTATTGATTGAGGTTGATTTTGCATGGTTTAGAACTCATAAAACTTTTGTTCATCGGGGCAATCTCAAAGACAAACCCTTCTGAGCCAGTCAAGCTATTTTGTATCTATGATATAGTGAGTCCTTTTATCCCTCCCTCTTACTCTCCCTCAGAAGAGCTATAGATGTCGTAGGCAAAAGACTTGACCCAGTGTCCTGAGCTGGCTTATGAAAACCTGCAAAATAGTGGAAAAGTTGGAATTCAATTTTTTGCAGTGATATTGTGATGATCACTCCTCAGGTTTGGTTATGGCTGGGCGTAGGATTTTTTTTTTCTCCAGTGAGTTTCTTTAAGCATACACTGTACAAAAGTGTGCACTCTTATCGATTGATTGCACGAAACCCCTCTCTGTGACAGCAGACTTTTCACTCTGCCCTCCAGTGCTGGGGCGCTGGAAAGGGGGGAGAAAAAGGAGAAGGATTCTAGGGGCCCATGATTAAGAGGGGCCCAGAGAGACCATCAAAATGTATAGTTTTATGTAAAATAGCACTCAAAATTTTAATTAAAAGAATTATTTTCATGGGGCCTAAAATCCATAGCGGCGCCCCTGCTCCAGTGTGACCATTTGGCAAAGGCACAGACAATTTTATGTTTTTGTCCGACACACACAGAATTTGTTGTTGCAAGAATACACCAGCCTTTCAGATTCCAAGAGTTTCAAAGGAAGATTAGACAATGTTTTATTCTATCAATATTTCCTCTGCTAAAAATAAATCATAATGATCAAATTTGCCAAGGGATACATTTCCCAGTATGACCATGGAATAAAATTTCAAAAAGTGGTCTTATAAGGCCCCCACACACCGGCTCTGACGTCGGACGTCTGAAGCATTAGGAGAGAGTAAGACGAGTTCGGGAGCTATTCTGTTCGGTGTGTTCAGCGTTGTCGGAGCCGCACGGAAGCGTGAGGACGGCGTCTGATCCGACTGAACATGCGAAGTCGGACGTCTGAGTTAGGACGCCGTCGGATACTCTGATTGGTTGTTAGCTAGCTGTTCAGTGACCATTCTGATTGGAGGTGTGCCAGCGAATCAGCGCAGCGTGTGGGAGGGGTGGCAGAAGTGACGATGACAAACAAACCACATAAACAGAGACGGCACAGAGTTACAAACAACACTTCGCCGTTCGTTATTTTGGGGATAAACCAACGTATTTTTGAAAGCCATGGCTGTGTGGACCGAGGACTTTGAGGAGCAGCTGATTGTCCTGGTGGAAGAGAGACCACCGCTATACGACATCACGCAAGTAATGCCGAGCTAACACTGTGTGTGCTTTGTTCTGATAAGCTACGGTCCGCATTCCGTTCCGTCATTTCCTGTTTTTATGTTTTGGGTTACTGGCACGAGACTAGCGCCACCCGATGTTTAGGAGACTTATTGCATTTCGCGCAGGCGCAGAACGTATACGCTACTGTGTAGCGGGGGCGGTGTGTTTCAATGCAACTTTTTTACCGAGCGGATCCGATGGAGTGGTCGGATAAGGAAGTCGGATAAGGAAGTCGTCGGAGCCGGTGTGTGGGGGCCTATAAAGAGGTTCTCAACTGTTTTGGCCTGTGGCCCCTTAAAATGACTATTGTTGACCCTGATCGTCAGTGGTTAAGGCCTATAATGTGAAATAAAGGATGTGAGCAGGTCAACAAAATAAGGCACTCTTGTGTTTACAGATATAATTTTAAGGATTTTAAAGAAGCTATTTGTCATGTGTTTCTATGCAATGTCATTGTTGCAAGTTGTTGATATTGTAAAGACTGAAATAATTACAACTATATATGTATTTAGTTACCCATATATACACCATTCCTTAGTTGCATTGTTGCATGTTAGATAAAACATTTGGAGCTGAACATTGATACTGCATTCTGAGAACAGCTCATTCTATTGGTGTAACAAACACAGGTCTGTGTAAGCAGGCATACTAAACAATGACTGTAACCAACATTGAGCTGCATAATGTTGGCAAAAAAGCCTTTTCAGCAGGTTGGAATGTTTGATTTCGGTTATTGTTAACACAAGAAGCCTCTCATGTTTCAAGAAGCCTCTCATGTTTTGCCATTTATTACAAAGTTTACAAAAATAACAGTGGAGACAAAAAAATTGCCACTCCTTTTTTCCGAGGACAGAATTTGCCTTGGTGTTTGGTGGATAAAAAAGGAGGCTAAGTAATGCAACAGTCAAATCCATAAATATAGAATATGAAAAATTACAATAAAAACATAAGGAAATACTGTAACAAATACTACAGCAAGTATGTATGTTTTAGACCTCTTCATCATGAGATGTGCAAAAGTTCACATTATAGAGAATATGTGTCATGGTATGATGGTCAAAGATGTCAAGTGATTAATGTGTGGAGACAGATGTCCACTGGGGGGGCTTGTTGATGAGACCAGTTGCAGATGAAAATAAAGAGTAGGGTGGTAATTCATCACTGGGGGTGGTTGGACCAGAATTCTAGTCCTAAAATATGGCAGAACAATTAGCTTAGTTGACAAAATTGTATTTATCAGAATTAGTTGATCAAGCTAAGATATATACAGTGTGAACACTGTAGGGTGTTGAATGATCAGTTTTAATATTACAGAGAGGATTGATTCATTATTTTCCTCAGATGGTGTCAGCACTCATACATCACAGTGCCATCTACCATCTGTTTGGAAGAAACAACAGTTGTGTACAAAACTTAAGGTTTTATATTGTCACATAGTGGAAACATGGACATAGACTATCACTCGGTCTAAAGCATGATCTTCCAGCTCTGTAGGCCCTGGTTGTTTTTTCATGGGGCCAGAAGCCAGAGCTGCTCCTTGTTCATACCTGTTGCAAGAATTTCATGATTTATTGACTGTATATAATATCTAACAGTGTCGTTGCTACAGCCAGACATGCGTAATAAACTTTGTTATTTGAGATTATGATAAAAGTCGTTTTCCTGGAGCTATTGCATCTTTTGTCATCTTAGCACTAAACTAACTGAGGCTAGACATTCCCTCCGGCCAGCTGGACTTCACTGTTCTCTCCTGCGGCAGACTAGAGGCTACAGTGACTCACTATCGCCTAGTGCAGCAGTCGATATTTCTGAAATCCAATACATAGGCAACATCTAACACTGTTACTTCTTTACACTCTGTTGATAGGGTTAGTTAATTTTTCTTTTTTTATGTGAAAAACTACAATTCTGTCCAAATCTTACAAAATGCACCTTTAAGAGATGCTGAAGAGATTAGCGATTATAGTGCTTTACAAGAAAAGAGAACACGTTTGAGAGAAAAGAATAACAATTTTGACAAAGATTTATGTCTTTTAACTGCTACAATAAAGGTGCACACTTGTCATGTGTTTACACCTAAAACTGAGCACAAGGTCATTGACAAAAGCCATAAGATGCAGTTGAAAGTTTAGATAAAGCTTTGCCTTGAATGAAAATGATGTTGTCATACTTCTGTTCCCAGGGTCAATAATTAACTTAACAAAAATGAATTAGATGCTCAAAAATTCTTCATGTAATAGAAAAATATTTTTTTATTCATATCTCTTTAGCCATCCTGTGACCCATCACATTTATTATGGGACCCCCTTGGAGAGCCTGACCCCCATGCTGGTAAGCACTGGTCTAATGTACAGGTCCAGGTCATGTGTCTGTTCCGGGCATCTGACATTACGATGTTTGAGAACCAAAACTGTATGTTGGTCAAAGAATAAGGAAGACAAACTATAAATGGTGAGCCATTAAAGAGTGAAAAGAGTTTCAGGAAAGGAGGAGTTCTTGAAGATAGGGAGCCTGAGAGGAGAATGAGCACAGCAGAGGTGCTCAGAGCAGAGGTGGGGTAAGGGGATGTTAGCAATCCTTTAGGCAGTTCTCTAGTCTGGGTCACTGTTGGACCTCAGGAAGGCCCTTCTGCATTCCTGTCCTCTGGGTGACCCCTCCTCTATGGCTCCACGACTTATTGAAGTAATCAGCCCCTGTCAGCACCTTGGTTATGCTGCATGGACTCAATCCAGTAAATGTGAATGAGACGTGTAATAGCACCTGATGAAAATTAAGTTTGTTTGCACTGAAAGGAGTCTTTCTGAGTTTTTCCTTATTGACAACCTTTTTTTCCCCGCCCTGTTTTTTTGCTTCCTCCCTTCAGCCCTCTGTTTGTATCGGGAATGGGAACCTACTGCACATGCAAGGAAGGCAGTGGAAGAGAAATCCAAGGCTGTTTTCATTGCAAAATCTTTTAATTTCTGGTTTGAAATATAAAGAATAAAGCATAGTAATACGTTTTAGATAGATGTAAAAGTGTATGGGTTGTTAGAGGAGAAAACATCCATACTGGGCTGGGAATGCTCGTAAAGATGCTGATGTATACAAGTTTGTCTTCCTATGTGTCTATTCACACATTGTTGGAAAGATATTGTAAAAAGAATTACGAGACAAGAATAGTAATTATTATGACAGCAAATGAGGAAGTCAGATGAAGAAGTATTAAGAGCAACGAGTCAGTATTAGGAAGAGGAGGACAATGATGGACAGTGTTCAGTGTGAACCCAAAAGTCGAGGGTTACACACTGAACACCGTGTAGTTATATATAGGGGGTGGGTAAAAAAATATCGATTCACATAAGAATCGCAATTCTTATCTCCCAAGATTCAGAATCCATTCATGGTTGTCAAAAAATGATTTCACAACACAACACATTTCTAAATGTTAATTAAAAGAAATGCATGTTCCTATTCCTCAGAGGATGAACCATTTCCATTTTGCAAAGAAAATAATATGATTCGTAAGTAACTGACCGAGGAAAAATTTTTATCTTTGTACACAAAGATTTTATTTAAGATACTGACAAATCTGACAAATAAAAAAATATGACATATTTTACATTTACCACCATACTACTGTTCTAAAGTTGTGTTCAGACATAATCTTAGCTGTAGCTTGCAAGCAATGTACGAGTGATGTCCTCTCCTTTTCATTGTTATTTCTAATGTATTCAGTATGATACAAGCTATGATTGCTAATAATTATTTTAACAAGCCAACCTAGTCAGTTAAGTTATACTTTATAACTCGTGTGAGACTTACTCATGTGAGGCAATAGCAAGCGTTCTTAACATATGTGGGTTTACAGTATTTGTTATTGTGCTACTGTATTGTGATGTTGAAAGTCCTTCTCCTCAAACTCATGGGGAGAAAACAGCAGAAAAGAAGCACAACTGAAAAGTATTGATTTTCTTGCACTGCTTAGATTAAGAGATGCCAATACGAGGATTCCACCCCGACTCTCTGGTTCATGTTGAGTTCACTTGTCATTTTCTATAATTCTGACAACATCAAGATGCTTAACCATGATGTAGTTAGCCATGCTGGGCCGCCCAAGGGCTTTCTGATTGAATTAGGCGTCTGTGTTCTGCCATTTGGTACCAGCCTGAAGTACTCACCACACTTAATGGGGGCAGAAGTTATTTACTGTTTTCGAAGAGGGGGTTTGAGAAGATCTACACTGCTGCTGTTCATGATTTCAGCAATTAAGAGTCTCTAAGCTTTCTCACAGCTAAAATAACTGTTTGTTTTTTCTTACAAGCCATGCCGTGACTGCCTATACATATAATACGTCAGCAGATTTCATATGGGATTTTGAGTCTTAGGCAACTGCATGCCTGTTCGGCTGTGACTGGAGTACAGCGAACTGTGCATACAGTTCAAAAAACTCCCTTTACATTTAATGATTCATGTTAGTCCAGCAGAAGTTGTTGTATACAGAATAGATAATCTAAGATTGCTATGGTGATGAAACTTCTGGCCATTTGCTTAATTTCTTCATATATTCACTAATATGTGATTACATTTATATGAACTCCTTTATTTATGCTTAACAAAAATGTCAAAACTGGTAAAAATTCAGAAAAAACAAGGCACATTTTGATTGAGCCTGATCAGGTCATGATGCATAATGAACATTAGAAATGAAAAGATTAGTAAGTAAACCTGACTTGCAGATAACTATGGCAAGTAGAAGCATAGGTGTAACTAATAACATTAACAATAGCTCTGTTCTGTTCAAGTTTCTCAGTAAGCCTTGGCAGTGAGCCAACATGACTAATCCCAAGACCCTGAAACTGAAACAGCTAAATGGAATTTAGCCAGTTTTACTTACTACTTACTAGGGGTGTCACGATTCTCCAAATCTTCTATTCGATTACATTTTCGATGCTAAGGTCACAGTTTGATTCGATTATCGATTTTTACATGTATTTTTTTATGCCATTTTAGACTAGACTTTTATGCAATATAATATCTGACCTTTGTTCGCAATGAACCACACTACATTGTCAAATTTAAAACATTTATTAATAACATAATGTAACACTAACTTATATCTTCAGTCAATTGGAAACTTAAACAAATTAACCTGCCATCTAGTTTCTTTTGTAACTGCAGTCTTCTTCACAGAAGATGACATTCAAGTTCACAACAAAACAAACAAAAAATAAAACCATAGTCCATAGTCTTCTCTGAACAATTTAGTTGAACATATACCACACAGATAATTGTTGTAAGAGTGGCGTAGCTCCTTTTAGGAATAGGGCGGTGCGTGAGGAGTGCGTGCGTAAGGTGTGAGTGGGCGAGCGAGAGTGAGGGAGTGTGCGTACGTGCGGACAGTGAATGAATGAGAGAAAGGAGTTGCAGTAGTAGCGACAGCAATAAAGTGTACAATATAGGCTGCAGTTTGGCTGTGAATAAAGGCGACGGCTCCTCAAGATACAGCAAAGCTCCCTGGTCTTATTTCCTGACCAGCTTAACACGTGAAAGGGGGTTCACCCCGAAGGGAAACAGAAACTTCGGCCCTGGAGGAAATCATCTCCACTGTGCTTCCCGACCACGGTCCGGGAGCCGAACAGGAATGGTGTAACACCATGCTATCGTTTGACTGGCTATAGCTAATAGCTACTGGCTAAGCTAAGCTAAGTTAGAGGAGGTTGACTCGCAACACTTCAACACGTGTGTGTTTTTTTCCATTTGGCAAGCTGACCGGACGTGACATGGGGGCGAGGCAGCATCGACGATTCCATTTTTTAATTCGAAGTTCGAGATTGTGACTTAATTTCGGTCAATTTCGATTTAAAATCGAAACCGTGACACCCTTACCCTTACTACTTACACCTTTTATTACTGTGACGTTTCAAAGTGCCATTAAAAAGGAATTGACGACAAATTGAAACTTAAAGTGCCTTTGTGTAAATCAAGTTATTTAGGGAGTCATGCAATGCGGGGTCAAGGTGAAGTCTAAATAAATTAGTCTTGAGTCTTTTGCAAAAGATTCCAAGTGATTCTGCTGTCCTGACATTGGTCGGGAGTTCGTTCCACCACTGAGGTGCCAGAACAGAGAAGAGTCTTGACTTCGCTGAGCAAGCTTTGTTTGCTCTCAGCGATGGCGGTGCCAGCCGGCCAGCTAATGTAGTAGAGCAAAGTGCTTGCACTGGGGCATGTGGTCTGATCAGTGTTTGGAGGTAAATGGGTGCAGTTCCGTTGACGGCTTTGAAGCCCAGCACCATCGTCTTGAGTCAGATGCGGGCCGCAACAAGAAGCCAGTGGAGGTGGGGGGTCACATTGGAGAATTTGGATAGATTGAAAATGAGGTACACTGCAGCGTTCTGGATACTCTGCAACTGTTTAGTCGTAGAGGCTGGGAGTCCAGCCAAGAGCGGGTTGCAGTAGTCCAGGCGGGAAATGACCAGCCCTTGGACCAGGAGTTGCTTTGCGTCCTTTGTGAGGAAAGACCGGATCCTGCGGATGTCGAGAGGGCAAATCTGCAGGATCGGGCCACAGCAGTGATGTTGGGGGTGCAGGATAGTCCGTCGCCGAGGATTCCTCGTAGTAGACAAAGGCGATACTGTGACATCCTTGACAGTGACTGACAGGTCCATGCGAGGGCAGTTTTTCCCCCGGGACGAAAAATTATATAATTGTGAAATACTTTTCAATTTAGGAATACCACTTGTGGGGTAAAGTGGAAAAACAGTTAGCTTAGCAACGGCTGCCCTGCCTGCCCAAACTTCAAAAATACACCTTACAACGCCTCTACAGCTGACTATGTAGCACATGGTATGTGTTTTTGTTGAACATATACCCATATGACATACTGATATATGTCTAATCACAGCGAATCCCAAAACAATATGACCATCGCAGCGTACAAGCAACTGCCGTACTGAACCTTTGTTGTATGGTCGCAGTTTGGTTGAGGTAAGGAACCTTTTCAAAGACTTTGAAAACTTAGAAAACTGCTTGGTTATTGTAGGTTTCGGCGCTCAAACTACTTAGTTTGGTTTACGAAAACAGTTTGGTTAGGGTTAAAAATAACTACTTACTTCTGCAGCATCAGTTACGAACATATGTTGCATACATAACTTGACTTTTTTATATTTTTATTTAGGCTTTATTTGACCAGGTTAGTCCAAATTAGAGTCCACATATCTCTTTTACAAGAGAGACCTGGCCAAGAATGGCAGCAACACAGAGTTCCAACAGCAAATTAACAGAAAAATCATATTTGAATAATCAGATAAAACCTTTGCTCGCAGACAACCTGGACAACACCATAGTTTTGAAACTGTTTAGTGGTACGATATTCTGAAATTTAAGTTCACTCTTGTGATTTCCAATGAAAACCTACAAGCTTTCCTTCCCAATTCAGTTTGGACTTTGGGTACAACAAATCGCAAAATATCAAGAGAACGCTGACTTTTCAAGTTTAAAAGAGAACACAAGTGAATAAGGAGTTTATCAAGAATAGCTTTTTAAATGAAAATATACCAGTGACTGAGGCGGCGTTTCCCTAAAGCAGATTATTTCACTTTTTAGAATAACACACAATGATGAGTAATACCGGGATCAGACTTCACAAAGTCATGCAGATTTTCACACGATTTGTTCCTGGCCAACAAATTTCCATTCAATTCCAGGCCAGCTCAAGGTAATCTAAACAGGCTATTCTCTACCAATTAATTTTATACAAATCATGTCAAAAAGCCGTCTTAGCAAACATCTTCATACTACATTTCTCAACAATGTAAAGCACCAAAAATGTTCACAGTAGCATACACTTAAGCGTATATATTAATTTTTTTTTGGCTTCCCTGTTAGTGCTAATCGCTGCTTCTCTACACAAGGAGGGCTGACGGTCATCTAATGCTGGTAATACACAGGGCTAAGTACCTAATACAACCCCAAATCAAAATACCCAAACTATCACTTTAATGTCTATACCAGGTGGATGGCCAGTCTATAAATTATTATGGTAAGCTAGCTTGTAGCCTTGTAGATGCTGGCTACTCTGGCTGGATGTGGGGTATCTGATGGGCTGCTGTGCCCGTTTAAAAGTTTGTTGACATTTTGGAGGCAGCGCGCTACCGAGCACCTGTTTCATTGTGTATATGTGCTTTTGGGGGAAAATTGTATAAGTGCTGCTGTACTAAACCTTGCCTTTCATCTGTTTTTTAGCTACACTTTTTTATTTATGATAATAGTTTCACACAAATTGTTTTGTTTGCTGGTTGCTTGTAAATTATATAGATTAAGTGGAGGTACAGTTTAGAAAATGAAGGATGTTGTTCTCGTGACAGTGTTTTTTGTTGTTAAATATGGTGGCTCTCTTCTTACTTCTTTATTATAATCCCTTGCCTTTATATCGAATAGGAGTGCAATTGTGAGGTTACTGTACTAAAAATGCCTTTGGTTAAAGTCCGTGGTCATTTAAGCACCACAGTGGCACTTGCTGTCGAGTTTAGTTCTTTGACTGTCGCTCCGTGGTTCTGGAAGGTTTTTTTTTTTTTACCTCTATACTTCACAAATACAACATGCACTGAGACCCACAGTTACTACCTTAAGTCACTGGACAGAGCCAGACTTTCTACTTCCCCCCGCTTCAATTATTAATGCTAAGCTATGCTAACCAAGTCCTGACTCCAGCTTTGTTCTCCTTTGTGATCCTCTCATCTCACACTCAGAAAGATAGTCAAAAAGTGTTCATCCAAAAATGCTATACTATTTCTATTACATGCTTCATGCAACTGACTAAAGAAAACTAAATTTAATTTGATTTCAATAGAATTAACTAGATAGTTACTCTCCAAAAGTATTCAATTAGCTTTATGTACAATTTGTTGATTATTTCTTTCTGACAGTTATTTTATTTTATTGTCTTTTGCATATCCATTTTTCTATGTAAGTGAGTGTGTGAGTGCCAGCAGGGGCGGGCTGGCCATAGGGAGGGTCGGGAGTATTCCCGAGCGGCCGGTCTGTTCCAGGCCAAACCGGCCGGTGGTTGGAACGTTTTTTTTACCCCTTAACACGGCTGCAGGTGGCACAGAGTTGAACGTCAGACTGGGTCAATCTAATATTTTGCATATTAAGGGGGGATACAATCGGCCCCTCCCAACTTGAGCTGATCCTTGTTTCTATTGAACTGTGATTGGCTCAGCCGCTCAGTCAGTCATTAAACCGTTACTTTCCTGTTTTTAAAAAAAAAGGATATAAAAGAAAGAAGAGTGGGATAAATTCAAATTAGCAAACATGCTAAAAAGAAAGAGGCCGGAGAAAGAGATGGTTGGAGCGGAAAAATTAAGGGCAAAAAAGAAAAAAAGGTTAATACAGGGTGCAGCCAAATGCACCAAAGTAACCGAGCTTTTCCGTGGTGGAGGGGCGAAGGTCAGCGCGTCTACAGTCAGCCAGGCCGGCTACCACACGGGACCCAGCAGCTTCGGGCAGACAATTAATGCCGGTATGTCGGGCTGCGTCGGATCGGGTTGTAATTTTCAGGCCCGTTGAGAACTCTAGTTTGTGTTTTTGGATGTGTTCAGGGCACACAAAACTAGGCTTTCCGCCGATCTGATCGGCCGATATTTTGCATTCATTTTGTGCAATTTGTGAGATCATCGGCCGTAATGTCTTAATTCACCGATCCGATCAGTGACGTCATTGTCGTGTTGAAACTTTTTGCAGATGCTCCCATTGCATAGATTGCAGATGGCTTGTGTATTATCTGTCTCATTTACTCCACGGACACCAACATGTTTGTTTGCTAGTTATGATGTTGCTAGCTAATGATTCAAGATTCAAAAAACTTTATTGTCCGTCACATAGTGACAGGGCTCAAAACGTAAACGCCACAAAGACATAAAACACACATTTAAACCAATGAGACGTGTTTGTTTTGCTTTTAACAAACACACACACAAAGTTGGTTTAAATGTTTTTTATGTCTTTGTGGCGTTTATGTTTTGAGCCCTGTCACTATGTGACGGTCAATAAAGTTTTTTGATCGTGATCGGTTATGGGTTTTTTTAAACTCACTAATCTGTGATCGGCCCCAGAAGTCCTGATCGTGTAAAGCCTACACAGAACATTAAAGGTAGCCTATCAGCAATGTTACACCATACGTGCATAAATCATTAATCTGCTTTATCAATTAAAAATGAAATCCATACTGGCTCACCAGAAAAACGCACAAATTTCATTATTGCAAAAGAAAACATATTTCAGGAGAGAGTCTGTGTTCAAAGTTAAAAAGATAATATTTGATTAGGCTATACATCCTGTTTTCCTGTTCTGTTTCTACATTGATATATAGCTATTTTTACCAGCTCAAGAAAAATACATTAAAGTGAGTAATTCATTTGTGTGTGTGTGGCGCTTTTGATATGCTGATTTTTGTAATGTATGTGTGTTCTAACACTGTGAATTCTTTGCAAAAGTGCCATAACGTTTTTCATTGTTGCTGCTATTGTTATTATTAGCTGACAAGGTCAGTGTCAGTCGTGGAGTTGGGGCAGAGGGACAGGATTGTGCCAGTCATAGGAGTGAGGAGGAGGAAGAGACAGATGAGGAGGGAGAAGGAGGAGGAAGAGGAGGAGGAGGAAAGTGGCACAGGAACCACCAAAAAAACAGTGCCAGGTACAGGTGCAGTGTGCAGGACTGGATGGCAATAGGTCTTTGCATAGAATTATATTATTCAGTTTGTGTGTGTTGTGTTTAATATCATTAGATTGTTTTTATACTGCAAATAAAGTATTCGTGTTAAAATTACGCATCTGTCATGCGATTGGATAAAAGGCCCCTCCAAGCCAAGCTCCCGGGCTGAATTTAAACCCCAGCCCGCCCCTGAGTGCCAGTGTGTGTGCATTAATGTTTTAGATGGCCATCAATAGAAAGAGAGTGGAGGGAGAGATTAGGCAACTTTGTGTGCTAATCCCTGTGAAATCACAGGACCCAGGGGTGAGGTGGGGAGATAGGCAAGTGCCTCTCTGATCAGAAGAGCTGTGGTTCACCTTGTGAAGCCGCCTGAATGCCCAGTAATCCCTCGAAGAGCCACAGAGAAGCCTGTCTGACTGATGGGCAGCTCACCTCGCTGCAAACACCAGGCTTTTGCCTTTAAAACAGCTCATCACGACCAGGACTGGGAAGACTACAGACGGGTTAAGGAGGTGAGGGCTGAGGTGATGGTTTAGTGGGGAGAGCAGAGGAGAAAGTTGATTTTTGTTGTCAAATAACCAATGTGATTACAGAGGTGTTACTTAGCTTTTGTCCTGCAGTAAAGCGTCCTTTCTGGGAAGATTTCATGTAAAAATGATTACATTCTTATAGAGGTAATAATTACTCAAACTACTTGCATTACCATTGTTGGTCTGTACTCAACAAAAATATAAATGCAGCACTTTTGTTTTTGTTCCCATTTTAATAAGTTAAAGTATAAGTCTGTTTTGTTTTACTTTATTTCCCTATTTTGAGCACAATTTTTTTTAAATCAGTGTCAGTGAGCACTTCACCTTTGCCAAGCTAATCCACCCACATGAAATGTGTGGCATATCAAGATGCTAATTTAATATCATGATTAGTGCACAGGTGCACTTTGGACTCGTAACAGTAAAAGACCACTCTAAAATGTGCAATTTTATCTTGAAAAAGACATTTTTGGGTGCTGAACTATGGGCTATAGACATGATGTAGGTTACAGATGTACAGTCTTTCATCACAGGTACTCATGATACCTGAAGAACATGATACCTTTGCATGGGCTTGATAAGGTTGTTGATTGTGGCCTGTGAATGTTGGTCTATTCATATTCAAAAGGCTGTGTGAAGTTGCTGGATATTGGCAAGAAGTGGAACACACTGTGGTAAATGTCAACGCGACATGTGTGATGAGTGTGCAAGTCATGCAAGAAATGAGATGTTTACAGCTTCAGCAATTGTGTACCGATCTCTGCAACTTGGGCCTGTGCAGTATTATGGACTAATGTAATAAAAGATGATGGTGCTGGATGAATTTCATAACAATGAGCCTCAGGATCTCGTCACAGTATCTCTCTACATTCAAATTGCCATGGGTACAGTGCACCTGTGTTCCTTGTCTGTAGCATATTGTTGGATCCAGAGTATACCCCTGTCCAGGAGGTACTGGACCAGCTCTCTGTATAAAGGGTTAGGTCCCTAAACCTACAAGGTGTTACTTTAAAAAGGGATTTAAATACGGGCTGCTTGAGCTGGTAGCGAGGGGACTCGTCTAGCTTCTCACTGCCTACATTCGAACATCTACCCTGCTTCTTCTGGCATGGTCCCTGACATGAATAGCCCTTGAGCCAGATATGGCCACCGGCCACGCCCGTTAATGACAGCTCTCCTCTAAATGATCTTTGCTCTTTCACTTGGTAGGGTGCTAGGTTGAATTTTAGGGGCTTTTGGTAAACTCTAATGGACTGTTACAATTTGTTAGGCTAGAAAATTCTGTTGTGACTGATCATAACATTGTTATTATCTGTCTAGAATATAGAGAAAAAATACACCCACACACTTATGCACATGCATGTGGTGACAAGCAGACACACACTCACAGATTTGACTGGAAATGAAAATGATCCATCAGCCAGTGTTTTGCAGGAGACAGAAAAGTAAACAATGAAGGCAGTCACATTAAGACACTTAGACAGAAGTGTAATTACTGCTTCTCCATCGACCCAAATTTCCAGCAGGGGACCCATTGCTGAGGGTACTTAGGCTGTTAGGAGTAAATGAGCTCACTTTATTGCCTTCTAGTTTGTAATGGGTCTCTCTGCTATACCTCTGGCCAGTGGTACACGTCTTTAACCAATCACAATCAGCCCACACAGTCAATGTTTATTAGCTATTGTCTTGTACAGAGCAGACAATAATGTGCACTTGGCTTGAAATGCCCTGTCATGACCACGGGAGGCTTGTGCTTATGAGTTTAACTTAGCACAGTTCAATCTTCAACTGTGCAGCTGAAAGGTGGAGGTGGTTTATTACATCAGTTGATCCATGTCCTCCACACAACAATTAATATACACATGCATTTGGTTGGGTTTTGTTTTGTTTTTTGTGGATCCTCTGGTCAAGCATAAACAATATTACTGCAGAACACAGTATTTTAATTTTACCATCATTTCATTATTACCACATGTATTCCTATTCATTTGAGTGTCTTGTATAATTTTTATGATTTTTTCAAAATAATGCATGTCCCAAACTGATCTTACAAAATTGTTTTACATGAATAAAACATGATTACGATGTAAAACAGGCAATTAAAAATAAAAGAACGTCAAAAACAACGTGGCAAAATATGACAATTAAATAGAGATCATATGTAACTACTGTAATCAAACAAGACATATATAGCACTTACCTCTAGCCCTTTTACAACTGCATATAGCCAGGCAAACTACAGACTGTTAATAAGGTTTTTCTTAGTTCATCATATGATAAATTTGAGCCATTATTACTGTAAAAGCTGGTTCTTCTTCACTTTAAGAACAGTGTATGGCTTGACCCAAGAGAGCATGTTCTACACATGACGCATGTTCTACACACGATCGCGAAAAGTTGTACCACCGAGATGTGTATCTTTGTCTATGTAGAAGAAAATAGCCCAGTGAACATTAAGGAAATACAATAGTCAACAGCGTCAGCGGATGAGGTGGTGTTTAAGTTCGCTGAGCAAGGTTGATTAGTGGTGATTTTGCATTCTTGCAGATTTATGTAGATAGTTAAAATGTGTTGGGTGTGTCTACGCTCAAGGAAAGACTGAACAGTGGGATAGTGTAAATTGTGATTTATAACACTTCTGGATAAAAATTCAACTATATTGTGCTGTATGCTTACTGTTTCAGTGAAATGTGTGTATCTTGTACGCTTTTGCGTAATTTAGAGGGGAGATAAGCTGTGTTAAGTTTTCCGGTGTGTGTGTGTGTGTCTTTGCGTGTGGGCTACACACTAGAGTGAAAGTGTATTTATTATTTTCTGATTGACTTTATTTTGGTATCATGTAAAAATATTTCCACTATATGGTTTGCATTATTTTTTTTCAAAAATGCGCTGTACATTTCCACTGAAGTAATGCACTTTGCTGAGTTTCCAAGTTGACTCACCGAGGAGTCAATTTTGACTGATTGAATTTTTGTGGGGCTTGTATTTATGATGTATTTGTTTATGTTATTATTCATTTTTATTTGTAAATAATGTATTTACAGTATTTGGACTGTAGTTTTCTTTGACTAGAAAATGAGCTGCTACTTTTGTAGATATTGTCTATATTATTTAGCCCTTTGTCTATAAAGTCAATTTTGTTTACTGTGGTGTAGTTGGTCAATCTAATCTATTTTCACAGTGAGCTAGAAGGTCCACTTTAAGGTGCATATTTGTTAATGAGTAGTATTCCTACACCATTGCTACCACAGTACTAGAGTGAGTAGTTGGAGCAACTATGGAATACAGAGAGGCAAGATAACCATCCTATACTATTACCACTGTCATTATCTACAATCCTCAATTTACAGCATTAACACTTTTCTCAAGTTTTTTATAAGTTCAGTCGGGGAATAAAGACCTAATCTGTGTCTGGTTATATTTTTACATGGCCAGGCTACATGTACATACAGCGTTTTACATACACTTGTAAAGTAAAAATGTATATCATGGCAGTCTTCACTTCCAATGATTTCTATAGCTCTCATTTTTCTGTGATGAATGAGAGGAACACATACTATTTTGTCACAAAAAAACATTCATGAAGTTTGGTTCAGAAATGAATTTATTATGGGGCTTCTGAAAATATGACCAAATCTGCTGGGTGACATCAACAATCAATTTTGGTGATTATAGAGAATCATGTGAATCAAATTTGATTTGTATCATGGCCTCTTCTTCTGACTGACTCTGATAACGACTGGTGACTTTTCTGGGCCCATTTTAATAGGGCTTGTTTGATACACCCAATAGACCACAAACACTGCAATGCGGAAGTCTAAAAAGCTCAGCATTGATCTGAAAGAGCACATTATTGATTTGAACAAGTCAGGAAAGGAGCCATTTCAGCAGTTACAGGTCCCAAGATCAACTTGAAAGCTTAAATAAAGTGCATGGCACAGTTTTGTCACTGCCATGATCAGGAAGAAAACAACTGTCACCTGCTGCTGAGAGAAAACTGGTCAGGGTGGTCAAGAGTCAACCAAAAAGCAAGTCTCTGCAATGAATTACAAGCTGCCGAAAGACAGATGTCATTTTCTACAGTCAAGTTTGTTTTACATCAACATGAGCTGAGAGGCTACTATGCAAGAGAGAAGCCCTGGATCCAGACCATCTTTAGCTCGACTGAAATTTGCTGCATGGACAAAGAAAAAAACTTTTGGAGGAAAACTCTGGTGGTCAGACGAAACAAAAATTTAGTTGCTTGGTAACAATGAGCAGCAATATGTTTGGAGGAGAGAGGGTGAGGCCTTTAACCCCAAGAACACCGTACCTACTGTCAAGCATGGTGCTGGTAGTATTATGTGGGGCTGTTTTGCTGCCAGTGAATCTGCTGCTCTAAAAAAAGTTAACTGAATAATGAAGAAGGAGGATTATCTCCAAATTCTTCAGGAAAACCTTAAATCATCAGCCAGAAGATTGGGCTTTGGGTGCAGTTGGGTGTTCCAACAGGACAGTGGTCCCAAACACACATCAAAAGAGGTAAAGGAATGTCTAAAACAGGCTAGAATTGAGGTTTTGGAATGGTCTTCCCAAAGTCCTGACTTGAACCCCATTGAGAACATTTAGCTGTGCTGAAGACACAGGACTACCAGAAGCTTGTGGATGGCTATATAAAAGCAGCTAACTGAGGTGAAAATGGCCAAAAGAGATTTAAACAAATATTACAATGACTGTATGTATATCTTTATGTATTTAATATATACTATATTAGTTTATATTTTTTAGAAGACCTATGATAGATTCTTCACTGAACCATACTTTTGTGTGACTAAGTAGTATGCTCCACTCATTCATCACAGAAAAATTAGAGTGGAAATCAAGACTGCCATGATATACATGTTCTTTACAAGTGTAAGAAAACTTTTGACTGCAACTGTATATACTCTTCATCCTCTGTATTTTATTTTTCCAAGGCCTGGTCCACACACTCGTGGGTGTTTTTGTATATGGGTATAAAAAAATAAAAAAATCTCCATCCAGACCAGCATTTTAGCACAGTTTCAGAAATAATCTCTGACTAACACACCTGAAAATACTTATCCTATGGCCAATATGTGACGCTAAACAGGAAGCACATTGTGGTTGGTTCTTTAGTTACAGAGAATACCATGAACAAGGCAGATAAATGTGACTTATCGTCACAGAATCCTCCTAGATATGCTGTTTTGTAAGCAAAACATTGTCAGCAGTTTACATTTTAGAGTATTTAGCAGATGCTTTTGCCCAAAGTGACTTATAGTAATTCATACATTCATACACTGATGTTGGTCGCTGCTGTGCAAGGTGCCGACCAGCACATCAGGAGCAGTTTGGGGTTCATTATCTTGCCTAAGGACACTTTGACATGCAGACCAGGTGAATTGAACCAGCAACCTTAAGATAAGAAGAAGCTGGCTCTACCCCTGAGCCACAGCCGCCTCCCAGTTTTGTTTGTCTCTCTTTTCCATCACTGTGTTATCAATGTCTGTTTGTGTCTTTCTATATATATAGAATATAACAGCCATTTTGTTAACATACAAACTAAAATAGGACTACTCCACAATATCAGAGCTCATTCTCAGACTTCTGCCAGTTATTCTAGATAACAGTCAGGCCCAATTAGGAAGCAAACATGGGTGTCAGCATCATCGTTTCTGTCTGTTCAGACGTACTGAAGAGACATTTTATGAATATCTGCACCCTGCAAGGGTTTCGAAAAGGTCCATTTTTGGTGACCTAAAATGCTGTTTAGGTGTGTACTAAAGGCTAAAATGCATAGAAAAAGCTTTGTTTTAAAAAACTCCCATTCATGTGTGGATAGAGTGTGTGCATTTCTGCAAACCACATAAACATACCACAAAAAGTAAGGAAATTTGTGTTTGGTAGATTATTTCTTTGTTGTAACAATGCTTCTTGGCAATAAATCTCATATCGTTGGAAAGCCTGTTTATTTCACTTTTAAATGGTGCCACATTTGTAAGGAACATGCATTTGTGGGATGAGCAGCAGAGCTGGGTATGTGGGTTGCGCCCATGAAAAATTTCCCAAATCTTCTCTCCCAGTTTATTCTGTTTTTGACTCTTGTTTGGTGGATTGGATGATTGAAGTCTGAAGAAACAAGACATAATGGCAATTTAACAATTTATTAATTTAACAAACAGGAGCCTCAGTAGCGTGTGGAAGAACCATACACAGCCACAACAGCCTGGCACCTCCTCCTCATGCTGGTCACTAGCCTGGTCACACACTGCTGTGAGATGGCATCCCATTTTTCAACCAGCATTTCTCACGAGTCAGCCAACAGGGTTGTGTTGGTCATTCTGGCACGAACAGCACACCCAAGCTGATCCTACAAGTGTTCAAAGAGGGTCAGGACTGCTGGCAGGCCATTCTATCCTCTCCACTCTCAAATTCTGGAGGTAGTCTCTGAGAAACCCCGCTCAGTGGGGGCGAGCGTTTTCATCTTGGAGGATAGAGTTCGGTCCCAGACCCAGACTGTTTGTGAAAAGTTGATTAAATAACCAGAACCAGAGTTCAAAGGTTAGATGTTGAACTTGTTTTGCCATGTTGCTCTATGTGTTAGCCTATGAAATTCTGCAAAGTAAGCTCAGCTGGCTCTGTTGTTAACATACAGAAAGCTCCTTCTGCTCCATGATTCTCACTATTACATGTGTCTATTGCTGTATGTTAAATGAACTTGACAGCCTTGTGGTACACTGACTGTTGTATTTACTTCTGTTAATATACTTTGTCATACCCGCACCCACCCAGCCTGTTATTAGAGCCATCCTGTCCCGCCCAACCTGGAATTAAATGTGCTAATCAACAACATGTACCCAGGCCGACCCACACATTTCATGGATTATATTAGCACATCGTAAGGACTGAGAATGGTGGAGGAGACCAATACAGAGCGCTCTATCTCTTTTCTGTTTTTCCTCTTTCTCCTTCTCTCAACAGTAGGGTGAAGATCCAGGCAAAATGTTGTTATTAAATGGTTGTCATGATGACGGTGGTGAATGCAGATATGGCAGCCAGTAGCTCCTTCATTCCTTGCTGCATTTTTTGTATTTTTTTTTTGCCTCCTTCTTCTGAAGCATGATTTACCTACGACAGAGATGCACTTGTTGGCATCAGAAAAGGGTTTGGACTGAGTACAGCAGGCCACGGGAGGATCTCCACTAGCAGCATCTGCCGAGCGGCCAGCCAGACCAGCGAGACAGAACATGGCCGAAAGGACTGTGACCACCCCAGAAAGAGAGGAAAAAGAGGTGACATCAGAGCTAAGCTAACATGACTTAGACCCAGAGCTGTTCCTCTACCAAGCCTTCTTCTGGCTAATGTCCGGCTGTAGGAGAATAAAGTGGATGACGTGTGACTGAGGCTAACTGAGCGACAGGAAGTCAGAGACTGCTGACATCTTCACAGAGACATGGTTAATCCCTAACATCCCAGATCAAGCTATTGTACTGGATGGGCGGACCTTACTGATAGAACACAGGACTTCAGTAAGAGGAGAGGAGCCAATGGTGCCAATGCTTGGTGTTCGAACACAGTTAAAATGGATGGACAGTGTTCACCAGATGTTGAATTTCTGATGCCAAAATGGCGACAATATTATCTGGCCAGACAATTTACCACTATTTTTATTTTTGTTGTGTACATTCCAACTGATGCAAACTCAGAAAATGTTCTGCAGGAATTGTCTGATGTCATCAGCACCAACATGTCTAAACAACCAGATGGAATTTCATAGTAGCTGTGATTTTAATCAAACAAACAGAACCGCTTTGCCTAAATTTCACCAGCATGTCTAGATCCCTGCCAGAGGAGGAAATATCCCAGACCATGTGTATACAAATATTCCTGGCAGCTACAAAGTCCTCCCACGTCCCCACTTTGATCCTACATATGCTCAGCTGATAAAAAGTGTAAAAATCATCAGTAAAACCTGTTATACTGTGGACAGATGAAGCTACAACAGCCCTACAGGACTGTTTTGCATGCACAGATTGGCAAATCTTCAGATATGCTCCTACTCAGGATAAGTGTTGTAAGTGTGTAAGAATATACATCTTCAGTGACATCATATATCAGCAGATGTGTTGATAACATTGTGATCACAAAGGCAGTAAGATCATTTCCCAACCAGAACGCCTGGATGAGTGGAGATGTGAGGGCTCTTTTCTGAGCCAATAAAGTTGCTTTTAGGTCTGGTGTCAAGTAAGACTGAAAGCTGGCATCAAGGAGGAAAAGAGGAGACATCAGCAGAGACTGTAGAGGGACCACAACACCAACAGCAGTAAAGATATGTGGCAGGCGATTCAAAATGTCACAGGCTACAAAAGCAGGAGCGCCCCCATCATGTGTGAGACCACACTGCCGGATAAGCAGAACACATTTTATGCTCGCTCTGATCTCCTCAACAAAGACTCAACTGCAAAGTTCACGTTGCCTTCAGATGACAAGCCACTGTCAGTAAACACAGCGGATGTGAAAAAAAATCCTGCCGAAACCGAATATAAGTAAGGCTGTTGGTCCAGAGAATATACCCGGCCGTGTACTAAAAACAAGTGCCAATCAGCTAGCTGATGTTATTACTGACATTTGTAACATCTCGCTTTCACATGAGACTGTTGTTGCCTCCAAATGGCCATCATTGTTCCTGTACCTAAAAAGTCTGCTGTGTCTAGTCTAACTGACTACCGCCCTGTGGCTCTCTCCCCCATCCTAATGATGTTCTTCAGCAAACTGGTTCTCTAGCCCATCAAAGATAACATCCCTTCCAGCCTGCACCCACACAGGTATGCTTTCAGAACCAACAGATCCACAGAGGATGCCATATGTACTGCCCTTCACTCAGTCTTCACACACATGGAGAATAAGTACAGCTACATAAGGGTCCTGTTTGTTGAATTCAGCCTCCATTCAACACAATCTCACCCATGAAGTTGATTGAAAATCTAAACACTTTGGGCTTGAGTACAACACTCTGCAACTGGATATTGGACTTTCTCACAGGCAGACCCCAGAGAGGTCAGGTTGGCAGTCACACCTCCTCTACATAAGTGCTCAACATCCTGTCCATACTGTACACCCTCGGCTATACTCCCAGATATCAAGAGAACTCTATTGTGAAGAAAGCGGACGTCACTACTATCATCGGTCATATTACAAACAAGAGAATTCCTATGAGGAGGAAATCAACAATCGTGCAGAGTGGTGTACAGGGAACAACCTACTGCTCAACGTCAGCAAAACCAAGGAGCTGATTGTTGATTTTAGAAAGAAGGAGGCAAAGACACAGCCCTGTCTACATCAGTGCAGTAGGTGAACAGTTATAGGTTCCTATGGATTACCATCACTAAGAACCTATCTTAGGGCGGCTGTGACTCAGGAGGTAGAGCGGGTCGTCTAGTAATCGGAAGGTTGCTGGTTCGAAGCTCCTCCCCAGCTGCATGTCGAAGAGTCCTTGAGCAAGATACTGAACCCCAAATTGCTCCTGATGAGCAGTTGGCGCCTTGCATGGCAGCCTCTGGCATCAGTGTATGAATGTCTGTGTGTGAATGGGCGAATGTGGCATGTATTGTAAAGCGCTTTGAGCGGTCAGTAGACTGGAAAAGCGCTATAAAAATGCAAGGCCATTTACCATTTACTCATCACACATCACCACCCTGGTTAAATAAGCACAGATAATCTCTACTTCCTGTTAAAGTTTAGGAAGGCTTAATTCTGGAGCCAGATTCTGGTCAACTTTTACAGAGGAGCAACAGAAAGCATCCTGAGTGGAAACATCACAAACTGGCCTGGTTTGTCAGGACAATGGGTGATTATAACCGCACAGAACATCACTGGTAACTTCACAGAGCTTCAGTGATATGAGTGAGGTGAGATGTCAGCACAGAGCCCACAGGATACTAGAAAACACCCACCCAGCTACAGTCTGTCATCCTGCTGCCATCCAACAAAAGACACAGAAGTATCTGCTGCCAGACCACTAGACTACCGAGCAGCTTCATTCCCCATGCTGTTAGACTTATCAACTCATCTCCTCTTCAACTCCATTGTCTAAAGAAGCTATAGCCAAGACTTTAAAAGGACTCAAACTTTACTTTGTTTTTTTAAACCCTTGTTTAAAAAGTAAATAAAAAATTATGAATTGTTCCAAATGGTCGTATTGATATTTGAATGGCAGCAAAAGACGTTTGTACATTTGAATAAGTTTAATATGTTTATGTTTAGTTTAGTTTAACAGTTTAATCTGCAGTTTAATATGCAGGGACAGTGAGGAAAGAGGTGGGTTAAGTAGCCAAAAAGGTTCTGCTACTTTGCAAAAACAAGTAGGCCTAGTCAAATAGAAGTAAAGTCGTGATCAAAATAATTACTTAGAGTACAAAACTATATATTGAAAAAAATGACTTCAGTTGTGAGTTATTTCAGAATAACACCAAGCACATTGCTGTCTTTAATTTGATGTGGATCTGACCGATCTGATTTTTTCAACCACAGCTGGTCGTCTTCAGGTTACGGTAGAGAGGTGAAAAGGCATCTATATTTACGGCATATGACAAATCATCATCTCCTGATTAAATGAAATACTACAGAAACACCAGCAAAATATTGTGAGTGCAAATTGTGTGTATGTGCGTAAGAGACCATGTCTGTTATGCCAAAAAGTAATTTTAAAGATAAGCGTGTCAACATGTTACAGTGTCCTTAAGCTTTGATAAAGATAGATTTCACAATTCCCACGTCTTATCTCGGGCGACCATAGATCAGGTGCTGATCAGATGTGAACCCCCTATACCTAAGTCTGTCTAATCACATGAAGACAATAAGATAAGATTAAAGACGTAGCTAAATCAGTTTGTTATCTTTCTGAAAATGTCTCATATCAGATGACTCATTTGACTTCAGGACTTCACTTTTACCTAAAAAACCTCTGTTGGTAAAACATCCCATCAGTTGTTGTTTATTCTTTCATACGCATTATTTAGTCTCTGCTTGTCTCTTCATCAGGCCATACCAATGAACATGACTGATTAAATGCACACAAGAAAGCAAGTTGTAATAGTAAGTTTGAAGCATGTATTGTTGTGTATATTAAACTTAACACAACAGGCACACTTGGTGCTCTGTGTTAGCCCGGTTTTCTGATGACTTCACAGCTTCTTCCTACTGCACTGTGCACTGGCCACTTGAGTTGAAAGCATGTTCACTGGATGTGCTTGGTGCTGGAATGCATAGCACTGCTCAAGCAAGCATGGAGTACAGAAGATATGTGTAACTGGGATCTTTCCAAAAGACAGGGAAGTCCTCTGGCACTTGTTGACAATGAAGTGACTCTGCAGGTAATGTTGCCCGCCTGCTTGCCGGACATTATTTTCTTGTAAGCTGACCTAAACCTGCACAACCTAGGGGTCAGTTGGTGGGTCCAGCAGGTTATGGTTATCGACCTGCACATCACTATTAGGTACTCTCTGGCTAGAAACTGAGCTTGCAAGCCGTCTCTATGTAAACCCAAGCCCCCGGCACCACCTATTTCGTGACAATGTGTGAATTAATTTTACTGTGGCAGTGTCTGACTAAGCATTTACATTGAGAAAAACAATACTACTCAGATTTACTTATCAAGACACATACTGCGACACACCAGCGCCTAGACTAGCCATTACAGCATCTTGCATTAGTTAGTTTTTCTCTATCTCACCCTCTGTTGATTGATAGATAGATCAAAATACAAGGGCACATATCAAAACAATAAAATACTATATACAATATACAAAAAAAACAATGAAATACTATATACAATAAAATGCTTAAGTAGTTATGAAATAAAAAAGAATACTAAGGTAAGTCAAATAAAATGCTGAGGTTTTGAGGAGTAAAGGTAAGTGAAACGTAAGGTACAAGAGGATAAGATGCAGTTTTATTTACAGTAAGGATAATTTAAAGCGCAAAAATTATTTGTGTGTTTTTGAGTGAGCTTTATAAAGTCTCATGGCACCAGGTAGGAATGATTTCCTGTGCTGTTCCTTTAGGCAGCAGGTTGAATGAGTCTGTTGCTGAAGCTACTCTTAAGGTTGTACAGAGTTTTGTGGAGGGGGTGAGAGGCATTGTCCATGATTGCCAGCATCCTGTCTTCTGTCACTTCCTCCAGGGTGACAAGCTTAGAGTCAACATCAGACCCTGCCTTTTTGATGAGTTTATTCAGTCTGTTGGCGTCCTTCGCTTTGATGCCTGCACCCCAGGACACCATAGCGAAGAAGATAGTGCTCTCAACAACAGACTGAAGCTGGAGCATCCAGTTGCAGACATTAAAGGATCTGAGCCTCCTCAGGAAGTAAAGCCGGCTAAGGGCCTTCTTGTAGACTACTTCCGTGATTGTAGACAACTCCAGTTTAATGTCCAGCACAACACCCAGGTATTTGTATGATTCCACCATGTCAACATCTGTCCCACCAATGCAGATTGTATTAAACACCTTAGAATCCTACAGGTTTTGATGTGTGTATCAACATTTTCTGATTATATGATAAGATGAACTTACATTGTGTGTACATAATGATTATAATAATATAATAATGTTATACCTCAGTACACTATGAAAAGCATTTAACCTAAGAGACCTTGTAAGGATCCCTTTCACACCAAAGAGCTTGCACCATTTTACAAGAATAGAGTACTTTAGGAGAGGAAATAGTCTGTGTTTCTATTGTTGAAATTTATTATTGTCTCTGAGTCTTCTGCTGAGCGAGAAGGAAGGGGACACAGAGCTTTCCTCAGGGGCAGAGGGTCACGGGGATCTGGTGAATTGCAGGACGGAAACTGATGTTTTTAGCGGATGCTGACTAAAGCAAACAGTCTCCTGACACTTACTGAAGTAGATTTTAATTTTAGTTTGATTTCTTTTTTTTGGTAACCCCCTCAAAAAAAAGGGGGTTGCAATGTAACAGAAAAAGCAGAGAAGAAGACTGCTAACAAGGAAACAGGCATTAAATATAATCAAGGATGCATTGTCTTCTGAAAAAAGTGTTTTTGTTTTTTTTTACAAAACTCTCCTGGTTTAGCTTCCAGTTGGAGACACTGGGAACAATGTTCAACCTAACACTTTTTATTGCTATACACCTAATACCATTTTTACACCTGCATGTCTGCAGTTTTCTAAACGTTGGTTAACCTGTGTAAAAATAAGCATGTCATAAGTTTGTCATCATGAATGCACTGGAAAAACAGGGAGCAGTAGAAAGCAGCAGATAATACCTCATCAGACTACTGTACATCCAGCAGATGCTAAAGATTGTTTTTAAAAGCCTTAATCAGTAACATTCTGAATTAGACACATGCTTTTTGCATTGAAGTTGATGATGGACATCTTGCTCATCTCATCTCTGTTGAGAGTTGCACATACGTAATACTGATCAGGGAGCTGGCAAGGCTCTGGTTGTGACACAGAAGCCACTGAAAATGTTACAGTGGTTACATTTCAATTAATTCCAGTCTCTCTTTCACACTCAGCATTGACTGAACAACGCAAATAAGTGATGACAGAATTTTTTGTAAATAATGTAAGGGGAGAAATCCAGCTCAAAATACTGTACAAAAAATACTTTGCATGCAGTGAGTGCTTCACATAAAATTAGGCCTTAAAATTAACTAAAAAACATGTTATGTATGTGTCACAGGTTTCTTTATTCTCTGGGTAAGCATGCAGGCAGAGTCATAAGTTCAATTAATTAGGCGGTTTATTGGCACAGGCAGATTTTTGGTTAAAAAAAAAAAAAAAAAACAGTTAAAAGGATGGGGGTGATGAAGAGGCACAGTTCTTAAAAGAGCCTTTACCAGGGGTCCAAAAGCAGGCCAGACAGTCTTTGTTTCACCTTGGCTGCAGGTAAGGGGGGGAATTTTTTTTTCAAGGTGGATTTTAGTCAGCGCCCCCTTTGCAGCTCCTGCTCCTTCTCGGCTGTGTCTGCTTCTCCCAGGCCCAGCGTCCTGCTCTGCTTTCCCCTTTTTGTCTGTGTTGGAAGTCATTAGTACTTGCAGGTGTGCTGAGTTACTGCAGGAGGAGGTCCTTCAGCCACACGGGAGAGGCACACACACTTCAAAGTGAATCACACACACACACACACACACACACACTCAATTAAGAATAATAAATTAATACAGTGCAAAATGACACCAAAAAAAAGGTCTCTCCTGGCGACTCTGTGACACTCCCCCAACTTAATCTGTTGTTGTTCTGACAACTGGCTTCTACTCACAGTACCTGGCAGGCTTAACACCCAGATTTGTCCGTCTTGACCTGCGATGTGGACTGTTTCTTTCCTGGTCACCTTGTGGTTCTGGCTGTTCTGCAGCTTCCTACATACGTACTGCCCCGGGCCCTTGCTCTTGTGGATCAGTCGGCTGTGGAGGTCCCACTGGTTGGCCTTCTGCAAGTCCTTGAACTGGTATCCACTGGGGCCTAAGAGGAAGCATTAGAAGGAACCCACTCACCATTGTTGTGTCCTGTGGCTGGTCCGTTTCCGGGGGGGTTTCTACTTGGGGGTACAAGCAAGGTTTCAGGTTATTACGATGAATAGTTCTCTCAGGTCCCTCATGACCCTCTGGTCGAACTCTATATACAGGGCCATCAGGGGAGAGTGCTGCCACCACAACAAAGGGCTCCAGAATCCTTCGGGGAGCCAACTTTCCTTGAGCCCTCCAGTGGAAGTTTCTAATTAAGACTCGCTCACCAGGTAGGAGTGGTAAGGCCCTTTGTCTCAGGTTGTAGCGCTGTTGATCCCGTGTCTGTCCCTGTTGTGTGTGTTCTGCAACAGTCTCATATGCCCAGAGGAGAGCTTTGTGGTGAGCCTGTACCCATCCTCCTGATGTGGTCCCTCTGACGACTGAGCTGGCTCCCATCACTACATCTACTGGGAGACGGGCATGCCTGCCAAACATGACAAAGAAAGGTGAAAGTCCAGTAGATTAATTCACAAAGTTGTTATATGCATGAACTAGCTCTGGTAATTTCTGGGGCCATAGTGCTTGGTCCTCCCCCTCTAAGGAACTCAACATTTTTAGCAAAGTCTGGTTAAATCTCTCAACAGAGCCGTTTCCTTGGGGATGATAAGGGGCTGTTCGTCTCTTCCGGGCTCCATACATTTGGCACAGTTTGGCCATTAATGAGGACTCAAATGCAGATCCACGGTCTGAGTGTATCCTCTCTGGACAGCCAAAAGGTTGGATAACATGTTGCCAGAGCATCTCAGCTGTTGTTGTGGCAGTCTGGTCTTTGGTTGGGATTACCCATGCAAACCTGGAGAAGACATCTGTAGCAACAAGTATGTATGAAAAAACATCTCCTTGTCGCCCCAGGAAGAAATAGTCTGTGGCTAGCATCTCCAGAGGGTAGGACGTGACAACAGATTTTAATGGGGCCCTTACCTCCGGCAGTGGTCGCTGTGACCGGCAGTATTCACATTCTGTTGACCACCGATGGACATCCTCTCCCTGTTTAGACCAGTAGAAACACCGCTTTAAGGGAGACAGGGTTTTAGCCCCTGCCATGTGGCCAGCCGCCTCATGATACTCCTTCCACACCAGCCTCCTCCATCCTGGGGGCACCATGATCTGTGTAAACAGTTCATTTGATCCACCCTCCTCTCCAAGTTTCAAGAGAAGGTCATCTTTTACCCTTAACTGGGCCCAACATTTGTTATAAGGTGTCAACAGATTCCTGCTAAGCCCCTCGATGTGTCCTAGGGGTTTACCTTGTTGCACCATGGCTATAACCTGCTTCAATAGGCGATATTTTATAACAAAGTCATAGTTAGCCAGCTGTGCCACCCACCTTTGCTCAGCAGCCCCCAGATTTGCAGTATCCAAGGGGACTAAGGGGTTGTTAGCCGTAAAGACTGTTATCTGTGCCACCCACAGGTAGTCCTTGAATTTTCTATTATAGCCCGCTTCAATGCAAGTAGTTCCAATTTGAAGGAACTGTCATTTTTATCATTCCGCTAATTTGGGCTCAGAGTTCGGCTAGCATATGCTATAACCCTCTCCTTCTCCCCCTGCACCTGAGAGAGTACTGCACCTAGTCCCTCGAAGCTGGCATTAGTACAATCTAAATGGCCATTTTTAATCTGCATATGCAAGAATAGGAGCACTCACCATCATCTTCTTCTTCAAGCTCTCAAAGGCTTCTTGACAGCTGGGTGTCCATTCAACTGGCTGGGTCTTGGAACCCAGCTGTTTGGTAGTATGTGTGAGTGCATGCAGAGGGGCAGCGATCTTGGCAAAAGAGGGGATAAACCTTCTATAATCCATAAACCCAAGAAAAGAGCATACCTGCCTTACAGTGGAGGGGGGTGGCCAGTCTTGCACTGCCTTGACCCTGTCTGGATTTGGAGCCACTCCCTGCTGGCTGACCCGATGGCCCAGGTAAGTCACCACACTCTGGAATAGGGTGCATTTCTTAGGTTGTAATTTCAGTCCATGTTCATAGAGCTTCTGAAACACTTTTTTCCAAATGGGTTAAGTGCATGTCAAATGACTTTGAATACACAATAACATCATCAAGATAAATGAGTAGGGAGTCATTTACCTGAGACCCAAGGCAGCACTGCATCAGCCTCTGCAAGGTTGCAGGGGCGTTGCAGAGCCCGAATGGCATTCTTTCAAACTCATACAACCCTAAGGGGTGGTGAATGCAGTTTTTTCCTGGTCTGCAGGGTCCATCTTCACTTGCCAGTATCCACTGGCAAGGTCGAGGCTTGAATACCACTCTGCTTGGTTCAAAGTGGTGAGGGCCTCCTCAATCCTTATGGATGAGGGCATTAAGTCGACTTTAGTCCATGCAGAATCTCCAGGCTCCTGTTTTCTTTTTAACCAAGACAACTGGAGCCACCCATGGACTGCTGCCCCCTTTTCTAGCATGGTCTGTAACAGGGAACGCAGTTCTTGATAGAGGCTAGGGGGCACAGTTCGGTACTTCTCTCGGGAGTGGGGTGCATTACCAGAAGGATTAATCCTCCTCATCCTGTGCAAATGTGGCGAGAATAAGGTGAACAAAAGAAATTAAACCTTATAATTTAAACAGCCAAATTAAAGAAAAGAAACCAACAACGCCACCCTGGGAATTTCACCCAGGGAATTAATTTGGGAGCGGCACACAGGTAAGGTTTACTCAAAAAGGCAGGAGACGTGGTTATGAAAATAGAAAAAAAAATATACAATTTTATTATTCTTTTCACAATTTAAAAACAGTTATTCAAATGAAAAAGAAAGAAAAGCAAACGGGGGGGGAGAGCTGGAGCTAACTGGATGGACAAGGGCTAGTGCAGAGGGGGGGAGGAGATCCACCCAAAATAAAGAAATCAACTTAAAACACCCGACATACGTGACACACACTCAAGTGAAGACCGCTCCCAGGACACAGCAAACGAAGAAAGGGAAGGACACCACCACCCGAGCACGAGCACCACCACCACCAGTCTCCAGCAACTAAAGAACAAAAAAAAGGGATAAACAAATTAGTGGGCAAATCAACCAATAACAGGAACACAAAATCAAATGTTAACAAAATCAGTGACTGCCCACTTTAATCCTAAAATAACAAAATTATGTACAAAATAATCCTAACATTTATACTAAACACTCATTCTTGGTCAAAGTCCGGATAACTGCTCTGGGGCACGGTGTGGGCCGTCAACACCAGGCAGCGGCGGCTGCAATACACCAGACCAGACTGAGCGCAGTTGCGCATAAGCAGCCCTGCAGCGGCATGACGCAGCGCAGAAACGAGCTCCAACAGAGTAATCACATCAATTGCAGGTGACGTTTTAGTGGAGACAACGTCTTTAGTGGAGACAACGTAGCCGCAGAGACAAAGCAGCCGCGGAGACAAAGCAGCAGCAACCACCAGCTAATTGCACACTCCTGTCAGGGACACACACACACACACACTCGCACAGGAGGAGGGAGGGAGAGAGGACACCGGCTGCTGCTGGCATTCACCAAACAAAAAGGCACCGCCGCACATGAGTAGCCCAGAGCAGCATGCAAGCAGTCACCCTGTCGGCCAAACAACCGGGGACCCAGAAGTGACGCACCAATGACACGGATGCAAAGGACTCGCTAGGAGAGGACGGCGGCTTTTATACGGCCCACCTCATTACTGCCACCAGTGGCACTAAACAGACAGCGCCTCTCTGCTGCTACACAAACACACACTTCCATTTGGCCAGCAGCTGGTTCACTCTGTCCTGTTGTTGCTGGGGGAGATGGGGGAGGTCTCCTGCAGTGCCATCCTCTGCCAGTTCCTGCACTGCTCTCACCACCACTTCGACTTCCCCATCTGTCTGCTCCTGCAACACAAGCTCATTACCATGAATTTGATCAGGTGAAATGTGACATACTTTTGCCAGTGGCTGGCGTTGTGGGATCTCAATGGGATAAGGGTGAGGGTTACACACTCTTATAGGGATTTTATCATTCACCACTTAAACCACTGAATGAGCCACTTGCCACTCTGTCTCTGCATCCATTCCCTCCACCAAAGCAGTGTAAGAGGCCTTACCAGAGTCCCCAGGAACCTGGGCCCACAGTACCATCTCAGTCTCTGGGGGCACCACAACTGACTGTTGTCTGGTCAGCCGGGCAGTGACCGGTTGGTCTTCTGTGGGGCCCACTGCTAAGGCCCTTTGGCAGCAGGCAAACACTCTGTCCCATTCCCGGTATAAGCGTGCAGGAACAGCCGACCTGAAAACTTGTAATCCAGGGTGCCGCCCACCGTTAACAGTCTCCCATACTGGTTCAATGACATTCATTCCCAGTAACCCATGTTCAGGCCCCATACAGTCATCAGACACAATCAAAACTCCTCTCTGTGGGACTTCAACACCCCCAACTTTAAAGTCCAGCATTACATAAGGAATGCGTAGACCATTGGCTGCCTTTAACTTCAGCCAGCAAATGTCTGCCTTGTCTTTACTTGATGGCTTTGAAAATGTCATTTAAAAAATGTTTAACTAAAAAGGGTTCCCTGGGATCCTGTATCCAGGAGGCAAGGGATAGTCTCTCCTCCAGCCGTGACCTCCACAGTTGGACACTCTCCGATAAAAGAGGGCTTAGATAGCGTTTCATTCTTTTGCTTTCTGTCCACTCGCCCTACAGTGGCCGGACCTGACGGTTTAAAGGCAGCTGCATCTGCTGGCACTGAGGGCAGTCCCGGCGGAGGTGCCCTGGTTGTCCACAATGCAAGCAAATGGGGCACCCTTGTTCATCCCAAATAGGGCGTGCCATTGGGCGACAAGGGCGTGCCTTTTCGAAGACTCTTCCTGGTTGAACAGAAGCTTGCTTACTGCTCCTCAGTTCCTCCTTCAAACAATTTCCCAGCTCTGTGACCAGCTTTACCAGTTCTGCTCTGGACTTTCCACTGAGTGAAGGCATCAGCCTGGGGCACTGTGCTGACTTGGTTGGACTGGCTCTCACAGTCATCACCCCAACCTTCCTTCTCCAACTCCTTTGCTTCCTGAAACAGCTCAGAAAAAGTCATGTTAGGGTTTCGGCGTACCTGCCTTTGTAGTTCCTTTTTTAGCGGCCCCGCTTGTAGACTGACAATCAGTTGGTCCCTCAGAGTAGTCTCCTGGTGAGCTGTCCTATCTGGTTCTGCCGCCCTCCATCGCTGAAAAACTTCCCGAATACGAAGGCTAAAATCACTCAGCAATTCCCCGCTGCCTTGCCTTATATTAAAAAAATTCACATGAAGGTTAGCAGCAGATGAGGTCCCCCCATACAGTCTGTTCAAAAAATCAAATATTTTGTCTGCTGTGTTCCTATTTTGTTCGTCAAGCAGCTGGATTTCCCGTTTAGCATCCCCTTCTATGGCATTGAGAATAAAATCAATTTTTTTGTTCCTCTGTGAGACTCTGAGCCCAGAGAAGGGCTTTCATCTGGTTGGCCCAGTCCCCATATTTAAATTCATCACTCTTACCATTAAACTTTGGGCCCAAGGTACATCCATAAACCATGGCCACATTGAATTAAAAGCAACTAGTCCAGGCACTCCTGTTGCCTGGTTTTCAATACTCATGACTGCAAACTTGACTGACTGTAACCCAGAGATCCTGCCAACAATGCCAAAAAGTGTCACAGGTTTCTTTATTCTCTGGGTAAGCAAGCAGGCTCCTGCAGCCCCTCTTCCTTCTCGGCTGTGTCTGCTTCTTCCAGGCCCAGTGTCCTGCTCTGCTTTCCCCTTTTTGTCTGTTTCGGAAGTCATTAGTACTTGCAGGTGTGATGAGTTACTGCAGGGGGAGGTCCTTCAACCACACAGGAGAGACACACACACTTCAAAGTGAATCACACACACACTCAATTAAGAATAATAAATGAATACAGTGCAAAATGACACAAAAAAAGGTCTCTCCTGGCGACTCTGTGACATATGTATATGACATAAAATGGAAAATTGCAGTTAAAGTGCACTGCTGCAGTGCAGCCTGTGACAACCTGAACATTGCCCCCTATTGTCATTTGGAGAGAGCGAGGGGGAAGACAGTCAGCAGCGGGAGAGTTTGAATGAAGTGTCGGCACGGGAGCAAGGCTCCAAACTCGGTTTAGACCACGAAGTTAGACCGTGCATTTATCCGTACCTCGGCGTCCGTTTTCACCGTCATCTTTGGCCTCTCGTCTTCCACGGCTGCAAATTGGAGATCAACTGGAGCTCACGTCCCTCCCCCCCGACTGACTGACTACGTGAGTACTTGGACTGACGTTTTTTTTTTGACTTGGGTTCCTGACTTTTTGTTTTGCCGTTTTGTTTGAACTGAACTGCTTTGTTTTGAAGAATTTAATTATTTTTTTCTTTTTTGAGAGCTGCACTGAACTGAACCGAACTGAACTTTATTTTGAAGAAATGACCTAATTTCGAAATGAACTGAAATGATTTGCTAACTTTGAATGATTTAACTTTAAATATAACTTTACTTTTTTGTGAAAGAAACTATCTTGTGTGGTCTCCCTAATTTATGGTTGTGTTGGCTATTGCATATGTTTTCATTTTAATGAGGTTGAAAAAAAAAGGGTGATAATATTTAAGTTATACATCCTTGTATGGTGTATTTTGGGACTTTTTGACTTTTCTTTTGACTCTCTTACATGCCAGGAGAGAGACCTGGCTAACGCCCAACAAATAATAAAAAAAAAAAAACACCCTAAAACCGTCATATAAAAAATGGCGCCTAACGTGGGGCCCAAACTGAAACAAAAACCTCATTGAATGACTAAAAATAAAACTGGAATTAAATAATAAAAAGAGCCCACGCTTGTGCTCAGGAAAAACTTTTTATTCATGTCTTAAACAAAGGAAAACAAAATGGCAGCCAATTCAGAGTCTTCACTGTGTGAAGTGGAGGGTTCACCGCCAAAACCAGTGAATCCACAAGAAACACCTTTAACTTACTCCCTGTTGGACATGGATCTTTGCGAATTTTCTAAGTTTGTGAGACCACTATCACACAATACGGTTTTGACAGACAACAACAGTGGAAAGGAAGGAGATCAGCCTGCAACTTCTTGCCCAAAGGAAATCTCTGACTCTGGGATTCAACAGCAGCTTCACAAAATGGCTGACCAATAGCAGCAACACCGACAGGAGCTAAAGGAAAACATGGAGAAAATCACAAAGGAAGTCACTGCTCATACTGAACATGTGAACAAAGCACTTACAAACTTATTTCAGGAACAATAAAAGGAAATTGTTAAACATGTGGATCAGCAACTTGAATATTTGAGAACACATTTAATGCATCACTTGGTTAGAGGTTACAGCATCATCATACTGACCTGACTAAAGATCTTTGCTCTGTGCTTACACCAATGTCTGATGTTATAACTCACCTATAGGAGGAGCTCTCTCATTGCAAAAGTACAATGCAAACACTGTCTGATGAAATAACGGCCAATAAACTTACCACTGCTGTTGAGCATACAGGTGTTCAAACCCACTCTGAGGTTTACCTGGGAGAAAAGTCCCTCCTCACTTCCCAACGCCCCCGGTTACAATACACTATGCAACCTGGTATTTCAGAGGAAAACTTTTGCTCACCTGGAGGATCCATCATTCACGGGGAAATAAAATCCAGATTCATTGGAAAAAGCCCTATAAAGCTTCCATTTCCGACATTTGGCAAACTAGAGGACACTTCTGACCCACTTCAATACCTTAAAAGGTGTGAGGATTTTCTGGCTCTCAACCCGCTCTCTGATGATGAGCTTGTTGCCACTTTGCGTAATGTGCTTCATGGGACTGCAAGAGACTGGTGGGACATGGCATGTCATACAATACACACTTGGAAAGAATTTCATGAGCAGTTCCGTGCTGTCTTCCTGACGGAAGATTATGAAGATGAGTTGGCAGAAAGAGTGCGCACAAGAGTTCAGAAAGAAGGTGAAAGTGTCAGAGACTTTGCATATACAGTATGTATCAGTCCTTATGTAAGTGCGGGAAGCCAAAAATTAAAGAAGATGAAATAATCAAGATGATTTTGAAAAATATTAACCCCCAACTGGCCAGTCAGCTGAGAAGTACTGGAGTTACTTCCGTTGATGGACTTGTGCGTCTGGGCCAGCAACTGGAGAAGGACCGGGAAAACCAGCTGCAATATGAACACAGGAAAAATGCATTGACAAAGACAAGCAAACCTACTTCTGGCAATGCTCAATTACCTCCCAATAAAGACAACCCAGTCCGACCAAGTCATCCCACTCATAACCAGCCCCAACAGGTGTACTGTTGGTGCTGCAAGGGAAGCCATGCACCTGCTTCTTGTCCACAGTGGACTCCCCATAAAGCCTCCTCTCCTCGACCTCCATATCAACAGGGTGGGAAAACAAATTCCAGTAGGGAAGGACCTGCCACTCTGGGGACACTCATGCAAACTAATCACTTCAGTCTCCTGAGGGAAATTTTCCCTTCATTTCCAGCAGAAAGCTCCCCCCCCCCCTTGCCAATTAATAGCGCCACTGAGTATGGAATCTTGGAAAGGAACTGCTATCCTGGACACAGGATCATCTTACACTTTGTTAAATGATAGGGTTTGGTCAACAATAAAGCGGTGACATGATGTGTTGAAACCATGGAGTAGAGGACCCCTGTATCTAGCAGATGGAGAAGGAAGACAGCCATTAGGATGGAGTGAGCTAAAGCTGATCTTACAGACTGAGGTAGTGACATTACCTTGCATCATTCTGCCAGCACACGGCCTTGTGTTTCCTGCTGTTGTGGGACTTGATTTCATATCTTTATCCGGCCTTCAATTTGATGTCTCACAGAACAGCTACTGGTTTAAAACCAATCCGGATCGCAGGTATCACTTCTTGAATCCATCAGAAGCTGGATGTCCACCTCAGCTTGCTTTCTTCTCTGCAGTTGCTCCTGTCAATCTGGTTTCTCCGCCTCTATGCCATGATCTACTGCAAACTGCCACTGACAATGCTCACCTGGATGATTTTGGAAAGAGTCAGTTGTTAAATCAACTACAGAAAAATTCAGATGTTTGCACTGAAACTCTGGGATGTACAAGTGTTCTTACACACAAAATCTTCCTTACCCATGAGGTACCGATAAAACAGAAGCCCTATCGTGTTTCACCAACCAAGCTACAGATTATCAAGGAGCATGTGGAGGACATGCTAGAAAAGGACATCATAGAGCCATCCACCTCTCTTTATGCTGCTCCTGTGATCCTGGTACCCAAAAAACAAGATCCAAAACCAAGATTATGTGTGGACTACAGGAAGGTGAATGCAGCAACACATACTGATGCCTACCCCCTACCAACCAATCCAGGAAATACTGGAATCGTTAGCCGGAGCAGTCACATTCACAACTTTGGGTCTCAATAGTGGCTACTGGCAAGTCAAGATGGATCCAGAGAGTCGGGAGAAGACTGCCTTCATCTGTCCTTTTGGTCTCTACCAGTTCAAGGTAATGCCCTTCGGGCTTAAAAATGCCCCAGCCACCTTCCAATGGTTAATGGAGCTAGTTCTTGGAGGCCTACGAGGAAACATATGCTTTGTGTATTTAGATGATATCATCATCTACTCCAACACAGTGGAACGACACGGTAATGACATTCAAACAGTACTTGACAGACTACGAGCTGCTAACCTGACTGTGAATATGAAGAAGAGCCAATTTTTTCGAACCTCCATGAAGTTCCTGGGCCACATTGTATCCTCTGCTGGAATAGCAGCGGACAGTGAGAAGGCCAAGGCAGTACAAGATTTTCCCATCCCCCTGAACATCAATGAACTTCAAAGGTTTCTGGGGATGGCAGGATGGTACCACAGCTTTGTGCCACAGTTTTTCTCAGCTCACTGAACCTCTCAATGCCCTTAAACGAAAAGGAGCAAAGTTCATTTGGACCCCTTCTTGTCAGGAGGCATTTGAGACCTTGAAACAGCGTTTGATTTCACCTCCAATCCTCGGACATCCTGATTTCAATGGGAGCTGTCTTGGCTCAACAGACTGGTCTGGGCACCGAACAGGTTCTTGCTTTTGCCAGCCGCACCCTGAATCAAGCAGAACGAAATTATTCCACCACGGAGCAGGAATGTCTTGCTGTTGTTTGCCCCCTGGAAAAGTGGAGGTACTATTTGGAAGGAAGACACTTCTCAGTAGTTACTGATCATTCATCCTTTGTTTGGGTATTTAAAACCCAAAAGCCAAGCACTCGGCTCATCCGATGGGCGCTTCGCCTCCAGGAGTTCTCCTTTACGGTGGAATATCGCAAAGGGAAATATAACACTGTACCCGATGCTCTGTCGAGAGCTCCTGTGGATGATAAGCAAACCCCTGCCACTTGTGCTGTTGTGCTTCGTTCAAAAAGAGATACCTCTAAACATCTTCAGATTACTGATGAAGACATTTGGAGAGCCCAGCAGGAGGACTCTGATGTCGAGAACCTATACCATAAAATCATGGAAACAGGAGAAGTGACTGAAAGTTCGGCTACAAAGTTCACTGTTCTGGGAGATAGAGTATACAGAGTGGTGCAATTACCTTATAAAACCCTGTAGCAAATCTACATACCCACTTCCCTGCGTCCTCAGCTACTTGCTCATTATCATGACGATCCTCTCTCTGGCCATCTTGGAAGGTACAAGACCTATAAGAGATTACAAGCTCTTGTTTATTGGCCTAAGATGAGCCTGGAGGTAAAAAGTTATGTGCAGTGTTGCCAAGTTTGTCATTTTTACAAACCGGAGACCCGGAAACCACCTGGAAAACTCCAGCAGACTGTGGTACAAAAACCTTGGGAGATGCTTGGTGTTGACCTCATGGGACCTTTCCCCCGAAGCTCAAACGGAAACGTATATCGTCTCATCTTTATCAACTATTTCACCAGATGGGTTGAGATGTTTCCCCTTCGTAAAGCCACCTCCAAGACAGTATCCCAAATCCTAACAAAAGAAATTCTGACCCGCTGGGGTGTACCAAACTACATACTCTCGGACAGAGGATCTCAGTTTGTTTCATCCGTCTTTGAGGAAACGTGTAGCCGCTGGAACCTCAGGCAGAAGAGGACTTCTTCCTACCATCCACAAACAAATCTGACCGAAAGAGTTAACAGGTTTTAACCCTAAAACCTCATGGTGGATAATGGCAAATAGCTCCCTTGAACCCATACAATGTGATTCAGCTAGCTTTGCTCAGGGAACAGATCGACTATAGATATGTTTGCTCAGTCTTCCTACAGAGGAGAAGAAGCTGTTTGAATGAGGGAGGCAGACCAGAATAAAACAGCATTTTTATTTTTTCAAAGGATTTTTCTTTCTTGTATGTTTTTCTTGAGAGTGACAGGGGTTAATATGGCACATTATTTATTTTGACAAATGCACTTCATTTATTGTGGAAGAATGTTAATATTGTTTGACAAGTTCAGTTTTTGCTAGTGCAAAAAGAACCTGCTTCAACTGATCCACTGATGGATAGGTTAGCATCAAATATAGTGAGAATATGAATGAATGCTTTAAAAATAATCTGATAGTAACACGCTGTTGATCCTCTGCCAGCTCATGCCTCTGCATAATATGCTCTTCATAAAGTGTATGTAGTGTATGTGTGTGTATTTTTTATTTTTTTTTTAAGATGAACAATTTCTGAAATGGGTATATAAATCTTACACACACACACACACATATATATATATATATATATATATATATATATATATATATATATATATATATATAATTTATGCTAATGATATGGGCCGAAACTAATCCTAATCTTCAGTCTCACTCTGTGTATCATGTTACTGCACAATGGCATAATTCCAATGCCAACACTTTGGCATGATACACAACACTACTGGAAAATATATTTGCTTCTGCCATGCAGCTTCAATTAAATTACCAATAGGCTAAGTGCAAACTAAATATAGCGATTTGAACGCGGTTTGACCCACCAATGTATTATAAGTACCAAATTCAGCTCTGCCCATGAATATGTTATAAAATAAGGATTTCATTTGGAAATTGGAATTAAAAGTGTACCTGCAGCAGCAAATTAGATGGTTAAGTTATCCACTTAATAGTCATGTTAAAGCTCAGTACAGAGTGAAAATAGCAGTCGCTGCATGTGTGTTGTCCTCGGAGCTGTCAGGCTTTACCCGGCCTTATTAAATGATCAGCTACGCTGTGTATTGTCACAGCCTGGTGAACTTTGGCAGCAGCAGCCCTGAGCACTGATGCCAAAAAGCGACTTATCTTGATGGATGGGTTCATTATCACCTTCTAATTACAGGTGGATTTTCAGGTGTATTCATTACCTGCTCTGACCAGGGTTGTGTGTTTGTGGGAGAGTGTGGATGAGTCCAGGGGTTACTGTTACACCGGCTGAACTGCAGGGGGTCAGCTGGTGTGTGTTGGGGGGGTCCAGGGGTTCCTGTTTCAGCTCGGCTGTAGGCTGTCTGCATTATTCATGAGCACTGTGGGGATCAGTGTGCTGTACAGTGTTCAGACCACCTCTTCTTCTCTAACTGCCTTCTTTACTCCATCAAACACTATCACAAGTGTTAATGTGCATCTGGGCTGTGACCATTCTATATGTTCTATACATGTATGTAAAGTACATATAGAGCGGTCTATAAATGGGGATCTAACTCTATAATCATTTTCTGCTGAATTGAAGCTTTTAGTAATATATCAGGATTGAAGCTGTGAAAATTAGATATTATATCTCCAGGCATTTATCCTAAACAATAAACGTACCAATCAATACCCAATATTTTCCACTGATTTTCCTTTTAAATATATAGTATGTAAGATTCTGGTGTCACCCAAGTGTTTACAACCAGATTACTTTACTGTGCGTTAGCAGTAACCTAGCAAGCACAGCACAACAGCACAGACCGAAGGTGTGTGTGTCTGTGTCTTTTGTTTTGTTGTGATTAAGAGACTAGTTGCAGAAGTTAAATACTGTGCACTCCAATAAACAAACAATAATGCCAAAAGAGAAGGTATTTCATATCACCAGTGTCATAAGACCAAGCCTCTTAAAATGCGGTGACCAGACGTCTCCATCTCCCAGGGACAGTCCCCCTTTTTGGCATCTTGTCCCCAGCTGGAGCTGTCATTGGAAATATCCCTGTCTTTAGCTGTGCCTTAAAAACAGACTGCAGAAGTGAAATAATACTTTGTGAGGCAAAAAAGATCCAGATTGCAGAGCTTAGCGGTTAACGTCTCAATTACGTTGTACTTGTGTTGGCCAACAGAGGGGGCTGGTTGCTACAGCAGCGTCATATCACTCTCATTCATTCTACTAAATACTTGCTTGCGCTATTTAATGAAAAATATGTTTTCTAGGAAAACTTGCCAGAAATGCATCCACAACATCGCCACAGATATCTTTTCAAGTCAGATCGAGTGTAGAGGAAGGAGAGGAGGAAGACTGAAAATGAAGAAGAGTGAAGGACATAGAGGAGGAAAGGTAAACAGCTGATTACAGAGCCTGCAAATTAATTATTCCAAACAATGTTTTGGTGAGATAAAATACAAAACTGAGGCAAGCATGGGAATCTGTTCACCCAATCCTTTATCTAAATAGTGTATTATATTGTTGTGGGTTGGAAAGGGAAGAGAGCAGAGTGAGAAGTCAGATTACAATTTTTGCTCCCCTTCTAGTCCAGTGTAATCTCCAGATGTGTTGAATGTTTGTGATAAACTCAAGGATGAAGTGTTCCTTTATATGTTGAGAAGATTCTCCTGCTTCTGAAGCTAAATAAACCTTTTAAAAACCCTCTTGGATTACTTGGAAAATGCACTGTAACAAAGCTGAAAATGGGCTGTTTTTCTGACTTTACAGAGATATGTGGTTCTCACAGAACAACCACACAACCAACCAACATGATGATCTTATACAATATTACATTGCTGTAGATGAACTGTAGATGAAACTAACCAACAGTATGTAAAGTGGTTGAAAAGAGCTCAACCTTAAACATGTTCAGTAGTAAAATGACTCATAGACAGGAATTAGCAGTAATATTAATCCAAAAACATCACATATAATAGTAAAACATTGACAGGGAACTTTTTAATGCAACCTCAGTACTTTTGATACTTTACGTACCCGACGTTAAGTAAAACCTGCACCATAGTTTTATTACAGCAGTTAACATGGTCAAAATATGTGAAACCAGAGCTTTCCCTGTTTTTTATTTCATAGATAATAACATAAATATTGTTATGATATACTGAACTGGAAATGTTCAGTTCGTCTTCACCATAACGTGACATAACCATAAATCAAGTTTGTGCATTACTGCTGAAGATACACCAATCTCCCTGTTGATCTCATGATTCATTTAAGAGATACTTGAGCTCATTCACTTGGGGCAGCAACTCACTCCCCACTTGGAGGCAGAGAATCATGGTGTGGAGGCACTGACTCGCATCCCAACTGCATTAGATTTGACTGCAAACTTCCCCAGCATGTGTTGAAGGACATGGTCTAGCCAGCTCAACCATATTATCTTGTAATAAGAGAGAAGCAATCATGTCCTGAAATTGGACACATTCCTCCTCCCTCACCTTGAGATCCTACCCATTAAAGTTAAAAACAGAATTGATGACAAGGGACAACCCTCACAGTGACTGAAAATGTGTTCACTCCAGCTATGTGAAGGGTTGGCTTGTAGTAACAGCCCCTGTACCACTTTCTTCTGCAGTTGCTCCAACAAAACTCCCTGGCGTACAAGCCGTCTTAAAGTCACAAAATGTCTGTAGACTGAATGGGCAAACTCCCATAGCCTCTCTTATAACCTAGCAAGGGTGAAGAAACAGTTCACTGTTCCACGACCAAGATGGAATCTACATTGCTTCTCCTGGATCTGAGGTTTGCCAATTCATATGAGTCCTTTCCAGCTTGCTATCCTAGTTTACACAGGGAGGCTGAGCACTGTAATACCCCAATAATTGGAGAACACCCCGCAGTCCCCCTTCTTAAAAATGGATACCACCACTTCAGTCTTCCATTCTGCAGACACTGTACCCAAACTTAATGCAACATTGAAGGGCCTTCAGCATCTTAGGGTTAATCTCATAAACACCTGGTGCCTTGTCGCTGAGATTTTTCTAACTTCCTGACTCCTCTGAGTCTTCAAACTCTGCCACCATGATAGATCATGTTTTGGCTGAGTTTTGAGGAGTACCTCAAAGGGCTCTTTTCACTGTTCCACAACATCACAATTCTCCCCTGCTGAACACAGCCTGAGCCAAGCCCTGCTTTCCCCTCCAGAGTCATCTGAGCATTTGTCAAACTCTCTTGAGGCATTGAAAGTTTCTCTCTCCATAGCCTCCCTAAACCCACATCCAAGTTTTTAGACGGGTAAGCCACAGCTATTCTGGCTTCCCAGCATCTGTCTGCTGCTTTAGCAGATCCCTCGGCCAGCCAACCCCAAAAGACCTTTTTCTTCAGGTTGGTTTCTTAATTCAATACTAAGGTTGCAGTCAGAAGATGCACCACTAACCTTCTGACAACAATATCAAGCAGCTGAATTTCCAGATCTCAGCCATTAAGTGTGGAAATATAATGATGGTCAATACTAAAAAAAACTAGAAACAGATTAAACTGGAAAAAAATATTTTCCTTTAAGACAGCATAAGGCAGTATTAGTTGAAGCTTTTAAACACTCACACCAGAGGCCACAGGGGGAACTCTGATTTATTTACCCTGTAAAGGGATAGTTCGTTTTTTTTTTTTTGCAGTGAACGGAGACCAGATGCAAAGCAAATTTTAACCACCTAAAACAAGGTCCACCTAAAAAATCTATATCAGTTCAAGTGTACGTTATATAGAGAAAATTCACACCGCTTTACATAGCCGTCAGACCGCCCGTTCTGTTGGCACTACATTTTCTCAATTGTAGAACCTCCGTATCCCTACGCATTAGCGCAGCTGGGCCTCGCACTGTATTTCGCCGCTCACAGATCACCTGTTTTGGGTCTCCGTATCCCTACCCATTAGCGTAAATACAGTGCAAGGCCCAGTTGCGCTAATGCGTAGGGATATGGAGGTTCTACAGTTGAGAAAATGTAGTACCAAAAGAACGGGCGGTCTGACAGCGATGTAAAGCAGTGTGAATTTTCTCTATACAACACACACTTGAACTGATATAGATTTTTTTAAGTGGGCCTTGTTTTAGGTGGTTAAAATTCGCTTTGGTCTCCATTCACTGCAGTACAAAGCTGAGCTCTTGGCTGAAGCAGCTCTCTGCTTCTCCAAAATGAGGCTGCGCTGATCGGCAATTACGGTAGGGAACAGACCGACTATAGATATGTACTTTATATGACTTTATATCACTTCAAAAAACCCGAACTATCCCTTTAACAACCACACCAAGAGAAAAGCAATGGTGGAATTTTGTTTTGTTTTTTGCATTTCTTTCTCCCTTGGGGCAATGATAACAACAGACCCACATTTTTTTAAATATAGGCCCCTAATGAATGGTCGAGATTTCGTTCCATGGTAAAAGTACCAAAATACATACAAATATCAAAAATAATAGAATGCTAGATTTTTAAAGAAATAAAAAGCAAGACATGTTCTTTTGAGCATTAAATCCACTTTATTTCTGGTGGCTTGCTACAGACATTGCTGGTTTTCTTTTCAACAAAGGAAAATATTGCAAAAAACAAAAAACATTGCATTTCTAACAAAAACTTATGCTGTATGCTACGGTACAAAACATTGTTTCCATTAAAAAATGGCAAAATAATGCAAAACAGGGGAATATTGCATTTTTAAGTCAGCATGCCTCATCTGTGTGGTGGGTGATGCAACAGCACAAATGTGTTTTTGGGCAAAATATCCACATTTCTGGGGATATTTCATAGCATATCTCAGCATTGCTGGTTTGAATTTTTATACATTGGAAAACATTGCAAACACAGGAAAACATTTCAAACCTTCATCTGAACACCCATCATCTGTATGGTGGTGCAACAGCACAAATGCTTTTTGATCTTTGGATCCACTTTACTTCTGGTGGTATGCTGCAAAGCATTCCTTGTTTGCATTCAAACACAGGAAAACATTGCATTTCTGACATTTTCATCTCGACACACCCTTTGGATAGAGGTTGCATCACCCCTGCTTGTCACAGTGAAGTGGCCAATGTCCCAAGTTGTGGTAATGCACATCTGGTTGTGATTTGTGTTGATGGTCAGCCTACTTTGGATGCTGGCTTGTTGACTTGGTCCAAACTGTGGGCAACTGCCAGGTGAAACCTTTTGAGAGGCATTGGTTTCTGGTTCAGTAGGCCACAGTCCCTCTTGTAAACTAGCCAGGAATAACCCTAACCCCTACCATCGCCTTGACTTGGCAGAGGTCTTGTACAGGTGCACCAGCATGTCAGAGAGATTGATTCCTCCAATATGCTCATTGTAGGCAGGAATGAGTGATGGGCACTGGATGGCAATCTTTGTGGTGGGCACTGGATGGCAATCTTTGTGGTGGGCAGGGGCGGGCTGTTATAGGGAGGTTCGGGAGTATTCCTGAGCGGCCGGTCTGTTCCAGGCCAAACCGGCCGGTGGTTGGAACGTTTTTTTACCCCATAACACGGCTGCAGGTGGCACAGAGTTGAACATCAGACTGGATCAATCTAATATTTTGCATATTAAGGGGGGATACAATCGGCCCCTCCCAACTTGAGCTGATCCTTGTTTCTATTGAACTGTGATTGGCTCAGCCGCTCAGTCAGTCATTAAACCGTTACTTTCCTGTTTAAAAAAAAAAGATATAAAAGAAAGAGGAGCGGGATAAATTCAAATGAGCAAACATGCTAAAAAAAAGAAGCCGGAGAAAGAGATGGGTGGAGCAGAAAAATTAAGGGCAAAAAAGAAAAAAAGGTTAATACAGGGTGCAGCCAAATGCACCAAAGTAACCGAGCTTTTCCGTGGTGGAGGGGCAAAGGTCAGCGCGGCTACAGTCAGCCAGGCCAGCTACCACACGGGACCCAGCAGCTTCGGGCAGACAATTAATGCCGGTATGTCGGGCTGCGTCGGGTCGGGTTGTAATTTTCAGGCCCGTTGAGAACTCTAGTTTGTGTTTTTGGATGTGTTCAGGGCACACAGAACTAGGCTTTCCGCCGATCTGATCGGCCAATATTTTGCATTCATTTTGTGCAATTTGTGAGATGATCGGCCGTAATGTCTTAATTCACCGATCCGATCAGTGATGTCATTGTCGTGTTGAAACTTTTTGCAGATGCTCCCATTGCATAGATTGCAGATGGCTTGTGTATTAGGAGAGAGTCTGTGTTCAAAGTTAAAAAGATAATATTTGATTAGGCTATACATCCTGTTTTTCTGTTCTGTTTCTACATTGATATATAGCTATTATTACCAGCTCAAGAAAAATACATTAAAGTGAGTAATTGATTTGTGTGTATGTGTGTGGCGCTTTTGTTATGTTGATTTTTATATTGTATGTGTGTTCTAACACTGTGAATTCTTTGCAAAAGTGCCATAACGTTTTTCATTGTTGCTGTTATTGTTATTATTAGCTGACAAGGCCAGTGTCAGTCGTGGAGTTGAGGCAGAGGGACAGGATTGTGCCAGTCATAGGAGTGAGGAGGAGGAAGAGACAGATGAGGAGGGAGAAGGAGGAGGAAGAGGAGGAGGAGGAAAGTGGCGCAGGAACCACCAAAAAAACAGTGCCAGGAACAGGTGCAGTGTGCAGGACTGGATGGCAATAGGTCTTTGCATAGAATTATATTATTCAGTTTGTGTGTGTTGTGTTTAATATCATTAGATTGTTTTTACACTGCAAATAAAGTATTCGTGTTAAAATTACGGTTCCACTTGCGTCTGTCATGCGATTGGATAAAAGGCCTCTCCAAGCCAAGCTCCCGGGCTGAATTTAAACCCCATTTGACAATTGATAGAGGTATGATCCCACAGGCAATGGTCAGAAGGTTGACACGTTTGTTGTCAAGCCATTTCACTGCGATCACCCCTTCAGCAGACCTGTAATCACAAGTTCCATGCCCTGTCTTCATCAGCTCGTTGTCTGTAATCAAGTGAGCTCCACCAATGCGGCTTGGTCAGACAGCGCCGATAAACCTGACATCCAGGGAGGTGTGCAGGTTCTGGACCAAGTTGAAACTTGTGAAGTAGTTGTCACAGAAGACAACAGAAAGCAGTGACTGTGTTATGGTTTTGCATGGTGTTGTTACCACTTTGGCAATTAGCGATAGCGTCTGCTCCTGCTCACATAGGGCAACATTGAAGAATGTTGATGCCCCTTGTTAGGGCAGTAGGTCATGGATGATGCCAGAAGAATCGCAGAATCGGTAAAATCGGTCTGGACTCTCATTGCACTGCTGATTATCATTTAAATGAATGCTCTTCTTACAAGGCAACTGTGTAGAGCTTGTTGAGGCAACCTCTTCATCATCCAGGGATCACAAGAACTGTCCCCAGTCATTTCTGCTTGTGTGGGGTGATGATCAGTTATTTTGTCATCATCATTTTACATTTACATTTAGGGCATTTAGCAGACGCTTTTGTCCAAAGCGACTTACAGTAAGTCATTAATTCATACACTGATGGTGGTGGCTGCCATGCAAGGTGCCGATCAGCACATCAGGAGCAGTTTGGGGTTCAGTATCTTGCCCAAGGACACTTTGGCATGCAGCTAAGGGGTGCCAGCGACCTTCCGACTCGCTCTACCTCCTGAGCTACAGCCGCCCATCATCAATCAGATCAGCATCGGAGTTTTGAGGATCTTCCAGAACAAGGGTGTGGCCTTGCCCCATAAAATTATTTAGCGTCCATGTATTATTTGTAAGACAAAATACAAACCACAAACTCTTACAATGTTAGTATTGTGAGTATACCAGCATAAGTCAATTTGTTACAATGGAATTAGTTGTATTACCATTACTAGTATTATTTCCACGTATTTTTTGCAAGATTTCTACTATATTTACTTTGTAAACATCTCAGAAATGTACAAATATCATATTTATCACATTATTTCAGTATATTTGTGATGGAATACCATTAGATGTATTATATTGACTATTATGTCAATTATTGTGTTATTATTTCAAAGCAAATAGTCAATTTTAAGTACATAAGTTTAATTTCCCTACCAAATCAACTGTTTGGTAGCTCACATTTAAAAATAATTATTTAACATTTATAAGACTTTTTTTGTGGTATCAAATTACATAATTCTGTTCACTAAGGCCTTTGACTGTATGATTTCACCAAACAGAATCCACATGTCTGGAATGATTTTCTTGTTTCTGACTTCCTGGTTGTAGAGGGACTAACAAGGCGTACCATTTTTTTTAGCGTAACGTACCTCCACCAAGTGGAAGAGATGGCTCTATCAGGTTGAGTTAAAGGGACATGAGGCAGGATCAAGAAATAAGACTGAATAGTGACACGACGGCCGTCAGGGTAACAGCAGCCATCAGCCAAGCCGGCGCTGGAGCACGCATGAATTCTTCACAGCAGAGCAGCTGATGCTGTGACACTGTTATTTCTTTACTCACTGTTCATGTGACCGTTTACTGCAAGACCTCCATGCATGCAGAGCCGGTTCAGACCTCCATGGGGCCCTAGGCAAAATTCTGCTAAGGGGCCCTCCTAACTGAACCCCAAAATGTTCAACAATCGCACCTGACACCCAGTGCTTCCCCTCATACCCCCTTTACGCACTGGATGAAGTGGGCTCATCTGTGCCTGTCCTACATGAAGCTGCTGTCCCTCCACTGGCTGACTGGCTGGAGTCTGTGCTGCTAGTGAGAAACTTAAGCATAACACTACTATTAATTCAGCTCCATCAAATTGGCTGCACTTGTTTTACTTTCATATACTTCAAATGCAGATGATTTAGATTATTATTTAGCCTATTTAGCACCATTGTCATAATATTTCACGACATTTATTTATTCACTAAGATATCTGCATCTATATTTGCCTGTGGGCTATCCAAGCAACAACAACATTCAATCTTAGTCAATATTTATCCATTACTTAACATTTTGTATAAGTGCAGTTGTAACTACACTACAACTAAAATTATAGAATCCAGAAAGACGCACACAGAGACTGTAGCCCCATTCACACTGGGAATTTGGGTGCGGCTTCAGTGCGCCAATTCTCCGCATCCGACCCAGTGTGAATCTCTCGGATGCGGCGAGGGATGAAATTTTGCTCCGGCGCTGATACGCCTCTGGAGGTAGTATCAGGGCAGCATTATTGGCGAACCGAACCAGTGTGAACGGATAAGCCGGCTTTGCGTATCGAGGGCGTGTCGATCGGACGGTCGGTGAACTACACAGGTCCTTCACTCAACTTAATACAGAGAAATGTCCCACAAAACAATGTTACAGGACCAAACAACAGTAACATAGTAACTGTAACTGTCTTTGGCAACTTATATGAGGAAAAGAATACCGCAGATATACGCGGAGAAGCGTCTGTCCTCCCATCTGTCCTCCTGTCCGTCTGACCGACACATTTCTGCCAGAAAAACAGCATCTGTCAATGGCAAAAACTCACCGAGTGTTTGTGATGAAAATAAATCACCGCGACGGTCAGCCCTCCAGACCGAGACTTCGGTGAACTTTCCCCCGGAAGACAACCTCCCTCCCTGCGAGTCAGACAGCGTCCAGTTTATTGATGGTGATTATTTAATTATGTAATTTAGAGCGAAAAACATAACTTTGTCACTTCCCAGGATGTTTGGTGGGTCAGGATCTCAATCACAACACATTATAACAGCATCCATATGATTATAAACTGTCCGCGGGTTTAGATTGACAGGGGGACACCGGGGAAACACCTTGAAAACACACCAACGTCATCATCATGACTTTTACCGTCACGCCTCTTTAGAAGCCGCAGCGCCGGAATTCTGTGTGAATTCACATCGGTTCGTCTTTAATGCGTAGCTGCTTTGCTCTGTGTGAACCACCATTGTGAACCGCCGCTGCGGAGATAATGCATCTTCTCCTGTGTGAAAGGGGTTCGTGGTTCACCCAGGGCTCACCGCCCTGTTAATGTAGGTCAAACACGGACTAGCCCCGTCCCTCCCACTCTCCCACCTGGAGAGGAGAGTTACCTGACTGCTGTTTCCGCGGTTCATTGTCATGCTGTTTCTTTTTTCTTTTCTCATGCCCCGAGGGATAACGCCGCTTCATCTTGCTAGGTTGATGCATATGCACTGGGAATCTGACGTGCGCGAGCAGCGCGACGGACGGTCACGTCGTTACGTTGTTGTTGTTGTTGTTGTTGTTGTTGTTTTTTTTGTTGTGTTTTTTACGGGGCCTCTATTAGTTTGCGGGGCCTTACGCAACGTGCGTAGTGTGCGTATTGGGTGAACCAGTACTGCGCGCATGCCTCCACGGAATGACGTTGGTAGCCGTCAACTGCGAAATGAGCTGTGTGTAAGGGATAGCCTTATCCCCTACACACATGAAGCAGCCGGGAAGCCGGCTCGCTGTGTGTAGCGACACACAAGCGGCGAGTTTGAAAGGCACAGGCGAAAGCAAAGACCGCATATTGGGGGACACAAACATCGTCTCTGATACGGGACTGCTGTGTGTTAGCAGCTAATGTTACTACACAGACACAAACAAAGCGTTAGCCTGTGGCTACAGCCAGCTGCTAACATCACCTCCCGGATAACAGGTTGGGTTTTCAGTCCCATATATAAAGGGACATATTTCTAACTATTCGGTTTCAGACTAAAGGACCGTGGAAAATGCACAGTCTGTAACTATTCAGTGTTACACAGCGGTGGACTAAGCTACATGTTAGCAGCTAACGCTACTTTGCACGTTAGGTCACTCCGAGTCCTCGGTGATCTCATATGATTTTCAAATCAAGCTCTAAACATGACCTGTAATGTTTTCTTACCTGGTCACTAGGAAATGAGCCATGTCAGCATCTGTTTTCAGTCCCGGTTCAAGTTGAAGCTGCCTCCATGAGCCGAACGCATATCCGATGTTTATTATGGTGCCGGTCCGGCTTTGGTTGTAATTTCATTTCGACTCACGACTTGCCGTTGATAAAACTTTTGTTTTCTTCTTAGTATGACTTTTTAGTGGATTTTGTATGGTAGTGGGTCGTTTTCTGGCCGTAGCAGAATCCATTACTACATAAACACTAGTTTGGGTCCACCGCGCTTGTCTTCTTCCTGTTTCCAAGCCCCCGGGGACGCGCATTCAGTGTCATCTGATGTTACATCCGCAGGACTACGCGGGAAATTCGGGCCCGAATTGCAGTACATTATGCAGCACACAGCCTGTTCAAGGCAACGGAGAGATACGTGGGTGGACTCATTCTTTTTGGTTTTGAACGCTTCATCACCCATTAGCATTTAAAAACTTAAAATGCATGTTTATTTTTTCAGAAATCCTGCCTCAAGTCCCTTTAAGTTCAAAAGTCCTGTCTATAAGATATAGTGACTCAAAATGTCCGATACCATATGTTTGTGCAGGCAGTGAAATGGTTTTCTGAGAAAATAAAATTCAGATATTAATAAGGTCAATGTCAGCCTCATTTGTTTTTCAACTGTTAATTGAAATGAAAATATGAATGAAGTGCTAAGGTCCCTGATGGCCATCATGTGTAAGCCCTACATAAAAGAAAGGAAGCTCTAATAAGATATCTTATTTAGCATTATTAACTAATGTTCAGCATATTGTATAAATATATATAAATCATATAAATCATATATAAGGTTTTTCTCTTTTTTGTGTGTACAGGATATCCCAAACACTCTTTAATCAATGAATCAATCAATCTTTATTTGTATAGCGCCAATTTAAGTCATCTCATGACACTTTCCAAATTAAGCAGGTCTAGACCATACTCTTCAATTAATTTATTTGCAGAGACCTAACATTTTCCCTATGAGCAAGTACTTGGCGACAGGCCGCACAACAGTTTTTAAATATACACTGCTCAAAAGCATTAAGTGAACACTTAATCCTCACAGTATAACATAATGCCAGTTAAACTTCAGGGATATCAATCTGTCCATTTTGGAAGCACAAGTGAATCAGTTTCACCTGCTTTGGTGCAAATGAAAGTGACAACAGATGCAATGGAAAGGCAAAAGCAAGACAACCCCCCAAAAGGGAATAGTTTTGCATATGGTGGCCACAAACAATTGCTCTCTCCTTATCCTTCCTGACTGATTCTTCTCTAGTTTTGTGTTCTGCTAGTGCCCTTGTAACTAATGGTAGCATGAGGTGGTACCTGCATCAGGTTGCACAGGTAGTCCAGCTCCTCCAGGATGGTACATCCATACGTGTGGTCACAAGAAGGTTTGCTGTGTCTCCCTGCATGGATAGCATGGAGGAGATACCAGGAGACCGGCTGTTACACAAGGAGATCTGGACAGGGCCATGGAAGGGCATTAACCCAGCAGCAGGACCGTTATCTGCTCCTTTGTGTGAGGAGAAACAGGAGGAACACTGCCATAGCCATACGAAATGCTAAAACTAGGCTACTGGTGTGCATGACCAAACAGTCGATGAGGGTGACATGAGGGCCCGACGTCCTCTAGTGGGACCTGTGCTCACAGCCTAGAAGCATGCAGCTTGATTGGCATGCACGAGAGAACACCAGAATTGGCAGGTCCGTTATTGGTGCCCCGTTCTCTTCACAGATGAGAGCAGATTCATACTGAGCACATGTGACAGATGTGAAAGAATCTGCAAAAGAAGGAGAGAAATCATTCTTTTGAAGACAACAATGTAAACATTTTGGCCAGAGAAGACAGATGGTTTGAAAGAGGAGTAAAATAATCCATCTATGCCAAATTGGAACATCTTTGAACAGAGGAGGTGGCCTACAACTTTACTAATAATCACCCACCTACAATGCAATACTGAGTTCCCTTCCCAGACAGCTTAATCACACCTGGGCTCACCTAGCCCTAGAAACCCACATGAAAGCTGGCTGGGTCAACGACCCAAAAGTGGCCCTAACGACTCTAAAGTTCAGAGCTCACACATATCCTTAATAATTCTGTAAGGACACTCTCACACATAGCTTGAAAGCCTGCAACTCCCCTCCAGTTTGTTAGAACTAAAGAAGCCTCTTCAAGGAACATCTTCAAGAAACTGAAACCCCTCCAGTTGCCTACGATACAGCACTTAGAATTACCATGACCTGGATGACTGAGAACCTTCATCAACCAAACATAAGCATCTTTATATTTACAAATATTAGTCAATATATTCAATATAAAATAACAGAATTATGACATTACAACTGTAGTGGTCCTTATAACACCACAATATAGCATTACATAAAATATATTGCATAATGAGTGTAATGTGGTAATTTGTATAATCAGGTGATGATCACATGATATAATAAGCATGTCCATAATGTGTAGGAGGTTAAATGTTCAATAGAGCAGCCAAATGGTTAATGACATGATATGATATAATTATGTTATGTCTGATCATTATATTCAAAGAAAATTAGCTAAAAGACATACAGTATGTGGTTGTAATCCATCACAGTGTGAGTCATGTGTCACTGAATCAGCCACTTTGCTATAAAGAGTAAATGGTGAAATGGCAGAGCTACTATCTATAGTATAACAGATTTCTCCATAAACTGACAGTCAGCGATGATTCTGCTGACTGTCAGTGAACAGTCTGAAATAATGTTTCATAGCAACTCATGTTGTTGCAAATCAGTGTGTTTTGTAATTTTTCATCCTTATATATAGCCTATAATAATACAAACAGATAAGATAAGCAGTAAACATTTATGTCTTTTAGATAGTATACTATATTGTTTGGTATAGTGTATAGTGTATATGCTGATCTAAAAGTGATTTTGGATTTTGTAGTTATTGTAATAGACTACTAAAATCAAGCAAGACTGTCAAAATAAAGAATTTCAAAAATAAAGAAAAGCAGCAAATCAGTCTCAGCAAATGAGACAAGATATACACGTTTTTCTTTCCTTCTTTATTTCTTTCTTACTGTAAAGTAAAGTAGGCTATTGTTATTTTATAAATGCATAAATCAGTAGGATTGGTGCTGTACATGGTCATTTATCTCTGCAGGAATGGGGCATTTTCCTGTCACTGTGCTTAAAAAGCAAACCCCTCCGAGCGCGGACAGCTAAAGCTGTAGAAATCCTTCTTCATCTTAAAAAAAAAAAAAAAAAAAAACTCGTTTCAAATTTTGGTGACCGTCCTGTATTTTGTTCTTTCCGAGAGCAGAAAAAGAGATCTTTATTATTTTTCCCCCTGCGTTTCTTCTCTCCGCCTTGTTCCGCGCTGCGGAGCTGCAGTGATGTCAGCCTGCCTGGGTCATTTGAAGGTCAGCAGCTTCGGAAGGGTTCATACAAAGTTCACTCGCATATATTAGGCAATTCAATCTTTCATTCTCTGTGGCAAAACTGGTTGGAAATGAGCTGCATCGGGGGACGGATAACCCATTCGTCATCGGAGAGGAGAGCGTGTGCTTTTAAACGCCGTCCGTGTTATTTTTGATTAGAGAAAAGAAAGATCCGACAGTTCAGGCGAGCTCTGCTTTCCCCGCTGTCGGTAGCCGGGACGGGGCGACTCAGAGAAAACAGGTCGGGATATTATTATTATTGTTATGGACTAGTCCCGTTCACACGTCCGTAGCAGCGAGCTGATAGGACACGGTGCGAGAAAATGGCAAATGAGCAGTAAGAAGACGCCGTGGAGTATTTTGGTCCGAAATAATTCATGATTCCGGTGCGGGACGAAGGAGAAGAAGAGGAGCGAAATCTGCCGTGCCAAAAAGAAGAAGAGGAGGAGGAGAAGGAGGAGGGAGGGAGGAGGAGGAGGAGGAAGGGGAAAACAGCGGAGTTTGATGGAGTTGTGTGCGCGTATGCCGGTGATTTTTATCCATAACGCACAAGACTAGTCGAACGACGCGCTGTCATCATGTTTGACTGCATGGACGTGCTGGCCGTGAGTCCCGGGCAGATGCTGGATTTCTACACGTCCAGCCCATCTTCCTGCATGCTGCAGGAGAAGGCTCTGAAAGCCTGCATCAGCGGACTGGCGCACAGAGAGTGGCAGCACCGCCGGAGCGCACACTGTAGGTCCAACTTCTCATCATGTGTTATTATTGCTGCTGTTGTGGTTATTACCTCACTCCAAGGTGTGAGGGTGAGCTCGAAATGATGATGGGCCGGTGCAGGTCGCGTCACAACAAGTTGCTATAAAGGGCGACGAAATTATGATCAGATAATCAAAAGTCTCTTTAGCTCATTTTCAAATCAGACAAATTAGGGAAGTGTCCTTTAAAAGTTAAAAGAAAATCCAGGGCGCATGAAAGCATCACTTCCTCTGAATCTGAGGGGGAGCAACTCTTAAAAAACACTCAGGTGGAATATTTCTTTTTGCTGACAAATTAAATGATTACATTTCCCGGTGCTTGTCTGTTTTTTTGTTTTGTTTTGTTTGATGTCACATTCAGCAAAAAACTCTATAGAGCCGTCACCCAAACATCATATTTCACTGCTACCGTCCGCCCTAATAAATTCTCAGCAGTGGAAGCAGCCGCGACCTGGCTTTTATGGCTTTTCTCAGATCAGTTCAGTTCAGTTCAGAGAGCAGCAGGCTGGAGGAATGCAGAGAGTAAACACAGGCGGCGTTTCAACACCTCCTCACCGGCCGCACATGACAGGAGGGGCGGCCTGACAAGCTGCGACCTGCGCTCCTTGACACTGATTTAGATAAATGACCCCGCGGGCTTTTCTACAAGATTAGCGAGCTGCCTCGGAACATGTCAACCTCTCGCGTTTGAAATTGGCCCAGGCTGATAGATGGACTGCTGCTAGTTTTTTTTTTTTTTTTTTTTTTGTCGATGATACTAAGTCGATGTTTTAAGGACAGCTGCATTCATACATATTAGAAGTGATTCTTCCTTTAGCACTCTAAAAAATAAGACCACAAGGCATTGAAGGGCTTCATATGAGGATAAAATCATAATTATTTGAGAGCGAATTAAAGACAGGGTGGTGAAATGTCTATTAATTAGACACTTTTTTAATAACCTTAAGTTTGGAGGAAAAGTGTTTTGTCTGTCTTGTAAATTATCTTATAAATTGTTTAATTAACACATGATAAAGTTAGAGTTAATTAAACATTGGTTTATAGTTATTTAACTGTTGATAAAAAACATTTATTAAGCCGTTATACTATATGAGCTGCAACTAAACAAATAATGTTATAGATAAACTACACAGTATTTATTAACCATTTCCAAAATATTATAAACATCAGTGGCAACTTCACCATAAACAACTATCAACTAAAGTTTAATTAACCATACATTTGCTGTTCATTAATTTTTATCATAAAGTGTAAGAAGTTCTACTAAGATGTATTGTAAAAAATGTATCCTCAGCTTCAGAGGATTTGGCTCACTTTCACCCACTGACCGTGTGCTCATGAGGCACTTGTCAGTGTTTGTTTTTCACTGTCACCCTGCTGCTGCTGCTCAGTGATTTATCCTCCTCTGATAATGACTAGCCTCCAGCTGTCATTCTTAAGCAGGTGTTTGCTCAAGGGCACACAGTCAAAATAGGCTCTTATCAATGGAGGGAAAGTGCAAATATGACAGCTGTGACCTTTAACCTGAGCTACCTCTCACTCCACTCTGCTGCAGGTCAGAGTTTGGTGAAGATAGCAAAGTGTGAGAGATTTTCCTGACAAATTACTTTCACATTTAATGTTTTTGTCTTTGAAATATAAAAAAAAAACCTACTATCACAAGCTCATGGATGGCAAGGTAGCATCTATAAATTACTTTTGCTGAGCAACAATCAAAAACCCAAATATATTCAATTTATTTTAATGTGACAAAGAAAGTTAAGTGGAGAGTGGTGATCCGGCCATTTTATTGAACTTTTGTTTGAAAAATTATTTAGAAAATGAAGAATTAGCTTGATTGCTGCTCAGAAATTGATCAATCATCTAATCATTTTAGCTTTCAAAACCATAATAATAATATAGAAGTGGGCTGCATGTAATTCCTGACTTTATGGTAATCCTGATGATAACATGTTTGTGAGGAAAAATAATATAAAGGGATGGGAAAGTTATTTCTTTAATTTAAAAGATTTACAGATTTACAGAAGCAAATATTTTTAACACATAACATGTTACATATTTTGTCATTTCTGTGTACTCCATATTACCATCAATTTCTGGGACACTCTTATGTACAGTTAGAGGCTCTCTGACAGCGGCGTGGACCTGACTTAGGTCATGAGTCCTCCAGCTCACCTGTCCATCTCCTCAAGAGTGTTTGACCAAAATCTCCCCAAATTCTTACATTTTTAAATTAATATAAATTAGTTTTATTTTTCCAGTTCTATTATTCCATTAAGTGTTTAACTAGTCGAACCTGTCATTTTAAATGCCTCATATGAACTTAAACGCTGCCCTTTCCTCACTAGTTGCAGGTGTCATGTAATTGATTTTATTTAGTTCAAGATATTTATGTTTTACAGTATCTTCTGTCATAACACGCTGTCACAATCAGCAAATTTTCATTACTGATGGATCGCTTATTGTTTGTAACATCCATAATTCAAGGTTAAGTAGAGGCTACGACATTTGTTACAAAACATAATTTGAAAATGTCATTAAACACTTGATCTATTTTGTTTCACACAAACAAAGTTTAAATTATCAATTATCATCATCAGATCTCAAAACATAACAAATGTTTTAGCAGATGGAGGAGGACACTACAACATTAAGGCTTTATTGTGGACGGTTCTACTTCTTAAATAGACTTATTTATGGTTAAAGTTTCATAAATGCGACTCCACAGGTGTAAACAGTTGTTGAGTAGTTTGTTAAAGGTGTGGACAGAGTTTAAAAAGCTGCTGCTGTGGCTGCTCTTGAAAAGGACCATGGCCAGGATTTTAACAATATTTGAGGTCAAGACTAAATCCCTTCATGCATCGCTTGCCCCCCTCAGAAAATGTATTTTCTTCTTCCGTTTCTTGTCATAAAAGTCAAAAACTGCCTTCTGCACGCTGCCAGGACGAAAACACTGGTGGAGTAACACTTACTTATTTACTGGCCCAAATGTAGACAAAATTAACCATATTGATTCTAAAAACACAGAAATCAGCCTTTAAAATAAACACCACGAGTACATGTTAAATTCTAGGATGTAATGAGATTAGCAGCAACTCCTCTTAGGTTGATAAGATAAAAATCCTTTAAAAGTGCTCTGCACTTTTGTCTTCATTAATACCATAGAAGCTGTGGGGCCAGTTTGATTAGATTTATTCATTAATTAGTTTATTTCAGTTGTCTAGAAAAAATGCCTTTAATTTAATGTAATGTTTGGTGTACATTGGCTAATCAACTTAAAGGCATTTTTCATAACTAGAAGGAGCATACTAAGGTGCTTTGATTGCTGATGTAGTTATACAATCAGTGGCCTTTACCACAAATTCTCATGCTGGCCTTTTCAGACAGGACTAATGAAGCGCTTAAAAGGACAAAAGAAGATTCTGTTGATTTTATTTTTACGCAATCGCACAAAGAAATAGCAAAGCTGCGTTGGTCTTTTGTGCTGTTTTTTAAATAAGACTTTTTGAGAAAGCCTCTCTCAGGGTCATTGAAATATTGGATTATTAATTTACTTGTTCAGGATAATGGAAACCTCCTGGGTGTTAATTAGCTGCATTGACAACGAGCCGACCATTAATGCACTTCCTCCTCCAGTTTAGATGTTAATTAAGAATGATCAAGGACCGACTTTACAGATAAAATGGGCTTTGCGGCTGCACATGAGACCCACTCCATATAAAGAAACAAATGAATTTCACAATTTCACATGGAGTCATTTTATCTCATCAAAACAAATTCAAAAGCTATCAGACAAATAAATAGAAAATGTGAGCGTCTATAAACAGCGCTGCTATTGTGACTTAAAAAGACAGAGTGTGATGTTCCAGCATGATATGTGTCGTACAGCTGATGTGTGTTATCAGATAATTGGGGCCTTTTTGTCTTGGAGGCTGTAGCGCCTCTGATATGGACATGAAAGGCCATTAGCACAGCTTGCACACCAAGCTAATTTAGTGGGCGTGTGAAATGAAAGGCGGATGGGGGGGAATAAAAAGCGATGTACAACAGTGAAATGAAAGGAGAGCCACTGATGCCAGGCTTGTTTAATCGACATGATTAGGACAGTGTGAGGGTCCCACCAGGGTTACACTCATCTTGTCATACTAGCCTTTTAAGAAATTTCAAATACTATGATTGCTAGAGACTCCTGCTCGACCATTGCTAGAGAGAAAAGCAACTTTTCATGTTTTATTTCTTAAAGATAGATGTTTCATAGAGTCATAGCTTTTAGCCTATAAAATACTGTTTAACTCTAGAATATAATTTAATGTGGTTCCTTTAGAGAACCTGATTTTTCTCATGTTGGTTTAATCGCTGTTTCAGAAACATAAAAATAAAACACTTAATTTTCTGACATGACTGCAAGGCGAGTTCATTTATACAGCAGTGTGATACTACATGGCAATTCAAAGTGCTTTACATCAGACATAAGAGGCATTAGGGATATGAAAGAAAAAAGGGCGTTATAAAAAGATAAGTTTCAAATAAGGAAATAAAATTGAAAACAAAAATAAGCTATGTAATAACACTGAAGAAACAGAAATGACGTCCAAACATAAGATATGAATAAATAGCACTACACTGAATTTAATATGTAATACTTTATTACTTACTATAACATATTTGTTGTCTCTGTATGGTATTTATTATCTTATGAGGATATGGACCTACCCCACTAAACATTAGACGTCTGATGGACGTGCAGATCATGTCTATATTGCGTCAGTCGGTCCAAGACCCATTTTGGACCTCTACACGACATGCAAACAAGGTCCCCTTTTTGGACGTCTAATCATGACCGTATTTGGACGTCAGTATGCAGTTGAACATTTGAACGTCGGGCTATGTCACTTTTTTGGACGTCTAAGACAGGTGCAGGGAATTGACATGATGTATTATTATTATTATTATTATTATTATTATTATTAGTAGTAGTAGTAGTAGTAGTAGTAGTAGTAGTAGTAGTAGTAGTATTATCATTATTAGCAGTAGTAGGTTGAGTAGTCTAAACTTAATTTTCAAGGAAAATTCTACTAACTTAAATATTTTGAGTTACTGTGACATTTTCTCCCTTTTTGAGTTAATTTAACTGATAATTTTAATTAATTTAAACTATTTTGCAGATTATAAATACCATTTCAATGTACAATTTCACTGTTATTATTTCTATTTTTGTCAACATTAGTGCCAGGTCCGATGTCTGTAACATCAGTTAAGTTGGTGCGTATGATGAGGGCTAAAAAGTCCAACTGGTTTATATGAGCACTGTCTTTTTTGATTGTGAAGTGTGAACTAGAAAGACAATATATGAAGGAAGACAGTAGCAAGACTGGAGGAGCTCAGCATTAAAATTTTAATGAACCTGCCAAGTGGGTTGAGCAGTTGTGTTTTATTTGACAGATAAATGGATAAATGATATCTCATCCCATGGGTGTGGCTAGCTCCTTTTTAGGGGTACTTCAGCACCCCTAAACAGGGGCTCAGCACCCCTAAAGCTTGGAGTAAGAAATGTTGTTATTCTAAAATTTTTGTTCGTCATTGACTAGGTTAAATAATGTCCAAAACATACTCCGTAGTTTGTGGTTTAAATGTATATGTTAAGGACGAAAATGAAAACACCCCCGCTTAGCAAATGGTATCATCCTCTTCTCACGCGCTACTTGTCTGTACCTGCACTGCTCCGCATCCTGATCGTCCATCGCGGTGAGTACCGGAGTCCGGGCACCGTTTACCAGTTAGCTCTGTTAGCCCGGTTAGCTCCGTTAGCGCAATTAGCGTGGCTACAGTCGAACTGGAGCAGTCCGTTTATTAAACAAAAATAGCAGCGTGACAAATAAACTGCGTACCTGTGTAGTGCATCCGTGTGTCTCTGTTGTTAAAGCTTATCGTTACTTTGAGACTCATTTTAACACCGGGAGTCATGTAAACATGACGTCACGCGCGTCTTTTCTGGTCAGTCGTCATGGTAACATGAAGCCCTGCCAGTGGTGTGGCGTTTGGACCAAAGTGAAAACAAACGTGTGTACGAGCTGAAAAACGAAACGACATATCACTGTATACCACCAGTATGTGTGAACTCACTGTGACTTTTTAAATGAATTGTTATTTATTCCTAGATTTATAGCTGTTATTTTTCAATTGTGTCTGACTATCAAGCTAGACAATAAAATAACGTTAAATGTTTTTCATTTGCTGTATTCATTCATGTTTTACAGAGGATTTAACCTGAACCAGGCTTCGCAACAAGAATAATCACATCACATTCATGCAGGCGTAGTGGTATATACTACTACTAAGAACTACAGTTCTTTAAAAGTAAAAAGACAGATTCACGTGAGAGACTAGGGACTGTCCATAATGACCTCTGTCTTGTTTTTTGTTTTTTTTCTGAGAGTTAGGGGTTAGGGTTAGTGTTTAACTAAACATCGTCTGGAGTAACAGTCTGCATCTTCAGGTGACCCGAATTAGACGTGCAAAAATGACTTGGAAAAGATGTCGTTTAGACGCCTCTTTGCGCAGTGGGACATGTCTGAAGTAAAGTTCAAGTTAAGTTATGACGTCTTGTAAATAGATATAAGGACATTTTAAGTGTTTATTAATTAATAGTTTTTGTCAACAAATATAATTTCTTCAGTGAAGCTAATATTATTCCAACTGTCTTTACTTTCTTCAATATTGTAATTCTGTTTATACGGAGCCTCCACTTATGGGTGTCCACAGGTGGAGTTGTTAACGTAATCATCATGAACACTTATACTTGCTTTCATTTTTGCTTACAACTGCATTATTATACAACGTTATTGATGATAGATGATAAACAGGAGGGTTAGAGTTTAGTGTTAACTGAGTATAAGTCATCTAATTAAGGCAGGGAAATATGAAATAAAAAATGAAAGAGCAGACATCCAGTTTTCCCGGAGTTTGTTTTAGATATGTGCTGTGTTGAAACTTCATGCTGGATACACTGAGCAGATATGACCCAGACAACTGAGAGGTCGGATGGGTAAGGATGTAGCAGTTCACAAGATCTGAGAGCTGGACTGATACATTCCACTAGCTAGGTCTCAGTGTGGACAGCTTGGTTGAAAATCTGCAGCAGTCTGAGAAACTTGTAACGACAAGCTTACAGAAAACAGACCTACTCAAGTGTCTACCTACACATGTCTTTAAAGGCTCACTCTACTTTTGGGGCACACTAGACTGATTTTGATTGATTGCAATTTAGTTAATAACAACTGATATCTCTGACCTCGCTTTCGCACTTTAAGGAATTCCAGATAAACACTGGCTTTCTTACATTCTTCTTTGGAACCAAACAATTATTTCAAGTTTTGACATTTTTTAATGAGTGAGGTGCCTCATATGATGGAAGCAGAAAAACCCTGGAAAAACATAAATGTTTTTCTCTTTTCCAGAGTTAATTTTGTCATGTAGTGATTGTTGCTAATAACAACAACCCAAACCCCTTTTAAAGTCTTTACACCAAGTAGTGAAGTGGTAAAACAAAACTAAACTGTCTTAAAACATATGCACAAATATATAGTAATATAAGATGTTTTAAAAAATCATGAAAGTAAGATAGCCACATAGAATACTTGCACATTAACTTGAAGAATGTTAACATTTCTTTGAAGGTGTTAAATGATAGGCCTTTGCTCCTCAGTAAATGTGAGGCAAAATTGTAAAACTGACCTCTGACATGATACCATTATAGTTGTAGTGGGTTCCCATATTTTAACTGTATGTTTTGGTCTAATTGCTATTACCACAATCATAAAAAAAATATATCTAAATGATTCATTTTTGGAAACAATGACACAGTTAAAGATTGTGAATACTAGCAGGACTATTTCAAAATAAATAATTTCAGTCTTGAAAATATCAGCTCAGAAAAGCAAAAATTAAACTATAGTATATAACTGTATATTTTTGCCCTCAAATTAAAATAATTATTTACAAAATGATTCTCTACATTTCCTTCCTTCTATCTATCTATCTATCTATCTATCTATCTATCTATCTATCTATCTATCTATCTATCTATCTATCTATCTATCTATCTATCTATCTACTGTATCTATCTATTCGTGTGTGTGTGTGTGTGTGTGCCCCTTAGCTGAAATATTTTCTTTGTTGAATTGAATCTTTTGCCACACCCATCGTAGAGCTCCCAGCTTCGGTCCTTTTGGCCGTTTTCTAACAGAGCCGACACCAGAATCCTGTTACATTCACAAGTGCTGGCAGAGGCAGAATAAAATAATACCGCCGCTGTGCTTCTAAGGCCACAAATTCCTGTGGATTCAAAAGAAACCTCTCGTATTCAGCCGCCTTATTTCTTTACCCTCTGCCCTTCCCTGAGATTTCTCTTTCCACTTTTTTTCAGTTTCTCCGGTCACTTTTGATGAAAGCTTTGAAGTGACCTGTACTTGTCATGTTCAGCACTGTTGCCATGGCTGCTTCCCGTCAATGTGTAGTCTGACTTTGGCGCTGCTGTCACACGGGGGTCACTGCAAGGTCACAGCCGGGGTCAAAAGGAGAGCTTGGGGGAGGGTTTTAATCACATGACTGCTTGGGAATCCCTAAACACACACTAGTTAACTTATTACACCCTGTCAGTACATACAGGCAAAAACATAATAATTTCTGAAATAAATTAGTAAAGTAATAAAGAAGTAAAGGAGTTTTTTTTTTCTGTCCAAAGAAAGATTTCTAAACTCTGATGTAAAGCAGTTCCCCACCTTTCCCCAACACCCCCCTACTCCATTTCCCCACCTGACATGAAGTCAAATGAGTGCTCCTCATTATTATTTGAAAGTGTTGAAAGCTCTTCTAAATATTCCTCTCCCTAAAACGCTTTGGAGAGCAGCACAATGCTGCTTCTAATTTGGTGTACTTTGGGTGAACTTTGACCATTTCCTCTGACTGAGCCTGCAGTATGTGAGCTATGCACTCTGCACTCCTGCAGAGAAAACCTGTTGGAGAAACACTTCCAGACTTGTTCGAGCATCAGCTGAGTGGAGTAGGAAGAAGAGGAGGAGGAGGAGGAGGAAAGGGCTGGATCCACCAGCTGGGAGCAATATTCCTCTTACCCTCCCAGGCTATGCCCACCGTTCCACACACAAATCACCACAGCTTTTTTATCAACACAAACCAAACACACAGATACACAGGGGAGCTGCAGGAAATGCCTGTCGCTTTCAATTACTTCAAAAAAAATTAAGTGTTAGATTTTTTTTTCTCCCCTTTATATTATCTGCAGCAGAATACAATTTTGTCCTAACATCCAAACTGGCATCATTGTGTTTAATTGCCTGTGTGCAGCGACAGATTTTGCTTCAGGTTCTTTGCCATCTGTTGGTCATGTGGACCATGTGGGGAGAGTTTTACATGTCACTGGTTTTCAGACTGGAGGACCTGGATAGAAGGACATGGGGCACATAACAAATAGATGACGCTGCAGGTGTGCAGATTATCTTTACATCACATTATCTTTACAAGTGACCTTACATCCTGCCTCACACTGCTCTGTTGGGACAGAACCATTCAGGTTTTTCAAGGTGACTGAGGCACCTATTGTATATTTAACAGCCTATAGACAAAGTGGTAATGCCCATTTTCTATGGCATTAGATTTGTGTCTCAATTCAGAGCAATTGCAATTACACATTTTACACACAAACAAAAATCCACTCAATGTATGATTAATAATTTTCTTACTACAGTAAATACACTACAGACTACAGTACAGAGGTGTACAATTATAACTTCTCACTCTGTTTTACTTAGTGAGAATGCTCATAAATTTAGGACAATTATCAAAACTGTGGTTTTTTATTAGTCCCATGTCTGTAACCCAGTATATTAAGGTCCTAGTAATAATAGTTAAAAGGTAATAAGTCCCTTAAAAAAGTATTTATAAGAAGCTTATTTGCATCAATAAGACTTCATAAGTGTTAATAATAGATCATTATTGAGTTTGGGGGCAGAACGGGGCAGAAACACGAGCAGTCAGGATGAGACAGGTTAAAAACAAACCCCATGTTACTGTATCCATGTACTGTACCACAGTGTAGACACATTTCCTGTGCAATGAGGGATTATTATGACATTTCCAGTACACTGTAATATAATCCCTTATGCCCGCTTTTGGCATTTTTGTACATTTTTCTCAACTTCTTTTTTTTATTTGGTGATCATTTTGGCTGTGTTACAGCTTGTGGCATGAATTTTTGCAGGAACTTTTCTTTTTTGTCATTTTTTTAAAAATCCAGTGTCTTTTACTCTTACATGTCTTTTATTATATATTTATGCATTTTGCACCCTCTAACCACCTTTGTGGCAAAAATGTACACATACAAAAAAATGCTATTAAATCACCATACACCAATATTTTTTTCTGCTTTTTCTTTCATAAATCACTTAAACAACTTCAAACTTGCTCAAAACTACCAAACATTAAATAATTTTCAGGATTTTAACCCTTAAAATCCCAGTTTAATTATTTGAATTATTAATTATTTGTTACAAATTGCATCAGTATTTTTTATGTAGTAACAGATACTCCTGATATTTGACATTTTTTCTGTATTCCACCAGATTCAACCATTTCCCATTGTGAAATGCATGAAATTCTTGTATTTTTGCCAGTTTTAGTATGGAGCCCTGTGACTAAATAAAAATATAAAATTAATAAATTTTTTGTGATTTTCTTAATAAATAATTAATAATTAAAATAATTAAGCTGGCATTTAAAGGGTTAAAATCCTGAAAATTATTATATATTTTATCATTTTGATCAGTGCTGAAGTTGATTAAGGGATTCAAGAAAAAAAAAACAGAAAAAAATATTGACGTATGAGGATTTTATTGCAGATTTTGCACGTGTACATTTTTGCAGCGAAGGTGGTTAGAGGGTAGTAATTTTGAGGAGGGCACAAGGGTTAATACAATACTGAAATGCCAAATGTACAGTGGGAGCAATTGGTTGCTTTGATCCCGGCCATGATGTGATCCTTTTACACATGGTAACTACGCTGTGAGAGTGGAGTCCCCCTTCTGTGCAAAATAGAGTTGGTAAAAGACTCCACCAGTCTCTAACATGAGTATTTTTTTGGAATATCAAAAATCTTTTGATAACTTTTTGAGTGTCCACAGATGCTGTGCACAAAGTTTGGTGCAAATTGGAGAAATTGCCTGGGAGGAGTTCGAAAAAGTAGGTTGCGACATTTCGCAAATTAGTGGGAAAAAATCGTTGGCGGAAATGGGCGTGGCCTATATCACGAGATTCAGCACAATTCAGGGAAGGCGTGGATCTAAGGTTTTTGAATGTGCGATAAACTATATGGGAGTTATAAGCCAAAAAGCAGTTTCCTTGATTATAGCGCCACGTAGGGGTGGAAATTCAGGACGACAATAGATTATGAAATTTTTCGCCAGGTGTGACATATATTCCAAGTTTGGTGAGTTTTGGGGTATGTTCAGGCAGTGAAAAATGCGATAATTTGGGACAAAAAAAGTCGTAACTACAGGTTACCCTGCTCGGGCCCTAATAATGAAAATGGCTGACTTCCTGTTGGAGTGACGGTTTGGTACAGTGGACTTTTTTGTGTGTCTGGTGATGATAGATATGCATATCAAATTTTGTTTATGTATGTGCATGTAGGAGGCGGGGCTTGGATTTTTAATATTCCAGGGGGTGCTATAGAGTCCCCTGGTAACGCCTTTTGTCAGGAGGGCATTGGGAACAATTGTACCAAGTTTCCTCTTAATCCGACCAAGCGATGTGGAGATATGAAATACTTAAATTTAAACAGCGCCTCCTAGTGATCATCGGCAAAAAAATTGCACAGAGCGTTGGGCACTCATGGGGAAGTCGTCACCTGAGTTTCATGTCATTCGGACATACCAGTGTGGAGATATGCAACAGTTTGTGTTTTGAGCAAAATGTACAGGAAGTTGTTATTGAAAAAAATTCGAAGAAGAAATGGGCGTGGCCTATATCACAAGATTCAGCACAATTCAGGGAAGGCATGGATATAAGGTTTTTGAATATGTGATAAACTATATGGGAGTTATAAGCTAAAACGCAGTTTCCTTGATTATAGCACCACCTAGTGTTGTAAATTCAGGACGACAATAGATTATGAAATTTTTCGCCAGGTGTGACATATATTCCAAGTTTGGTGAGTTTTCTGTTCAGGCAGTGAAAAATGCGATAATTTGGGACAAAAAAGTCGTCACTACAAAAACAATAGAGACCTTGCAGGTTACCCTGCTCGGGCCCTAATGATGGTCAAAACCAAAGTATGTAAACGAAAGTCCAGTTATGATTACAGGATAATGGTAATGCTAAATATATCCTAATAGTAGCTCAAGGAGAGAAAACATGTCCATGAACTAACTGACAAAATAATGTCATTTACACAACCATTTCTTGACTAAGGATATAATATATAAGATTTCTGCATTAAAATGTCTAAAACCGACTAGAACTTTGTTATGTATTTTGTTGAGTTGTGTGCTGACACGATCCCAAACTTTTCCAATAATGTTTGGTCACCTGTCGCTATAGCTTCCAGGAGAGAGTCAGACAGTTGGAGGGCGCACTTGTTCATTCGTTTTACTTACTCGAGTGTTTAGTCTCCCACAAACAGCCAGATTACTTGTACTTGTAAATCAGCTGTAAACTAGTGAATAACGACATGCACCGAGGGTGTGTGTCTCTGTGTGTTAAAATTTAGGTCAATCTCTCACTAAACTCAGACTCTGGTTCTCTCACTTAGCCCCTCCTCACTCATCTCTGTAAATTTGAATTCATAAGGTATTGTGCATTTCCACTCCAGCTTCTGTCAGCAGGCAACATTATTAGGCTACTACTTAAACACTTGACATTGGAAGTCACTTACATAGATTGCTGCTGCCGTCAGGTTGATAAACGGGAGTGAAGATAAATCCACTATTTAATCCCAAATCCTTCTGTTGGTAACCGGCACTGGATCAGAGCAAAATCTGACCGTGGGCATTTACTCCTCCAGAAGGTCTGGCTCTACACCTAAGTCTCTCCTCAAGAGCTTCCTGGCTCTGAACAGCTGAACGCTGGCTCCGACCACCACTCCACCTAGCCCTCCCAAGAAATTATATATTGTGCATTTAAGTTTACCAGTGTTAGCTAACATTAGTCACAAAACCATGGGTCATACTATATCAGACCAAATAAGGCTTTAGCAGCACACACCCCTGTTGAGTTATTTTAATTTAGGAATTTCGACTGCTTCTGAATTTAACTTGCCATTTTTAGAGGAACACTGTTATTTCTTCATTCAAAAGTTACATTGTCTCACTTATTGAATATTGAAACTGTCGAGAATGGCACATGATTGACTTGATCTGATGAAGTCACATGTGTGCCTTTATCACATCAAGACATGATGAGATTATCAGATTATGTCTTCATGTTATCAGTCAAAACAAATTCTACTTACAGAGCAATGTTTACTTATAGTTTCATCAGCTGTAAGTTTGGAGCTGATCCCTCATACTGACAGGGCAGATACTTAATAAAAGCCAGTATCAGCCCTGTATATCGGTGTGCTCCTGCTGTCAGCAGGGCTCAGTCCCAGTGGATGGTCCAATCAGAGAAGCTGTTTTCTCATTCTGGCTGCAGCCTACTGCTGGGAGTGTGTGCTTTCCTGTTTGACCCCAGCAGCAGGTTCAGCCAGAGGCTAAGGGTTCAGCAGTTGCAGCAGCCACAGATTTTTCACTGCCTGTTCTTAAGCCGGCGTCTCAGTGCACGCCTGTCTGTCACCAGCCTTTATTCGTCTAATGGAGCTTTCTATGTATGTTAACATGCAGGGAAGTCAACTCAAAGTTTAATCACGCAGAAAATGGAAAAAGGCTCCCCTGCACCTGATAGGGACACACCACATACACCACAGTACAGGTACCCATTGACCACCCCCTCCTTCCACCTTGTCCCACACACACAGTCTGAGGGGTGTAATGAATCTACGTTTATGCGTCCCATCTGTCTGCAGGTGGTCACATTGCCTTTTAGACGCAGCCAGGAGTTTCAAATAGGCAGCAGGGCTGAATTGTTGGCACTGCCTCTCTTCAGTGTGGGACTACCCAGCCGTCACAAATGCTCCCAAGGAATATCAGTAGCAAAAGTATTTTTCCTCTAGATGTATGTTAAAGTGTGCCACACCAGCCAGGGATGGCTAACATAGGCTACATTGCTTTTGTGCTCCAGTAGCCATACATCCTCATCATCATTTCAGCTGAACACCTTGTTTCACTTATTACATGTTCAATACAGGGCGAGCTGTGGTTTGACTGTGTGATTTCACTGTAGAGACGGGAGAAAAAGATGAGCCACTTCTTTTATCTAAGCAACCAAGCACACAATGACGATGAGATCAGAGATTTGGGATTTGGGTGTACATTTCTGCAAACCAAAGATGTGTTGAAACTTTCTTTAGGTTCCATTTTATGTTGTGACAACACAGTACTTATGCTCTGGTTAGGTTTAAAAAACAACACTACAAAAACCACTTGGTTGGTGTCAGGCAACCAGCAGCTGAATTATTGTATTCTTTGGTAGATCAGAAGGGGGAGCATTACAGATGTATAGCCTGCTAGCAAGTTACACAAGCATGTGCCTTAAAGGTGCTATTTGTAAGAAAAGTTGATTTTTGAAGTCTCATTCCCAACTCGTCAAATAATGACACTCTGGGTTTCCCAAATCGTCAAAAACTGATGCTTAATATCTGAAATGCAGTTTGTTTGTTTTTTTAAAAAAGTGAGCCAATCAGCCCAGTGGCATCAGTAGACACGACCACACAGAGCTGAGTGTCATCAGCATCGCTGTGGAAAGAAATGCCATGCTTCCTGCTGACACTGCCCAGGGGTAGCATTTCAAAAATTTTAAAGTAATGCTCCTAAAAATTGGTCCTTCTGATCTCATTCACTACTTAAGGTAAGGCTGTCTCTGTGTTTTGATGTGTTCTAAAAAGTTACTGAAACATTTTTAGTTTAGTGTTTGAGTTTAAAAAGATACTCAACTGATTCAAAATTAGTTTCTCTAAAATTTTGCTCAAAATGGGAGACGTGAAATCAGGTATAGTTCAGCATCAACCTGGATATAGGTAAAAGTGTAGTGTTCATGTTTTGCTGGCAAATACCAGATTGAATGTTGATTAGCTTCTCCCTGAAGTAGTCAGCAAACTCTTCACATTTGGATCCTAGAAGCTCAATACTGTAGTTAGGTAAGGGATTTAAAGATAATCTATTGTCTGGGATTGTGAATGTTGGTGTTTGTTTTACAAATACGCTTGACGTGATTTTCAAATACCTTGTTGTAATTTTTCCGTTATGTTATGATGGATTACTAGTTTTGTTTTTCACCACCTGCGTTCAGCAATTCTGCACTCTCTTTAGTTCTTGGGTTGGGTCGTGATGTGCTCTGTAACTGGAAATATGACTAATGATATATTGTCTCTAACAGTGAATGATTTAACTGGTAAGAACTAAAATTAAATTTCTTGTTTCTTCTTATAAAGAGAAAGTAAAGTGCCAAAAAGTGGTGCCACTGGGTACCAGTATCAAATCCCAGGTACCAGTATCAGAACCTGTATCGGTTCAAATGTGAACGATACCCAACCCTAGCATTGATGCACAAACTGGCATCTATGTTCGCCCTGTCTCCCGTATCAGATGGCTCTGTGTATCAGACCACTGGCTCTCCTCCAATATGGTGTCTCACCATACATCTGCTTCATGTGCAAGCTGCTTCTGACTGCTCTCTGCCAGCAACAGAGGGAAACCATTCGGAGCATTTGGAGCAATGACATGACCTGACTCCAATGAAAACAAATGTCTGTCTGTCCTCATCAATGAAACCAGGTCGCACTGCAGTTGTATCAAGAAAGGAGAAATAACATGGTTGATTTCCCCTTCTGAGGTTGTTTACTCTCAGATGAATACCACTTGAAATTCAGACCAGCAAACTTTTCTAAATCCTGAAGCAGCACCATTATGTCAGCTTTATGCAAGTCAACTAACAGATTCTGCAGAACTTTTTAAGCAGTGGATTCTGTCGTGTTTCAAAACGAGTCCTTGCTGCCCAAACTGCTCCCTAAACCCAGATAAGAGTGAGAATCTTTAGATTCATAAGTCATCTCATTCTAACTAACCTTGGTGGTCATCTTACTTTCTCAGCCCTTATTACACTTTAACATTTATCCTCACATACAGGCTTGTATGTACTGCAGACTTCTTAAGTCCTGCCTCGAGCCACTGAATGCATAGCGACAAATTTAAATGGCAGAAAAAGTCACACAGGGTGAATGTAGTGAAAGATTAGATTAAACTGCCAGGGAATTCCATGCAAGGACAAGGGTAGAGTAATTATAAGAGCTTGTCTCTTACCATCAGTAATTTAGTTTACTCTGATCAAGTACGGAAGAAAGTAATCTAATCAGCAGAGATGCTGGAGAGACTGTTCTCTATTTTCTATGCAGATGTGCATATGGACAGTGGTTTAATCATCTCTGCATAGATTCAAAGTCCGGTATATTTTTACATCACTGTGCTTAGTTTTGTAATAGATTTTTAACTCTATCTTAAAGTACTGTTTGTACTATCTGAAAATCATGAGCAAACCTGCCATAAAGTAAAATTTCTCGTGCCTGCTTTCTGTGAGATTTGTTTTCACCAAAGAAAAATAATGGAGCATAGTGTTTTTCCCCCTCATTAGCCTTTAACTAGATCTTTCATGTGTCTTTGCAAAGAAGCTTTTGCTTGGTTTGTGGCACAGCAACAGCGCCCTCCTCCTGTTCCATCTGGTAAAATAGTAAACAATGCAAAATATACTGAAACAGTGTTGGGTATGCAATAAATCCCAGGTGGAGAAACTGTATATAACTTAGTTGACTACGTACATTTACGTTTTAAGTACTGTTCTAAAATAATAATAATTAAAAAAAACATTTATTCCAATATTTAGAAAAAACTTTTCTGTCTCTTTGACAGACCATAAGGCCATGCTCAAACTTCCTCAGACGTAATCACTAGGAAGTTTATTCTAATATCTCCTACTTCTGACTCTGCTGCTGAGGGAAGCCATGAGAGGACTCAAACTTTCTGCGCTGCCAAGTCCTGAAGGGTAATTGCTTTCTCACTCAAGTTGAGCAGCCTCACAGGAACTTTACTGTCAGTTGCCTAAGCCCAGGCATTGGCAACAAGTAGTCCACAAGTCAGGCCAGTAACAGAAAAGCGAGGAAACCCACTGAGCAGTTACAGTGGGGCAAAAAAGTATTTAGTCAGCCACCAATTGTGCAAGTTCTCCCACTTAAAAATATGAGAAGAGGACTGGGATAATGTCATATGGTCAGATGAAACCAAAATAGAACATTTTGGTAAAAACTCAACTTGTCATGTTTGGAGGAGAAAGAAAGCTGAGTTGCATCCAAAGAACACCATACCTACTGTGAAGCATGGGGGTGGAAACATCATGCTTTGGGGCTGTTTTTCTGCAAAGGGACAAGGACGACTGATCCATGTAAAGGAAAGAATTAATAGGGCCATGTATCGTGAGATTTTGAGTGAAAACCTCCTTCCATCAGCAAGGGCATTGAAGATGAAACGTGACTGGGTCTTTCAGCATGACAATGATCCCAAACACACCGCCCGGGCAACGAAGGAGTGGCTTTGTAAGAAGCATTTCAAGGTCCTGGAGTGGCCTAGCCACTCTCCAGATCTCAATCCCATAGAAAATGTTTGGAGGGAGTTGAAAGTCCGTGTTGCCCAGCGACAGCCCCAAAACATCACTGCTCTAGAGGAGATCCACATGGAGGAATGGGCCAAAATACCAGCAACAGTGTGTCAAACCCTTGTGAAGACTTACAGAAAACGTTTGACCTCAAGGGTATATAACAAAGTATTGAGATGAACTTTTGTTATTGACCAAATACTTATTTTCCACCATAATTTGCAAATAAATTCTTTAAAAATCAGACAATGTGATTTTCTGGATTTTCTCATTTTGTTGTATAGTTGAGGTATACCTATGATGAAAATTACAGGCCTCTCTCATCTTTTTAAGTGGGAGAACTTGCACAATTGGTGGCTGACTAAACTGCACTGACAATGCCCCAGGTTCAGTTTCGGGATGGTCCAACCGTGGGGACTTCCTCCTCTTCAGATCAGGTGATAGCCGCTTGCATGAGAGTGATGGAGGTCAGGCCCCTTTGCTCTTTGGCTTGCCTTTACATATCTCTGCACAAAAAGTGCAAATCTCTCTAAGGCCCAGCAAAAGCTGCTCCTCCAGCATGGCCTCCGCATCAGGAGTATTTCCTCTAGGTCATCAGCATAGGCACAAATGATTTTACCAGTGTTGGGAATCAATATTGATGATTGATTATTAATTAAAATGTTAATATTAATTAAATGTTTTATTTTTTTATCATTGATTAATGAACCATAGGTAACTATGATTCATTAATGAACACGGGGCACCACCCTGAAGTCAGGGATCAATAATCAAATGATATACCTTAAGTCTCAAAGCCTGAAATTAGTCAACTTATCAATATTATGAAAACATCAATAATTTTGATGATAGGGAAGGCATAAATGTGAGCACTGACCATCTCAACCAGCTGTTATTATAATGTGGGATTGTGCAAAATAATCACAGACACTGCTCAGTTATCAGTGTTTATTAAAGCCTTCTCCAAAAACACAAACCACCTACTTTAATAAACAACAGCTGCTTTTTACAACTAGCAACACAAAAACATAAGCAAGCCAAAACATATAAGTGGGTGGAGAGTGTGTGTGTGTGTGTGTGTGTGTGTGTGTGTGTGTGTGTGTGTGTGTGTGTGTGTGGCAGGAAGTCCCCTTTAAAGACTACAAAGATGGCCGAACTTGGCTTAGGAAGTCATGTTCGCCGGACTACAAATTTGATGGGCGTGACTTAAGAAATCTCGTCGGAGATACTACAGGAAATGCCGAACGTGACTTGGCAAAGTCACACGAGAACACGAATTCTGAGGTGATGATTCCGATTCAACTGAATCATATACCTGGAATTCAAAAAAGGGCGGCAGTGAATGTGTCGGACCAAGGCGATCACTACATGCGCATGCAAATTTTAAGCAAAGACGATGGTTACGTCGTCTCTGGCTTCGAGTGCAGTTTGATTCCACGTGAGGTGAAATTGGAGGGATAACAGTTCCAAAAAGGTAGTCGGGCTACCAAGAGGAGTCCACCTCTGTAGTCAATAAAGGGAATATTGCTAGACACACGTATCTTATGTTATAACAGCGTTACTAACTATAAGTCTCCTACAGATCACTCACAGGATTACGTGTGTATGTTGCCTGGGGCGTATATGTATGGAGATGTGTGTGTGTGGAGGTGTGTATGTGTGTGTGTGTGCGTGTGTTACTGTAGTAAAAGGAAAGAAGCTAAGCGAGCGCTTAGCAGACAACAAACAAAAACACAACAGCCATGTGGTGCACAGCGGTCGTATTTCCCTCAAGCAGTAGCGGACAACAGCGAATCGAGGTTTGTTTACCGGCCGCTGATCGAGGCGGAACACGACGTACTGTGAACACACACAACGGCAAAACCACACAAGCTATCCACGGAGTGGATCAGCATGAATAAGCTCCTAGCGAGCGTAATAACACAGTTAGAACACAGTACAACGAACCATCAGTAGGACTCGGTGGTCCCTTCACCACAAATAAGCACAACAACAAAAATATGCTATACTATCTGTTTCTGCCCAAACAAAAGCCTCTTACTTGGGTCGCTCGTCACGACTAGCGCGGGTCCCGTCCGACTCGAAACTCATTTGGGTTGCGAGCTCGGCATCAGCTGTAGCGTCCTAACAGCTGATGATGATGATGCAGGCTGTTATCAACAGCGTATCAATCAGATGGAAGGACCGGACCTCAGTGGTTCCGTCTCCTTCTGAAGATAATCTCTTCCTTCTGCAGGCAGTGAGGAACGACTGGGTTGTGCAGTGTTCCTCTATGGATCCAAAACAATAATGGGGAATATTCTAACAAAAATGAAAGTAAAACAAAAACAGTCTCTGTCTCGTCCAGCGAGGAGGGACCTGAAGCCTAGGTCAAAGTGAAAAACGTTTCTCAAAATACACCCTTTCGGTAATTGTTGGATGAAACCGGAGTCTCTTTACAATGTCACGCTACCTGGGAAAATGCGAGCAAGAGGGGTCTTCTGACCTTTAAGCTCTCAGTGATGTCATGGTCATCCTGTCGGAGTTTCGTGGCCTGTGGCCACTTTGATCCAATAGGAGACAAGTAACGGTTTTGGGGGCGGGTCGTACCTTGAAACACAGTTTTTCACACCTTTCGTTTAGTTTCGTTGGCGCAGCTCCTTTTGTTCTGAACTCCTGAGGTTGGGAAGGCCTTAGTAGTTAGGCTTCTGATTTCTCCTACAGGCCTCCTCTTTGTTTGAGCCATGTGGCATGAGGCCCAACACCAGGTATTGCTTTTTTGTTATAGAGTTCTCTAGGTCTGGTTCCAATGGGAACTTTGTCTCCATATTTTTCCTCAAGAATATCGCAAATCTCCTTCACACTTGCATTATATCATTGTTCAGCATGAGCTTAACAGTTGACTTGGCTTTGCCCTTAAGGTGCTGTTTGAGGAGCTCTTCTTGATCTTCTGCAGGAACTTTATCTACTTTGAATGAGGACTGCATAGGTGTAGTTTTTCGGCACATAGCTTGTTCTGAGATGGAAAAACACTGAGATCAGAATATTTCCTCTCCCTAGGAATGTAGACAGTGACTGGAGCCCTTTGAGCACTGGCCTGCTGCTCAATAACAGTCTTTGCAAGGGCAAAAGCTTCTCTCTTCTCTTCTCTGACTTGCCTTAGGGCTGATGATTGCTCTGCAGGCTTGCTCTGTAGCTCTTGAAACTGCTTCCATAGATCTCCCATCTCCATTACTACAATGTAGCCTGTGGCTGGGGCTATATCTAACTATATGTACGTGTTTTTTTTTTTTTAAAGGACTATCCTGTTTGTGACACCAATTATGTAGCGGTCCACCATCAGCCATGTTATAGATGTGCAAATCTAATCTACTCTGGAGAGCCGAGAATACAAAAGAGTCTAAGCCCTTGCCCCTGGCCTACTTCGCCCATTAAATACCCTGTATTGCTAATGGGTAGCATAAGATTAAATACTCCTTTAAAACACAAAAAACACACTTACGTTTCTTTAAACAACCAAATACCTGATGGACTTACTGTACTCAAAATAATTCAAAATATCTAGGTCCCCCTTTAAAACTCACTAAAGGGCACCTTTAATAATACTCAAACTCATGATACCCACAGGTATCATGTTGAAAACAGTAAACCCTGAAATATTCACATGTATCTCCAGTTTACATTTCAAAATTTTGGCAGAATGCCCTTCCTGCACATGTGTCTTACTTTAACTTGAACAAGTGTCAGTCTTGACAATCATTAAACAGAAAATAGGTACGGTTACTCAGCATCACCTTCATCAGGGATCCAGTGGGTGGAAAAGTATCACTGGTTGGCAGGGATAACTGTTGGCCTTGGAAAAACTCTTAGTCTTTCAGTTCCACCCTACAATGTCCCTCCACGCAGGCTCACATGTGCTAAACATGTCGATGTTTAATAGTTATGTTTATCATATTTAACATTTATGTTAGCATGCTAGCATTTGCTAATTAGCAAAAAAGGTTTGAATGTCAGTTTTCTATGCATTTGGTCATAAACTAAAGTACTGAACAAAGCAAAATTCTAATCTAATAATGACATTTCAAAATCAGATATCACCAATTATTAAAATTGATCACAGGGGAACATTATCTAATAAATGGTGTTACAATCTCAACATGTTCTCATTCCCAACAGCAGCTTGGTCAGTGCCTTTAAGATTCAAACTATGACACTCTACCTACTCATATAGCCTCAGTTATGCATGTGAAGGGTTCCATGGTCAAGTTAGCGATAATATGTTATATGCTACATCCGGTTAGACATATTATGACTTATAAAATATTATTAACGTTGTCAAATAGTTGCGTTTTGTATAGGGATATGCAACAAAACTACTTGTTTGGCTTTTAGAAAAGGTCATGGCTGCATTAAAATTTCTATATTTAGTCTTGAAACCTAAGCTAACCTAACCCTAACCCAGTGGGTAAGTCCTATGAAGTCTGCAGGGCACAGACATTTCTCGCTCTTTATACTACTGCACTAGAGGGGCACTTCAAAAGGTAACGCTAAAGGGGTAAGTACAGTGTCAAACTCAGAAGCACGGGGCCACTGACCAGATTGCTGTATTTGACACACTGGGAGTGAGAATGAGCTGGGCAATCCATACAATATTTGCTAATTTCCCCTTGATAAAATTGGTGGACCTGCGGACTGACTGATTTAGCAAACTAATGACCATTGCATTTCCTAGAACTGCATGCATGGCTGAAAAACTTAGATGACTCCAACTACTAAGACCAGAAAGTTTTAAAGTTCCATTAGACTGCTAATATCAGCCTACATTTATATTTTGTTTCACATTAGTCCCAGTGGGTGCATCTACAGTACTGGGGAGCAACTTCTGATTCGGAACAGCCCAGTCAACTTACCAGCATCAAACCAAACATTTACTTAAGTCAAGGGCGTTCCACCAAATGATGTGTAAAATAGGTTCCCGTTTGACATTTAAACTGAACTAACTAATACCATCCAATAATTTGTTCACATCAATGTCTGGGCCTATACAAATTTGAGAAAAAAAATCTGTGGCTTGGCAGTTTGGACTCTGCCTTGTTTCCTGGTTTTAATGTAAATGCCTTTTTCTAGTTCCATCTAGTTCTATGTCCAAATGAATTATTCAGTCATTTGAAAATAAGACTCTTCATCTTCTTTCTTCTCTTGTTTGCATTCCCGGCAGCCATTGAAACACAGAGCACCAGTTCAGAGGAGCTCGTCCCCAGCCCGCCATCTCCGCCGCCCCCTCCCAGAGTCTACAAGCCCTGCTTCGTCTGCCAAGACAAGTCCTCTGGATATCACTATGGTGTCAGTGCTTGTGAGGGCTGCAAGGTAGGACTCAAATAGTAGTTTTTCCTCTGTGATGCTTAGACAGAGAGCATTTTCACTCAGAGTAATTATTAAATGCTAATGCAGATTTTACACAACTGGCTTCATTAAGCCTTTTGATACTTTAGTACACCTTTCAGACTAGACAAAAAACAAACACCTGCTAACATCTGGCTTTTGTTTAATGTGAGTGTGTACGATAGGCGTTTACTCCCACATCAAATGACTCTGCAGTAGTCACTGGTGTTTATTGGCTCCCGCTCTGATGAAACACAACACTCAGATGGACTAGCTAATTATCGCCCCTTGTTAGGTGCGATGATCTCTGTTCAATCAGCTTGAAAATCATTTAACTCTAAATAATGGGGGGCTTTTATTGTGAAAAAGTTGTAGGAAATTAAACGTGTTTGTAACTGACTTAGTACTGCTGGGATCAAGACAAGCACGTCATTGGTTGAAGACACACCTTGAAGCAGGTAGCCCAGCTGTGGCAGTAAAAAGCTGTGCTGGGCTGCTGTGATGAGTCAAACTGAGTAGAGCCAGGCAGGCAGATGTAATGGAAAACTACCACTGGAGTTGCATTCAAAAGGTGCAGTCATTCCTCTTTTAGGCCTGTTGTATCCTTTTCTTCCACGGTGGCTCAGTGGTTAGAAACAGCTTGGAAGTGGACCTTGAGTTTGAGATTGTTTACAATTGAAGTTTATTCAATTGTAAAGTGTAGTGCTGAATATGTATCTATGTGACAATTCTTAAATATTGAAATTTAAGGGATCCTTATCATAAATCTTAATGTCACAAGTTTATATAAAAATAATGATAATATTTGGGCATTATTTGTAATTCGGGTGTACTGTTCTTTAAGACATGACAGTACCTCCACTCACTATAAGGATTGACATTCTCAAATGTTTCTACTTTTAGAAATTCCCTCCAAAATCTGCCCTGCCAGCACTAGTCTGTCTTTTCCCACTTATAGCATCTGCTGTTTGGCATCTGCTAACACCCTGCATGCACATATACAGATACAGTATATAATATAAACAATATTCAATAGTCACTGAATAGGCTGATATGTATACTGTACCTTTTAAAAGCAGAACTAAATGAGGTATAATAGGTTATAAATGTAAAATAGCTGAAAACCACAAAGTAAATCTTTACATTACTTAGTGGAAATAGTCATGGATTATAGTAACACCCTCTTGAGAACTGCACATGTATTCCTTCCAAGGCGATGGAGTTTTCTCCCATGCAGCCAGACTGTGGTGTGATGTCCTCTCTCCTCCCCGCCTCTGTAATTGAAGACGTGGTATGCCAGGAATCCTTTGGAGTTTTTGGCCCAGAGGGAGGTGGTGATCAGCTCGCTCACTAGCCTCTGGGTCAAATCAAGTTTTCAACTGACCCCATGCTGTTTATGTGTCAATATAAGCCTCATCGTAAAGGTCTGTGCTGACCTCTGACCTAGCTGCGCAGGCCTTTGTTAAAGGGGAGCCTATACTATAATAAATGATGGAATTTATCTGTGCTGCTCATAAATTAAATAGTTTAGTATGTACACAACAGCTGAGTTTAGTCTCAATACGCGCTGATGAATGAGTGAAGAGTCAACATCACATCATTGGATCACATGGCTATGGGATTGAGCACCCTGAGTGCAGATTGTGTTTGCCTAATGACAGATACAGATGGCGAATAAAGTGAAATCACTATCAGAGTGCCTCTGAGAATACAGACAAAACGGTAGAGTCTCATCCCATCCATCCACTCAGTCTGCAGAGAGCTGATGTAAAAATAGTTAAATTCATGGCAGAATGGACTTGATTTTTGTAACATCCTGACTCAAGAGGATTAAGCAAAGGATTATATGTTTTTTTTCCTGTGTTGAATTTCTGTCTCCATAGCGAAGGCATTGTTGTCTGTGGTGCAAGGGGCAGGCTCCTTCTATTAGATAGATGCAGCCAAGCATGCTGTACAGCTGTAGGCTTTTAGCCAGCAAAAAGAGCATTTTACTGCCCAGTGAACGTGCCAATTAGAGCCACAAATAGACTCAAAGACAGACAGTGTGTGTGTGTGTCATTGTAGTGATGTCAGTGCACATCTTAATGACAACACATGCAGGCACATACGCAGCTAAGACCAGTTCAAGCTCTGTACATTGTTTTACTAATAAGGATCAGTCCATGTTGATTTATCTCAGCTCTCACACACAGAACCATCTAATCTCTGATGAGAATGTAAGACTGATGCAGAAGTTTTACTAGAAATAGTATTAATCCAGCTTTATACAAGCAAACATTATATTTTATATATAGCCATCAGACACTGGACTCTACTATCTTCAGTTCCACTGTGGTAAATTTGGTGGGAACTGACAGGGGTCTATGCTATCCAGGAAAAGACTTAGGATACACCTGTGAATTCTCGCTGTAAAGTCCTTTAAGAGAAACCATGAATAACAGAATGGAAAGCACCCAGAGAATAATTTTAGGACTGCCTAGGACTTTCTTTCACAGAAGACATTTTGACATGTCAAAGCCAACAAATTCTCACTTCCAAAAGGTCAAATACAGCAGCTTGATCAGTTGCCTTAAGCTTCTATATGGCTCTACCTACCCTTCTAGTGTAAGTTTTACATGTAAAGAGCCCTGCAGTCAGGTTAGCAATGATTCATGCAATATTGCAAATATGCAATGCCCAGTTAGACTTGCTGATTAACAGTTTACATATTATGACATATTATGACTTTTGGAGTCTTATTAAGATGGTCAGCTGCTCGCAATTTGGTTAGGTTTGGACTCCAAAACTACCTGGTTATGTTTAGACTCTAAAACTGTTTGGTTAGGTTGAGGAAAAGATAATACTTTTGGTTAAATTAACTATGTATAACTTTGTCATACTATTTCACGTAACATCACTTAGGGTTTTGTCATCTACGTATGTTAACTTACTGACACATCATAACCTATAAACAAATCACTTTTACTTTTGGGTTACACAGTTTCCAGAGGGAAAGTCCACTGTATGACCCATCCATTCACCAACCTCCGACTTAAACTTTACTCAGTCTTTAAAGTACTGTGCAAGAGGGACATTTCATTAAATGATGATAGAGGGGAATCTATAGCATCAAACTTAGAAGCTTAAGGCCACTGACCAGGCTGTGATATTTGACATGTTGGGAGTAAGAACAGGCTGGTCAAAGCACAGATGTAAATAATAAACTGAATGATGGATGAATTCCAATTAGCTGCTTTGGTGTCAGGCTCCTGTTATTGTTCATGCTGGCTTAATTCTTGCTTTTCCCAAAATGACAAATAAAAATGTCTGTTTTGGACAAAGTCAGTATGTATTTTCTCACCGACTTACTTCGTTTTTTGTGCATACTATTTTCTTCTAGACCAATCAATAATTTAATTATAGTCTTTATTTTTTCACGTCACTAAACATTCATGAATCTATTAAATGACACGCTTGCAAAACTATAAAACAAAAAGAAGCAGTAAATCATCATGAGAAGCTGGAATCAGAGAATGTTTGGTATTTTTTGATTGCAAAGGACAATTGATTGCTTGTTAAAATTATTTGTTTATTATTTTTCTCAGTTATCCAGCAGAAGACCAAATGCAACAGCAACAGGAAAAACAGCATTAATGCAGTAGGTAGTGGTGGCACTTTGGCCAGTGTTTGGTTCCAGCAGGACTGAGTTAGTGTTGGGCATCCTTGGCAGATTTGCTGTGTGGACAGAGCTGATTTGAATTGTTAAAACAATGCAGGCATATGGGCCTCCAGAAGCACATGCATATGCAACAGATGACAGTTTCATCTGTGTTGACCCAAAGTCAAGAAATCTCCCAAAGTCAAACTGGCCTTCACATTCAGTCACCCCTACACTTCCTGCTTATTTGACATCATTAACAACATTGTGAGGCGAACTCCAAAAAAGGGACTTTGTGAAAATGTTAAACCACAAGGAATCTGGTTACAGTTCCTGTAATTTGATCTGAGCATGATGTCTGTACTGTTTGCTGTAACTGACTCTCTGCTGTTCATTCAAGTGGCAAACACATGAAGGGAAAGAAGAATTTAAGTGTTCTAGACTCCATCATGTTATATTTGACTTTCCAAGTATGAGGAACTGCTGGTGAGATATCTATCTTCCCATCAACCCTTATATTTTGGCCTCATTTCAAGTGTACAGGAGTTCTCATGGAAAGAGGAACTTAAAGGGCTTCTATGGACGAATAATGAAAAAAATCTATCATTCTGAGGAACAGGTTGTGAGTTCTGTTTGAAACCAATAGTCTAGTGACTAGCAGTTATATTAAGCAAAACCATGACATTTTCCTAAACCTAACAAAGTAGTTTTGGTGCCTTTATTTTGAAAGTATAACTGAACATTGGGTGTTTGTTATTACTTAAATTAACCACAGAATGAGACTGTATTGTTTTAATGGATGTGAGGGGGACAAATGGAACAGGAACACAGCGGTTCAGTTCCAAGGTTTTGTATGATGTCTGCATTAAAATGTCTACAAACGACCAGACTTTTGTTATATGTTTTCTGAAGTTGTGTACTTACGTTATTTCAAATGTTTCCATCAATGTTTGAACCCAGATATATCTGAATTTTCTCTCAAGGTAGAGGTGACTTTTACTTGGTCACCTGTTGGTACAACATCTGGGAGACTCAAATAGTGAGGAAGGAAGCTGGCAGATGAGACTAAACATGACATGAATAAACCTGTAAAACATTACCTCTTCTGTAAACATTTGTGTCTCAGGCAATGGCAGTTGTTTGACATTGGAGACAACAAAGATCTCCCATAGAGAAAATGCGATTGTGATTTTGGGCTATATAAATACTTAACTTGAATTGATTCCAATGATCAGACACTGAAAGTATTTTATTTTGATTGAGCAGCCCCTAGTGGTAGAAATGAAAAACTGTATCAACAGGGGATCAATTGATTTTGTAGTGGATATTTATCAAGTAGACAGAAAATCAATTTCAAATTACTAGATAAACTAGGTAACTGCTTACTATCAAGTTGCTCTCTTAACAAGATGGTAATACGTCAGGATTTGTATACATGACACAAGTGGCCAAAACAAATGGCTCCTAAGGCCATTTTAAACACATATCTTATTCAGCTTCTTAACAGCACTGTCATAAGTTGATCACTTAATCATAATCTCCTCTGCACAATAAAAATAAAGTTGAATGAAGTTAAGGACATTCTTGTTATGTCAGAAAAGAAAAGAATGCCCCAAAGTGCCAATACATGTATACAAGGTCCAAATTGCAATAATCAAAACAACACTCTGTCCCTGCATTCCCATTCCTTACAACTTGATGAAAATATGAATATCCTGCAAAGCAGCAATTAAAAATAAGTCCTGGCATTAACATAGGTTTTGCATTACTGGATATTATAAAAGGCAGCAGAATTCCCTGAGAAATCATGAAATTTATGAATGTTGTACACTCAGGATGTGGACCTCATACATACAGAAAATCAACACTGTATTTTTTAATCTGACCCTGTTGTAGGGAGCCAAACATCGTATCACACTGTGGCTTTTTCTGAAGTTGACTTATCTTATTTGGATAAGCCAATAAACATTTAGATATTGGACACCTTTGTCCGAATGACAAAGTTTATAGTTTTTAAGATGAGATGAGTCAACATCAGTCATGTTAGACAATTTCTGCAAAGTGCCGATATTTAAATAATAATAATAATAATAATAATAATTCTCTGAGCCCTTCAAAGACTTTTATGTTCACATTCAGTAATGTGACAGAAATCTTATAGACAGAAAACCTTAAACAAATACAACCTGGACTATCTTTATGACTAGACATCACTAGAGGTAAGGTTAGGATATAGAACGATTACAGAACAGTTTAGAAAATGACATCTTAACATTATTTGCATAAGCCCTAAAATGTCCATAAAAGAAAGACAGCTTGAATCTGTACTCGTGTTGTCAGCGCTGACAGGCCTTTAGGGACAGGGACAAAACTTAGAGCTGTGAACACTCCTCCCCCTCTCTTTCTCAGTTGTTGGGTCCCGAGGCGTTGACACAGTAGGATTAGCTTGATGGAACTGGTTTGACAAGCGGGAGACCATAACCTCTTTGAATAAAACACAATTCAGAATGCTCACAGTGGAAAAGAAACACTCCTCTATCTGAACCCACAGGCCTCTCTGCTCTCTGTTTTTCCACCTCAAACCCACAGGCAGGTATGGACTAGATAAATAAACTGACCCAGAGTCACCTACAAATGTGAATGTGATTTCTTAACAATCAGACTCTTTTTATTAGAATGTTTCAAAATTCCCACTAAAGGTTTACCTGACACTGGAGGCCTGACATAAATAAAGGGTATATATAAAAGTAAGGCATGCTCCACCATCCACATAGACAATAGAAAATCCACAAATCGGATATGTTGTATGCAGACTCGTAAGATCTGATATGAGTGTTACATAGAAATGTGTAAAAGAGATTGAAAACATCAAAGGGTGAATTTAGGAGACATTTACATTTTTTTTTACATCAGTTCTCAAAAATATAATATAAGAATTCTGTATTAAAATGTCTAAAAATCAATTTGAGGAACCTTGAGGAACCTTTGGTATCCTCAAATTAGCAGTGTGTTTCATCTGGTTGCCTGTTGCTACAACTTCCAGGAGAGAGTCATAGAGTGACAAAGGAAGTCAGTGCTGAAACTAAACATAACAGCAGTAAAAGTAAAACATTACCTCGTGTAGCGACTCAAACGAACAAAGGAGTCGCTGAGAGACAGGTTGGGCCTGATTGGCTAACGCGCTTCCTTAAAGAACTCGAAAATAAGTTTAACTTTTTATTGACGAAAAACGATGATCAACTCATGATAAAGTGCACAAACTCATAATCAAAGTGATCACAGTGATCAAAGAAAAATAATGGTCAACAAAAAATACGGCGACCCAGCTCACCCTCTCTCTCTCTCTCTCTTACCATGAGAAGTGAACAGGTGCCTAAATCAGCTCATAACACCACCCATATCCATGTGACCCGCTATCCCCCTACTCAGTGTGACCACAATGAGACATCATAACCAAAACAAACACCAAAAGATAACAATATCCCATCACCTTGTAACAAATAGAAAAACATCTACCAATTCATTCATGGCTCCTACACACCAGCCCCTAATTATTAGGTTATTATCCATAATAATTACCCACATTCATATCAGTAGGAGACACGAACCACAAAAATCTTAACATTCAATGTCCATAATTCATATTTTGTCTTCTGTCTTCTTAAGTCACAAGTCAATAAAGCCAAATGCCACTGGCAGTCACAGTCATTTTAGCCATCATTCTGTGGCATTCTGTAAGACAAAGTCAAAGTCAAATTGGAGGTCAAAGAGTCACAGTGTGTAGTAGCCGTTCCTCATCCAGCCTCAGCTTCCTGTAGCAGGCAGATCTTCTTTATTGGACGGTCCAGGCAGCTGCTCTTTGTTTTAATCCACACCTGACGCACAAATCCTCTTCTGTCTGGAAAAGTCTGTAGTACTCTTCCCATGACCCAGGAATTTCGAGGTGCTGTGTTGTCCACGATGAGCACAACATCTCCTGCGATAATGTTCCGCTTCACTCCAGACCATCTCTGATGCTCCTGCAGTTGAGGTAAGTATACTTTAAGCCATCGTTTCCAGAATAAGTCTGACATGTATTGTACCTGCTTCCATCGGCGTCGAGCATACACATCAGCCTCCTGACAGTCTCCTGGTGGTAAAGATGGTACCGTTTTCAACAGCAGCAGGTGGTTTGGCATTAGTGCTTCCAGGTCATTAGGATCTGTAGATGCTTTGGTAATTGGCCGGCTGTAGATGATGGCTTCCACTTCACAAAGAACGGTATGAAGACCTCCTTCATCTAGATTTTGAACATTCAAAGTGGAGTTCAGCACTTTCCGCACAGATCTGATTAACCTCTCCCAAGGTCCTCCATGATGCGAGCCAGCGGGGGGGTTAAAACTCCATTTGATTCCCTTCTGAAGGAGTACATTGTTAATCTGTGAGTGATTCCACTGCTCAATGGCTATTCTCAATTCACGCTCTGCTCCCACAAAGTTTGTTCCATTATCAGAGCGTAGTTCCAGGACTTGACCTCGTCTTGCTATGAAGCGTCTGAGCGAATTTATGAAAGAGTCATTGTCCAGTGAAGGTGCCACTTCAATGTGAATTGCACGTATGGCCAGGCAGGTAAAGATTACACCGTACCTCTTCACTACACTCCTGCTCTTCACTTCAAACGGTCCAAAATAATCTTCTCCAACCCGAGTAAACGGGGGTTCATCTGGAGTAACTCTCTTGACAGGTAAGTCTGCCATCTGCTGGGACACTGGCTGAGCATTCAGTCTTCGACAGATGACGCACTTTGACAGAACTCTCCTTATGGCTGCGCTAGCACCAGTGATCCAATACTTCTCTCTCAGTTTGGATAACGTGGTTACGACCACCATGCCCGACTTCATGATAAATGTGCTTTAGGAGAATGTCTGAGATAGGGAAATCTTTTGCCAGGATTATGGGATGTTTAGCCTCCGCAGGCATAGATGACCTGCTCAGTTGACCACCAACTCTCAGAACACCATCTTTGACTAGTGGGCAGAGTTTATAAAGGTGGCTGCAACCTTTCACGGTTTTGGCGCTTTGCAGCCTGGAGAGTTCCTCTGGAAACCTCTTCCTGTGGCAGAACATGATGATTTCCAACTCAGCCTTCTCCAGCTCCTCCACTGACAGACAACTTGAAACTGTCTCTCCTTTGAGAGTGTCCATATCCCTTTCCAGTGAACATCTTTGGTGCAAATCCAGACCAGACTGTGTTAGATCTATCTTTAGATTTCTCCTCTTCTGGCAGCGAGCCAAAAACAATCTCTTAAATCTCGAGATCCAAGCAACAGATTTCCTCAAACCAGTCCAAGATGAGAAATAGTTTATCATACGAGTCACAGTGTCAACCTCTTCTGCAGCTTGTACAGCATTCACTGCCACAGCTTTCTTGACCTCCGGGTCGTCTGCTGGAAGTGATGACATATCCTCAGGATTAACAGGCCATGCACTCTCAGGTTGAATGAGAAACTGAGGACCCGACACCCATGTCGCATTTTTTTAGAAATGCATCCACTTTCAAACCTCTGGAGGCCACATCAGCTGGATTGCGTGCAGTGTCTACATACCTCCATTGAGAAAATTGTGAAACCTTGAGAATATCTGAGACTCGGTTGGCAACAAAGACTTTGAACCTGGAGGTCTCATTCCTGATGTATTTCAGGACAGAAGCACTGTCTGTCCAAAATACACAATCCTGAAGACCCATGTGTAACTCTCTCCTCCACATTACATCAAGGCGACTTGCCATGGTGGCAGCAATGAGCTCCACACGAGGGATTGTAACAGACTTAAGTGGAGCCACTCTAGCCTTCCCCATGACGAAGGCGCTGTGTACTTGTGAGTGTGCATTGTGCAACAGCATCTAAGTCACTACTCCGTAGCCCTCTTCAATTGCGTCACAGAAATGGTGCAGCTGTGCCATGGTTGTTTCTCCAAAGTCTGAGGGCTTCAGACATCTCATAACTTTAAAGTCCTCCAAATGGCATAGTTCCTGCAGCCAACTCATCCACTTTTCAGCCACTGAATCAGGTATGATGTCATCCTAGCTGAGTGCTCTCCTGCACAGATCCCTTAATATTTTCTTTGCTGACAACACAACAGGGCTCAATATTCCAAGAGGGTCATAGATGGAGCTAACAGTTGAGAGAATTCCTCTCCTAGTGAATGGTCTGTCTTTGATCACGATCTTAAACCTGAAGGTATCTGACTGAATGCACCATTCCACGCAGAGCACTCTCTCCACAGGTAGCTGACCCTGATCCAGATCCAACCTTTTCATATCCTTTGCTCCGTGATTTTCAGGTATTGCAGCCATGACCCCACGTCTATTGCTTATCCATTTTGTAAGCTGGAAACCACCCTTTGCACAGATGGAGAAGAGGTCATGATAGAGAGATATTGCTTTCTCCTCTGAAGCCACTGACACCAGGCAATCATCAACGTAGAAGCAATGAAGAACCTTGTCCACCACCTCTTGGCTGAAGTGTCTTTTGTTATCTTCTGCACATTTCCTGAGAGCAAAATTAGCACAGCTAAGGGAAGAAGTTGCTCCAAAGAGATGCACCATCATCCTAAAGTCGATGAGGTCTTGATTTAAATCCCCATCGGGCCACCAGGGAAACCTCAACAGATCAGCGTCTTCAGCTGGGACTCTTACCTGGCGAAACATGGATTCAACGTCTGCCATGATCACCACTGATTCTTTCCTGAATCTAGTCACCACTCCAATCAACAAACTGGTGAGATCAGGTCCTTGTAGAAGCTGAGTGTTAAGAGTTCCTTGGAAACTTGCTCCACAATCAAAGACGACTCTGATCTTCATTTTTGTCAGATGGTAAACGCCATGGTGCGGGATATACCAGATTTTGCCATCACAGCGTTCCAACTCCTCCTCAGGAATCCTTTCAGCATAACCTTTGATTACCAAATCATTCATGAAGGCAATGTAGTCTGCATGGAATGATGAGTCCTTTTGAAGCCTCCTCTTCAGATATGAAGCATGCTGCTCAACAATTTTCCTGTTATTTGGCATGTTGAATTCCTTGTTCCTTAATGGTAAATTAATCTGGTAATGGCCATTCACTTTCTTTGCTGAATTTGTGACCAATTCCATAAACTTCTGATCCTCTTTTGACATTCCAGGTTGTTCGTCCAAACTGCTTTCAGGGAAATCTGTCTTGAACTGCTGCTGCCAAAGTTCCTCCAAATTCACAACTGACACTCTGTTTATGGATACCTCTGGCTGCTCACAATTGATTGTTTCCTCGTCTTCTCCTTTTAGAGGTCCATTCACAGTCCATCCCAGCATTGTCCTGATTGCATAGGGTCCACCATTTACACTGTGAATGACTTCTAATGGTTCCAGTGCCTTAGGAACATTTGTCCTGATCAGCAGCTCAATTTCTGCATCTATCTCAGGCAAATGTACAGATTTCAAATGTGCCCATCCAAGAAGATCCCTCTCTCTTGGAATGTTCCCCTTGTGAACAGGCATACGCTCCTGTGTATAAGTCTTGGGCAGTTCACAAAAGTTGTCACCTTTTAAACCAGCAACCTCCAGTCCTGAGACAATGTAGCTACTCACAACTTTCTCTTGGCCCATGGTCCGCAAGAGAATATGTGCCCTCTTTCCTGTGAGGCCTAGTTTGTACATCAGTGCCTCTGTGCAAAAGACTGCTGTACTTCCTTGATCAAGGAAAGCATATGTGGTAAAGATCTTGCTGCCTTTCTTGGACTTGGAACAATGGGAAGCTTACACTCCTCATCACCAGCCCCAGTGAGCCCACTTGACACCAAGGTGCTGTCCACTGCCACCACTGATTTTCTTTCTGCTTGACCAAAGTTCTTTTCCGTTTCCTTTGGAGGAATGTGAAGTATACTTGGATGTTGGAGACCACATTTTGCACAGGTGATCCGTTTTCTGCAATTTTTGCTGATGTGTCCAATACACAAACAGCCAAAACAGACACCCTTTTCCCTTAAGAAGTCTAACTTCTCTTTGTGGGTTCTTTTCTCCAACTGGGGGTACAAATCCAATGTGTGTCCTTCTCCACAGCAAAGACATGTCCTCTTTGAAGTTACGGTTTGTTCCTGAGTTTTGTTGTCCGCAGGAGCCACAGTGGTGGCAAAGCTTGTTCCTTTAATGCCAGAATGAGGCTGTGGTTTTAGTTTGTTTATACCTTTATTGATTGTCACTGAGGGAGAATCCTGTATATTTCCAAAGACTGGGTCAGTTAAGATTTTCACTTGTTTTTGAATGAAATTGGTGATGTCACTGAATGCAACTCTGTGATTGCATCTCTCTTGAAGTTCATAGGCTACAGTTCTCCATTTGTCTCTGAACTTATAAGGCAACTTCCTTATAATGGTATGCATATTGGCAGGCAGATCTAGCTCATGCAAATATTGAACCCCTTCCATGGCATTAGAACAGCCTCTGAGGAAAAGGCTGTGGTCCTGGAGAGCTTTTACGTCCTCGGTCTTGATAGGAGGCCATGACAGAGCCCTTTCCATATATGCAGAAGCAACTTTCTGCTTGTTTCCAAAGTGCTCCCGCAATAAGGCTTTAGCTTTAACACAGCCCCTTTCTGGGTTAAAGTGCTGGTAGCTTCTCACCAGCTCCTTAGGGTGACCTCTAGTGTACTGTTCCAGGAAAAATAGTCTATCGCTGCAGTTCTCAGTATTTCTCTCCACACCATTCTCAAAAGCTCTTATAAATGCATTATATTTTAGTGGATCCCCATCAAAAATTGTGATTTCTCTCCTTGGTAGTGATGAGAGGCACTGCTGTTGAATTAAGAGGGTACTTATTTCATTTTGCTTTCTCATAATTCCCAGCATGTTGTTTTGATTCTCATCTCTTGATCCAAATCCTGCATTCAAGGAGTATCCATATTGAGTTTGTGCATCCTCATTAGCATTGTGATTCACTGAATGTTGTTTGGGTTCATTAAGTGACACAGGCTCATAGTGAATGAACTGAGGTGCAGCTTTCTCTTCGGGCCTTCTTCCTGGATCCAAGCAGTCATGTTTAGTTACCTTTTGTTTCATTGACATTTGTGGAATAAATGAATTTGTAGTAGCTTTGAGAGCATTTGTTTTTGATTTTCCCTTTTCCAAATAAGAGTTCATTCCATCTGAATGCATTGTTATTGAACTCTTTCCACTTCGGATGCTGTGAGACCTTAACACATTTAATTTTGCCATATGTGCTGCAATGTCTTCATCCAGTTTGAGCTGCTCCTTTTTCCTTTTCAGACGTTCCTCCTGTTCCTCCAGTTCATGTTTGTCCTTTAATAGTTTTTGTCTTGCCATTAATGCTGCCAAGTCAGCCTCTGCTCTCAGACGTGCAGAAGAAGCAGTAGAAACAGCAGACCTTCTTCCAGTAGCAGAGTTTTTGCTTCCCACATTTGACACACTGTCGCTTGGTGTTATGTCATCTTGCATATCCTCTGTACTGAGTACTGATGCAGCTTGAGTTGAAACTTGAGGTTCATCCTTTGTTGGACATTGAAGCACTTCCTCATTTATTGCAGATTGAGGCAGACTGAGGCTGTTATTTTGTTGTGATTCCTCTGATTCGTTTTGTCTATTTTGTTCGTCCTCCATGAGTAATGAAATCAAAATCTCATGTGACGTAGCAGCATTTTCACATCTCAAAATGAGAAATAAAAAAAAATCTCAAAATTGAACATGTGAAACATTTCCCTTTGTTTTCATGAGAGCTTTCTGGTATGAGTGCTTTCATTTTATTCACAGTGATTTTGCGTTCATGTTGCAGCTTTTCAATTTTATTTGCCCAGGCCGTGAGTATGGTTCGTCTTTTCCCACGCTCCATTTCAACGTCAGCATTTATTTCACTCGTTTTCCTCCTTTAATTTCCTTTTGATTTTTTTCTCAATATATTATTTGTACATTTGAAACACATCCACAGAAAGAAACGAAATCCATCCAACAAACATCATCCATATCAAACACAGCAGCGGAGGAGCAGCAACTTCAGAGACAGAGCGTTGATTCATATTTCACAGCATGGAGTCAATTCAGCATCGGAATGCATCGCGCCGAGGAACCCAATCCTCAATCAAACCGGCAATTGTTCCCAATGAACAAACAGCAGTCAATATGCAAGCCGCAATCCTTCCATTAATTTACAGCTTCAATGCGCATCCACAGGTGAGCTTACCTGGCTGTAGTTCGCTTTGACAGCGGCTCCTTAAACTCGTTTTAACAGCCAGCGCCTACCTCCATGCTTCGTCTCCGATGTCTGTTTAATTTCATCCTCTTCCTATTTGCGTCCTCTTGGTCTCAGCTCCATTGCTCAGTCTGATGATATTTGTAATAATGCCTTTTTTTGTTGACAAAATGCAGCGATTTAAACTAACAAAGGAGTTGCTGAGAGACTGAGGTTGGGCCTGATTGTCTGATGCGCTTCCTTAAAGAAATCACTGAAACGTAAGTTTAACTTTTTATTAACGAAAAAACCATGATCAACTCATGATAAAGTGCACGAACTCATAATCAAAGTGATCACAGTGATCAAAGAAAAATAGCGGTCAACAAAAAATATGGCGACCCAGCTCACCTTCTCTCTCTCTCTCTTACCATGAGAAGTGAACAGGTGCCTAAATCAGCTCATAACACTGCCCATATCCATGTGACCCGCTATCCCCTACTCAATGTGACCACAATAAGATATCATAACCAAAACAAACACCAAAAGATAACAATATCCCGTCACCTTGTAACAAATAGAAAAACACCTACCAATTCATTCATGGCTCCTCCACCTTGTCTGTGAACATTTCTGTCATATCAGACCAGGGACATGCACATGATTATAGAGGGGCAAGGGCTCAAAGTCAGAAAAGGGCAGTATGTGCGTGCGCACAGCGTGCGCCAAATTTGTTTTCAGGCCTTAGTAACACAATATGTAGATTAGATATGTAGTAGTTGCATGAATACAGAAGCATTCATGCAAACTACTACCAGTACTAGCTGGACAATAAGCTGGACCAATTTCCCGACTTCCTGAAACCGGGTCATGACTTCCGAACTGGTAGGCTAAGACTAATATGATATTTTTTCCAAGGTTGCACATTAACACAGTTTGCATAACAAAAAGAAAATCATGGGAGGGCAAGTGCAAACTAGGAATACAGGCTACGCATCTAAAAATGTGACAAAACCAAGAAATTACTACTGTGACTGCTACTGTGAATGTTAGTAGGAACAGCAATGTTTACAACAGCAAAGTCACAATAAACTCAATATCTAGAAGAAGTTTAAGATTTGTGGCAATATAAACAGCCTACGCAGACAGCTGTCATATTAGATTATTCTTAACTCTCATTAACAAGCAGTTAGCTTAACAAGCACAAATGGGCACTTTTCTGAAATATGACTCATATTTAAGCACGTTGAATAAGTGTAAGGCGAATTATTAGCCCCCACAAGGAAGTTATGTTAATGGATTTATAACTCACAAAGGTTCAAGTCACTCCACTGTCACGTCTCATCTATGTGCGTGGTAGTGATGTGCGGATCGATACTGAAATATCGATACCTCCGATACCAGATCTTTATGCTCTAAAATCGATTCTCAAATCAAAATATCAATACGTTTGATACATCAGTCATTTGAGGTAATGTATAGCATAAACAGAAACACAGTGGAAAGTTACTAAACTATTGAGATCTTGTCTAAATGATACGCAGCTGGTGGGAACTACTTTTTCTTCCGCCTGGGTGCGTAATGCATAAGCGCAGCGGCATGCTGCCCAGTCAGTCAGTAACTCAGTCTCAGTCTGTAGACACAATGGCAGAGCGTAAACGGAGTCATGTGTGGACCTATTTCAGCTCCACAAACAGCCAAGACGCGGTTTGTGATGTTTGTGGAAAAATGGTAAGGAGTTGTGGCAATACAACAAACCTTGTGAGCCACCTCAGCTTAAACCACCACACAGAATACGAGGCATTTATAATGAGGCGGACAGAAGAGGAGAGCACAGTGTCAGGTGCTGCTGTGAGGGCAAGACAGTCATTTCACAGTCACTGAAAGACTCCGCCAGAGACTGGCAGAGTCTTTCAGTGCTGCAGGCAGGCAGGCACTATCCAGGTACAGAGGAAGAAAATGTGGAGCTTTAAGCGGCGCTAAGCACTGTTGCTGTTGGAGTTGTTCAAATTAAAAAATATGGTTATGAAATAAGTAACGAAATAAATACATGATTCAACAAATAGCTGCATGAGTTCAGGTTGGAGTAATAATATGCGTATCACTGAGATAATCTCACTTAAGCAAAAAAGCCTAAATTTATTCAGGTAAGGTTTCCTAAAGAATTGGTCATTTAAAGTGGATAACAGAGACTAGGTGTCATTAAATTATACAGAGCAATTGCGATAAAACAGCCATGGTGAACTTAGAAAAATATATACTAGAAAAGATTGATAAAAAATAAAATTTTATCTATAAAATATATCTATTATTATTTGCAATCAGTCTAATTTGCTGTTAAATGAATATTTCAAAATATAGGTATTGACAAACTTGTGCAATTATTGTGGCATTTATTAAATATTTTACTGGCAGTTTCAATTTCAGTATACAAAGTATCAGTATTAGATCGGTATCGCCGATACCAGCCTGAATTTTACTCAGTATCGGATCGGAAAGGAAATCGGTGGTACTGAATATCACTAGTGCGTGCTGGAGTTCTCGTTGAGGCAACAGCTTCTCTCTCTCTCTCTCTCTCTCTGTCTGTGTCTCTCTCTCTTTCTCTCTCAATTCAATTCAAAGGGGCTTTATTGGCATAAAAGTTTCAACAACAATATTGCTAAAGCATCTTGTCCAAACACTCGGACAGAACAATAATTTGACATAAACACCAAACAACACCAAGATTAATTTAGATTAATTTACACATACATTAATTATATATACAGTATATCCCCTGTTTGTGTGTGTGTGTGTGTGTGTGTGTGTGTGTGTCGGTCACTCACTGTCCCTCAGGTTGTCTCTCTCTCTCTCGTCCCTCTGTGAGAGACAGAGCGGAGCAGAGAAGCGGCTTTAGGCTCAGCACACACACAACACCGTATTACAAGGAAATGCGTACGGTAGATAACCGTGGCGTTTTTATACCGCTGTTTTTTTTTTACATCCCTATGCACAACAGGAATTTATTTATTCATTAAAAAAACACACCATAACACCCCTTGGGCCCTATGTGTGCACGTGACTGTGTCAGACAGATCTGACGTGACAGTAGTGGTGGTTGTTTAACCACCAGCGATTGCAGGATTATTATTTTTTTCATGTTATTCTTGCGAGTGTTAATTCTCCCCAGCAATAACTGTATGCTAGCTTTTAGCAATCAAGCAATGGCATGCCCCAAGGATGTGGGTGGCTGCTTATTTGAATTCAAGTCAACATCTCAACACTAAGGTGTCAGTACTACACCTCTGCTGATCAATACTGCCTACATGTTGAAACACAATATCAGTTGTTTTTTTTTTAAATCCACATTTTAATTAATTTTGCTCAGTAATGTAATGCAGTAAGTAATGAGAGTTGAGTGTTTTTTATCCTTCTGAGAAAAAAGCAAAAGTGTATGTCCCCATTGATTAACTAGTCCTTTAGCATCTGTCTTTTCTTTTGATGCAGTCAAACTTTTGACACCATGTACCACCTGGGAAATATTTGTCTCTCCAAGTAGTACCATTATGACCGACATTAAAATACAAAAGTGTAGACTTACTCTATTCAGCTAATTGTTTGCGCTTTTTGCTGCCAACCTAGCAGGTCCTGTAAATGTTTCAGTCGCCACGAGCACTTGTGCTCGGTTCCCTGTTGACATATCCTCCTCCTAGTCCGCATGTCTCTTCCTGATAGTTCCTGTTTGGAGCTTTCGTTTTACCTCTGCTTACTACCCTATCAACACAGTGTTAGTTTAGCTCCTAGCTAATCATGAAAGACATATGCACAAGCGACATTCATGAGTGTGACTAGATAGCACGCTGAAACAAAAATATGACAAGACAAACTTACCTACAAGAAAGTGTTCTAATTCAAAATTTCTACAGTATTTTGACAGTATTAACCTTCTGATTTTATATTAACTTATTTAATTTTCATAAAACATGGGATTCCTCTGTTTACCATTAGAGGGTGCCTGCATACCACCAGGCTTACTCGTACCACAGTTCAAGAATAGGGGCTTTATTGGCACACAAATATCAAGGTTTTTTTTTAGCATACAATTTTAACTTAATGGAAAGGGCTCTGAAGGGTTTGGAAGATGGATTCTTCCAGGAAAACTAATCCCCATTTAACAGTCACAGCAGAGTGAGTGATAAAGAAGTGTCAGATTATCACTGCTATGCTGTAAATTTACATGAATAAACTTGGGCCTTACAAGTCAGCTGGTATTCAAGCAGCTGATGAATAATATAGTGATTGTGAAGCAGCTGATGACAATTGACTAATGCAAGAGCATCTTCAGCACTCTATGCATGATTTTGTTACTTCATTACAAGAATTTAGACACATTAAATTTGGGATATGTATGATGGTTAAATCTGCCATTAAATATCTCCACCCTCACGCTTTTGCTCCAGTTTTGTTGCAATTTCTTATTTAAATCATTACACTTATTTTGAAAAGTATTTCCGAAGGGTTGGTGTAGGAATTTCTGACATGCTTCAACAGATTATTTTTTTCATCAATTTTAATTATAAAACACAAATTGTAGGCTTATAGTCACCGTGATGACACAGTAACAACAACAGTTGTCTAGACTTCTGGGTCTACAGGTGGGGGTTAAATTGGATTCTGGAGATACATGAAATTGGCAAACGTGTTTATTTCTGTTGTCATTTTCAGCAGTAACAGTAACATTTAAGCATATTTGGTAAAACACGATGGTCTGACTTATCTGACCTTTCCGCTGTGCTTATTTCATGTAATTTGTTGCTGTGCTAGTGTCTTTGATAAACCATATTCACCCAACAGCAATGTTTTTGGTAAAGTCAAGCTGTCATTTTAGGTAAATTAGGTCTCTTACCCAACGTTAGTGAAAGTGTTATTATATCTAAGCAAACATACATTTTGGATGAATGTGATTTATAAACTTTGAAATAATATCATGAAGTAAAAAGTAAAGTAAAAATTAATTGCATGTAAGTTTTGTCACTCAGGGGTTATCTACCTGGGACGTTACTGTAAACAAATAGTGTGATTTGTTATATTGCTCAATACACAGCTGACCTGACAAGACTAAGGAATTAGAACTTTACATTCAGTATTTGCATGGGTGTAAGACTTGAATGGATCTAAAAGAGGCAAATTGTACAGTACTTTGGATGCACTACAGTGTATACACTAGGTTTGGCTGATATCACCCTGTTGGTGTTGTTCCTTGAACATCATGATTAATGCTCTTCCAGGACCATCATTTCACCTTATGAAAAAGTGACAGAGGCCACATCTGGGACAAGTCATTGGTGTTAAATGGGATAAGTACAGGACTCTCACCCAAGAAAATGTGTAGTTTGTCTGAAACATCTTGGACAGAGAAAAAGGCCTCACCTCTGCTCAGCCACAGGCAGATCCAGAGAAGGACGGTGGTGGGCACACCACACAATTGGGCCACCTCTCTAGATTTCTAGTGGAAAGGGCTTCTAAGGCCCTTGTATCGACCCCTCAACAGAGACTGCTTTTGAGACGAGCTCCCTGCTTTTGAGAGGGGAGTCTGGAGACACTTTGAGAATCCCTCCCAGGCTGCCCATCTCTCCTACGAGGGCAAGTTGCTAGAGAGTGCTGCCACGAGAAACCAGGAGAGCATCTGCTGTGGCCAACTAACCCCCAGAGGATCAGGCAATAGCAGTGTTGAGTTCACCCCCAAAGTCCATCCCCAGTAGAAACAGCTGCCTTGTGGGCTAAGATGCACAGAACCATCGCCGTCCAGGTACAATTGTGGTGGGCGAGGCACCATTTCTGCTTGTCCCAATCTAGGCAACAGCAGGAAGACCAAGGCTGTTTGATGAAGCTACCATCAGCCATGTTGCTGTTGTGTGCTGCAGCGAGCTCAAGAGGTCTGCTGTTGTGCATGAGAGGTGTTCGGTACGCAGATCAGCAACACTGAGCAATCCCCTGAAGACCTGAGGTAGAGGTTGCAGCCCTCTTGGCAAAAGGGTCGGTCAGAGAGATAGAGCCAGGGGATCAGTGGGCTGGTTTCTGTTCTCTCTAATTCCTCATCCCCCCAAAAAATAGGAAACTGAAGTTCAAGATGCTGACAATTCCCAGGGTGAAACACGCCATCTGGGCAGGCAATTGGTTTGCAACCATAGACCTCAGGGATGCCTACTTTCATATCCCCATCAAGGATATGACCTGTGAAGACAAAGTTTACAAAGTCTGTGTCCTCCCGTTTGGGATCTTGCTGGGCCTATGCACCCTCATAAGAAAGATAGCTGCATGGATGCAGTCCTTGGGCTTCTAAGGCTTGTATGTGCCTGGACAGAAGTAAAGGGTCACTGACATGTAGCCTGCCTCATAGAGCACATTCAGGACCTAGGTCTTCACCTCAACCATGAGACGAGTGGGTTGGTACAATGTCAGGTTACACATTTCCTGGGCCTGGTTATAGACTCGGGGGCAACACCAGTATCTCTGACCCCAGAGAGGCAGGAGACTTTCGGGGCCTGACTGGCACACTTTTGCCAGGGGGCAAGTGTCACCTGGAAATGGTGCATATGACTCTTGGGACTAATGGCAGCAATGGCACAAATAGTCCCATTGGCCCCTCTTTACATGCACGCAGGCCCCACCCACAGATGCAGCTGCCAGCCAGAGTGTGAGTCACCAGTGTGTTACTTTTGGTGCTCCACTGGTGGAGACACCCAAGCAATCTTGCCAGGAGGAGCAGGCTGGGCACCTGTTACCCATCGCCGATGGCATCCATGGTAGCCTCTGCTGCAGTGCACAAGGGCAAAGGGATTGGGACAGCCCAGTGGTGAGGACCCTTCAAGGGGCATGAGCCCTGTCCACGAGGGCAGCATACTCATACCACTGGCTGCATTTGAGTTATGTGGATCTTAGGCAATCCTGCTTTGTCTGCAGCAGCAGTTAAGCAGGGGCAATGCTCAGCTGACCCTTACAAGTATGTTGGCTGTCATTAAAGCAGCCAATGTGGGGCAGTGCAAGCTTTCTGAGGACTGTTGTAGCCTCATTGCACATTATTTGAAGGCTGCCCTGAGACTCGGGGCTCATGTAAATGCCCCTGCAGTTCCGCCTTGGGTCCTCTTTTGGTCCTCGACGCTCTGCAGTGTGAGTTTGAGCCCCTTGAGCGAATGAGCCTGAAATCGCTGTCACTCAAGACAGCATTTCTGCTAGCAGGGATATCTGCAAAGGGAGTAGGAGAGAGGAGTGCATGCCCTATTAGTCCATGAGGGTTGATGAAGGTTTAAACCGGAGGATGGGGGAGTAGTGCTGGAACCCAACCCATTCCTTCTCCCCAATGTTTTCTCAGGCTTTAAGCTCCAACGTGTGATTGAGCTCTATCCTGTCTTAGCCCTCAAACAGATGGAGCGGAGATGGTCCCGTCTCTGCCCTGTGAGAGCATCTGGGTCACACAGGCCTACAGGCTACCAGACCAACTCTTGGTGTTCTTCACGCATGAGTGTCTGGGTAGAATGTTGTCAAAGGCTAGTCTGTCACCTAGATAGAGAGTGCATAGAGAGTATGCACGTTGTGAACCCACCTGTGTAAGCGCATCTAATCATCCTAAAAATGGCGTGGTCACTTTCTGCTGCCTCAAGATAGCAGTGAGCCATCAACACGCCTGTCCACACCTCCTTTAAGACAACACGCACAAGGGCACATAGGTGTAACAGGAGCATTTGCTATTTACACAACGTGGGCACTGGGCATGAAAATGCCAACTGCGTGGGTCTGAAACTAGCGATTACCCCTGCGCCCTGCTGTGCACTGCTTTGTGCCAGGCGTAGGTTAGAGCCCAAAGTCTGTCTTTGTACAACTTGCAACATGTCAGGCCAGGAGCCTTCACAGCTCAGGTCTATATCTGATTTAAAAAATAATTGTGGATAATGCACCGTCGTTGAGATTTTGCGTAGGGTGGGCATGAGTTTGCAAAACTGAACCTGACTTTTAAAATTAAAAAAGACATTTTGATAACAAATTATATTCCTTCACTGGGTATTAAATGAATAATTATGTGGTGGTGTATTTGATATCAGTATTCTCTGTTTTGGAAGTCCATCCTTTGATTTTCAGGGGGTGTTTTGCACACTTTTTGAGATCCTGCTGACTAACAGACAAACACAAAAAACAACTGAAAATAAAACCTCTTTGGAGTAACAATGCATTATGCAGGAGTTTATAAATCGGGTAACAAGATTTTATTTGCATATTTCTGTTTCTGCTGAGACACTATATTTTTGGATCTGCACTCAAATATTTGCCATGAGTTTTAGAAATCATGCCCTGGGTTAGGTACAAATAGTATTTATGCATGTTTAATCGGGGGGAAATTTTTTTATTGTTTTTATTGTTTGTTGTCGAAAACAAAATCTTCCTCTTTACTTCCCACTACAACCTTGCCTACATACACAAGGATGCTTGGCCCAGCAGCACCTCCTCACATTTCATAAGCCTCCTGTTGTGTGCTTTTCATATCTTTATTTAGTCCCCGGTGTCGCTGCTGTTACAGGACAGCAATGATGAAGAGCATTGATAAGCTTAACTAGCTTAAGTTAGTTTTTTCTCAGACTAAAGCTAAGTTTACACTACAGGATTTCAGCCCTGATCTTCCACTCACCAACCATTTTTGGAGATCGCTGACAAAAGCCCCAGATCAGAAGTAAATCAGTGCTTGCTCCTTTGAATGACTATTGGTATGTGTGAACTGTTCAAAGACACAATCCAGGAGCTCGCAAAAGCTCACTGATGTGTCGCAAATGTCTGCTGGGGACAAGCTAAGTAAGCAAAGAGGTAGTATTTTGACTCTCTCTGCATCAACAACTCTGTTTGACTGCATATGAAAAAATACAATGATATTTAACTGAGGAGGAGGAGGAGCACTGCTGCATATCCCTCTGGCATGACCATAGCACATGGTCTAAAGCACAGGGATAAAATCTCAATGTGGAATTATAAATAAGGGAAACCATGAATATACTTTTATATTAGCTGCTGCACTAGTTTAAAAAAAAGAAAACCAACTGACAACATACAATAGTGTTTAACAGATGAGAGAAGATGCAATTTAGGGGCACCAAATCCTAAACTGGCCCAGGGCACCAAAATGTGTGGCACCGGCCCTGCTCTGAAAGCGCTGTCTGAAGCCCAACAGGAGAGACACTCTGTGGTGAATTGTGAGCAATACACACAGTGTGTTCCACAATTGGAAATCCAATGTTTTCATATCACAGATGAAAAAAGGCATTAAAACGCAAGTCTAGGGCTGCGGGTAAAGCATACAGATGTAGGCTGATAAAGAAATTTAGCGCTAGACTGAAAAAGAAAGAAAAGGAATGGTTGAATCTTTAAACAGAGAAATCAGATTCATCTGACAAAATCCTGAGTCGGGTACAGTTTTCACAAACAAAGCTTTCATCCCTGCAATGGAACTCTTTGCAAAAGTTATGATTAAAATGACTTGACAGCACCTATGGGCTACTTTTTCTAAATTTGGTTATTCCATAATAATAAATGTAATCTAATAAATGCTGGTGTAATGGCCCAAATCCCAAACCCTGATCTGGAAACCATTTACTGTCAGAAAAATGTCATTCTAGCTTACACTCACTTTTGATAATAATGTTGCTTTTATTTATATAGCCTTTTTTTATGATACTCAATTACACTCTCCATAAAAGATTTGGCTGAGTATGGGTTGATGTCAGATACACACTACTGTGGCACTGTTAATGAGAGTGCAGACAGATCAGCAACAGGTCTGGCTCTGTGTGGTGTGTGTTAATGTGTAAGTGAGCAGAATGTAGGCCTCCCATCAGAGAGTGAGAGAGCTTAAAGATGGCCTCTAATCACTCCGGGGGCCCCCGCCTGGTCCAGGGCCGAAAGACGAGTGCTGAATGGTGAGAGGCAACCTGAAGAATAGGGGCACAGTGGGGTGTCTGTGGAGGACTGGGTGATGTGAAACCTCATTCTCTCCTCTGTTGTCTTTTTATGGCTCTCGCTTGGTCTCCAGTTCTCTATCTCTGCAGCTATTCAGAGCAGGTTGGGTGAGTCACACAGCTCGTCTGTTCAGGCCTCTCACTGGCTATCTCTCCTTTTAATTCCTCCTCTTTTTGGCTCTCTCCCTTCTACTTTCCCCATATTTGCCTTTCAAAGTGTACTGTATCTCCTGGTCCATCTGTGCACTGATTGCACTGATTGGGTTTCGGGGGTGGGGGGTGTCTGAGAGAGCTGTGTCTTGTTTGCCGTGTTGTAGTGGACTGCTGCTTTGTTTGTGCCTTATCTGTTGAGGTTTCACATTTGCCACGGTAACAACACAGTTCTTTGTGCTTTCTGGGCTCCTTTATATCCTGTTGTTATGTTTCTTCAATTGATACAACAGGTGAACCACAATATCACAACTGTGAAATGTCATTTTTAGCTTTAACCAAACCAACTTGACACAGATACTCACTCCTTGATGGAGAACAGTTGTGTGTAAATATAAATATATCTTTTTGCTGTTGGTTGAAAGCCTTTTATCTCAGAATTGTTGACTTTGAGGGTCTGACAGAAGTTGAATTACTATTGAATTGTATGGTTCATCCAGCAGAATTTTGAAACATTTGACAAAGATAACGTTTTTTAAACCAGTCCCTCGATTAAAGGAAAACGCCACCGTTTTTCCATACTAGACTATGTTCTTCCCTGATGTTAGACACATACCTCTCTCGCCTTCGTGTGTGAAAAACGGTGGCGTTTTCCTTTAAAGTACTCCAAAACCATGTAACTTTTGGAAACAAAAAAAAAAAAAACACAACGTTCCTGCTATGGATGAAGTTGATTCAAGATTCTGTGTTTCTGAGATGGACGGACAAATAATCTGAAAAAAAACATAATGCCTCCACAGCTCTTGCCAGTACTGAGGCATAAAGATACATGTTTGATCACTTTAAAAAAAACTCAGTAGCAGCAAAACCCTTATGCAGCTAATTTTTTTCTCAACCAAAGTTTAATTGTTTCACAGACTTTGATCATTTGACATACCTCTCAATTTTTGGGTACTGCGTGAAGGAGGTCAGTATGACTCACTGTGTCCACTATGTGGCGCTAGAGAACACTGACTAATTACAAATTAGTATTTCAAGAACAGAGTGCACCATGATAATTTTATGTAAATCAAGGAATGATACTCCTGTAGCAAGTTGGTGGTACAATAACTATACCTCTTATGTAGAAGTGTTATGGGCAGGGATCTGATCAAACATGTGCAATTTGGGAAAGATTGGGCCATTTTCATAGAAGTTATAACAACTTCCTGTTTTGTGGTGAAAAATGCCTTGCAACTGTGTTGGTGTCCAATGAGAACCCACAATTTTCACAATAAACCATGATCAAGGCCTTGAGGTTTTTCTGTCCAAACTGGAGGGGTGGATTTGGTCAACCTTCTAGCAGGAGTACATAGAAGTAGAGAAACATTTCATTTCTTGCTGCCACTAGGGGTGGTAGATTATTGGTATCTAAATGTGATCAAGCTTGGACTCTTATCAAATGTGTGAAAATTGGAGCAGATTTGACCTAGTATAGTAGCGCTACAACAATGTCCTGTTTTTTTATGGGATATCAACAACTTTTGCCATGCTGCCAAGGTCACACTGTTCAACAAAAACTCAAGCTTTTATTAACTGTTCATCACAAAGTTGTTCAAATTGGCGTGTAAAAACTTGAAGTTGATCAGGTTAAAGATTTGTTAAAATAGAATACATGCAAATTGCCAAATATAAGAAGAAAACTTCAATGTAGCTGACTTCCTGTTTGGTTTAAGTCATAGGTGATTTTAGGCTCTTTTTAGGGGTGCTCAAGTACACCTTTATTTCATCTCAGCACCCCTACAATGTTAAAATAGGGCTTTCAATATTAATTAATTATAGAAAAAAAACATATTACACAATAACAAAGTTTCTAGTTTCTAAAAGTTTCTAACTGTTTTTCAACTGTTTCTCAAACAAAGAATGGGACATGGTTAATTGATGAATCAATGTTATGTGCAACCATATATCAGCAGGGGTGTAAACTCATCAGGGGTAAAAAAGGTTACAAGATACTGACCCCCTAGGGGGGTCCGCGGGGCATGCTCCCCTGGGCAATTTTTTTCAAAAACAACTTTAAAGGTGAATTTACAGTCAATTTTAGCATGAGACTAGGGTCCAGATTTACTAAGGTTTGCACAGCTTTTGCTCATGCTAAACTTGCACAATCTGTCTCTCTTTGTTTGGTTTTGAAACATGTGAAGAGGGTCTTCAAAAAGATGTCCATCAGATGAACCTTGCAAAACAGTGGTTTTGGAATCAATTGTTGAGGCATCCAAGGTACCAGCTCAGGCTCAGTCTTATTCAAGCAGGAAAAGTGGTCTAGGATCTTTTTAAAAAAAAAAATTATTGAGCAATTGAAAATAAACTCTCAAAGAGGATAACAGTAAGACAGATGAAAATCCAGCATAAAGTGCATGGAACAAAAACAAAGTGAGAGTGGCGAGCTTACATTAGTTGACAGCTAGCTAATTAGGCTACCTGAAGTGGTGAAATATGACGGAGGCTTAATGCCGTGCCTTCAAACTAAATAAAATGTAATACAGACTGATCAGTTCATTGTAAAACATTTATTTATTGATGTAAATGTGGCGTTTTCTGTACGTAGGCTACGCTCCGAGGCAGCGCTGTTCTTCCTGTCCAATAACACACATGAAGCTTAAAAATGCCATACATAAAACATATTAAGCGGCAATATGTATTTAATCCTCTGGGGTCCAAAACACGCTAAATGCTACAAATCTCTCAACTGTCAAAACTTGCTGTCACTAACGCTGTCTCTGTCGCTGTCAGTATCGCTGTCACTCTTCACCGCCGTCCCCCCCCACAACTTCCCCCTGTTCCCCAGCAACCAAATCACGTGATTTGCCATATAATTTTGTGATTGGTTGATGTGGTGGCTTTTTCCACCAATAGGAAAAGGGGCATCACGTGTTTTTTTTTTGCTTGCAAGCATTTCCTGTTTGCGGACATGCTAATGAGAAAAGCCCGGGTTTACTCGGCCTATCAACACAATTTAAAAACTGGTATATACTTTGAAGTCAGCACTTTCGCCACAAATTGAAACGGAGAATCAGTGAAGCTGCCTCTTGCTGCTCCGTCGTCTTAAAAGCAGTCTCGTGATTTGGACGCGCCGGCGCCAGGGGGTTAAAAGATGTTCAAGCAAACGCACATAGTTTGAAACAACGTTCAAAACACACACAGCCAGCATCACAACTAAGCATAAAGTCTGCTAGCTGATAAAAGTTTTAATATTTTTTCATGTGAGAAAGTCACCGTTAAATCCCCAGTATGTGGTCAGTTTATCTCGATATCGCCTGTTAGGAAATTTGCTCCGACGTTTGTTTTGGGAGAAGTGCAGAAGGAGCAGCGACCGGGGGCTAGTTAGGCTACATCCATGGTACCAGCACATCTGGAGATAACGAGCCAAGTAACTTTATCCGCAAGTTTTTAGAGGTTTACCGCTGGCTGGTTAAACTCTTTTTAGGAGATTAATGTTAGTCTCATTGAGGAAAAACGCGCCCCTCAAAGCCGTTGTTTCATCCACTTGTTTTCATCCAGATAAGGTGCACGTGCCTTAAAGAGACAGGTGTATTGCCTCACCTCGCCTCACTCAAATGTGCGTTGCAACCTGTTGGAACTACGGCAGGCGGGATGTGTCAAGATTCAAGAAGCTAATGAGGACTTATTTATGAATGAAGATGTTGATTTGAGGTAATAAATTACTTTAAACACTACACAGTGTACCTTTAAAGTTAAAAACTGGTTAGGGTTAGGGTTCACTTATCTGCCAAAATATATTGAAATATTTTAAAATGCTTTCAGCAAATATTGGCATATGCGATTAATCACAATCAATCAATGACAATGTAACAAAGCTTTTAATTAACTATATTTTTTAATCATTTGACAGCCCTATTTTAAAAATAATTAGCCTATTATCAATTTTCTATTCTATTTTCCCTGCCCCGCTGAAAGAGACAGAATATATGTACTGTATTTATGTTATTTACGTCAGAGAGAGAGAGAGAGAGAGAGAGAGAGAGAGAGAGAGAGGCAGAAGGTTGTCAAGAACACGTAGTTATAATGCAAAGTCAGCTACTGTTTTATCCACATTCATTGCAGTGGACTCCACAATTATTTCACATGAATAAGCAGCGTATTAATATACTATCAATCAATTAGTTATCAAAAGTGGAAGAGAAGTGGACAGATAGTGAAGATTGATATGGTGGCAAAACAGTGGCTGTTTAGCTGAGGAAAAACAAAATGTTATTGATAGAATTTTAAATGTCTGAGAGCTGAGAACCCCTAAAGGTCTGATCCTCAAAACGCCCCTGGTTTTGGTCATGGCACCAAAAGACATTTTTGGGTAGGTGCAATGAATCAGGGGCGTAGCTGTAGACAGACAGTACAGCCATCCCCCACCCGTTGGAGAGTGGGCCTCTCATGGGCAAGGATGCTTCAAAGCAGTACTTTCGATCACTGAATCAAGCTCAATCAAAAACTCCACCGCAGGCAGGTGGCACTGAGGGTGGTGCAGGTGGAGACACATGGTTACGTATGTGGCTGACTCAGGCAGTCAGGGTTGAGTGGGTTGGCAGAGGTGCCAGAGGCTGGTTGGCAAGTGGTTGAGGAGCTGGTCCACAGGAATGGTCCAGTCACACTAGAAGAGGAGAGAGGCTGCATTAAGGCGCTGGCAAGTGGACATAACGAAAACTTCTTAATACATACATTCTAAAGACACTGAGATAAACCAAGTACGGGAGCTGGCGACAATAATAAGGCACCGTGCAGAGGGAAGGTCTGGGTATAAGAGCAGGTGCTGATTACAACCAATGCGCTGCAGGTGTTTGGACTGGCACACCTCCAGTCAGCAGAAATGCCATGCCCAGCCACACCAACCACCTTTGAAACACAAAGTACATAAACACACCACAAAACAGGCCACCACAAAGTCCAATCATAACAAAAAATCTATTCCATGAACCGGTTACACCTTTTATTCTCATTTGAATGCTTTTACCATATCATTAAAATCCCAAGCAAGGAAACATGTGGCAATCAATTTGTTTTACAATAAAACTAAACCTTATGTTGTGTGCATCCTTTTGAAAGCAGAGAGCATTATCTAACCTTACAATGATATTAAATAATGAATACTAAAGATACTCAATAATACTACATCAAGAGTGAAACAGGCTGTTCCACGTAGTGGTTCCCAACCAAGCGGTCCTCACATCAGGAGTCATAAATAAAATCATTAAAAGGCATAATATGCAGGGTTTTCCTTTGCAGGATATAAAAGTAATCTCTTTTAACCATCACTTTTGACCAACTTGAAGTGTATTATCTGCATCGACAGAGACCCATCTTCCTGTATTTTCTGATTTGTCTTCGTATTTTGCTGTGTTCATTGTTCACAGTGACTCTAGAGAATGATATTGGATTGTTGACTGGTTTTCCAATCCCAGGGCATCAAATGTTTTTGGTTGGTGGCTCTCCATCCCAAAGCCTCCACAATCAACCTTGTTTTAAGGGTTCACAAACCAAAGAGATTGTGATTAAATGCAAAAGAAACGACTCCCGTATATAAGTACTATTAATTTACTCCTGTTTTGTTGCATACTTACACACCTTTTTTAGGGTCCGAGCAGGGAACCTGCAAGTTCCCTGTTGTTTTTGTAGTGATTATTCTTTTTTTTTCTCTTTTTTTTCTTTGCAACAAATGATCGCATTTTTCACTGCCTGAACATACCCCAAAACTCACCAAACGTGGAATATAGGTCACACTTGGCGAAAAATTTGATATTCTATTGTCATCCTGAATTTCCACCACTAGGTGGCGCTATCGTCAAGGGAAGTGCGTTTTGGCTTATAACTCCTATATACTTTGTTGCACATTCAACAACCATATCCACACATTCACTGATTTGTGCTGAATCTCATGGTATAGGCCACGCCCATTTCCGCCTACCTTTTTTTTTTTTCTGCAAATTTGCGAAATGTCGCAAACCTACTTTATCGAACTCCTCCCAAGCAATTTCACAGATTTGAACCAAACTTTACATACAGCATCTGTGGACCCTCCTGACAAACAGTTATTGAAATGATTTTGATATTACAAAGAATACTATTATTATTATTAAATACAAACTTCCTGCAGATTTGGGTAAAAACCAGCTGCAGATTTGGGTAAAAACCAGAAGTGTTGCATATCTCCACATTGGTCTGTCTGGATGACATGAAACTCAGGGTACTACTTCCCCATGAGCCCATAAGGCTGTGTGCAAAATTTTGGGCGATGACCACTAGGTGGCAGTCTTTAAACTGAAGTATTTTATATATCAATATCGGTTGCTCAGATTAACACGAAACTTGGTACAATTGTTCTCAATCTGTTCCCTCCTGAGGATAGCTGACGAAGGTGTTACCAATCCACCACTAGGTGGCGCTCTGGTGGCAGTCTAATTTAATATTTGGCACTTTGCCCACACCATACCACTTATGTAAGTGAAAATAATAAGGGTTGTATAGATTGGCCACTGTAACTCACACACTGAAAATGACCTGCAGGTGGCGCTATTATCAAGACAAAACAGTTTTTGGCTAATAGCTCCCACATAATATGTCGCACATTGTTAAATTTTGTACCTACGTGTTCCATCAATTGAGATGAATTGTGTGATGTAGGCCACACCCACTTTCGCGGTAAATTTCCATTCGCAAAATTGCGAAAACCAGAAAACATACTTTTACGAACTCCTCCTAGGCCATTTGACCGATTTGCACCAAACTTTGCATGCAGCATCTGTGGACCATCGTGACAAAAAGATATCAAAAGAATTGTGCTAGTCCAAAAAACGCCCAAAATATAAAAACAACAATTTCCTGCACATTGTGGTCAAAACGGACAGCCTCGCATATCTTGACCAAATACAGTCCAATTATCACAAAACTTTTGCTAATTGTGTTCCATGGCCACATGAGGTTTGTGCAAAATTTGGTGCCAAGCGTCCAATAGGTGGTGCTTTTACTGCTAAATGACAAAAAATGCTGCCTTGCCAATGGATACCAATGCTGTACAGTGCGAGCATTTTACTCGCATATGCGCCTAAAAATAGATTGTGCGAGTAGAAAAAAATAAAAAGGGAGCAGGGGTGCGAGTAGGATTTCAACCCTTTCATTCGCTTTTTGCTCCTAAAATAAATCCATAGAAAGTGGATCAAAGTAGATTACAATTTTCGCTCATCTGTATACAAATCACACAGAAAACACAGAACACAGAACTCTCATGATGACACCCAATGACGTCGCCCAGCTCGTTGTGGCGACTTTACATTGAATGTCAATACAAGTCGCGCGACTTGTGCCAGCCAGCCCCGAACGGCTCGGTAGTCCACACCAGGCGGCGCGACACGGGCGATTCACCGCCCACGGAAGTTTAAATTTTTCAACTTTTGCAGTGGATTTGCGCGGTGGCGATGGCTGGCGTGGAGGACAGATGATCGTCGCTTCTTGCGCTCGACCAAACCTGTGTGTGTGCGTGTGTGTGTGTGTGTGTGTGTGTGTGTGTGTGTGTACGAGAGGGGAACTAGTTTCTCCAGCGGTACCGCCAAGTCTTGAGGACTATGATCCAAGTCCTGCTGTGGGCCGCTGGATGAACTCAGCCAAGCCTACCAGGCGACCTGACTACAAAAAGATGTGGGACAGGGATGTTCTCTGTATTTAATTGATGGTTGCAGTAGGCCTTATGATGGCACTGTGTTTATATGTTTGAGTGCACTGTGTTACTGTGTACATGATTTGAGTGTTAATAATAAAATTGTGTTATTTAAAGGTACACTGTGTAGTGTTTTAAGTAATTTATTACCTCAAATCAACGTCTTCATTCATAAATAAGTCCTCATTCATGTAAAATTATCGTGGCCAACAATCTCATTTATCCTCCTGAGGGAAGAATCACTTATCTGTTTTACCTAGGACGGGCGAGCTCTACAGAGTCCTTCTGGTCTATAAAAAACGATGAACTGCCAAGAGGGACAAAAAGCACTACGTGGTACAGATAAGGCTAAACGCGTTTTCACTCAGAGCCAGCGTGACTGTGGAACGGAGAAGGAGCTTAGTGAGACGCGCTTGTCAGTTGCAGTTTGAAGTTTGTTTGAAATAACGTACCTCATCACCCGAAACAAAACTTGATGAAGTGGTGTTTGAAGACATGTTGTTGTCATAGCTTCTTGAATCTTGACACATCCCGCCTGCCGTAGTTCCGTAGTTACATTTGAAAACGCGAGGCGCTAGAGAGCAGTGTTCATTTGAATGCAAAATAAAATGTAACCACTAGATGGAAGAAATAATTCCACAGTGTCCCTTTAAAAAAAATTCATTGTGCGCCTAAATGTTTTCTGTGCTCCTAATTTTTTTCATTTAGGAGCGCCTGTGCTCCTAGTGAAAAAGCTAAGCATACAGCCCTGGATACAAACCTCTGTTTAAGAGTCTGTAGGGTCACACAGTGTACTCATCTAATTATTAGTGTGAATGCTAAAGAGCATTCACATTAATAATTTCAACCTTGTGCTTTTCAGCTTTTTAACTTTTCAGCTTTTTCAAAAAATAATTAATATGGAAGTAAATGTAAAATCCTCTTCAAAACTCAAACTTTCAACCTTTTCTTGTCCATCATACTTTCAGCCAGAGACACCATTCCAACTTTTAAAGAGTCAGAAGACCTTGAACTATTGGGCATGTATTCAGATTTTTAAAATCTTTTACGGTTTTGAAATCATTACAGTTTTAGTTTTAAGGACTTTTAGCTCCTCTTCTGAGTTTATAATGAGTGTGTATTGCATGAGCTACAGTGCGTGACATCATCGTTACAGTGAAGAGCAGCTGGAAAAACTAGAGAAAAAGTTCTATTCAGCTTGATGTGGATCCCACATCTTTTACTTCGCATTGACAGTATATACATAGAATTGTAGGAAATCTTGTTGGCTTTCAGCTGATGGTTTATTTCAGATGTAGGACTCAAACCTTTGGCTGTTGAAGCCCTAGAGCGACAAGCACTACAGCAACTCCCCCATAAGCCGCAATGTTAATTTTGAGCCTAAATTTCTGGAGGAAAGCAGACAGTACCTGTTTTGTCTCTCACTCTGGTGCCTTCATTTTTCACTCTACAGAAATAAAAAAAAGACATCACAGAGTTCAGCAATGTCTGCTGTTACTCACTGTATGAATATTTTGGCAGTAACCATCCATAACCAGTACACTTTTTTTCAAAACTTGCAGGAGTTTGGGAGGCGTTTTCACATTCATTCTTATAGGGACATTTTCAACTTCGGTTCTACTACTGCTCCAGCGTATGCAGCCAGAGAAACTGTTTTTAACCTTTTTAAGCTTTTTCAGCCCTCTTACTTTTCAGCTTTTCTGCCTTTTCAGCTTTTTCTAATATTCATCTTTCAGCCTTTAAGCTTTTTCATACTTTCAGCTTTATGATCAGCTAGAGAAACTGTTCAGCTATCAAAATGTTCACCTTTTTAAGCTCTTTCATCCTTTTCAGCCACTTTAAACTTTTTCAAACATTCAGCTTTCAAAATGGCCACCCTTTTAAGCTCTTTCAGCATATCAGGGGTGTGATTCTTCCGGATTCTTCCTTCCAGGAAATGCAATTTTTCTAGTTTACTTACACGTACATACTACACGTACATTGCAGGAACTTTTTCTAACTTCTGGGTATCTTCCTTCATCTTACCTGTAGCAGCCCACGTTTGCAACGGCCCATGCATTCAGCATGCCACAGGCAGCAGGCAGCAGACCACAATTGCTGCACATCGCGACGGCAGAACTCGCGAGGGCCCGTTCATCGCTGTTTGCAGCTTTAATTTTAAATTGTGTTGTCCTTAGTCTTTTCAAGTTTTTTTCAACCTTCTTCTATTATATTTCTGTCATGAAAAGCCCAAACTTGAGTATTGGGTTCTGGTATTAGCAATCAGTGCCTTCTTCCTGTTCTTCCTGAAATGGGACAAAATGGGATTTGAGCAAACCTGCTTACTAATTGTCTTCCCTGTATCGCTTGTTCTGCCCAGTCCCCTTGCTGATCTCTGTCGTGTGTTTCCAGTGAATTGCAGGTGTAAGTAATAGCCTGGACTGGAAAAATATCACCCCAGCCCCTTCCTACTCTTCACTCCACCTTTCCTCCTCATTTTTCTGGAACCCCCCAGGGTCTCCAGTGTCCTCTCCACTTTCCACAGCAGTAATAAGATGTTGACACGATTAAGAGTGAAAGCTAATCTGCCGCTCGGCCTCTCTCTACTCGGCTGTACTGAATACTCAGGCAACACAAAACGCCAGGGCCGAGTCCAAAGAGCTGGACAGCCAGTCAATGGCAGGAACAGAGACAGAGACAGAGAGAGAGAAAGAGGAGGAGGCCAGGTGGACAAGGGGTTGGATTGTAGCTAAATAATTAATGGGCGGCACTTTCGTTTTTTAATCTGTAAATGAGAAGGCCTAAGATGGCGGGCCGTCGCTCTGACACCCTATCCCTGGCCCATTAAGATAACAAGATGTTGGATAATGATCTCGGTTAAGGTGCAGTTTATCAGTCCAGGGGGAAGTGGTCTCATTTCCCAGGTGGCTGGGCCCATGTCCTTTTATGCCCTGATAAGGTTTGTATATATATATATATATATATATATATATATATATATATATATATATATATATATATATATGTATATATAATGTTTATTGTCTTTTTTAGTAATAAAGATTTCTATTATCTCAAAAAAAGTGTGTAGAGATGAAAAGGAATGACTAATGTATGCATTATTTTTTGTGTTTTTTTGAGTTATGTTCAGGTTCTGTTTTAGAGAGGTACTGATTTAACTTTTTGATCATTAGGGAGCTGTTGTTTCTATGTTGAACTGTTAGAATTATACAGAGAGGTGTTTCTGTTATTTAGCCTAGCCTCATTGATATAAATGGGGTGGACAGATAATACAATTATAGTGAGTACACACTTGTCAGCATAGATCAGTATGTTTTCAATTGAATAAATCTCAAAGAGTAAAAGTCTATTGGCTTTCATTTGAATAGTAGTAGTTTCAGTGAATGTACTGTTTTTGCCTCATCTTCCACAACGCAATAGAATATATTGTGGGTACAATGCAATTCAATTATTATGGTTTAGTAGAACAGTATTTGTGTATGGGAAGCTCTTAACCTTCAGTGGCTCTAAATTTGATCTCAGATAAGCCTAAACATATTTGATTGGTTTTATCATGCTTAATTTCTATGGTCCATGGTTCAGGACAGGTTGAAGAATATTAGATTCCAGTAATGTTAAGTTCAATATTGGAAAAAAGTCATTGAGAGTTTAATTACAATAATGTTAAGGTAACCTACCAGTTGAACTGCTCTTTTTTGCAGATAGGCACTGTTAGAGGGTAAACTGAGTTTAGCAGCTCTGCCCTCCTCTGCGTGTTGGAGGTGTGATTCATTCTCAGCGTGTCCCCACATCTGAAACCTCTGATCCTATCATTTATTTAGCCCAGCGGCAGCAGCCTTCTCCCCCCACTGCACTCTACTTAGGTAAACACCATTGTACAACACTCAGCTCAAGGGTGTCCGTTGCACATTTATAAGCTTCAAATGAGTAAACTCACAGGACATGCACTGACAAATATCAAAAGAGTCTACGGTCTCAGGTCAGCACTTCTGTCCTGTCTCGGCAGAGAGGAATGAAAAGAGAAGAGGAATACAGAAGAGACAGAGGACAGAGAAAAGAGAAAATACAGATGAGCAATAAAAGACAGGGAGTTAAAGAAAAAATCAAGGCAGAAGAGCCGATGTGACGATTGTGTGAGACTCATTGTCAGATGCTGGCATTACCCCGGAAGCTTGAAAAGAAGAAATGCTCTGATTTAGGGTATCTGTTCAATATTGCTGCTGAGAAAACACTTGATATGCACAATGCTACACAAACAGCCTTTCCTACACATGCAGTATACACACAATTGCAAACTACATACAGTATACCTATTTTCAATGATGACTTGTCTTGTGACAATACAGTCACTGGTTAAAATCTGAGGATACACAGGGTAACAAGATTCAATACCGTATAATGAAAATTGTGTTTGTAAATCCCTAAACTACATACAGACAAAACAAATATTAAACAGACTAATTAATATATTATAATAATAATAAAATTAAACTATTCGTGACGGGGTGTTGAGGAGTAGTTGAGGAGTCTCACAGCCTGGGGAAAGAAGCTACTCTGTAGTCTGGTTGTATGGCAGTGGACACTTCAGTATTTCTTGTCAGATTGCAGGAGGGTGAACAGACTGTGGTTGGATTGGGTGTTGTCCTTCTCACCTCACTGATATGACTGATGCTCAGTAGATGGGTACCAGTAATGTTCTGGGCAGTTTAATCTCCTGCTGCATAGGACTATCTCAACATGCTCTTTCCACCACTTGACAATATCACCACTTAGGGTCACCAGTTCCCCTCTTCTGCTGAACACAGCCTGAGCCAATGCCTGTTTTCCCTTCATGAGGCATCTGACAGTTTGCCAGAGCTTCCTTTAGGCTTTTGAAAGTCCTTCTCAGAAGCCTCCCTGAACCCCTTTTACACCCAGGTTTTTGCTCCAGTGACCTCAAAAGCCGAGGCTCATTTGGCCTCCTGTTGCCTATCACTGACACCTATCTGAGTGTCCAAGGCACTAGTTCTTTTGGGCTGTATGGACCAGGCTCCATGGGACAAGGTCGAGCCTGTAGATGCTCACTGACTAGTTTCATCTCCCGGATGTGGCCACAATAAGGTAGTGATTCTTGAACAGAATAATGTGGATAAAGAGAGTTTATATGAAGAGGTTTTCAAAAGCTTTGCTGAGTTCAGTTGCTGACTGGACAATAAGTGAACACAGTTTAATAAAGAGATTTATTTATAGCCTGTAATTCTGTCTCACGACTGACTGCAAACCATGCCGCTTTTGTGAATTCGTTCATACTCTGAGAGAGCAGGCTGCGAGCTATCATGATAGCTTCCTTTAACTTGGAATCCATGACATAGATTGAATGTCTTGAAGTCAACAAAATTGTTTAAAGAGGCCTATTATACCATTTACTTCTGTCTCACAAACAATTGCAAACGTTGCCACTATTGTGAAGCAGTTTATATTCTGACAGAGCAAGGTACAAGCTATTATGATAGCTTCCTTTATTTTTGGGCTCCCTGTCTTGCCTTTTCTGTCAAAGGGTCACACTGTCAAGGTGGGTTGGTATAAATCAACCAGATTAATTTGCATCAACTTTACTATAGTTATATTTAATGCAAAATATTCACAGAGATTGACTATTCCTGTGTCAATGCATCCATTAATTAAAATTAACAGTTTTTTTTCTCAGACATTTTGCTTTTATCATAGCAGGTCTGATTGGACTTCAAACTTGCATTAAGGTATTTTTTGGTTCCTTAGGGGCAACACAACAAGGTGCTTTAAGGTGACCTAATTAGGCCTTGTTTCAGCAGGACCTCATTAGGTGAAACTACACCTAATGACCTCTCCTGGCAAAGACAAGTTGAACTAACTAACTGCGAGAGCTGCATTGCAGTTCATATTGCATAAGAATTAACTTTATCACGCTAGAAAATGTTGTTTCCTTTCCCCATCAGTATATATATATTTAATGTGATATATCCATAATGTGGATGAGGAAAGTTTAAATGAAGTTCATTGCAGCTCAGGCCTTGAACTGTCAACAAACCTTCCCCAAATAGCTGAAGCTCACAATATGCAAATCTATCTTGTGAAACAGACTGCAGTTAGTGCACAGAACACAGACTGTATTAGCTCCAGCTCCCAGTATAACCCCCAGCCCCCACCCCCCTGTACACCACTTATCACACATACACCGCATAGATTTCCAAGGCTAAGTGACCAGCATGCTCTCAGCTTTGAATGACATAAGTACCTGAGTAGCCTTGGGTTCTGCACCCAACCCTGAACACACTTATATAGCAGCTGATGGCGATGCAGGCCGCTTCCATGGTCATCTATCAGACCCAATAGGTAATGTCTATGAACACACTCGGCTCACATCAGCCAGGATAAAGGCCTCTATTAAGAAATGAATAATACCAACTGAGATGAGGTGACCTCAGACCAGTCACGTGCTGTCAAAGCTGAGACACGATGGCTGCTTTTGGTTAGTATCTGTTGTACAGAGGGGATCGGTCCAGAGGTTGACAGATGCTCGAGGCCGACACGAGATGGGCTACAGAGTCAGCCGTTTCAGCCCTGTGATCTAATCTGTTACCCATTATGCATCCTGCTTCACTAATGAAAAAGCAAGGTCCCATCCGTCACAGGCAGCTATGGTAAATGGAATTTTAACCCCCACCCTGCACCCACTTTTACAGAACAAAGCTGCTCGGGCAAAAATGCCTGCAAACATGTGCAAAAGAGCCTGGATGATTTACAATCATTGCAAAAGACCCAGGAGCAACAGCAAATTAATATCAACAGGAAAAAATCAGTGAAGATTTGCTTCCTATAGTTCCTTTCTGTCACAGCAACAAATATAGCTAAGCTCGGCTCAGCCACTGGTTCTGTGTGCCAGGACTTCAAGGAGGATCCACATTGTCCTCATTATTGTTCTTCTTCAAGCATGAAGCCCAGTGTAGTGAAGTGTCACACCACATGGTAAATTTGGTTTGAGATGAAGAGGGCTCAAAAGGGTCTTTTCTATCATCAAATAAGTGTAACATCCACAGAGCAAATGTATTAAATAAATGTTGGCCTTGTGCAGAATTATAATGGAAGGCACTATGCTGATAGAAAGCTCAAAATACCCTCCCATGGACAGACAAATATAGCAGAGGCACCCCTGATCTACAGGCTTGTGAAAATAAGCCAAA